>JAWWES010000168.1:6519875-6647765 GCA_035583135.1 Lophotriccus pileatus | reverse complement strand
TGAGCCTTCTCTTCTCCAGGCTAAACAACCCCAGCTCCCTCAGCCTCTCCTCACAGCACTTGTGCTCCAGTCCCTTTACCAGCCTCGTTGCTCTTCTCTGGACCTGCTCCAGCACCTCAACATCCTTCCCAAAAGGAAGGATACTCACACAAATCTGGCTGCATCCAGAAGGCAGAAACGAGCCAGGTGCCTCCACACTGGGTGGAAATCCACTGCTCAGGGTGGGGAGAGCCAGCTGTGCCATTCAGAGAGCTCAGGGTGGGGAGAGCCAGCTGTGCCATTCGGGGGCGGGCTCCTCCTGGCACTGGGCAGGCTGGGGAACCTGGGCTGGGAAAGCTTGCTTCCACAGTGCTGACCTGACCACACTGAGTGAGGAATTTTATATTTGCAGGAGAAAAGCGACCAACCGAACAACAAAAAGAACAACACCAAAACATGGAGCTACAAACTGTAGCCTGCAAGGAAAATCTTGGCCGTTCCAGCAGCTCCACGCCAGGCCACATGATGCTGGCAGGTGTAACTGCAGCAATAAAATGATGTACCTGGTGCACCGAAACCCTTCTGCTGTTACACAGCATTATCTGGTCCAAGCATTTTCCCTTGAGGCACAATTTTGTTTCCCAGTCTAGATGGTTCATAGCAACGCTGGCAAAACCACTCTGAGGCAAAGGCACTTTCTGCTCGGAGACAAGACTGCACAGAAGTATTTTTTGAGGCGTTATTGCACACGCCTTTGGATTTGGATCTTTCTGAAACTGAAGACAGGAAAACGTATCTACTTGTTCTTAAGCGAAATTTCTCCTCTCCTCTTAATCCCAGCCTTCTCCTGGAAGTTCTGCTGCTCCCTGAAAGGAGCTGCGGGGGCAACATTTGTTTACCGTGGGTCTGCCTTTGAAGGGCGATTACAACAACATCATTCTGCATATCCGGAGGGCGGGTTCTCTTATCTCCCCGAAGGAGAAGGAGAACAATCACATACTTGATAAGTTCAAACAAAAGCGCACACAATTAGAGGAAGCCAAGTGTTTGCTAGAGCGGGCAGTTTATACAAACCCCCGTTTTTATAACCTCTTCCAGATCTTTATTTCGCGACAGCTTTCGGGAGCGACGTTCCGCAGTCCCGCAGTATCCCTGCTCCGCGGGCACACGTGGAAACATTCCCCGTTTGAAAGCTGACACCCCGGGGGGAAACACCCCGCAGAAAACAGCCACTGCAAGAACTTTGCTCCATCCAAGGCTGCCTTCCCACCTGCAGGAATAGCGGCAGGAGAGGCACTCCCTTCCAACTCTGCCAAAGAGCTGCTGCTCCAGGCCTGGTGATCTGAACGGGACTGGATTATGGGCTAGAGAGGAATTTCTTCCTAATGGAAGAAGGGAGAAGAGAAGGCAGATTTTGATCCTTTCCTTAGCACTTGCTAGAAACCTGTAACTGCTCTGTGTTTTGAAAAGCCTTTTTGTCTGCCTGTGTTACCTTTCAGCAAAAATGTATTCACGTATAGTAAGGATTAAGCCAGTCTGTAGTCTAACAAAGAGTGTTTTCCATTTTATTGTGCAGGGGCTCTATCTAGCCAATTTTGGAACATTGCAGTATAAATACCCCTCTTTTTTTTTTTTTTCTTTTCCTTCCCTTTTTTTTTTTTTTTTAATTTCTACAGAAAACATGAAAAAACATCACTAATCTGATCAAATTCTGTCAGAATTTTCTCCACCCATAAAACCAGAGCAATGTTTCCCACATGCCATAGTGACACTCAGGGGTGTATTTTACTCTAATCTGTAAAGCTTTCAGACAACCTTAGAAATAAGGAAAAGCAGCAGCAAAAATTAAGATCAGTCACCTGATACAAAACACAGGTGGGTTTTGTATCAGGAAAATGCAAAGCGAGCAGTTAAACTGGGACTAGAAGCACTATCAGTGAAGAACAAGACATTTTATTTTCCTTGAGAACCACACACAAAATGCAGGAGAACAGCAAAGATCTTATGTAGTTTCCCTGTCATGTTTCTGTTGGAAAACCTCAACAAACATGATGTAGTAATTGAAATATCATAATGAGAGAGGCTTTTCCATCCATTAAGCCTCCTGCAAGGGTCAGCCTTTTAGCTGGCATATACAGGCTAAATGACACTGTTGATTCCGTTACCTAAGAAAATAAAGTCTGCAGGTCTTGTAATGTAAAAAAAAAGAAATAAATTTTTAAAAAATAGATAGGCATTTCCTACATGGATTAACTAGGGAAGACTTCCTTGGTATTATCAGTATTTTTTTTTTTAAGACAATCCCCTAACCTGAAAATCCAGATTCCAACAGGAGTGAGAAAGGTCTTCAGGATCAGATTGTAGTGTTGGAATGCCAGTAAAGTTGAAGAGATAGGCAGAGCACAGCTCACCTCAGTGCAGGGTGCACAGGTAGAGCGGTACAAAGACACTTTGGGCAGGCACAGACAAATCTGGTTCAAAAGGGAAAACACAGGGCTTCTTTGGGTCTGAATAACCTGAGATCTGCACTGTTGCTGTGCCTGTGCATGGCTCTCAGAAGGAAAAAATAAAGGTTGATGATGGCCGTTGTTCAGTGGCCACAAAAAGAAAGGTGTCCCTCAGGCCGTTCATCCTTCCCACCACTGCTCTTTGATTACTAACGAGGGCTGGGGCTCTTTCAGGCTGAACAACAACCCTGTCCACACATCCAAGAGCTGATGCTTCCAGATGAGTCTTCTGGTTCACTGGTGAGGACAGACTGTACAATGGTATAAAAGCATTTATGTGCACTGTTATCAATACTGCAGGTGAACAGCTTAGGGAAAGGTTCTGTACATGAAACCTCCTATAAAGGTAGTGGCAGAAATCAGTATATGTTTAGATTAAGGCCTCCAATCCTGCAAACGTTACTCTCTTAGAACCAGACCAAGGGGGAGGTTTACTCTGATGAACATGTGCTCATTTCTCTGCACACACAGAAGGGTTTAAATGTTTGCCAGTGAATGTTTCTGTAAATATGAATAGAAATTGCCACCTTTCTGCCTAGAATTTAAGGCATTCATAGCAACTGGTGTATACCATTCACAAGATTGATCAATTTATTACCTTAGAATTACACTATATATATATATAAAAAAAAGTTTAAGGGCTATCTCCTGAAGATTTGTGTGCACATGAAAAATGCTCATACATATTCACAGAACCAAGGCCAAGAAAAGGCTGGTTTAGGAACAGAGATTTCTTTCGCTGGAAAACTTCCATTTCTCTTTTTGATGTAATGCACAAGTGACTGCTCTGGAAATGTAATGCTGAGGTTCAATCCTGATGCTCTTGAGATAAAAGGCAAAATAGTCTTTGACTTCCAGACATGGAAGCTATTTTTCTGAACTCACTGGAAGGTTCAAGAAGTGAAGATATATTTTGCTTTTTAAGGCAAGTATATTAATTTTCTTCAGACATGTACAACTACCTGAAACAGAGACACCTTTCTTTACTGATTTATGCAGGGCAACTGGGAAAACAGTGCACAGAAAAATATATTCCTTCCTACAGACTTATGTGGATTCTTGTCCCTCAGCATATAGAGATCCAAGTAGTATTTTGACTTCCAAATTTTCAGTGGTAATGGTTTACTTTTGGTTTCCCGTAAATATGAAAGATATGGTTGCCTTTCCCGGAAAGGATAAAGAATTCTCTTTGTTTGCCTTTTGCAATCCCTATCAGCAGGAAAATGTAGCATCAGCTTCTGCAAGGTATAATTGCACGGGGTGTGGGAGAAAACACGATCCTGTAAGCTCACCCAAAATTGTGTTTGCTCTCTTTTTCCTTACCTAGACAAGGTTTTCCATCCCCAGGAGCTTTGGCACTCGAGGGGCTGTTAGAATAAATGAAGGGACAGAAGTGTCATCTGGTTAACACTCGAGTAAAAGCAAAAGGAGAGCCACAGACATGAAAGGGATCACAGATATCCCACTATTTATGATGTGATTGTAAAGTCTGCTACAACCTTAAGGCAATACATGTTAATTACCATCAGCAGATCTCTGCTGCTGTAAAAGTAATGGCTGAGATCTTTTCTGTATTGCTGATAACTGTATCTAGCACAGCTCGGTTTGTTTGTTTTAAATTGCATTCTTATAAGCAACAGGAACTCTTGACAATATAATGCTATAGAATTCTTTATTTTTTTTTTAAAGTTTAAAACTTTGGATGATATCCAACAGGCCCTTGGCTCTGTTCATCAAAAGAAGACAGCAATCTTGCTGGGGCAAAAGTCCACAATTGTGTGCTTTAGGTTTGACCCCATGTTTTCCTCTAAGCCTGTAGCAGAGCAAAACCAAACCCTTTCATCATCAGCACTCTCGCCCTGCAAACCACGTGTGGACAGAAATTCACAGGTATGGTTTTGGTGCTCATGGCAAGCTCCCAGCTGCAGAGGTGAGGTGCATCTCCTTGGCTTCATACCTATAAGAGTGGGGATAATCACTCCAGAGAGCCTGTATTCCAGTCAGGCCCAAGTTTATGCTGTGCTTACCTAAATGATCCCCAGGGTTAGTAAGTTATCCCCAAAGCATATCCTATTCCCCATGGCCTCAGGAGTTGGTCACAACTCCTCCCATCCCTGCAGGAGATGCAGTTTGGGAGAGGTTGGAGTCAGTTTTGCTCAGGCACAAAAGACATAACATTTATTTCCTAATATAAAAAACACCTGAACACAGGCAAAATAAATACAAATAAATTCATCATCATCAGGCAAAATAAACACAAATAAATTAATCATCACTTTTTGCATAGAGCACTAGAAAAACTGGGCTGATGGGTGTTACTGTTATACAAAGGAAGAATGGGTTGGGAAGAATGAAAACAGAGGCTGTGGAAAACAAGATTTGTTCAGAAAGTTAAATGAGCTATTAGTTTTAAGGAAAAACATCACTATCAATTGTTATCTATTAGTTTGCAAGTCAGTCAGTGACTGGTACTTATAGCTAAGATGAATTGCCTTTCTATTATTGCTTGGTTTGGGCAAAGCTATTTTTGGACATGAAGATGATTGTTAAAATCTAGTTAGACTCAACAGGTGTTGACATTAAGATCATTGTCCTAGCCTAGTTAGACCCAACAGGTGGCACAGAAGAAGGAACTATAATGTATTTAGTATTTCTCACTGAAGAACAAGAGGAAGCATGTCAACTTTGATTATATTATGGGCAGGATTGTCATTGACTCATCCTGAGTTTAGGACGGTACATCAATATTGTGCCAAGTACAAAACCCTTCCTTTGGAAAAGGAGAAGATATCAAAAGATCTCTGTCACTGGCAGAGCTACACAAATTAAAATCAACCACACAACAAACCTCTGCAATATCTGCTGAGTGAAGATGAGCTTGTGGCAGCGCAGAGAGTTCTGAGAATATTTAGGCGACCCGGTTTCAAACAGAACAATTGACAGGAATAAAGCAAATACTACATATTTCCAGTACTGTCAGGGGAGCACATCCAGGAGGCAGGACTGCCCAAACCTTTCCTGTGCAGCCCCACAGGCAGCTCAGCTGACCAGAAAAGGGCATTGCATTCTTCCCTGTGCATGCAATGAGATTGTGTGAATCTCAGGCGAGCACGCTGCGCTTAAACAATGAAGTCAGCCCATAAATCTCACAGTTGTCTCACTCTGCCAGGGCTGCAGCCTCAGCCCCCACCTCCCAGACAAATGGGGATGTTCCTCATGAACTCCTGCCATCAGGGCCAATAACTGTCCTTCCACAGGTTGATCCCCCTGATTTCAGTCGTGTTACTCTGAGCTTGCTCTGACATGAGTGGAACACCCATCCCACAGACTAGATATAACCAGCAATCTGCTCATGGGCCCTGGAATACCTGCTGGCCTCAAGTATAAGAAACAAGAGTTTCAGAAGCAACCACAGCTCCTCCTCTTCTGTCACTCACTGCAAGCAGAAAGTTGTTTTTAGTATACATATTTAAACAAGTTTAATTGCAATAATTAGCTCTCCTACAACATTCACTTCTGTTCTCCTTGTTATTCCATTTTAGAAGAGGACTGACTGCAACTAACTCTGTGTTTCCAAGCAAATGAACTCATTTGAATGGTTGGTCCTGTAATTTTTCTGTCTGTTAATAGCTGAGCCATTCACTGTGGGACTGCAGCACCCTCAGAATTCCTGAGAAAACTGAGTCATCCCATCACTGCTCACAGGAGGGCTGTACAGCTGGGTATTACTGCCACCTAGTTTTCAACTTTTATTAGTATTACCTAGACTTTTGCATTTTCCATGGCAAAAAAAAAAAAAAAAAATCAAAGTCTATGTATAAAACCTGAACATTTTCATTTGAGTTGTAGGTCACATATATCCTGTGATGTATTTGAACAGTGGAAAACTGTGCAGTGACGAAGTCTTACTAAACAAATCTACATGTACCCAGATGCAATCTTGAAATCCATATTAAGGGTAGGTACTACTAATCCCAAATATAAAGACCATGTGAAAATCCAACTTAAATTTGCTCTGTGGGATCAAAACAAGAGCAGGTTTGAACCATCATAGGGGTCTGTAGACCTCCAGCTGATCTTTGCCGCCTGACATTGAATCTAGTAATTTTTTATTATGGATCTTTTTCATTGCAATTGACAAATAACATTTGCTTAATACAGGAATGCCAAAATCCTGCAGAAAGGCCTTGCAATATAAGATTCCTCAGTGAGGCACCATGGTATTTTTCATTTTGAGGTGTATAAAGAGAACCCTTATATTAGGATAGGTTTTTTTGGGCCAAGATGTGAACAAAAAGCTCAGCGATAAAACACAGAGAAATGGTGGAGAACAATTAAAGCAATTTTTGAAACCTCATGTAAATTCCACTTTGAGGTCTGAGAAAGGAACTGTTAGGATTCTCAACTTCAGTGACTTTTTTTGCTTTTATGCCAGCTCTGTGGTTTCTGACTCTGACTCGGAGTGCCTGTGGGAACCCATAGAAGTTGGAGGTTAAATTCAGAACCCAGCTGAGCAACCTTTCACAAGATGAGAAATAGTAAATATATTGCCACAGGCTGGTTCCAGTTTGGAATAAAATAAAAAAAACCCAAAACAACAAAACAAAACAAAAAATTTAAAAAAGGCTCATAACTGAAATTTCTTACAACTTTTAGAACTGGGGCTCTGTTATGCCAAGGCAGAGTAACATGTTTTATAATTTAGCCAGTGCAATTCTGCTAAACCAGACGAGGAGGAGGAGGAAGTCTGCTCTCTGCTGCAACTGAATTTGGTCCATTCTTTTAGCAAACAGCATGGCAAAAATTAGGCCATTTCATTGTGTTTGTGTGCAGTGCTCACGCCCAAAAGCCGCCCCATAAATCTCGTGGAGGAGCCTGGATTCTCCCTCATGGAAGCGAAAGATTTGTGGGACGATTTTTTCGAGGCAGCAGGAGCGAGCACTGATGTTGTCGGCCTTTATTTTTGCCAGAACAGCTTTAATGACTGAAAGTTAAACAAGATGTTTGTGAACTTCAGGCATGATGCAATGGCAGGAATTTGGCACGGTGGATGGGCTGACAGGGCATGATTCTGAAGGGTTTGGTTTTTTTTTTAAAGACAAAACTGAGACATCTCTATTAATGCAGGTTGAGAGGCCACAGATGTCTCCAGACACCCTCCCTTGTTTTTTAAATTGTTACTGAAAGACTAAATTCTATTTGAACTCAGATCCCAGGCCCCTGGGCTTGAAAACCATATTGTGCACCCCCCACCGGGCTCAGGTTAAGTTCATTCAAACTGTTTCTGCAGCTACAGTGTGGATCACACTCAGTTTTTCTTTTTTCCCCCTAACAGGTTTGTTTCTGGTCATAAATTCTCAATCAGTGGGCAAGCCACATTGTACGATTTAGTAAATAGTGTAGTTAAAACATGTTTAAAGTCAAAAGAAAAAGGATCTGACAATGGAGCATTGTCCCCTTTTGCAGAACTGAAGTGTACCTTCTTTGATTCGGTAACCTTTCTGCACTTTGGTATGAAATTGCCCCTTTTTCCATCAAACTTGCATTTAAAGTGCCTCATTAGCATGTCTCACCGGATCAGTAACGATTCTGCAAACCCAACACTCATTCCAGTCAAGCCACCATGGTTTTTCTATCTGTTTAACATCTAAAACTCCTTGACAAAGTTCCTTTTAAAATTTACTCCTTTTGTCTCTCCCCGGGTTTTCTGCAAAGATCTTTAAACTTCGATGTACTCCGAGATGACTCCCGAACAAAAATCATGTCTAGCCCAGCCAGTAAATCTACCCTCCATTCAATGGGATTAAATAAGTGCTTCACGGCTATTGTGGAAGCCTCTAAAAAGGATCTTGCATCTTTAAGAGTTTCCTACAATAAATTAAACACATCTCACCCACTGTAAAAGGGAAAAAAAGATAAATAAAAAAATAAAGGAGACTTGATCCAGCACAGGAGAGCCACTGTAGACCCACAGTGATGCCATACTCCTCGTACCAAAACACCCTACAGATAACAGAGCCGAAATTAACAGCAGCAGGCAATAGAAGAGGAATTAGATTTCTTTAGGAATTCAGCCTTGGACTTCACGTCATTAAAACGTGGCCAGCAAAATAAAATGACCATGTGACATCTTAAAAATCCGTGACTTTATGGGTTATTAAAAAGGAACATGGCAGGTTTTGAGCTTTTTAGTTTAATTTGCAGCACCTCAGACGGGAAATTCCTGTTTCTTTTCTAACAGGTAAGATCTCAAGCCCAGAATTCAGATCCACTGTAGCATCTGAGCCCTGCTTAAACACAGGCACTTGAGTAACCCCCCTGATGTGGTCTCTGCCTAAAGTTAAGCTCACATTTATACACAGAGCCCACACACTCAGTCCAAACCTCTAGATCTTTCTGCTCATATTTCAACTGGAACTGAGCAAACGCAAGCTCTTTTAACTAAAAGAGAGATTGAAAAAAAAGAAATGAATCAAAGGCCACTAATTCATCTATCTGAAAATGATCCCCACAGCCAAAAATCTCAGACCTACCAGGTGATTTATCCTCTAGACACAATGAGGGTCTCTTCTCCTGAGTTAACAAGTGATAGGACAAGAGGAAACGGCCTCAAGTTGCACCACGGAGGTTTAGACTGGATATTAGGAAAACTTTCCTTAAATCCAAGTGGTTGCCAAGCACTGGAACAGGCAGGGCAGGGACGGAGTCACCAGTCCTTGAGGTGTTTAAAAGCCGTGCAGATGTGGCACTGGAGACGTGCTTTCGTGGTGAGCACGGCAGTGCTGGGGGAAACACTGGGCTTGGGGATCCTGGAGGTCTTTTCCAACCTAAACTATCCAGTGATTCTGTAAGGGAAGAAGTGTTTCTAAAGAATGATTCCCATTGTCCAACAACAAATCTGCCAAGAATTCATAAATTGCCGTATTTAAGAAATTCCTGACCCTCCAGCAATGATTCTGCCACTTCATCAGAGAGACAAAATATCAGACCTAAAGTTTTAAGCTACAGACCTCCAAATTGTGAAACAGGACTAGAAACTACAGAGCCTCTTACAAACACAGTGGGCTGTGCTCACCCACTTTGGACACGAACCTTGCCCACGCTCCTGCTGCCCACCCTGCTCACAAGGTTCTCTGCCAGCAGCACATCCTCTCTACCTCACCCTGCAGGAAACAAAACCGGTGCTTTCCTTAGTGTGGCAGGACACCAGAGTTTACCATCCTGATCTGAAGGCAGACACTGCTCCTTCTGGCAGCTTCCAGCAGCAATTACCAACAGAGCAAAGTCATAGGAAATGGTTTGCTTTTTTTCTTTTTAATTCCACGGGGTATGTGTCAAGGACAAGCTTTCCTGCTCTTGCCTTTTTATAGCTGATAACTTATGTGGCCACGAATTCTGCAAAAGAGAAGGAAATGTAAAGCTCTTTGCAGAATGACAGCAAGCAGGAATGAAACAAAAGACCAAAAAAAACCCAAAACAAACAAACAAAAACCAAAAAGCCCCAAACAAATAAAACCCAACAACAACAACAGAAAAATAATAAAATGATGCCTTGTAACAACAGAGGGCTGAGGACACTGAAAATTCACAAGCCTTTCACTGTCCATTTTGTGCTGCCATTAAGGGTCAAATATTATGCCCCACAGAAAATCAGCCAGTTCAGAGAAAAACTACCACATATTACAGCTGAAACAAGCGAGAACAGTATTAAATGCTGTTTAATAATAATAATTTAACAATTAAACAGTTGTGTTTGGTTCCAAACCCAGAAAAGCTGAATCAAATCTTGTCTCCTTTTATTCCAAATTTCCGCGTCCGATTTCTCCCAATCTCAGCCAGAAAAGACCTCCCAAAGGTCTTTTTTGTGACAAAATCACAGCAGCCACTGAGAGAAGCTGATCATTCAAAAAAGCATCACCCTCGTGACATTTTAACACGAAGGAGAGGCAGCGTATCATGAGGGACCTAAAACACCCCAGACCAATTGCAAATGAAAAGCCCCCAAATAGCCAGTCTTCTCTTTTCCACCCGCAGGAGGTGATAACAATGTTCTACAGTACCTTGTTCCCATCTCAGCCTTGGTACAGGGAACCACATTTTGACCCAGGGCCTTTAACTCAGGAGTAACTTTCAGGAAGTCCCAGAGAATGAGTTTGTTAATTTAGTCAACCATCAAAAAGTCAGGTACGTACCACATCAGTTTGATAAATTAGGGATATATTTTCTCCTTCTGCTTTTCTATTGCTCCAAAAAGCCATCACCTGCTCCTTACTTCAATCCCTATCCGTTTCCACAACATTCACAAGAATTTTTGAGCAATAGTCATTATTCCTGCCAGAAAACCCTTCTGTTGCAGCTGTGTCTGCATCCAAACTCATCAAAGGAAATAATTGCTACAGAATACTTCATGTTTTCATACTATTTTTTTTTTTGATTCCTCTTGCTAAATTACTTTAAAAAAAAATTGTGAAAAATCCCTTGGGCAGGAAAAAAAAGCTTCACTTCCATAGGGCGCTTGTGACCACGTAGGTGCTGTAGGAAGAAAGTGCCCAACACATTTCCCTTATTTTAAGCCCACTTTGGAAATTATACAGCAGAAAGAGCAGGAAATCCTGTTCCTGAAATGCAGATGTCACAGAGGGAGAATACAGACCCTATAAACACAGGACACTGAGCAACATTTTAGGACAAAAGTAAAGATCATAGCAATCAAGCAAAATATACAAAAGGATCAATTGATAAGAAAAATTCATTAACAAAGCTGAAAGTCACAACTGACACACCAGATCCTGAGGAAAGATCAGCGATACAGGCACTGAATGCAAAGTGTTTGTCTGACCCTTAAGAAGAAAAACAAATTACTTTTTAACAGGAAATTCAACAAAACATTCTAAAAATAAAGTTCTCTTTCCCTTTGGATCTGTCAGATAATTATGAACTCAATATCTTAGGATCTCTCTGTAGTTAAATACTAATTTCACTCCATATTGTGCTTGATGACACCGTAATTCCACATCAGATATAAGCACTCAAAAAACACCCCTAAGTTCAGGTGAGGATTCTGTAGAAAGAGACCATTAAAATGACAGCCAAGCGTAATCAAAGTTACACAATTGCTATTTCCCAGCCCAGTGGAAACAAAAAAACCATGTTGCAGTCCAAACTGTCTTCCCTGAAGAAGTAGGTTGATCGGGCAACACCATCTCCCAGTTTGGGGTCATGGATTTGGAGCAGCCTGTACCACCAGATTGCTGGTGACCAAATGTTGTTCCCAACTGACAGTCCCTCCCTGATCTACTTGGAGAAACAAAAAACGTGGAAAGCCTCAGTTTTCTTCTTAATGGCCAGGTGTTGCCCTGACACAAAAACCCAACCCCATCGTTACATTTGGTCTGCTGACTGGAATCCTTATGGAGAGTCTGAAAGGAACACAATGGGTGGAAATGGCCACGGAAAGTTAATGACTCTTTCAGCCCCACAGATGGTCACTCTTAACTCCTGACTCCAGGAAACTGTCTAAAACTCTCTTGTTCAATTAGACCCCAAAAAACCCCCCAGAAAATCTCTGCCTGAAGAGTAAATTCGACAGGAGTTTGCCACAGGACAAAGTGCAGGGGAAAGGACAAAGAATTTTTGATACCAACCCAGGCAGGATAAGGTGTTTTATCACAGCACAGAGCAGGGATTTAAAGGCCACCACAGGACTGTCATGAAGCAACACCTGAATTTTGTATTCATCTTTTATACATTTGACCACCAATAAAACCTTGTCTTGTTGGAAATTGCTCCGAGAAGTGCAATCAAAATCATAATTAATCTGGTTTGATAGGAGAGGTCTCAGTAACTAGATTTACATAACTTGACTCAGTAAATTCCTAATTATTTGCATATCTATACTCACTCCATATAATTTAAAACAATCAGTGTTGTAACCACATCTCCTAATATTCCAAGAGTAAAATCACTGGGGATAAGTAATTTAATATATTGAACACAGATGAATAGCACTGATGTGACAGCTACTGACGCAACAATAAGATCTTTGAAACTACACTGGTATCTCCCTCAAAAATAGGACACAGCAAACTTCAGCTTTTCAAAACCATGTTCATGACTAAACAGACCAATCTCAGTTTTAAACAGAGACAAAAAGCCCAGAATCATGTTTACAGGGATTTTGCAACACTGAATACTTAGTTCCCATTGATTTTTGTGGGTTAAAAAAAATATCAGTTCAATGGTATTTTTTATATATTATTATATATATTTTATGTATGTTATATATATTTTATATTTTATAGCTATTTGGATATCTGAAGTTGTCAAAAGAGTTCTAAATCCCATTATACCCAGTGGCATCTAAACCCCTAAATTGCTTAGATAATTCTGAACATGCTGGTAAAAGCCCAAGGAGCAATTCTGATATATTTCAAAATATTGGTATAGGCTTGTATGTAGACAGAAAATGGCCCAGAAGACCTTCCATTTTGGGACCATTTCTAACATCTTTTATTCTGTGAGACCAAGATATGTATAAAGAGGCAATTGATTTTTACTGCTGCCAAGTCAACCTCTTAAAAATAGAGAAGAGAGTCTTGGTGAACTTGAAAGAAAAAAGACCTATGTAGTCAGACACAGTGGAAGTGTTTCTATGTGACAGGGACAAGTTGAGGGAAAATCAGGTTTTGTTCATCTGGTTTTTTGTTGTTTTTTTTTTTTTTTTTCAGGAGAAAGGGTTTAACCCACTTTTCTTGGTGAATTTGAAAGATACCTCTGTTCCTTGGAATTCAGCCATATTCCCCTGAGGTGTGTTTCCCTCTGTGTTGTTAAAGTTGGCTTTCTGAGAAAGACAGATTTAAATTTCAGCTCAATACCCTGGACATCCTTTTTTATTTTCCATAGTGTCATTGTTTTTGTTCTGCACTTTGAGATGTCTGACCTGAAACCAGCCATTTATCATCCTGCCCAGTCAAGAGAAAAGAGGGACTGTACAATGGAAAGTGTTGCTGAGGGTGTGCTGCTGTTGCCAAGCTCTATCTAAAATCATTTCTTGATCGAGGTCCAGCCCATTTTATTTTTATCTCTCCCATAACACAAGAGAAACAACTTGGCAGAGGTCTGCAAATTATTGGTGGGCAGACAGAACAGCTACCGGGTACCAGAGTATCTGGCAAGGCATCCAAGTGTTCCCAGACACAAGCACCAGGAGCACATAAATAAAAACATAACGTACATATAGCACTGCCACGGCCTGAGTGCTTTTTAAATCCATCCCTGAAGCTGCATCCATCTGTGCCTGGTTCAGCTGCAGAACAAGCAAAGAGCAATACTGAATATGGAATTTCAAATGCCCCCCTTTGCAGGTCACGTTCACCTTCACAGTCAGAGGGTGAAGGAGGAGGTTCTGAGTCACAGGAACACCACAAATGGCAAAATGCATAATAGTCCCACTAAAGAAGTGATATCCCAAAAGCAAAATTAAGAGCATTTCCCTCCTTGTCCAGAGACAGAAGAAGCACACAAAAAAGCAAATGGGGATATATGTCCAGGACTGACCTGTTAGGTATGACTTACACCATCATAGCTTGAGGGTTTTCAGGCATTAGCCCAAAAAATGCACCAGAAACTTTCCCTCCCAAATCCAGGTTTGCTGCCCAGAGCTTTGGTTGACTTTTCTACAGTACTGGGAGTTACTCCCCATAAGTATCAGAACTGTGATCTAGATCCCTCTCAACATCCCTCCCTCTGTGTCCATTTTGTTCCTTATGAACAAAAATCACTGGCAAGTCAAATTTACACTTAATTCCATTGGTTGCCAAAATGTCATGGGAATGAATATCTGACCTCCATGTCAGTGTGTCTAAAACACAGCCTGGAAACTGGTCTTAAATGAATCCTCTCAATGAAAACCAAACAAGCAGTTGCCCACATTAAAGAGACAATGCCCAAACATAGAAAATTGATTATAGGTCACAAATAGTGCAGATACTCAAGTGCATTTGGGTTTTTACCCAACACAAACAGATCACAGTCAGAAAGGGAAGTATTAAATTTCTGTTGACTCGACCTATTAATTAAAGTAAACATAACTATTTCAGTTCCAGGCAATTCAGGTATTTTTGGCCTAGAAATGGGTGATTATCTTTTTTTTGTGAATAATCTCAGTAGGAAACTTATGAGGGCCAAGGGCCCCTCCAGAAGCACACCGTCTAATGTGAGAACCTAATACTGCACAAGAGGTATTTTTCTGCTTGCAAAGAACATGTTACAGTTACTACCCTTTTCCAACTAAAAAGGAATAGAAAGAATCCAGGCTTTTAAAATTAGATCTGACTTTGCTTTTCATTCTAATCGCCTTCAGATTATTATATTCTCTGTCACAACCTAATAATCGCTCACACACACAGACTCACAAATCACCTGTGCACTCTTGTCAGCTTTAAAACAAGGAGAAACTGAGCAGCAAATTTCCCTCTCAGTTCCCATCAAGGTCCTGGTGTTCTCCTGATTGAAGGAGATGCTTTATTTTGAGCCTGACATCACACCTGTGGTCAGGGGCTGCCTCTCTGCACACACAGAGGCAAAAGGTTCCAGACCAGTTTAATCTACGGCGACAAAATTAAGGGGGCTCAGTTACCTGCAGAGACTGCGAGGACCAGTCTTGCCATGACACAAGCTCACACTGGTAGCTTTGCAGTGCATATGAACCAAATGGTTTCCAGAGACATGAATTTCATGGAGCTTTCCGAGGATTCTGGGGATGGAAAAATACGCTCCATTTCAGAGCATATTCTGTCTGTGCCTCAGGGCCCGTGGCAAACCATACTTTTTATACATCTCCACCTAGATCAAAGCCTCCATCTCCAGCAAGTGTGACCATCGACATCAGTGAAGTTGCTCCAGGAGAGGAGGTGTCTGAGCATTTTCCACAGGTATTTGAACAGAGCAAACCATGACCTTATGCGAAAATAGCATTAAGGAGAAGCTGGGCCGCCACCACGCAGCAAAGCAGAACGTTTAGCTCAGGAAAAAATCCTCCCTCCAAGCAAGGCAACAGCATTACCTACGAGGTCAGCTGCAGAGAGTTGCAAAGCTCTCATACAATAGAATTTTGCCAGCCTTTTCTGGAAAGCACAGCAGTGCACCTGGAAGATTCATGTCTCAGACGTTCTCTGTTTGCACTGTCTGTGATCTGGGGAGCTTTGGTTCCCCTGCCACAGGATTTCCACAACATCCAGCTGTTGCAAGCATAATGAAAGTCAAACCTGTTCTCTGTGTGTTAAAGCTGTGCTCCAAAAGAGGTTCTGGCAGCCCAGAAAAATGGGCTGGCAGTAATTTGCCAACTGTACATTTTACTAAACTTTAGCGCTTTGCATAAATGTGTGACGTGTCGTAAGGCTCACCAATGTCAACAGGCAGGATAACATTCCCCTGTGCACTCTGTCCTTGTTAGATACAGTTATAAGAGCCTGACAATAAGATATCCCAGATTTACCAAATGTATTAAGTCTTTATCCAAAATGCTTGGCAGGGATCAGAGCATGATACCTGTTAACTATTATTATTATGAATTATCCGAGGGTGCCAGGCAAATAAAAAGATTCAGGATAAAATCCCGATTCTCCTAAAGTCTGGGATTGGTTTTAACAGAGCTAAGATTTCACTCTTGATCCCTGCCTTAAAAAGAAAAAGCAAAAAAACCCAAGCAATAATCAGAATAAACAATAGACAGCACAATGCTGGGAGGTTGAGAAGAGAGGATAGCAAATCCAGGGACAGAACTACATGGTTATGCAAACTGGTTATGAAACATCACCATGTTTTTTCAAAGCAGAGAAAATAATGACCCAAAATAGAAGGGGTGGAATAAAGTGTCAGCATTATCCCATTTCATAAAAGGGAACACAAAGATTCACAGAGTTTTGCATCGATTCTTGGGTTTATGAAAACCAGATTACTTTGCAGCTGAAGAAGGAATCCAAGAAGGCAGCTTAGAAGCTGAATTCCTGAGGATGAATTTGAGGAAGGTTAGGTAAGAATTTCGAAAACATGAAGTTTTTGCCCAGTGTCAGTCAGCAGGACCATTTACCACAGGAGGGCGAGGATTTGGAGCTGTTGAGCTCTGACTCCCAGCCTCACATTCGGAACAGTAGATTTTGAAACACCAGGTACTCTCAGATGATATGAAGATTGTCTACCTGCCCTGGCTGGGTCCTTGTGTAGGGTGGAGCAAACAGGGCTCTGCATATCCCTGACTGTATCAGAGGAGAGGAAAGAGCACGGAGAGGCTTGGTGGGTATCACCAAACTCCAACACAGAACTGCTCATCAAGGTCTGAGTTTTCCTATTGTGGCTGGGCCAAGATTTATTAAAGCACAGCATGTGTTCACTTATTTCTATCCAAAATTAACTGAAAAGGCACTTTGCATCTGCTCTCAGGGGGGAAAAAAAGAAAAAGTTTGCTTATTTGGCAAACTTTGTTTAAAAATCTGTTTCTTCCAAGGTTTGCCTCTTTAGTTCTTTTTGTTTGTTTGATTGGGGCTTGGGGGGAGGGCTTTTTTTGGATTTTGTACATGGGTGTGTAGCTCTCTTCCCCTCCTGTACCTCTCTTCCTCCATCTGTTGACCTCACTTCAGCACATAGTTTCCCACTTACTTTGCCAAAAATGTATAAAACTCGAGGCGTCTGCTCCGGTTTCTTTGTGACTCGTAACTGTATCGTTAAACTAACATTTGCTCTGGTACATAAAGAAGCTCCTGAAACATTCATTAGGCTCTTCTGCTCCGCTCCGAGTGTGAAGAAATGCTCCCACATGGAAGTGAGAGGGAATGGTCTTTATTATACCCAGGCTGTGTGAAAAGCCAGCAGCCTCAGCGCTGGGTTCCCTCCAGTGCCCAGAACTGCACTTTCCGCATGTGAGATGTTTCTCCTACGCAAAGTATCTGCCTTGTCTTGCACTTCCACCAAAGCCCCCTTTTCTCCCTCTACCACCCCTGAATTCTGCTTGCCTGGAGACATTCATATTCCAAATCCTCTCAGAGGGCAAGTCCTGGAAAATTCAGTTTTCCAGCCATGGATATGGGCCACACAGCTCCCTAGTCCCCTTATTTCCATCACTAAGCCTGGGGTCTCTAACACTACTCTATTGCATATTAAGGGTTGGATTAATAATCTATTAATACTAATTAATACTATATTAATAACAGATGTCATCAGCTCGATTCTCTTGCGTCTAATACACTAACACAGATATTCACATATGAAACAACACTCCACGATTAGTTTGGGAACACATTTCCATCAAGTCCAAGAAAGAAAATCATACCGAAATAAGGAAATGTCTCAAGTTTCAGAGTTAGAAATCACTTTGCCTTACTAAAGTGACCCTTTACTAAATCTAGCATGTACAGCTAGACCCAGAGGATACAATACTTTCTATCACTGTTATTCCAGCAGTTGCACACTAGAGATCACACAGGATTTCAGGGAACATTATCTGAAATTAGATTTAGTTATTTTGTTTGTTTATATCTGTCTCAGGTAGACATTTAAAGGATGTCTCCTTTAAAAAGGGAGTGGCTACAAGCTAGGCAGTTTGACAGAAGAGTATGACATTGGTTCACCTTTTCAATGGGATGAGGACAGTGGTGTTTTCCCCTTTCTTCTGTGATCCCTTCCCATGGCAACATCATTTTTTATCCACATTTTTTGTTCAGGTGCATTCAGTTGGAGTTACGACAGTCCTGCAATAAAACCAAATCATCCCCATGTACTTAAAGAACATTTTAACCCAAATGGTTAAAAAAATAGAAGCCAAATCTCCCAAACCCTAATATTTGGGTTTGATCATGATGTTATCCTTCAGTGTTGGCAGGTGGATTTTCCCAGGGTTCCCCCCATTTCCTTAAAGGCAGCAGAAATCCAGAGGTATGTTCTCTGAAGAGCTTGTACCCTGAAAGAACAAAAGTGAGCAGAAGCAAAAGATCCATTTACAAATTCACTGGGTGGGCAATGATTGACCCCCCAGCAATCCTGAGAATCCAGGTTTCACTAGAAAATTCCCAGGCAGTTTGAACAAAAGGAGAGACGTACCTGCAGCAAAGCCAGGAAAATGGTAAAATCCTGCCTCTCAATCCACTGTTCTTGACTAGAGAATCTCATTCCTTACAGTCAAACACAGCTCAGCTCTGAAGTAGCCACTGCTCTAAAGTACCCACCAACACAGAGGTCCAAGGTGCAGCAAAAGCACGTGGAAAATGAGAGAATCCCATTTCCCCCCAAACCAGCACTGAGCGGGGCCACCTCAGATCCCGGGGAAAGGTACATTCCGTAGATTTGCTCCTCCACTGTTCAGGAGCACCACACCAAGTGTGAGCTCGGGGGATGTGCTTTCCTGCCTTGGGGGAAAGTGAGGCTCCTACAACCAGCTGACCTGGAGGTAACCCCCAAACCGTGGTCCCTTCCCAAATCCAGGCATTTCAAGGGCGATCCTAGTGGTGTCCCTCTTTGTGGGAGCAGGGAGTAAAGCAGCAAGCACAGAAGATAAAAGGAACAGTATCATGCCAGAAGATTTTTTTTCTGGCCCCTGGAAAGGTTCTAATTAATAGCCATCTTTGCCACTCTACAATGCCCAGAGTTTGAAACAACCACAATACCTCAAAATCACTGAGCAAACAGTAAATTAACTCGCTTTGCTCATTTAGTCACGAGTCTGGGTGACGAGTTAACTCCAGTATCAGCTCCTTCCTCCCCAGAAACAGAGATTACTTAGGAAAAATGGATAAATGTTGCTTTTTCACTGACAAGCAGAAACTGATTTTTTTTCCCTAAATAAAACTGTGGTGTTTCTAAACGAGTATGAAAAGTGTATATTATCAAACCACATGAACTTCCCTCTGAAGTCCTCACACACAAGAAAGAGGAAAACACAATAGGCTAATTTCTAAACAAAGAGCTGTGCGTTTTCCCATTTTAAACTGTTTATAAAAACTAAAACCCAGTCAAACTATCCTGAGAGTGAGAAACGAGGGCTTTCAATTCATCCGTGCCTCTTCCTCCAAGCGTGCCTTTCACCATCTAAGAAAATCCCAAACAATAACAACACACTAAAAAGCCTAAACTTTTGGCTAAGTTTCCAGCTGCTAATTTTGTCTGTCATGAGCTGCTATTGTCAGTCTGAGGGAGGGATGGTTCCCAACTTAAAAAAAAAAAAAAAAAAAAAAAGCAAAGTAGAAGATGCAAAAAACACTCAAAAGTAACATCTGTGTTTTCTGATTTTATTAAAGCATTTTGCCTTTGTTATACAGAAATAACAAAACACTGAGCCCTTCCCATCAGTATTCATGACGTCCGCCTTTTTCATACAAAACCCTCTGAAAGAAAATTCCCCCTGGAAAAAAAAAAAAAAAAAAGAAAAACAAAAACCTTTCCTTATAAAAAAACAGATTGTGGGACAGATGATTGCTTTGTTTAATCAAATTTCCATCTGAAAACTCTTTTCCTACTTTTAGATTTAGCTGGCCCAGTAAGGCACAGGCAGTAGGAAGCACGTGGAAGTATAAAGTAGCAGCTCCTCCATTTTATTATCTCCCTTGAGCTTTGCAAATGAAAAAACAAAAAAAAGGGGAGGAACAAAAGTAGGGGACATAAATTAAGCCCTGCTTTTTTTCTTTTTTTTTTTTTTTCCAAGTTCAAACCGAATTTTCTTTATTTTTCTACAGCTGTCAGATAAGCAGGGTAAACCCACTAATGCATGTTTAATATAGAAAAACTCATAATGTTCAGTAGTACGACCTCCATTGGAGACATTAGTTCAGGCCAGTGAACTTGGAGCAAGCCAAGTGTGGAAATGTGGAATTGGGCCAGTGACCCCCACCAGTGCCTGTCATATCTGCTGAAAGCAAACTTGTCAAATATAGAAGGGGCAGAAGGAGGACAAGAGTATCCTTAAACCAGGGAGCAGCAACAAAGCAAAGATGCCCATCATCTATTCACAGTTGTCTGTTGTTCAGCAAAGGCTCTGGCCGTCTCAGGAACAAAAAGTCTGGTTGTAGCCTCAACCTTTCAACCCTGGCTGGTCTGGGGGCCTTTCATTTCACAGGCTCCCCAAAGCTGATGAGTGATCATAAAGCTATGATATGCTCCTTGCTGTTATCATCTCTTCAAACTTGCTCTGTACCAAGCAGAAGAGGGACAGAGTATTCCCAGGACTGCTTGCCTGCCATAATAAAAGAGCCACTGTTCTTCCCCCTTCAGCTACAAAAACAGCCTTTAAAAATAGTTGATTGGTTGCATTAATAGTAATCCCTTAGGATTTTTTTTTTCTGATAAATCAAACAATTTAAAATATCTGCCTCACATCCTGACACTGGCTTTAATTCTATGTTTTTCCTTGAGCTTTGGCTGTGGCCTGCTTTCTTTTTGTCCCCTCAATTTCATGTATACAGTTTTATCCCCCAGAAAAAACAAACAAGCAAACACAGATGCAACTGCAGGGAAAAAAATCCCCCATGAGCGTTTGATTTCACGGGCATGGAACCAGTTAAACCCTCACCATTGCCAACAGAAGACAGAGAACTTACACTGACACTGTAAAAACCCAAGAAATTTGTAGGACACGTTCCGCTCTCCTATCAGCAAGCTTTGATGACCTTTGATGTACTTTCAGTTTTGGAAGGTGTGTGCAAAAGAAAGGAAGTTAGATTGCACTAAGAAAAAGACAAAATTTTACCCTCCTCAGGACTTATTCCTGCCTGCCAGATGAAAAGGCCGGTGTTTCTTGCTGTACAAAGCCCTCTTTGAATTTGTCCCCAGTGTCTCACACCACACTGTGCAGACTGATAACACGTTCGGGTTTGATCACGGTTTCTTATCCTGCAGATAAGGTTATTCTGCGATAATTTTCAGACTTCTTGTGTCATGTTCCTGAAAGATAACTTTTGGGATAGCCATTTCCAGGCTAGGTATTTTTAAGGGAGAGATTTAAGGTGGTGGTGTAATTTCTCATTTTGTTTGTTCTACTGAGATAAGCCAACTTCAACGTTCTCAGTGATCTGCAATCTACCAAAACATTGGTAGATTACATGCCTACAGTATTTGCAAACACAGATTTGAACAAAATCACATGTACAACTTCTGGCCTCAGTCCCAGAGAGGTAGGTGAGGCAAAAAACAAACAAAAAAAAATGCAGGCTGATGTGCCTAAGAGTAAATAATCAGTGCAGATTGTTAAGACAATTATTTGTATGTCAGTGCCTCCTCTTGAGTTAACTTTGCACACAGACTCTGGAAAGATACTAAAGAATTAGTACTATTTATATGACAACTAGAATTTGTAGCTAGTAGTTACTGTTGGCAATTAATGAGACGTGCTAATTGTAGCTTTTGCTGTCAAACACAGCGGTTCAAATGTAGCCTCACAGCAGAGTATCACACATCATGTCACTGAAGGGGCGGTACCTTTTCAATAAAACCTAGAGGCAAAAAAAACCACAACAAACTAAAAATATCACTACCATTGTAAGATTTTATATTAAGAAATGGAGAGAAGCAATTTTATGGGTGCATAAGTGATATATTTCTTACATACTGTGTTATCTCTCCACAGTAACCAAGTCCACTCAATGGCAAAGAGGAAATCACAGGTGGCCCCACCTAATGAATATAATCTCTGTTCTAAGGAAAATCCTGGGAGTGTAATTAACAACAACAAAAAAAATCTTATAAATGAAATCCTGGAAAGTAAATTGTGTCATCCTTCAGCATCATTATTGCTTCCTAATTTAAAATAAGGGGAGATTATTGAGTCCCATCAAAATACTCACAGCTCCACAAGCCCTGGGGATGATTTCAGTGCACTCAGGCTGGTGAGATGGACCTTAATCTGCCACCATTATCTCTGAGATACATGACCCTCTGGTGGAAAAAAAACCCCATAAGATGACCTGTTTCCAAACATGTGCTGTCAGGTGGGTCTGGTAACAGCATTAAGAGGCTGAGTTTATCATTTATGATTGTGTCACAACCAACTGTGCACATGGATTTTTGGGGTGCTAACAGGCCAGAGAGACACAGACTGAGAATACAGAAGACATGCTGAGGCTGAGCTATGATATGGTGATAGGACTCAGGCTAAGGAGACTCTATCAAAGCATCTATTTAAGGTGATAAGCAGCTTGACTTGTCTGTGCACTGCGTTTCAAACCTCAAGCCGTGGTGGTGAACCTGGGGTTGCCTCAGGGCACAACAGGTGAGAATTTTAATTACACTTATAAATATATAGTTTGGGGTTTTTTAAATGCAGGAAGTTACAAACCAACTTATGGAAATCCCTAAACAGAGATGTGAAAAGGATGGCAAGATCAAAATTCAGAAAGCCTGGAAAGTGAGAATTCAGGTCAGCCACACAACCTTAGCTGAACTCTCTGTGTGAATGGATCTGTATGAAAAAAGTCATCTATCCCTGCTGGTGAGCCTCTAGTCCCCTCATTTATTACTCACCACGGCTCTGTGAAGCTGGAAGAGGCATCCATTTGGAGGGAGAGGATTCCTGGACCACATGAGCTCCTGTCACACAGCTGGGGCAGTGTGGAGTTTTTGGCTGGATGTGGATGTGCCGTCATTTCCCTCTCTGTGTTTTTGGCTCTGCCATCCATAGGGTCAGAGTGCACTCCTGAACCTGAGGAAAACCCCCCCACATCTGGGCAGTAACCTCCTCCCTTTCACTGCTTCTAATACAGATAAGAAAGCAGAGGTTTACTCCAACGAAAGGTCAGAAGGTGAGCAAGTACCCCCCCAGAAACGGGACTCCCTCATCTGAGAGTCACAGATAGCGCAGTTTGGAAGGTTTAGTGATACTCTTCGGCACATCACATTTCCCCACATTCTCCTCTACTTAGATTTGTTTTCAGTTTGCTATTCCTGCTTGTTATTTTCTGGGGAATGATGAGGAGAGTGTTTGTTTGCTTGTGGAGCGTTTGGCAAGATCGGTTGCATACCCAAGCCATTTCCCATTACACTGATATTGAACACTCCTATAAACCCTATTGCCTTTTCCTAATAGGTTCCTAGCTCATACTCCAGGGTTTATTCCTGAAACTACCTTTCTGTGTTACCTGTTCGTCCTAACTGAAGACCTCACCAGCTTTCAAGGAGACCCTGCAGAGAGGCGTTCAAAATACACGATAAAATATGGTAAATTTTTAGGGTTCCAGCAAAAAAATGGAATCCCAAAGGCTTTTCACAATGGTGCTTTATGAAGACTCATCTCACAACAGGCTTGCAACACCTGACTTAGCATTGTCCCCAGCAAGAGTTACACAGTCCTCTTTTCCTGCAAAGTTATCTTTCTTGGTTATTTTTAAGGTTTGGTTCTTTATCTGATGTGATTGCAGTAATTCATATATGCTAATTTTATTTTTTTAATAAGACACATTTATAGGTCCATTTCAGGGTCAAATTTTCAAGACTTTTGCTTGCAAACTGATTTATCTTTTATTCTACGTTATATATGGACAGTGCAAAGGTAGGTCAACAGTTCTAATAAGAACATAACACCGACCCACAGGGCAAATGATTTTACACAGTCAGAGTTCCTCCAGATATTATGACCAAGTCTTTGTTCAACTTCTTAACGTACCAGCACTGTTCTGTGGTGCTCATTAAGGAAACAAAAAACTATCACTTAGGTGGAATTGTACAATTATCTGCTAATTTTGGGTGTACAACCACTGTTTTGGTGAGACCTGCCACTTCCAAAACCACTTCAGATCTCTTGTCTGACAGCAGCTCAAACCCCCAGGATGCAATTTTTCTTTCTGAGCACCAACTCTTCATTTTGTGTCTCTTTGGTCCCCCTGTGCCACAAACATGTATCTCATTAGTCTACATAACATCCATGTTTAATTATCCTTAGCAGACTAAAATTTGCCAGTTTCCATATGGCTGATCTGTTCAATCTGCCAGGTTTTTCATTATTTATTCAGGGAAAAAAAGAAATAAAAAATGGCAATTTACAAAAACAAATTCTTTGTTTCCCCACAGAAAGACCAGTTTCTATTCTCTGAGCCAAAAAAACTGGAACTAAACAATATGTACAACAGAAGCAGATGTAGCTATTATGGGGTGGCCTGGTGCTTTGAGGGAAGGGACAGCATGGGTAATGCACCAGCATTAATACGTTTGCTTCGACGTGTTTAACCTTTCCTACTTAACATCACTCATGCTATTCTTTGGAATGCAGGAAAAACTTAAACTTCTTCACCCCCAGTTTGCTGGTCTGCGATCCCACCATCAGATCCTGGTTACTGTTCTGTGCACGGAAAGGAAAACACTGCGAGAGCTCGTATCTAAATATAGTCAGATCTTTCAGCTTGTGACCAACAATCTCTGCTGTTGTTGTCAAATTGTTGTTAACTGTTGTCAAATCCAGCATTAAAGCCATGGATCTATTTTGTATCGACACACTGTAATTGGTTTTCTGGATGACACCTCTGCGGAGCGGTGCCAGGACCGGTCCCGCGGAGAGCAAACACGGAGTTATTATGTCCCTTTCAGAGAGCATAAAAGTTACTCTAGCTTGAAGCCATATGGCCTAGAAGCATGTTGACACATCTGAGCAATAAAGGGTTGTGTTACAGAAGGGACCACGTTGAGGAGATCAGAAAAGCTGGATCGGCTACTTGGCCAGTGTCACATCGCTGAACCCGGCGCAAAGAGCCCGAACAAAGTGCCACGAACTCATCTGCGACCACTGTCTAGGAGCAGAGACCTTTAACAATGGCAGCACCTGCCAGACCTCCGTTCTCCTCCCCAATAAAGTCACCAACAGCCCCCTCACTGTTCTGTCATGTGCCTGGCACAAGGCCCCTATTGTTACCAGCCACTCTCACTCCAATAATTTCTCCTCTAAATGACACTGCACCACCACAGGTCATTTCAAGGGGGCTGAAAAGAAAGATTTTGCATCTGTTTTGAGTTGTAGGCACCAAGGGGGAGGGGGCTCGAAACCCCTTGATAGCTGGCAAATGGTAATAGCAAAATGTCTCTATTGTTTGTGTCTGAACAAACAACCATACTACATGAGAGTTTTTATTGTCCTCAAGGCAATCTGCCACGAATGCTCCCCTTTGCCCATGCTCTACAGAGGGAGAGAGAGAGAGAGAAAGAGAGAAAAAAACCACCACAATAGTCACAGTTAGGAAACCTTAGTGAGAGTTTAATGACCAGCTACCAACTAATGGATGGTAAGTAACATATGGCAGAGCTTGGCCTCTTCACATATTGATTAAAAATAATTTAAAATTTAAAGCCAAGTTTGTTTGACAAGGTTCCAGCTTCTCAGCAGCCACTTAACAATCTGAATAAATCTGAAGGGGGAAAGCTTAAATTCTGACTAACCCAAGACAAAGCAGAGCAAATTCATTGTCACATTACATAATTGAATCTATTACATTCACCCAAGATTAACAGCCAACACTTAACGATTTTCTCCCTCTACCTAAAATATTTGCTGATGTAAACAGCAAAGCAACTCTTTGTAATATTTGGTAACCTTTCCTAGAGTGCCTTTATTGGACCTTCTTTACTAAACACAAACATCAATGGCCATAATCAAGACCTGTTAGTCACTTTGTAACCACGTAACATTATTTAATGCAACAGAATGAGTCTATTCTTATGCCCTTGAAGCACCTCTCCGGTTCAATGCTCATATTTTTATACACATCTTTGTGTTCTTTTCCACCATGATGAATGTCAGAAGCTAGAGCACTCGAGATAATTGTTCCTACTGGGTGGATTTAAATACAGTCTAACCGCATTACTTTTTATTTGCTTTCAAAACCAGCCACACACACACACACTCACAAATGGATCAGATAACAGCACAGAAATTACAGTACCTGTCTCTACCAAGAATCAGATGTGCAGCTAAGAAGATTCCAAGTAAATTAAAGGAAAAAAATAAATAAATTCTGGGGCTGATTTTTAAATGGTGATTTTTCGGAAAAGGAAAAAGGAGAAGTCCCCTACACACAGTATATACACCAGCTATATGCACAGTAAGGATCTAGATAAAGACTTTGGGTATTTGGAAGCTGATATAAATTGGTGGCTGAAGCACTAATTTTGTACCAGGAGGCTGCAACCTGCTCCTGGCTCAGGTGTTAAACTGCTCCATAACCCCAGACACATCACTTTGTCTCTGGCTTCTCCCTTACCCATTTTTTAGTGGCTTCTACAACAGGTTCTGATCTTTGCTGAGGCAAACACATGAGAGAGCAATACCCACAAACTGTACTGGGGACGTTTTTGGGTGTGAAGAAACAGCAGGTAATGAAGGGGAGGTGTTAGACAACACAGTACTGATGACATGATGGCATATCTAAATGGAGTTAGGCAGCACAAGCATGGAGATGCAGTTTGGTTCTTAAGCAAGGGGTCAGTTGATTACATATTTTAGAATAGTCTTTAAAATATTTTAACAGGTTTGACTCGGTTACATCTGCTTATTTCTCTTAATGGAATTGCTAAAATACACTTCAAGAACTCAGTCTACCTCTAGAGGTTCTCTTTTATGCCAGCACATTAGTCTATGACAGGACTTTGAAAGGGATTAAGTTACACATGGATAGAAGTCAGAAACAAAGCTCCCAAACTGCCACAGGAGTTAAGACCTAACTTGTCTGAATGCTTTTATAGGAATGCCACCAAAAAAACACTGGATATGAAAATATAATCTTCAAGTAACCAAAAGATGTGTCCAAATCTGTCTTGCAGTCATGCATTAACTGCAGAGTGCTCCTCAGAGATAACAAAGAATGATTGTTGCATTTTACTGATTGGAAACTGGAATGCAGCAAGAGATTTTTCCAAGGTCACACAGGAAAATCTGTGTCAACACCAGGATTGGAAGTGAGATCATCTGGCTTCCAGCTCCATAAAATCATCCTTCCTCTCAAAAAAAACCCTACTTGTCTTTTCTAATAATAAAAGGCACCACAGGAAAGGGTGGTCTTTTGTTTTTGCCTTTTAACTTCAGAAATATAAGGAATGATCAGCTCTGGTCCTCCCTGCATTTGGACTCCTAGGTGCTTCCTGAGCACAGCCAGAGCACACCAAACCCAGAAAAGCTTCATTCTCATCTCAGTCCTTCCCCTTCATGCTCCCAACAGCAAGCAACACAAATTAGGATTTGGAAAAAAACCTAATCCTTGGCACACTCACTTTTCTTTCAGGTGTCTCCACGGAACCTGAGCACATCCCAGTCTTTGGTGTGTTTTTCAGATCTGCAAGGCAGGAAGTTCTGATCTTCACCAAGAGAAGGGGAACAACTGGCATAAAACACCAAGCGTATACAAAACTGGGACACAATGTTTATCAGTTATCATTATAATTATCAATTAATTGCAGCATTTATTGTATATTTGACATAGGATATATTCAGTATGTTTGGCTGATTTTCCTGTTTAGGGTGACACAAGTGTGCCACACTGGCACGAACACAGGAACAGCTTCTGGAGGGCTGCAGCTGCCTTGTGAGCTTTCTGGCAGACCACAGGTATTGACTAAATGTCCACTGAGATTATATTCCTCACACTGCCATACCAAACATGTTATAAATGTTATGAACAGAAGAAAAACCTGAAGCTGGTAGAACATAAAGGTCTTTCACAGAAAAGACACCCAGAACACCAAGCGTGCCATCGTTTCCTCCCAGGCAGTTGCACGCTGCCCATAAACATCACCAGGGTTTATGGGCACACAAATGATCTCTGAACTATTTGTCGTTAAAGATGATTAAAATCTCCTGTCTGGAGGGGAAAAATAATAGGACCTGGGAGTGCATTTGGAAGCCATTATGGAATGTCTTTGTGCTCTGTGGAAGAGCCACGTGTCAGCGCAAGGGCGGAGGAGCAGGGAAACACATGGACCAGCAGGAGGGCGAGGGCAGGCAGAGGAGATCTCAAGCACCTTGGACCTTCCTGCCCAGCCTCGGGATGCTACAATTGTCGTCATGGCAAATGCTCTGCGAAAGGAAAGAAAAGGTGGATTAAGGAATCCTCAGCGAACAGGTTCAACCCTGCAGCTTGCTGAGCACCGTGAGGGTGATCTGCCTAAGGAAGGAGAGGAGAGCACTCAGCACTTCCCAGGGAAAGTCAGGGAAGCACAGGCACTTGCATCATATTTGTAGGAACTGTTTCTGCCACGGATATTTTAGGGCCATGGAGAACTTCCTCCTCCCTTCCTTGGCCCCCCTTCTCCCAGCAGGTCAAGTAAAAGTCTGCTGCCCTGAGCTATCTTTCTTAGCAATCTGATTAACATATGGACACACTCTGGCTTACTAAAAACAGGAAATCAATTTGAAAGGCAAGACAAATATTATTTGCTTTCTTCCCATCTGCTGTGATATGTGAACACGCCTGCTTTCAGCAGCGATACAGGATTATTGATTTTGGATATTTATAGTGGTTATGCCATTGTCAGGCCAGCTATCAGAGGGCTGTAGGAAGGGCTGTTTGACCCTGCAGGCTATTTAAAGATGTAGTTGCTTAAAAAAAAAAGTCAGATTTTCTTATTCAAGTTGACAGCAATACTATTTCATGTCATGCCTAAAGACACCATTTCCTGCTTTGCCATTTACTTCTGTTTGATTGCAAGTCAAATTAAACGTAATTGTTAGAGGTCTCTCCTGTCTGCATGCTGACCCCAGTGCATTTCCAGCCTACTGCTCTGACCCTCTTGGTCTGCAAAAAGCTGGTTTTCACAGCACCATTGCCTTTTTTACCCATAATCAGGCTGAGTCACTTTGCTGGAGGGAGCACAGAAAGCCAGAGCACCATTTACCACAAGCAGAGACTGCCTTTTAAAACAGATGAGTTTTCAGAAGGCTCTCTATAAATAATCAAACCAAATAATTGTGAAGTGGCCACTGATAGCTATCTAAAAAGAGACAGCACTGTGTGCTTCCAGCAGCAGCCCATCTGAAATATCAAATATCAAACTGGATTGCTGCTGAGAGCATATAAACAGTATCTTTCATAATAATATTGCAATCAGTCCACAAACACTTCTCCACGTTGCTCAAGCCTTACCAGAAAACCCACAAGCTGTCAGGAGGGCTTATTTTGGAACGTGAACCAAATTAATGAGAGCCTGTGCTCGCACGGAGCCCCAAATTGCAATGGGAGGCTCTGCTCAGGGTCATGGTCCTCACACACACACATCACTGTGTCTCCCACAGCCACGATCTAAGATGTGCTCTGACTTGCACAAGGTTTATGACAAAAAACCTTAATATTAAAGATATGCCCCATAAAGACAGATCAGCTTTGGGACACTCCACACTTAACAGGGAAATCCTCAAGACCGGCCCATGTTTTCCAAAATCTTCTCAAGGATGAATTCTCACGTCCAGGAAGATGAGATTTGCTGGTCTTTCACACCTATCAGATGGATAATGGTTTATCCATTAGATCTCAGAGCCAGGTGCTCCCTGTGCGTGTTTGTCACATCCCAGGTTACGGAGCTGGCGCTGGAGCAGGGGTTGAACTCAGACTGGTGGAAGCCTGGAACCTTCAAAGGATCCAGACAGGTCAAACTAAGGTGAGTCCCAAGCAGGGCCAGGGCCTGGTAGATCTTCCCTGCCACGAAGGACTTGGGGACCTGAGGCCTTCACATGAGAATGAGTGGGAATAGCTAAAAAATATCTCCAGGGATTCAGAGGGAGGCCAAGGTCGAAGAGGAAAGGGCAAGGCAGAGCAGTGGCAGCTGTTTGCAGCGATGGAGGGAAGCACTGTCTTACAAAACCACAGGACTTAAGGGAACTTGGACAGAAATGAAAGTTTTGGAAGCAATTCTGTGCCTAGAATGTGAAGAAGCGACGAGATCATGAGAAAAAACTTGGTTTGGTTTCAGTTTGATACGTGACACCACATCAGTCAGCTCCCTTCTGCAGCAGGTGATAACTGGCTTGCAAACATCTGGCTACAGTTCTAGGGAAGCCTGAGGAGAAGGAATTGAACCAGCAGCAGGGTATGAAATCATCTGGGGTTGTATCATGTTATAAGGTTACTCAGATGCAACAGGGACTGCTGGAAGTCACTGGATGAGCTGCATCCTGGGCAGGGCAATTCCAACTCTGTGCACAGCGTGTTTCCAAGGGGCTGAGGGTTGTGCTGGGAGGTAATCACAATATTTTCTAATAATAAGCATTAATTCCCAACAAAAGCTACAGAATTAATCTTCAGGGTCGGGTAACCCTGATGTCTCAAAGGCTCTAACACACTCTCACAGGCACTGCTTCTCCTGACCGGAACAAGCTTATAATAGGAAATCCTGACATCTGGAAGAGCACATCTGGCAACCATAACGTTTCCAAACTTGCTAAGAGTCCTTTTACATCAAATTATTACCAACTTCCTTGTGTCATGTTCTTTCTTTACAAGGTGTGCCTGCATCACTCCCATTTATCCCACTGAGCAGCATCAATTACAGAGTAATCACCTGTTTATCTGCAGCTCAGTGAAACTTTTAAGATATACCTGGTGCTGGTGAAAAGTCAAGAAGTTTACGGTGAGACGCTTCTCAGTTGTTCAGAATTATATGGCAGTTGAAAATATCCAGCCCAAGCTAATAAAAAGAGCACAGGAAGGAACATAAAACCTTCTGAATCAGGCCTCGAGCCAACCTCTGCATACAGGGGATAGGAAGAAGTCCTCATGTATATTCACATCTACTTGACATGAGGTTTATTGCCTGTTTCTCTGGAGCAATCCGGGGTTGCTGCTGTCAAACATAAAACAACATGTCCATAAAGGAATCCCTGTGATACTTTAAAGCGTGGCAGGACCATCTTTCACACATTGTAGGATAAATTCACTGGGAAAAAAAGGATGTCTCCAAACAGCTATAGAGTCTATCAAAACAATGTGGCATTCAAAGAGAAAATGTCTCTGTAGACCTTTTACTGATGCAAATCACTTTTGTCTTCAGAAGCACCTCATTTGCTAAGTTGTTGTGGTTTTTCCTCTGTTCAAGTCCTTTCTTGTGACCTTTTCCACTTATCAAGCCATGTTTCTTCCCTCCCGGCCCTACAGTTCCCTACCAGTGTAACTCAGAGACCCTCACTCACCCTGCTCTTCACTGCCTCCCAAACCCATCCTTTCATTCGTTGTTGCTCTGTCTTGCCAGCACTTTGCAACTAGAACTGTACTCTGTGCTTGCAGATAAAAATCTGCCACCATGTCTGTTGGCAAATAGCTGATACATGAAACCGCACGTAGAAATTATGCCGTACAATCAAACAACCTTTGGAAAGACCCCTAGGATCGTAGATTCCAGCCCTTAACCCAGCACCACCCCTGTTCACCCCTAAACCACGTCCCCAGAACCCTGTTCCTGTGTCTACACTGTCTCGTGCACAGCAACAAAACATTCTGTTATTGCTCCAAATGGGTATCAAATCAGGCCAAATCATAACGGATTTTTGCCAGGGTTTTTTCTTTATCATTATTTATGTCAAGCTTTCTGTTAAGCCAAGAACAATGTAGAACCTGAGACTGGGATGCCCCCACGTCTGGTCCAACAAAAATTATGTGTCCGGGATGGACTTAGCTGAGAGGAAAGGAGTTGCATTCTGTGCACATTCTGTGCATCCGTGTGAAGCTGACCCAAAATCACAATAACTATGTGATGCTGACAGAGCACTGAACTGAGAGTTTGGTTTTCACTTTGCAATCCCAGGTAATTCTACTCACACATTACCCTCAAGGTATCCCTGCCCTGACATTTCAAGAAATACCAAAGACACTCTCCCTCACTCAGTGTGTGTTCCCTGTGCAGACAGAGGGTGTTTCACAGGAGTCGGTGGAACAGAAACATCAACAAACCCCAGTGCCCTGGTTCGGCCTCTGAACAGGAATGCCAAACACCTCCCCTTGCTCTCTGTCACTGATACCTCCATCCTCAAGGGTCACTGCTGGTGGCCACAGCTTTGAATCACATGCTGGGCCTCCAATGATTTATCACCCCCTAACAGTTTTTGTGTTGAAGATTCCCAGTTGGGAGCTCAGCTCCCCTTTCCACCCCCCCACCATGTAGCATTACCCAAGAGCATCAAAACCAAAGCAGGAAAACACATGGTCCATGTGGAAGCAGAGTTAGAGCTGTTTAAGAAAATTATCTATTACTGACAGGCGCTTTTAGCAAACAATTAGTGGCACCATAAAAGATTTTAGGAATTATGCAAAGGTTAAAAAGTTAAAGACTTGAAATCTAGCATGGTGTTTCCAACAGACTGCATGGCTATCTGTTTCTCTCTGCATAGTCCATTTCAAAACACAGTCAGTCCTGCCTTTGATAAATTCCTGCTGTGAGAGTCACCTTAGTTTTCGGCCCCCAGCTGCTTCTGTGGAATTTGCTTCCAGCTTCTCATGAACAGAAACACCGGGCACAGGGAAAACTCCAGCACTCAAAGAGCGCCCAGACGTGATGTGGTATTTCTGGTCTCAGTATATAACCAAGATTTGCCTCATAGGAAACACTGATGCAGCATTTTTCATCCACGGGTCTCAGAGGTTTCCTGCACTTACCTTCTTTTTAAAGCTGAGCTGACTTTCCAACTCACAACACAGGACTCTGCCTGAACCCTGGGTTAAAGCCAAGCTTCCCTAGTCCCCAGCAAAACGGCTCTGGGACTGACCTAGACATCTCTCAGGAACAGATAAACTTCCTCCACTTGATCAGATTCATTGGGAAGTAACAGGCATGCCAAGTCCTTGCTCCTGTATCTCAGATCCTGGCAGGGACTCTTCCCACTCCGGTGGCAATAATCCCTGCAGGTGGTGGTGCTGGCAGTGATGAGGGTAATGTTGGTCCATCTCCTTCTCTGTTGGAGCTCTGATGGATCTGAACAATCCATCTGGCTCATTACTCTCTAAAACAAAACAGCAAACACGCTCTGTGGGTTCCGAGCACATTTAACCTACACACTGTGCGCAGGAACCACATTATTTCAGCCACTGAAGGGAGGAGTTTGACCATTTGTTAGCATTGGTTTCAGTGGAAAGAAAGGTAGGCCTTTTGTGCAAGAAAGTAATAAATTTCAGACACTCAGAAAACCTCAAAATAAAGTCCAAAATCCAACTCATCAGTCAAGTAAGAATCTTAGAGGGAAACCATCTGGCACGTGTGGGAGATCTCCTGTTGTCCAGGTCAGGGATGCAGCTTCAGCACATCACTCCCCCATTCCCATCCAGCTCTCGTGCTCATGGAAAGAGGGGTGAGGACAGGGACAGTGGGGATGGAGATGTGCTCAGGTCTCATCCTGGCATGGAGCTGTAATGCTGCCAGGGAGCACTTTCTGGGGTGAGAGCTGAGAAATGCATGCAGATGCCTGATTTTAAGTATAATTTTAGCACCTTTAGCATCACATTTTGGAGGTTCTCTGCTTGTGTAACATGCAAGCAGCAATTTTTACAGGGAAAAGGTGTATTCTTGATACATTTAAACATAATATCCACGGGCTAAGTTTCAGTGATACTGAGCATTCACAGCCTTAACCAAAACTGTGACATTCTGTGATTATCTTCCCTAAAAACACGGCACTCCGTTATACGTAAAGTTATAATCTATAAAACAATAACCTCAGCCCATATCTGAAGACGTCTAAATGCAAATATATAATTCATAAAACACCACCTTGCCACACTACCTCTCAAACAAGGCCTGCAACAACTTATAACTTAGCCAGGAAAAAGGCAACCCACCACTAAGCCCGGCTGCCTTCTCACACCCCACTAATGCAAATCACAGCGTTCCTCACCACTGCTGGATCCATTTACCAAGGCAGGGAAGGATAATAACCAAATACGATTGTTCAACTTCATTGCCAGCACACAGTGTATAAATAGCATTTTTGCATGATGTCACACAGCTACCACAGCCCTACCTGGCGACTGGTCCTTGACAAATAGGTGTATGTGACAAGTGGGGCAGGCCAGAACCCTTATAAAGCAAATTGCCTCTTTTGTATGGTTTTACCACTTGCCATAGGCTGTGAGTAGAAGTATTAAAACCTAAAGCTAATACACAGGAGGGCTGTTTATTGCACTGTATGGACCAAAGAAGAATTTCCTGCATATGACACTGAAGGCAGAGCGCACAAGAATTCCTCTGAAGTCTGCAGAGAAAGCTGAACAGACCCTCCTCAGTACTGGGCTTTTTCTCACATATCTGTGTTTTGAATTTTAACACAGCTGTGAAAGAAAAAAGAAAAGAAACAAACAAAAAATAAGAGCCCCACCAATAAGCTTGCCAACCGGGCATTCAAATGTCAGAGACAAAGGAAAGTTTGGTAAGGAGATGAGTTTGCTGTGGGCAGTGGCTGTGTCAGACAGCCAGTGACATCACTGCCTGTGCTGTCTCCATCACAATTTTCCAGAGCAGGATTACAGTGATGACAGATTCCATTCCAAAACTCCCAGGCAGCTCTTTACATAGACGTTAGCAGAACAAAAGCATTACACAAGATTTCCTCTCTCCTCTCGAGCAGCATTTGATGTTCTCTAATCCCCACCTCGGGAAAAGCATTGGAGAACCATATGGACCTGCTGAAATCACACAGGATGTCCTGTCTCGTAGCTAAAACTCCAAGGTTAAGGGACCTCTGTGGGGCAGAGAGAGCAGGGGAAGGAGGCTGTGTCTTTTATTTCCAAGAAGAGAGCAAGGATACCCTCCACAGTCATGCCCATCACCACCAAACCCAACGGCTACGTGTTCCACAGAAGACTCCTCTGGTGACTTATTGGGGCATGATGGGGACCAGAAAAACTGAGAATTCTTCAGTAGCCACAAAAAAGTAACAAATTTTAAAAATTCTTCTACTTTCCTGAATTTTAAAAATTCAGTCCTCCACTTGTATGGAATTTTGACCATAGCTGGATGACTAAGGAAGTCACAGCACTTGATATGTGGATAGAAACTTAGATTTAAAATTAATAACCAGCATTGTCATGCACGTTAACCAACACTGACCCTGTAGTTAAGAACTTCTGTGTTCAATTAATGTAGTGCCCTTTTCTAATTCAATTATCTCTTGACTTTCACCGCTGGCAGGAAGCTTCTGAATTAATATTCTTATATTGTATGGAAAGTCAATCTTATTTGTTTCTATTGCTCATATTAAACAACATTATCAGCATCAATTGTCTGCGGTCTACCCTGTCACCCTCGATCCCAGCAGAAGTTTTTTATTCTTCACAGAAGAAAAATGAGCAAAGGAGCAGTTAAAGTCACATTTTGAAAATCTGATACATGCAATTTTGCATACAACATTTATCCCATTTTTAAGCTCTGCATATTAGAGCAATTATCAGAACCTAAAAGCAAATAAAAATAACAGCATGCATTCTTTTGGAGTTACTTTTTTTTTTTTTTCCAAAAACTGCCTATAAAATATTATAGCTTCATCTTTTTCTCAGCCTTCCCCAGGCATACACCTCCACGACGGTATTTAGTTAATGGAAAATCAAAGCACATTTAACAGGTGTTGTTGTATAAGGCACCACTTACACTTGAGACAAGTGCTTCACGGTCATTATCTGGCTTGTGGTTTGGAGCCACACTTGCAGGTTTAGATTTCTTACATTTCCCAGTGCTCCACTCCCTGCCCCAGCCTCTGTTTTATTGTTGCCAGCGAAGACCAGTCGTGTTTTTCGGACATGAACTCACGTGAAGGTGCCTCCTAATGCACCAAGGGGTTCAGGCCCAGCTCTGACGATTCCTTTGTCCCCTGTCATACTCTGGTATTTCTGAGGAGGGATGAAATGAATTTAGATCAAGGGCACAGCTACTGATGTGCTGCCCAGCCCAAGAGACCCGGGCACGTTCGGCTTTGTCACAGTGACCTCCCGAGTCCCCAGGATTTATCTTTGTAGACAACACAATCACGAGGCATCAGAAAGTGCAAGGAATGTGCTGGGATTCAGAAATGTTTGGGTGTTTTTTTTTTTTTTACTTTTAACTGCAAGGAAAGGGTTGTAATAAGAAAGTATTACATTGCCTGGCATTAACAGGCATGTCACTGCAAGCAAAACCAGTTTCACATCTCGGGTAGTTTGAGAAGCAGACAAATACCGTGACTGTCTTTTTCTTCTTGATGTCCTTGTATAATTGATCTTGAGCTAGGAACTTTGCATTCCAGCAGAAGCCTGGATTAAAAACCTAGACCAACAACAGTCAGTCATCAATCTTGAGGCAATCTATCCTATCTGCAACCATTTGTATCAGCCATTAGCTATTCAGTAACTCAGGAAGAGATCATCTTTCAAAGAGAATAAACTCTCAGTGCATATCCCCATTCATTCCTCCTATTCTTTTGCTAATTCCCATCTATTACTCCCTCAGCACTTGCAGTGAAATCTCATGCTCATTGCTTTGGTCATATTTATATACCACATTACCAAGCATCAGAAAAGGACTAATTGCCTTTTCTTTTTTTTTTCCAGATATGATTTCCAACAAAACTTTGAGAGGCAATTTTCCAAAAATACAGCAGAACAGAACGCAATAACACCTTCAGCACTTGCTTCTCAGTTGTACTGTTTTGTCCTTACATCCTTCCTGACGGGCAATGTGGCACCAGGGGCCGCAGTGCTAAACACACCCTGGGTTCCTTCTCACTGCCAAGGAAAAGTAAAATGAGAGGTCAGTTAACACCAAGGAGACAAAGGCTTTGTATTCAAAAAGGTATCTCTGCGTAAGATCCTCTTCTTCAAAAACTTTGCAGCTGTTCGTCCTGCGTCTGAAAATACTGCCGTTTAAAACACGTACGTTTTGGTAAGAAAACACTGGAAGTCAGTTATGCTGCACTCCTGCCCGGACCGAGGACCAGGAAAGGAGATGCACACTGCTGGATCTTGTCCCCATCCCTCTGCCTGTCCCAGGGCAGCTCCCTGCTTCAGGCAAGGGCCCAAAGCAGGCTCATCAGCCGAGTCTCTGGCTGCAGTTGAGTCAGGACTGCAAACTCAACCTGGACACTGTTCCTCAGGCACATCAGGACATTGGTACATCAGGATAAAAAAAGAAAGAAACTGCTACCCTTTCCTGTGCTGAGACACCTGGACACGAGCACATCACCCAGTGCCTGTGTTTAGAACAGCAGCACACGGCAGACACGGCCTGCTGCACTTCCTAAATAATTCTATTCCTCAAGTTTTAGTCTTCCTAATTGTTCAGGTAAAATTTTCCAATTGTTAGCACTCCTCTGGGGTATTCCCACTGGAATTCTTGTTCCTAAAGACCAACAATAGGCTAAAGCGTCTTTTATTGCTTTGGGTCTGGTCACTGAACTTGTCACATCTTTTTCATTTTTTTCTTTCAGATAGGAATTATAGGCTATAGAATGTTTTGGTTTGGTGGGTTTTTTTCTATTTTAAGTACATTACACTGCAGATCTTCACGATCACATGAAGATTACAATTAATTAGCTGACAGACTTCCACTTAGTGCACCTTGTTGAATGATTTCTCTGAAAGCCGAAATGATTCCACTCCTTCTGGCAAGCACAGCACCCCATCCCCATCCTGCAATCCAGTAAACCAGCACACAGACCAATAATAAATCAAAATGCCTGAAGTTAACCACACGACATTCAGAGCTCTAACTGCATTTGCAAGGCATCAGGTTCACAGCACTTTCTGTTAAAGCCAACAAATTACTTCAAGGGATGCTTTTAAACTTTTTATAAATGGAAATCAATTTGATCAAGCCATGAGAGATGCAATTTTCAAAGTCCAGGAAAATAGTCTGGTGCCTAATCATGGCAGAGGAGTCAAACCTTACAGACTCCTCTTTAAATTCCTAGTCTAAATAGTCATATTTCTCAGCCAGAAACAGCAACACTGGAGTAAAAAGGTGTAAGTTATTTGAAGTTTTTTTTTCCTTAATATAATAAAGTGAATGAATTTATTTTTTTTAATATAAGAAGCACACATTTTATAGCTGGCTTTACTTTAAAAGAATTTCATATGCACAATTAAGATATTAAGCATGGGCCCGACCATGTTGTTATGAATTTAAGAGTGCCAGTACTGACAAATCATTGGCACTTAACAGTTCTGTCTTTAAAATCATCATAATTTGACTTCAGAGCACTGCAAAAAGCTAAAAACAGATTTTTAAGAGCTGGAAAATGACTTTTCTTTCCAGACTGCTCAGAAAACTGTACATTCATTGTACTTTTGAAAGCAATGTGACTTGTGAAACTGGCAACTTTCCCATCCATAGCTTCTTAGAGATGTTTATAGCACATGATATTTTAATTGCCTGATGACAACATTTTTTTGGAAATAGATCAGTTTCACAACCCATTTGCTTCATATTTTGAGCAGGAAGCGTGAGATCTGAATGATGCTAAGGTCTGGATATAAGCCTGACACAACAACAAAAATGTTAGGGAAGGATGTCCATAATCCATCACACTTAATGCATCCACGACCCCACACGCATGAGCTTAGGGATCCAGTTTGTCCTGTAACTATCCAGGTGCCTCATGGATGAATCCTCATTAGGGCCTGAAGTTTATCCTAAGCCATGTCTTGTTTTTTTTTTGGTGAACAAAACTCTGGTAGTTTCTAAACAACTTCTGTTATTTGAAATAGGGAGCTACCAGACAAAAAAGACAGAGCGACTCAAAAAATGTATTAATTCATTAATTACGGTCAAATTACAATAATGCGGCCTGATTTGCATCAACCAGGCCACAGAATTTCACCCAGCAAACAATCAGACAAATGTTATCTTTTTTTTGTGCATGTGTAAAGGTATGTTTAAAAAGTAAAGTCTCTCCCTAAACCCACAGGGCTGATGACATGTGAATGGGGTGTCTTCTGCCTCCCAAGATGAATTTTCCACCTTTTTGATGTGAAAAATACTCAAATGGCTTTGGATTCACCTACGTGGGGGACTGACCTCGACCCCATGTTGCATCCTTAAAGCTGGGCTATTCTTTGTAGAAACGGTGTTGGACATGACTGTGTAACTCCAAATTCCTGCAGCTTTGGAATTTATGCCTCCTTTTCCATAAGCACATAATAGATAATCCAATATGTGAAACCACACACCAAAAGACTTGCTGTTGACAACCCACCTCTTTAAGGGGTGGTCAGGAAAGCTGACCCACTTGGTGTGTGTACATTCAACAGAGAGGAGAAAAAGAGGATAACAATTTAATGGTTTACATTTCATTGCGGCTTTTTAATTGGGAAGCTCATTCCACCTCCTAAGCTTCTGGTCTGTTTGTCTTATTTTTAGTTTATATTACCAGGGTATGCAAGGCAAATTGAAGTTAAAATCAAGGTGAAAAAACTCCCTTCGATACAGTCCATAGTTTTAGACTCTTGAAACTTGATACAATCCCCTGTGTGTGCAAAGGCTGGTCTCATGGGCTAATGGGCTTTTTTGTTGTTGTTTTATTTTACAAAGCACACACAACATACACTGTACATGCACAACTTGAGGCATCTGATTCCAGTCCTATTAACTGCACTCGGTGACTGGCAAAATTAGCTCCTGCTGAAACCCCTGAAAGCAAACCCTCTTATGGGCATGAACTGGATTTACTGCAAGCAAAGTTCTAACCTGCAGATGAGTCTCTCAGTTATTTGTACATAGGAAAAACGTGGGCCCCACTCCTAACCCGGGATTTTACTGGAATGCTGTGGTGGAAAGGGAGTTACACCAGTGTTCCTTACTGCATCAGAGACCACGTTTTGTAAACAGGGCCTGACTTTTAACCGTACCAACACAAGTGTGGGTGTCACTACAATTTATTCCTTGATGGGGTTTCCTCTCTGGTACTTCCCCAGCCCTGTGGCCCTGTTTGTCAGTTCAGCAGCTCTCCCAAGAAATCACGCCCGAATATTCCGCAATGTGCATCACATCCTCCCACGGAGCAAGGGTAGCCAGACACCCCTGAAATATGCAATGTGCATTAGCAATCGTGCCCCATAAAATTTCAAAGCCGGAGATCTTTTCACAGCCTGACAGATTTTCCCATATAGCTTTCCACATTCCTAGTGTAACCCAATCCAGGCACTGCAGGCTGAATGATAAACAGAGGCTCCTTCAGGAAACCTTGGGAAAGGGGAGCCTCGGAACACTGCGCTGGTGACTGAAGGCTGCACAGCCCATTTTTTTCAACTCAGTAGAAGACAGGCAGAAAAAGTGAAAACGGGACAAAACAAGCATCTAAAAGTGTCTGGCAATGACCTGTCACCACTCTCAAATGCTGTATCTTATGGAAAATAAAGAATACTGCAGTACTTTCCAACCCTGGACGAATCAGAGGCAGCATTGCAGCAGACAGGCGATTTAACATCGTTTTTGCATTAGGTACGCTGGTAAATTTAACTGTAAATAAATAAAACGTACCAGCAAACCACGAGGAGCATGAAGGCACATTTCTACCAACTGATTCACTTCTGTGGCGGGTTTTCCTTTTTTCTATTTACCACTGTGAGCTTGCCAGCTATGGCTTGTGCACAGAACCCAGTGCAGCCCCAGTCACCAGTCCCACAAAAGAGGGAGAGCAGAGTTCCCAATCTTACAAAACCTCTCACATCTGTTAGTCTAAATTAGCTGTTAAATATAGTCATTATAGAAATACAGTCAGTATTTCTGACTTTGGAATTTGGGTAAAACACTGAACTAGACTGTACTTTCGTCAGCTCTTCGTCTTGATTACGACTGAACAGCAAAATCAGATTGTATTGCCTCTGCTCCTTCCTCACGCCACCCTGACACAAACAGGAAAGAGTTCAAGATGACAGAACAGCTTTTCCAGCTTGGATCTTTAGGCAGCCACAACCTGCAGATCATTTTTAAGATTTCTGCTGCTTTTGGTGCTAAAAAAATGCTTGCAGGAAACAGACTGAAATGCTGTGTCAAAACCACCACCAACAACAACGAAATTGTCATGTTCTTTAGCATTCACTTAATTTTCAATCGTATGCAAATGGAGAAAAGAGGTTCATTAATTATCAGATACCAAGTACAGTTCTTCATATACCCACACTATTGAGGTCAAGGTGCCAAATGGCTCCCCTAAAATTCTGCTATTTAGTACAAACCATAGGTGTGTCCACATTATTCAAAGTAATGGAAAGAAATACCCCGGGGTGTCCAACCTGTGGCACAGCCTGTAAATGGTAAATACCTATTTCTATCACACTGTCATATAGTGGTTTATGTTGGAAGGGACCTTAAAGATTATCTTGTTCCAAACCCCCTGCTGTGGACAGGGACACCTTTCACTAGACCAGATTTGTCAGAGCTCATCCAATTTCTACATATAATTTTATCAAAGGGTTATACATTTCAGTGTCATTATCTGCTGAACTTAATATCTTGCTAATAATGTTAAACTAACACGACCAAAACTGAATTCTTCACTGATGCTCACGCACTATTTTGCACCAAAAGTACATTTAGCTGGTTTTATGGTAGAGAACTATACTTTGAATAACTCTACATTTTTGGAATCCAGCCTGAAACCTCAAATTTTTTCCCAAATGAAACTATGTTAATAAAAATCTCAAACTAATCAGCACAGCAGTTACACATACTCTCAGCCAGAGAAAAACCTAACGAGTAGAATTTGGGGGAGATTAATTCCCCCAAGCCCACCAGAAATGTGGTAAAGAATCTTTATCCTTGAGTCCAGTAAATCTTTTCCTGTCTTACTGAGGAGTAATCATTCTGGTGTGATTGAAATAGACTTGAAATAGCTATTTTTATTATTTTTTAAAAGTAATCCACCACTTGAACTTTCCAATTAATTCACCAGAGCCACGAAAACGCCTGGTGCAGCATCACAACTTTAAAATCATCTGCGGGGCCCTGAAGCCACCCAAACTAACATGTGTGCACACAAGCTCCACCAGCAGCTGAAGATCAAGCAGCAGAGCAGGTGATGTCACCATGTGGAGCCTTGACTGCTAAACGAGGTCAACTGACAGGCATTATTCTGAAGTAGGAGGACAAAATGGAAAGAAGAGCCAAGGTTGGAGAGGAAGCTTTAGGGGGCTGAGCAGCAGCAGCATCGTGGCCAAGCTCCTATTGTGCTGGGAAACATAAAGAATTTGACATCTGACCTCTCCGAGGAGGAACCCAAGCAACATCTCCAACGTTAGGCAGCGAAGCTTGGAAGTGCACTATACACACAACAAAGGACAGATAAACTGATACACACTGGATAAACAGATAAACAGGTGCCTCCTGGATGCCTCTGAGAAACCCCCAAAGATTCGTCCTACAGTGCTTACACATCCCGTGAAAAGTTCCTGAATCTCACAAAGTGCTCTGAAACCCTCCAATTTCACAGCTCTTTTCAGAGTTTCCCAATTCTTATACCAAGCAACATTAATGCTCCCCTTTATCAGGCAGGGAACATGTTCTGTTGTGCCAATTTTGTGGCCAAACAAGGCCATAAAAATTTCTATTTTAAAGGAGAAGTTAATGTACACTTTTCCCCATTCTGACAGTTGCCAACTGTCTCTATCTAGCAGCAGAGGTGGAAAATTCACAGCCATACCCTCTGCAGGGAATGAATATCAGTGGCATCAGGGTTAATCCAGAATGAATGTTTATATCCAGTGAAAAGAGCAGGTTTGTTTACCAACAGACAACACCCCAGCCAGTCACTTTCCATCCCATAGATTTGTGCTGCAGGGAGTGCTTTGCTTGTGGGGAACAGTTACAACCACCTTGCTTACACAGCCTTCCTTAAAAAGCAATTTATGTCCCATTTTGACCTTCATCACTGTGTGCAATCTGAGCATTTTTAGCTCCTCTAAAACCCAGATTCTAAAACAAACAATAACTGATGCCTGATCTAGAGACTGGATCAGGTCAATAAAACTATCTGAGTACAATTTCAACCTAGGTCCTTGCCTGCTTTGGACCAGACGCTCAGCAAAGAGTGAATGACCAAACTCCATTATCCAGGGCTCTGAAGAGTCTCCAAAAAGGGAGGTTTATGAAAGGGATTTTTGGAAGGATTTCCTGTACTAATATTTTCACTAGTGGCTTCTCCTGTCAATTTTATAATCCAGGGACAGGTGGAGGGAAAAGACCTGAGTGACCTGAGACCATTAACAACAAATTCTGTCACATAGGTTCTTTTTTTTTTTTTTAATTTCTCTTCACTGCATTGTAAATGCTCACATACAGCCTGAGGAGAGGTAAGTATGGGGGTTTTTTTATTCCTTTTTTTTTTGAGTACATTTGGCAGCGGATCCCACTCATGGTCAGTTGCTTGGTAACAATTTTCTCTGGCTACAAAATAAATATTCCACATCTGAAATATCTGAGAAAACACTGTTTTTCCTAACTACATTCCATAGTACTTGGGCCATGGGGTTTCCCAGAATAGTCTAAAATATTAACAGGGTTACACAAAGGACGACCTCCCATTAGGTTGTCACTCTGAGACAGATACAGACGCGTCCCCCTGCACAACACCGCTCACATACTCTTTAAATAGTAGCTTAAACCCACTCCACGGTCTGGAGCCCACGTAAAGTAGTTTAACTGCCTAGGAACAAATTAGCTAACTGGATCCTGTGCCCTTTCGAACGTAGGCGTGGCGGGAGACATTTTGCAGGGACTGAAACTCCTGGAAGTGGCTCTGTTCGGTCTGAGGCGCGTGCCAAAGAAAGCCTGTCTGGGGGAAGAGACAGCGAGAGAGACGTACAGGGAGGTATCTCACAGCCACACAGGGATGCTACTGGAATTGCCTGCTCTGGGAGCAGCATGGAAAGGGAAAAGTCACACGTCTGCAGGTCATCTCACAGCTCCCACAGCCACCTTCCTCCTCCTCCTGTAGCAGGGCACTGCTCCGTCCGGGACACGGGCAGCAGAAGCCAGTTCTGAAACCCTCTGAAACAACTGTCCCAGTGATCGATTCTAAACAATATCACGGACAGATTCTTGTTTTGCAAATCCAAAGACAGCGTGTCCTGGAGCAGCAGAGGAGAGCCTGCAGAGCCAGCCAATTCTGCACCATTTCCCCATCACAATGACGGTGGATGTCTACAGAGAAACTAAGAATAGGGCAAGCATTCGGTGATGCTTCTCTTGATATCCTCTTCAGCTTTCGACACTCTGGAGCACAAGGATTTCCTGCACTTAATAGCCCTTGATGAATCCTCCTTCCATGAATTCGTCTTCATACAATGGCTGGGGAGGAGGAATAACTATTTCTAGATTTTATGATGTGGTAATAATTCCCAGAATAGAGCACACTAATTATTTGGGGTGTTTTTCATAACTCAGCGGCAAAGAAAAAAAAATTATTCTTGAAAGAACAAAAGAGAGACTATTCACCTCATAACTATCAGTTAGAAGTTCTGACTGAGAGTTTTAAGGCTGACAGTTCTCAGAGGGGAAGCAGTCAGAAAAAGGCTCTCAGCTCACATAGGAAAGTCTCAAGGTCAAGCATTCGTTAAATACAGGACTCAGGTTCCAAACTCACCTGGGCCTCTCCAAAAACAAAAAAAGGATTTAGACATGTACCACTGATATGCAGTCTGGGGATCCAAGGCCAACATGGAAGACGAAACATCTCCCACGTACACCTAAATGCTGTGGATGTTTGCATTCTACATCAACTTATTTCTTTTTAATCTCTGCATGCACCCAGAGCACTCACACCTCAGTGCTGGAGGCTCTGCATCTATGAAATAGTCATATGCGAACAGAGTTTAGAAACTAAGTGGTACTGCACACACCTGGCAACTCACTGGCACCTTAGAGAGGAGCAACAACTGTTTTCTTGTACAACACATGGGGAGGAAAAGTTAATTTCCCTCTATTTTGTTACACTCATTTGTCAAGTATATTATTTTTCCAAGATATTCCTGCCACATTCACCGGACAGGATGGACAGTGCTCGCTTAATTAGTTCTCATGTTTTCTTCATTATCAGCACTTGGTCCCCCATGTAAGACTAATTAATTTCCTCCTGAATGTCCTTTAAAGTGTATGTATTTTGCAGATGTTGATTAACACTTCTTTTTTTGTGTCCACATTATCTCATTTTTCAGTAAGAAACCAAAGTACAGAAGAATTGCTCCTTTTGCATCTAGTTATTTTACATGCCTCACTTCAGACTCCCAGAATTTGAATTCTCATTGTATCAGTTAGTTTTGTTAAACTGGCACTAGTTTATTTGTTAACCTGATAATCTGCAGCTTATGGTGCCTGGCCCATGAGCAAACTAGGTAAAGACACAAAGCAAAAGGTAAAGAGACACAAAGCAAAGAACATATGTTTCTGTTTTCACTTACAACTCAATGACAGACAAAGATGGAATTAATTTCTTCATCACTGCACTCAAAACTTTAGTCTTCCTACAGCTCTGTCTTTTGTACTCCATCTCTCCACTTCTGAATATTCAAAGCATTATTCCTGCAGGCTTCCTTCCCAGAGAATTTCATCCTGTGCAACAAATGAGCAGAAGAACCTGTCATAATACTCAGGGAGCAGAGAAAAAGCTGCATATAAAGCTTTAATTCTATTACTGTCCTAATGTCAGTGCTCAACTTTGTTGCATCACGTTAAAAAATCTGGAGTTCTGTGATCCAGCGCATTTTCTGCTGGAGGTTGAGAGGTAGATGGGACAGAGGAGTTTTTGGCAGTGAATTTCACAGAAATCTGTTGACAGCCAAAAAAAAAAAAGGATAAAATGTAAGTTCCAGGATTTATATCAATATTTTAAAGGGAAAGTGATCCACCAAACCTTTTATTCAACTCGTATCCCTTTGACAGTTCCCTGGACTTCCTTATTCCAAGTCAAATCACTTCACTAAATAAGTCTCAGCCTCCTGATTTCAGTTTTATCACAGAATGGTTTAGCTCATGTATTTCAGGCTCCATTTTTGCCCTGTCTGCAAGTCCAAACTATCCTAATTTCATCTGGTGTGTCTCCTCCCTCATCCACCATTCAGTCAACTACTCACCCCTTTCTGTGCAGGCTTTGCTTCCAGCCCACACCAGATCTGATCCTGTACCCCTTGAATTTGTGGTAGGTACCTCCATCACTGTCTTCATGTGAGATGGGACTTGCACATCCCTGATGCAGCTGAGCAAAAATTATCTCCCAGAGTAGGAGAACTACACCTTTAAAAAAAAAAAAAAAAGGCAGGCAAACAAACAAACCAAATGCTGTCAATATTTTTGTAGCATGGATAAAACAATGTATTTTTGTCTAGCCTTGTTCTTGGAAGACATTAAACTGTTCTAGCTGCAGCTTTCTGAAGGGAATTCAGCCGCAGGCAGACACCAAATGCAACATGGAAAACAATCTAGTTTGAGAAGCTACTTTGACAAAGTTGTGAACAGCTGAAAATAGGTCTTTTAGGACTGGAAGCTGCCTGGCAGCCTTAGCAAGAGAAGCTGTTACAAACCCTGCCTGCAGTGAGAGTCAAAGTGCCACCCTGTTGTAAGGTGGGTGACAACCAAGCATTACCCAGCTGCATTTATGGAGCAACTCTGACCAAGACAGGACCTCTGCCATTTAACTGTCCACCAGTTTGATGCCTGCACGAATCCTGATGGAGACACCCCAACAACAGTTTTCCCCAGGGCTGTGCCGTGGAACACGGACCTGTGGGGAGCAGTGCTGGTTACACCATCCCCTCCCGACCCTTCAGCTGATGATGCGGCCGCTCAGCGTAAACAGCTGGCGACCGAGCCCCCCCAGCTGTTCAGAATCCTCCTGCAAGAGCCAACACAATTGTAGCCCTGCTTGTGCCTTCAGCTTCTCCACTCGGAATTTTGCCGTGATGGACCCACCTCAAGCAATCAGGCCACCTGTTGCATCGCCAGATCCGTTTGAGGGAGCCCTTCTGCAGTCGGCTTTACGTGGTTTGACGGCGATTGTTTAAATGGATACCGGTGTCATGGCACTGCAACGTGAAAACTGCAGAATTATTTTAATCAATAAATATAATTACACGCTCAGACGACCGTGAGCTTAGCTGTAATTAGTTCTCCACACCACGATGCAGCCCGCCATGCCAACTTTTTTTGGCGCTGATAACAGGGTGTTTACAGTCAGCTGAGGTTTTACAGCTCGCAAAGATTTTGAGCTGGGGTTAAAAAAAAAAATAAATAAATAACATTATCAGTTATGGAACTTGAAAATGGCTATTTATTTTCAGGACCAACTTTGTTTTTGTTGGTACCACGAAAACAGTTACCCTAAATGAACATATCCCGACAGACGTGGCATTTTGTGACGTCAGCTACCTAACCAGTTAAATCTGTGGGTTTTCTTTCAGAGCTACACAAGATTGAGCAGCTGGAAGTGAGGAGGGCTGTAAACACAAGATATTCAAATATTACCATCCCTAAATGAAAATATACATGAACACACATCCACACACGTACCTGTACTGTCAAGTGTACAAAGGTCATAAACTCTCCACAACATGTGTAAACTGCCCCTGACATCACCTGTAAGGCAGATTTTTGTTGTAACACTCGTCTTGTGGAGGAAGAAATTCAAATATGGAAGCTGGGATAGCCTTCCCAAAGTACTCACAAAATGACAAATAGTACTTTATACTGACTTCTACACTTTAGAACCTAAAAACAAAGCTAAGCATCCTCCTATAAACACAAGAAGCCTACAGTGACAATATCCCAGTAACAGTTCTGCATACACACATCACACAGTTTTATATCTGACTTATATGTATACATAGAATGTATTATATATATATTTATAGATATATATATATATACACAAAGAGAGAGAGAGAGAGAGATGGCTGGACCACTAGATTAGCAAAAAAAAATACATTAAGAAATAATTTCACAGAAAGGAAATGGAATATAAGAGAGGTTTACTACAACTGTGATACACACAGGTCAGTGTTGCTGGTCGGTTACAAAACTATGCACCATCAAACACACTGGGAGACAAAATCTGTCTTTTGGTGGAAATTAATAAATACACAATATAATATATAATATAGACACAATATATACAGGATATATTTATATGCTGGGGACTTTAATCTATACATTATAATTAATATAATTAATTTTACGTTAGGATTTTAATTTCACTATTATTTTTCCCTTTCTTTACACTTACCTTTGTGTCATGTCTTGAAAGGGGGCTCCACACTGCAATCTTCATTCACACTCTCCACAGCTCAAAACTGACATTAAACACGTGCTTATTTTTAAATACATCCTTAAATGCACAAAAAAAATCAGTAGGGCACAAGTATCTTTTAAATACCAAATGAAATGGAATGAATTTTAAAAGACTCCAAAAGTGATTTCCAGTCAAGCCCATTCAACTTCCAACAAAGGATGGGCTTCAAGATGGACCTTAAATGAACTATGACCAGTTGACATGAAGCAGTTATTCTCCAAAGTTTCTTCTTCCACTGCGCCCCTTTCAGGAAACAGAAAGGAATTTTTAAGCACAGGCACAATCTTTATATCTGAAAAAAAAATAGCAATTTGAAATATTATACTTATATTACATGTCCTTAAGGAAAACAAATATGGTTAAATTACACCAGGAAATAGTAATAGACACTTTCAAATCACACCACATTTAAAGATTTTTATTATCTCCATGACAAGAGAAAGGGCAAACACCCATGGGAATAAAGAGGAAGATCTCCATTTCCTTTATATTTTGCACTCTTGCAAGTGTGATGGCCCAAATTTTGCAATGCAGAATAAGAAGGATGGTTGTAGAACTGGACAAAAATGATATGAATCCACAGAAATTAATAAAGGTGATAATAAAACTGCTTTGAATGCATAAGGGGTTGAGTAGGCAACAAGATCTCAGTGAATTCTTCAGTAAATTTTTTTTTATTCTTTAATTAAATAATTGCTTAATTAATTCTGCAATAAAGAATTAGAAGACTTGTTTCTTAGAGGCACTATCAATTCACCTACAAGCTTGTTTTTGCACACAAGAGCAAAGAATAGGGATGGTTAACTGAAAGAAGAAAAATGGATCACTGTGCCCATTTTTCCAGTTACTCATCATCAAAGGTATGTCTTCACATCAAATAGATGACCTTTCACTTCCCTCTGTGGTTTGCTGGTGTTGGGAAATAAAAGAAAAAGAACAGAATCATCATTAAAATTAAGAACCAGAGATACAGACAAGGGGTTAGTTACATCTACCTTTAGTTTATTGTCATCTGGCTGGATTTCAAGTCAATGACAGGCATTTCAGGCATTGCAGGCTGTTTAGTGCATTGGTCGCCCACCACAAATAAAATCTCAGGCTGAAATCAACTGACCTGACACTCAGCCTGCATAAGCACAGACCAGCTCTCACATCTGAAATTTAGGAGGCTTCAAAACACAAAATGATAAGGGCTGATTAATAGTTACAAGCCTGTAGGAACACGAGAGTCATGAATGGGCTGGGAAATTGGGATGGGAATTCTGTAGCTGAGCTGTGACATCATCACGTGAGCTACCAAGAGGTACAGAAGTAAGTAGACCAAGTGGCAACCTTCACTTTTGCACGACAGAGAAATCTGTCAAACCAAAAACAAACTGAGTTGGGTGTGCAGCAAGATTTAGGATGTTTGGCTTAGCATAACACCCATCTGAAAGGAGATGTTCCTGTGCCCAAGTCGGAGAGGCAGTCATTTGACTGGGTCGGCTGTCACTCCTTCCCCTCTGTCAGCACGTGGCTTTCTGAAGATCCCTCGCTCGGTTGGCAGTCTCGACACGTAATTTCTCTCTCATCAGATCCCAAGGTAAAAGCTGCTCCAGCTCCACTTAGCTTATCCAGTTCTCCCCCATTCTCAATTCAAATCTGAAGGAGCCTTTTGAAGTTTCTTAGTCCTCTTTCCTTGCATCAGGAAACCTTCGAGACAGTTTATGATCTATGTAAGCACTAAGACAGGACCACAAAATGAATCGTATTAATATAATTACAACCAGCAAAACCATCAAAAGGGCCGATTCCATATTTAAGCTAGAATAATGAGGTAATGTGAAAAAAATACTCTGGGAGATCTAATTATATAATGCAGTATTCAGTTCTGCACGGCCAGCCCAGCAATTCCTCTAACATTCCAATCAAAGTGATCTCACTAGCATGTGAGAGAAGAGTCCAGCTGACAGATCTGGGACATGTAACGTACTATTTAGTCAAGAGGCCCCATGTGCTATTCATAAAGAATTAACAACTCTTATATTGACAATGACAGTATTGTCAGAAGACCTTTGGAAGGAGGAGGGGGGGGGAAAAAACCTCCATAAACTCCTTCTCTGTGAAGTTGAAGGGGTTTTTTTGCCCCTTTTTTCCAATGCTGATGTAATCTCCAAACATCTCCAGCAGCAGCTGCTCGGCGAAACCAGGCACCTTCTCCCTAGTCCCTTTCAGCAGCACACGCAGCACTTTCCAGCTCCCTCAAGACAATCAGGGCCTTTCTTTCACCAATTAGCTATCACTTCAAGAGTCCTGCGCTGTCCAACGAGCTCCTAAGAATGGTCTTTGCAGGAAACAACAGTGGAGGAGCTTTTTTTTTTTCCTCCTAGACAAATGAAAAGGGGAAGAAGGGAGGGAGAGGAGGGGGAGGGAAAAAAAACCCAACAAAACAAAACAAAACAAAACAAAACAACAAAAGAAGCACAAGAAAACAAATCAGAACACAGAAGCTGTCCAAAATGCATCGCTGATTTAGTGCATCGACAGAAATGTCCTCAAGAGCCAAGGCTAGAGCAAAGCACACACACACACACACACACACACAAATGCTCCCACTTTCTTCGGGAGATAGTTTGTTTAGTCAAACACGTTAAAAAGGTTTTCATAGGAAGGAGTGCTCTTGTTACAGCAAGTCCCTGAGCCGTAGGAACCAAAGGGCAAAGAAACTCCGGTAGGGTTATGCTCTATTTCCATATTTGGCTCTCCGAATGTAAAGCAGCATTATTTGAAGGAGACATTGTAGGAAAGAACTCGGTTTAGCTCACTTTAAATATAGATGGGGTTGATGAAATGAGTAATTACTGGAACTGCTAAGGTCTTTTCGAACTTACTCCAACCAGCAAGCTCCTTTCCCCAGAAACCTCACCTTCCATCAAAAAAAGAAATTAGAGCCCGGTTCAGAGACATGAACCTTTGGGAGCTCCACGTTATTTTTCCTTTAAAATCAGGGAATAGGTACAGTAATACCTTGAGGTCCTTGTAGATGCCAAGGCCTTGTCAGAATCAGCACAACTCCAGGATCCGGTTCAGGAAGAAAACAAGGAACTTTTATAGATGTTTAAGCAATTCTTTGCCTGGGCCTGGACGAGTAGAGCTGTGAAGGCAAAAATGGGAAGGATTAGCAGTAAGTGAAATGACTTGGACATGGCTCAAGCAATAGCCTGGCCGCTTCTTCTGATTTTCAAAAATTCTGCATTAAACCAAAATATTGACTGCCAATATTCTCCCAAAGTACCATTTTCTGGTCAAATTTGTCCTTGATTGGGGTAACCTCACAGGAGTCAGCACATTGCCTTCTACAAGGCCGACACACACATTTAAATTGCAATTAAAAATAAAAGCAGTCTGTTCCCTTTTACTGACTGTGTATCAGAAGAAAAGCCCTGGGCTTTGTAAACAGTTAAATGGCACAGCAAAGCAAATCCTCTGAGGGGTTTCAGGAGTTTCCTCTCACTGAGGGGTTCTCTTACCTACCAGAGGGATTTTTTAATGGAGTTGGAAAGTGTCAGAACTGATCAGAATGCTCAGAGGGAAAGAAAGTCTGATGTATTACCCTGCATGAATTTATGAAGGAATGTGAATCAACTCAAATTCCTCTGCACAGGAAGGCTCAACCAAGGGATGAGTACACACAGTCAGGCTTAAGAAGGAATCTTTGTGGAGGTGCACTGAACAATGAGTGTCTTTTTTACACCTACAGATTTCAAAAGATGCTGAGTTTAAAGGGACTACTCCTTTCAACTAGCAAATACTTTTGCTGAAAAAAATGCAGCAGGTTGGAGAGAACAAATATATATATATATATATATGTTACTGGGGCCACCTACAGTCACAGGAAAAAGGATGAAAGGGACCCAAAAGGTCTATCAGCTTGCCCTAAAGCAAGATCAACTGTGCCATTCCTGACAGCTGTTTCTCTAACCTGTTTTTTCAAGAGGCTGACATCCACACAGATGAGAAGAAAGGAAATCATCATCTCATCTGAAAGGGATTTCAGCAGGAAAAAAACAGCTTGATGAACTGTTCAGTGGCTCTACCTGCTACAACACAACCACTGTCAGCTCCAGCCAGGGGCTCTGCAGCACATACTCACTTGGGCAACTGGCTCATTCTGTAGCTGTAAAATAACAGCTGATAATATTAGCTAATAACATCGTCATAATAATAATTAGCTAATGACATAAAATAGCAAATATGTTGGTTGAGGCAATGACACCTGCCTTTTTCCAGAAAGGCAGTATCTGTCCATCCCGATGGATGTCACGGGATGCACCTGAAAGCATCTTCCTTTCCCCCGTGCAGTCCTGCTGTCTGTACTCCAGCAGGATTTGAGCAATTCCCACACTAGCTAATGCAGTAACCCAGCACATCCCCTGCCCTGGCCATCCGCTCCAGCCCGATCTGTCCGCAGCCAGAAGCCCGGCGGCTCCTTAAGGGCGCGTGAGGAATGAACCGGGGGGTTCATTCCAGTGCCAAGGGAACAGGTGCCTCCTCCCCGGGGGCTCCCAAGTGGTTCTCAGCCCTGTGTTCCCCGAGAGGTGTCAAAGCTGGAACAGAAAGCGCCCATCCCTGGCGCCTGGCACCGGGACAGGCTCCCACAAAGCCGGGAACGGCAGCTCCGCATGCCACTGCTGTTGGCTTGGCACTCCCCATCGGGGCTGCCTTCATGCACGGGGAGCAATGCTGCCCAAGGTGGAAGGATGGAGCTTTCCTGCTTGGATTTTGCTTCTTAGGGCAGATTTCCCTCCCACAGAAAATCCACGGCGCTGCACAGGCAGGAGGAATCCACGCCCCAGACGAAGGCTGGCGTGGCCAGGTTTGGGAAAATGCAGTTTAACACGGGTGGTTGTCCTTCCTTTCTTCAGGAAGTATTTTGGGAACGAGTGAGGAAAAGCACTATGCAAAGCCTACATATTGGTGATTGCTGTCTGGATTTCGCAAAATTTCCTTTTCACGCAACAGATGTTCCTGGCACCAATTTTCAATGCTTTGCCTTTTTGTGTCGTATCACCAGTAAAAGCATCCCCTCTGCTCAGAGTTTGTTTTGTTAAAATCACTTCTCAACTCGTCATCATCTCCCTAGAGAGAGCAATGGCATTATAGAACAGTATTCCTGACGGGTGATATTTTATGACTAACATGGTTTCATCACATAACCAGCATCATTACCCCGTTCTATTACAAATACTTATTAAAATCCTCTAATTTGCAATTTCTTTTAAAATTCCATATTTTGCTTTTAAATTATTATGTAATTAATTATCCTGGTCATCAGTGCCCATTGAAGGGTAGTTTGGCAAAAATAAAGATGTATTATGCAGTTTTGTTGATTTTAGAATGTAAGGTAACAGGTTTCACAGCTTATTTTCCAGTTCCCCTAGAAAGCAGGTCTATCTCCTAAAATATCACTACATTCCTAAAATTTCAAAATATCAAGTGAAGTTACAAGTGACAAAGCAGACAATGCAACAGTAATCATAAAACACCCCCTGTTGCCATCAGTTTGAAATATATCCCGAAACATTAATAAATTAGAAATAAAAAATGGAATATTTGACTTACTGCGTTTTGCCAAGCATTCAAAACTCGGGGTATCTACAACCGAAAACAGCAAAGAGCTGCAGTAGTCAGCATGGCTAACAAGAAGTTTGCCAGTTCTTTGTTAAGAGAAAAAGAAAAATTCCAGACCAACACTTATCTCTCAGAACCATGTGCCTTCTATAGTTATCAGAGTCAAAAAGGCACCTTGCTCCAGTTTGCACAAGTGAAATCTCCTGAACAAGCATTCCACATCACACTGAAACAAAAATACCAGTTGAAAAGAGGCAGATCAAGGTCTTCACATCTTTAGAGGACAAAACCTGACATTCAAGGCCAATTACTGCTTCAAATAAGTTGTGATAATGTGCACATATCGAGATCATTCCATGCTGCATTGAGCCAAAGCAAAGTCAACACCTGCCCCACTGGTTTTCTACTGGAAAATCCTCAGCAGAATCCCAGCACAGTCAGTTCAATATGCCCATTTCCATGATCAAAAAAAAAAAAAAAAAAAGGACAGAAATAAGTTACTGCATTTGTCACATATTTCTTCCCTTAAGACTAATTTCAGAGTCCATAAAATCGGAAGTATTTGTAAAACTCCAGCTCATCCTCAAAGGTCTCAGAGTCAAAAGTGAGATTTAATTGCAAAAGAAAAGGCACAGATTACAGGAAAAGACTCACAATAAAAATGAGGGAAAGGGACTATCAGAAAATGAAGCAAAAACTTGTAAACAGTCTTAAAAGTCATTACCTGAAAGACATTTGTATTTCAAAAGAAGACTTGATAAGACCTCTGCAGTTTTGGAGCTCTCATTCCATGATCACCTCCACCTGCTGCTGGATATTTTGGTTCCCTTTCATTTATAGGAATTTCTTGCTAGGAATGTGATCAGAACACGACCTGGTAGCAGCAGAATAGATCACAAACATGCCATTGATACTTAGTCGTATCAATTAATTAAAACTCTCATAATATCCGAAATGTCCACCTAATTGTGAACAAACATAAAAATACAAACATATTTAGTGATTCAAAGGAAAAAGCCTAGAATAAATATTTAGGATTTTACCTTACAAAGTTCAGAATAGCTGAGTAGTTCACATAAATTCAGCAGAGAATTTAATTAGTGTTGTTTCTGACAAAACAGTGTTTTCAACCAGAATGTCGGGTTTTCAAACACAGAAATCTGGCTAAACGTGCTTCGGTTTTGACAAAATATTTGTCAAGAGCTGCTTTTCAGATCCATTAAATTCAAGATCAGTACAAAACAGACACTCTCAAACATTATACAGCCAAAGCACTCATGCATAAAACCACAGTTTGAGTCTTTTGACAAGTGCTGTGGTCACCTATCTCTGGGCTATTCCCACGTCTCTCTTGACTTAAAAACCCTTTTTTCCTTCTCACTGTGCACAAACCAGACTGGGACCTTAAGGAATGCCACAGGATGGAAAACTCCCTTCCTCTTGCCTGTATCTCCACGTCTTTGGCAGATTTGGGGGGCTGCTGCAGGGTCCATTTCCTCTGCTTTCACTTGGGTGATGCTCCTCCTGTGCTCTACCAAAAAAAAAAAAACAGATCAAAACCTGCCTCTGGTTTACAGTTAAATTTGGGTTTCCTATTCATCCTTTGTTTTGACAGCATAAGCCAGTTTAGACAGAAGCAAACAATGACGCAACTTTCATTTTCCTACAAGGTCCACAACATGAAAAACTTGACTAAATAAAAATTTGAACTTTCTAAAACTCATCACCAGCAAAACGCGCTTTGGCCAACTACAGACCTTGGAAAGAACCTGAAGATTATATCACACCACTCATAAAATGCAGTTATTGAAAAGAACTGTTATCCTCTGTGTGTGATGGAAGGTAAACATTTCACATGCTGCACTGCCACAGCTCCAAACCTCATTTTTTTCTGTTTAAAAACGAAAGTTGGGCATTCAGCAAACTACATTGTGTTCTGGAGAAGTTTTTCATTCCACTAGCAGGTTATCCTGCTTACTTTTAAAGTCTCTTTGCACATAAAAAGAAGGGGAGCTGGGGCAAAGAAGGGAAGAAAAGAGTCCATTTGAAAAAATTACACTGCTAGATTACAAGAGTTGAAAGCTGGTATGTAACTTTGCTCCGGGTGATCAAACTGCTAATCAGGAATGCTGTCGGGAACAGAATGGAATTCCAAATAAATTAGCCATGTCCAAGAAGCCAATACAACACAGGATTAAGGCTCACAAAGAAAACAAATTTATTCAGCCTACTTTATCAGAATTCTTAATAACGTGTACTAGTTTTTCTCATCGCAGTCTGAGCTCTTCCACTGGAACGGTGGGGAGAAGGAAAAATGAGTCACACTTCATAAATCTCCTACTTGTACAGACACCTAAAAATGTTATGTAGAGCAAGACACACAATACCATTATACACATATAAATACATACACATGCTTATCACAGTCACAGGAGAAATGTGCATATTTATTTCTCCCACTTTATTTTCGAGGCGCTTGGCTGAAGAAAAGACACTACACACATCTGTGAAAATCTACAGACCTGAAGGAAAAGTTTAGAGCTGCATGGATCTCCCCACCAAAATGAGCTTCAGTACCACAGTATGTGAACCACTGAATCAAAAAGCCAACTACAAAAATAAATCTCTCTCCTGCATGACCATCCCATGCATCACAATTTTCAGCGAGTATAAAAATTCCTGTGCCCATACACTACAGTGCTGTGGCTGAGGCACTGCCTGCAATTCAAACCATATTCTGTTTTCACCTCTGACAGCATCCCAGAGAAACTATTCGTAATAGCTTATGTCAAACTAGCAGGAACATTAAAAGATGTGCTTAAGTTTCTGCTTCGCCTTGAATTGGGATTTTCAGCTTTATCAGACTGGTTTTCCTCACCTTTGAAACAGAGACTGTAATAGCTTTTTGTCTATACAGTGATTTGAAGGCAGAACTGGATTTTGTGAAGCATTTTTGTAAAAATAAAATTTTAAAAAAAGGAAGAGATGAAGTACTGCTTGCAGAATCTAGACACGTATAGTGAAACTGTCCTGAGCATGTGTAATCTTGGCTTCTGGAAGAAAAAAAATAGGCAAATCATAAACATATTCCAAATTGAAGCCATACATTGCCCAGTACACTTCTCCACTGGAAAATAAGAGACTGAGTATAGCACCACTTGCATTTACATGACTGTGCCACATTTCCTTGAGAATCTGTGCATGCGTGGATTTCCTGTAATAAAATCCATCAGGCAAGCCACTGGTGAGTGTTGGGGATTCATTTGTCTGCTGGTTCCCAGCCATGGCACTGCACCAGCAGTTTGATACACATGGTCAGTGTGTTAGGTGTTTTCTAAAGAATTTTTGTCCCAGATAAAGGGGGACTCCCTGTAAGACACCATTTGTGTCCCCTCCCCATAATGAAATAAATTAAATGCTATTTACCATCATCACTATAAGCATCTTAATCAAGCACAAAAGCACACGTTTTACCAAGTATGACTTGGATTTTTTTTTTTTTTGGTCAAGGGTTTATTCTGACCTATAAGAAGATAGTTGCACAAAGATGGAAAGAAAAGCATATGCATCCCCAAATCACCTCCTCTGGAAATGCATCTCCAGAGGGGCAAAGGGTGAAAGCCACTGCTTGGATATGACTGGAAGGGTTCTGTATATACTCTGATGCCTCCCTTAGATGTACATAAAAAACCATTTGATTTGAGCAAAATGCATTTAAATGAAATGTAAACTGTGTTGTTTTCTCAAAAAAATAAACCAAGAAAGCAATAAGCACTGACAAAACTTTCCATGAAACCCAAGGAAGAGAAAAGTATCGATTTTCCTTTTCAAAAGGGTCTCCTTAGGCAGAAAACAAATTTTCACCATTAACTACTGAGAGAAGTGTTTTGATTCAGTGAACAGCAGAACAAGACATTTCCTCAGCTGAAACTATTTGCCAGAGCTTTTCACAAATAGCTCCACATCATTTGAGACAATTGTGGCAAAGGAACTACTGATCCAAAAAAAGAGTGTTACCTTGTTCTACCTTGATGTGCCAAAGAGGGCTGTGTGTGCTCTGCATTAATGGCTGATTCACGGGCTCAAGCTCAGCACACGTGCAAGTACTTGAAGGACTGGGGTAGATTTCTCCCTTTCCAGGACACAGACACTGGATTTCTGAGGGAAGAAAAGCAGGATGATTGCTGGCAACGAGCGGCTCCACTCACCCGCTCTCGGCTGGTCGGAGGCCAATGAGATGCATTCTGGGTTACCACATTAAATATTTGCCTTTACAAAATAATGCCATAAATTACAGTTTGATCAGCAAGTGCACTCCTCTCATACCCTAAAACCGGTATTCTTGAGGTACACTGGAGATTTATTTCTTCCCCCCCTCCCCCTTTTAAACCCACAGAAAATAAAGCTAGTAGGTGAAAGGTAACTGTATCACTTCACAGACACAAGCTGCCCTCTGATTACAACTAATTAAGATATTCAGCGGCCCTAAAACAATACCTTTTTTTACATCAATGTACCCAGACGGCATTCACAGCTTTTTGAGATGACAAATGCCCTTTGAAGGAGTTAATAGGCAAAGGTTTGTACTGGCAATGAATGGAGCTACCTTTAATTGATCCAAGAGCCTCAGAGAGCCGTCTTACAGCGTGATGATGTATTTGGGTTGCGAGTAGGCCAAAATAAGCATAAAGAAAATCTGTAAGACCATGAGACCTTTCATTTTTTCGTTGCAGGGAGGGAAAGGGGCGGCGGGGGGGGCAACTGCTGGGGAAAATGAGAGGGCTGTGATGGGGTTATCTTTGTGCTCTGGCACTTAAAATAGATAAAACGAGAGAAATTTGGAGGAGAAGAGAGGAAGTGATCGGGTCATAATTCTGAGAATAAACGTCAAGATGCACGGAAATGTACAAAACAAGGCTTCTTCAGAAAAAAAAAACCATGAAAAAAAAGAGGAGATGACCTAATGGTATAAAGGAACATTGATTAAAGAAATACCCAGAGGGAGAAAGATATTCCATCAGCCTTAACAAACACTGCATGGCCCCGCATTCCCTCTTAACTTCCCAAGTAAGGGCAGAAAAAAAATAATCCGTAGAAAAGGCAGTCACATGGATCCATTTATAATTTTCTCCTAATTCTCTGCTCATCTTTTGCATGGTTTTGTTCAAGATGTACAGGAAATGTGCACACAAGAAGTGACTCACAAAATTAAGCGTGATGGGTTAGTGGTGAGCATTCTACCCTGAGTAGCCAAAGAAGAAACCAAAAAAAATAATTTTTATAAGGAATATAAAATCCATTGAGTCATATTTTTTCTTGATGAGACTGATTGTACACTAGTATTGCCTAGTAATGACAAAACTAGTCTATCCATACTTCCATTAGCCTTTCATAAAAAACCTTAATTTTGGCAGAATCCTTCCTTATAGAGCAAAAACTACACAGATTTCCTTGAACTTTCACAGGTGCAAACTCCAAGCCAAGGTAAAATCTTTCTGGAAAGTCTGTGACAAATCAGACAAGAAAATTCCTAGATTGGAAGACCGTTTTAAAATGGAATTACTGTGTAAGCATATTATCCATAACTCTGTTAAAAAAAAAAAATCAAATAGACAGATGTTGGGGTCTCTCTTAGATCACAGGTATAGGAGGAGCTAGGACAAAAGTTGCCATTGCTCCTTAAAATTAAAAAAGCAGAGCAATAAAATATCCTGCTCCAACACATGCATCCAGATGTACTGGGAGAAGTAAGTCAAGTCCATTTTCAATTTGGAATGGGAACAGACAAGCTGTTCTCAAATTCTGCTCCTCCTGTTCGTCCCAGAGTCATGAATGAGCCCTCTTCCAGCAGCCACTGAACAGAAAAAGGAGCAAAGTCTTCCTTGTGGTCTGGGTGAAAATGAAGGAAGACTGAACTCGCTCCTGTAAGACAAAAGAACTCAGGTAGGACTCTTCAGAGAACAACACATTCCCATTAGGAGTATGTGCCTCCTGTGAGCTTTCCTCTATGGCACAGAGCTCTGTGCAAAAGAACAGATAAAACCCTTCTTGTCACAACTTCCAGACATTTACCATGCCAAGCCCACGCCACCAAGCACCACAGAACTAGAACCATACCAAGGTAAGCACCAGCTGCATCCTTCAAAAACCTCCCTCACTTCAAGGCAAAAACATGAGGGGAACCAGGACACGTGGACAGTTTAAATAACACTAGTAAGTATTATTATTGCTGCTGCTGTTGTTATTTTGACAAAGTCCTCTCCTTGTTTCATTCACTTTCCGTTCAGACTGTTAGAATCTTCCTTTGGAATTTAAAGCTAAAAGATTTCCTTCCACTATATAGGGTTACACGTCAATTCCAGCCACCACGAGTTTCTAAAAACAAACAAACAAATAAATAAAAAATTAGGAAGTACAAGGATGTCTAAAGGACGTCAAGGTCTTTGGGAATGCTCCAAAATCAACTGCTTTTGGTGCAGAGGACAGCAGGTGGATTGCCCACCCCACTCTTCCAGAGCATGGTGAAGCCCCAGTGTTCTATAAAACATACCACAAAATAACCATGTCCAGCAGCTTACTATTTGACAGAAGAGGAAAACTGGTCCCTTCCAACCCAAACTACTTTAGGATTCTGTTCTATGGAGTGGTATAATCAGCCCATTTATGGGACAAGCTGTATTTCCGCTCCTGCCTTTATGGACAGAAAAAGAGCCAGCATTCAAGTCCTGTTGAGTTTCACCGAGGAACACACTGAGACAGAAAGGCTCTTCCTTGCAAATGCCACCAAAATCCGAGCTGTTTTCCCAAATCAAGCCTAAAATACATTTAAAGCTCTGTTAGCACAGACACAAAACAAATCCCACCTGGAAGCAAGTGGGAGCTGGTTGCGAAGGGCACACCAAGGAGCACTATCAGGATGGCATCTCCTTACAGACTCCAGCTGACCACCAGTGCCAAAACTGTAAGCATCCCATACACACCCACTCTGACCAAAGACATACTGATGAGAAACTGAGGCATGGAAAGCCTGAGTGGAAATGAAGCCAGATTGTCCTAGCTACATCTATTTTACAGGTGCCTCTTAAGACTAACAGAAACAATGTGTTTTTAAAGCCAAGCTCATATTGTACCCTTCAAGGAATTTCTGTATTTGGTTAATCTTCACCCCTGCGTACATGTTGCACACACAACACACACACACAGCTTGGAACAGCTGAAACCAAGACCTAAAGGTGAGGAAGGAAAGCTGATGCAGAAAGAGAAATGGGTTTCCCAGTGCCAGAGATGGACTCGGTTTCAGAGACAGGATCTAAACCCGCTACTTTTTGGTCCTCATTTCAGTGTTCAGATCAAAGTTTCCCAGGTTCCTCATAAACTGAAACAACCCTCACTGCCCTGAATAATTTATCTCTTTAAAGTGATCTCCAGTGAGCTTTACCTAAGATCTAGATGAGCCGCCTCACACTATGTGCTGTTTAACTGAGCTTTAATTACGCTGCCATCTACAATCCCAGGCCCAAACACAGCACACAGGGAAATAAACCCTCAGTGTTTTTCCACGAGGAGCTTCCACGCAGTATCATAAGTGGCAACAGGCACAGATAAAGTTGTGGCAACAGGCATAGATAAAGTTGTGCCTTCAGCTCCACCAGTGCAAATCCTCAGCAACTCCACACTGACAGAAACCTCACCCTAAACTCTCCATGGGCTCTCCTCAACTCTGCTGGGGTACCAAGGGAGCCAACTTTGGTCCTGCTTCACAATTCAACGTCTTCGACGTAAATCTTTTAAAAGACAGCGATGGCATCAAGTCAGGGACGGGATGGAGAGAAATGTGTTTCCAGCCGTGGGGGGATCATTAGGAGGAAGGTTAATAGCCCTGGGCATGTGACCAAATTAAGGTTTGTGCCAATTTCCCCAGGCTTTCCCTTGCCATCACCAGCTTCCCCAGGATGGGCAGCTCACTCTCATCTTCTTACCAAAACCAGCTCCTAAACACAAGCAGGAGTGGCTGCTGGGAGGAAACAGAAAGAAATCACACAACTAACTTATATGGACAAAGTATGAAACGGGCCAAGGGAGGGAGGGAGCCTTTGCTATCTTCACCTTCGCAGAGATACAAACTTCACGCACGTTCAGCCTGAAGACGGAGAGGCAGCAGGAATTCGGACCTTCCCAACATGTGGACTGCAGCACTGAGGCAGCACAGAGCCTAAACAAGGCTGGAGTTAGCATTCCGAGCACACAGCCCAGCAGAGTATGGGAAAGGGATAGAGCAGCCCAAAGAGCTGGCGCCACGAACTGACGAGCAGAGCGCAAGTGATAAAGATTTACTGCGAGAGAGGAGGAAACAGTCCGCTGGCCCGATTAGAGCTGTGAATACCGAGTTGTTCAGGGAGGATTTTGCAGCTGACTGATCACAGGCTGTCGGAGCAGGCCTCGGACAACAGCTGCAAGGCTTGCTGGGCTGCAGAAACAAAAGGCGCCTAGCACGGTGCAAAGAAAGAGTTGACAGGTTGTTGTTAGCAGTGGCAAATGTGTGAGGTATGTCACTGTGTGTGAGACACAGGGGTGGGGTGGGGTGGTGGGGAAGAAGGAGGGCAAGAAGCACAGGCAGCGCTCAGAAAAGGCTGGGGGGCTGGAGGGGGGGTGGTCTGCTGGAGGGGGAGGGAGCAGGGACACAGGCTTGGTCAAAGCATTTTCCTAAAATCAGGCCGGTGTTTGTGAGGGGGACAATCACAAGGTCTGTTTACTGCTGCCAAGATGAATTAGCCCATCGTCTCATTTATGGGACGAATCCGGTGGCACGGACTGTAAGGTGCATGGCATTAAAGGGACTAATTAGACGATTCCGGCAAATCTGAATTAAGACCCTTTCTTTCTCTGAAAGCTGGAAAGCATTTCTCAGGACTCCAGTCAGATGGCTTAGGTTTTGTTGGGCTTTTCCTTTCTCTTCTGAGAAGGGGATATCTTGTGCAATACCCTCACTCACAGCGGTCTGCTCCAATTCCAGTTGTTAGGAAGCTGCTGGCATTTACATCATATCTCAAAAGGTCCAAACTAAAATCCTGGATTCTGCAGGAATCCAGCTCCCAGCCCAGGGACAAACTTTGCAGCTGGTCCCTCCTGTTGGAATGGGCTAAACCACAGCCCCACATGAGAACATACCTGAGCTAAGAGCCTACAGCTGAATTCTCACTCACACACGCAAAACAGTCCAGGTTTTTCAAAAGCTGGCCTCTGATCTGACACCCACCCACCCCCTCCAAACACAGTGTCTGTAGCCAAGTGCTTTTCCCAAGCAACTCCCTGCTTTCTGGAGCCATGGTTCACTAAGCGTGTGAGTGCTGGGTAGGAATGTATCAATGAAACTCCAGAGAGGATCAAAGACAGAAGCTGGAGAGCAGGAGATCTCACTTCCAGCTCCCTGTTTGGCAAGTTTAGGATTCAGTTCTTGAAATCTGGCGACATTTTACTCCAATTGTGACAAAAACGAAGCGTTCCAAACACCTCTGAAGCAATGGTGCATGCTGTTTGCCCACAACCACTATATTACAGTGGTCACTATTAAAATGTTTTACCAGTGGTTAAGGTTACCATGGCATTCCCAGCATACTAAGAGGAGAGAATACCACGAAAATCATGGAAGTACTCGGCCCTGCAAGCTGCAATTATCAGATGTTTCATAGTAATTAGTGACACTTGGCCAAGTCAAGGCTTCTTGCTTTTTAACATACGTACCTGTCACTAACCAACAAATGGGAGGCACTAAGAAAGTGCAGTGGCTTTTGCAGTATCTCATCAATTGTACAAACAAAACAAACCCTATTTTGATTTTTCTCTTCTACCTCTGGGATCCAGTTAGTCTAGTCCCAGCAGGCAGCACTTGATACACTGTAAAGGGAATTCAGAACAAGAGGCATTTCAAGGCCTCTAACACAGCTCCATTCTCCCAAAATATATATAAAAAGCCCAACCCAGTGTGCAGAATACTCCATCTAGGGGCAGAAATGCAACCCAAAATTTCCTCAGCCTTTGCTTTGACATGTGCTAACCTCATTCTACCGGGACTGAGTGCATGAGAAATAATCAGACATTTCACAGAGGTTCCAAATAGTTCTTCCTCAGTATGAGTCCATAGATTTTTACTTTTTATTATTCTAAAGATGGAGCTTCCAGCCTGAATTTCCGCTTAACAGTGATGAAGAACACAGGCACCACTTTTATACAGCTACTAGCAACTGGACTATACTTTAAACTACAAATATTATCTTAGGAACAATTTATAATCTATCATCTCCATATGCTCAAAGTTTTCAGCTGAATAAGGGTGGCCAGTGAGCTCAACTGCAAGGAATAATGAAATGCCTGAAGGACTACTGAGGTAACTATGTTTTTGGATGTAATTATGCTCCCACTGAAGTCAAAGCAAAGTCTGAACTTGGCTTCAGTGGGAGCAGAAATTATTTGTGGCAGAAGCATATTTCTGAGTCAGGAACTCTCCCTGTAGCTGGATAATTCAGTATCATTTATGCTTAATATTAGCACATGGGATTTGTTCACCAAATGTATTTGAGAGCAATGCATACAGTAGACAGAAGCAACAATTCACAGGCTCTAAAAAGAAAACCCAAAAGGTAAAATAATGCCCATTAACAGGGTTTTTCTTCTTTTTAGGGAAAAAATTAATTACAGAAGTATATCAAGCCTTGCCCTCTGGTTATGTTTTCTTTATACAAATCGCTTTCAGCTGACAAGTCCTCCCTAATTTTCCGTAGTGAGCAGCGGGTGACGGCTTGTCCATAATGTCACAGCTTTCCACTGCTCCGTGCCTTGCTCTTTGTCTCTCTGGTACAGAGAGGCTGCTGCAACACTCTGGAAACTCATCAAATTACTTCCTACATTTGCTCTCCTTAAACACCTCCGCTGGATCCCCCCCCTCCCCGCTCCGCTCCTCCTGCCTGGCCCCCTCGGCCGCGAACTTCACACTCCAGAAACGCAGGGGTTAGAATTTTCTAGACACCGCTTTAATTTTTCAAATAGCAATCCAATTACTGAGCAAATTGGCACATGTGCCTGGTTACATAGTGACTTGGCACTGCCTCCCCTCGCTGCTGGCAGTGATGAATGCGCTCCCTCTTCGCCCTCCTCGTCTATCTGCTCCAGCCTCCGAGCCAACACCAGTGACCACATAAGGAGAGTGCCTGGCAGCTGCAAGCCCGAGGTGCCAAGAGGCAGATTGTGCTCTGTAGCAGCAGGATCTGGGGCTCTGACTGGCTTCCTGGCTAGTCTTTTGTGAGACCTTTTCCATGGCCTCTAGGTTGGCTCTAATGAAGCCTGTAGAAATGCCTGCAGGGAGCTGGTACAGAAGTGAGTTAAGTCAAAGGTTTAATTTAGCTTCTAAAGCGAAGTGAATGTATATTGGCCTTCTTTTTCCACCCTGCAATTATATTCCTGCCACATTTATGTGAAAATACAGTATTCAGTCAACAATAGGAGTGCATTCCTGGGTATGTCTGCACTGCACACTGGGGCAAAGATCCCCAAGCCAGCCTCAATTAACTTAGTGCAGAACCAGGAGCAATATAGCTGTGTTTGCTCGCTGTGACACCCGAGCTAATTAACTATGTATGGCAGTAACAGAGCTTTACTGTTTCTGGCACTGCTGCAGCTATCCCTGTGTGGTAATCGACTGCAGACACATGCCAGCTCACTTGGAGGTAACCTGAGGGCTCCCCGGTCCAACGTGGCTTTGCACCAGCCAGATACGTTCAGGAATACTCCGGGAACCGACAGGGATTTAGTGACCATCATGTGAGAGTGCTGAGGCTACAGATGTGGTTACAGCAAATCTGGACTCTTCCTCTTCCATCCCATTCACATTCTTTTATTACTCACAACATGATGGTCACAGAGCATCTTTAAGTAATGTGCTGAGCATCTTGAGCAGCATCTGTCACATGTGCTGCTTTCTAAATTTCTCACTTCCTCCTCCAGGGGCAAAAAGCTGGACAAAGATATTTTAAAGTATTTCTCATAGTTGCCTTTTCTTTTTTTATTATTTTTCTTTTTTTTCTCTTTTTCTTTTTTTTTAAAAGAAAATTGTGTCTTAGCCCAAAAGTGAACTTCTTTGGACTATTTAGAAACCCATTTTCAATTATTTCAATGAAGCAGATAAGAACTTTCTCACAACAGGATAGCTTTCCCCCATCTGGCCTTTTTATGATCCCCAAGAAATTAACTTTCTTAAAAAAATGAGTGCAGGTTCCAAGGACCAGAGATGCACTATGATCCCTGTAATTCAAACAGGCTTTGGCCAGGGTAAAAACAAAACACAACTTGCCAGCTCTTCGTCTTTCAGAATCCCACCTCAGGCATACCAAGAAGCTACTGGAGAGAATCAGAATTATTTTGCCCAGCAAATTTCTGATGCAGATGGTAGTCTGGAAAATATCCTAGTGGACTCTGGACTGCTCACACTGGAATATTTTGCCGAGTTTGCTTGCTTGGACTTTAAGAATTAGACTTTATGGGTACAGTTGTTTGTTACTGATGGAATTTTTCCTTCCCCTTTATATTTTTTCCCCCTAAATTGGGTATGTTGACAGAGGCACTTAATGAGATCTAAGCCACTGGATTATGTTTAATTAAATTGTCCTTGTTTATAATTTCAGAGCTTTATCAGCCAGGTTGCCTTTACCGATGTTCACCTTACTTGAAATCTGTAGGTGGACAGGAAGCCCAAGGTCTTCTGTTGACTTCCTAGACTAACAAACTGAGTTGTAATTCCAAGAACCACCATAAGGACCTGAAGACTTTCTCTCCAAACCTAATCCAGCACCCCAGCTCTCCAGACTGACTTTTTAGAAGGCAGCAAACGCAATGACAAATTTTAACACAAGTGAGTTCCCAGACTTTCCCTCAGTACAAACACCTACAACTGTGATGCAGCATGGACTTTAATCAAGTGTTTGATATCTGAGCATGACATTTTTCCTCTCTCTCTCTCTCTCAGCACAATTTTGCATGAGTTACTTGGAGTCACTTTAAACAAAGGGGCATCAGGAGAGGTAAAGTTACACACACAGCGTTGGGAGGCTTCACACCATTTCTCAGGAGTTTGTACCTCTGTATTTTGGTGGCGTTGAAGGGGAGGATAAAAACCTCAGAGCTGTAGATGATGTGCAACCCCACTGCCATCTTCCATGCCTTCTACGGGAGCAGGAAACTGGGCTCGCACTGCTGGCCACGGGCCTGTGGGACACAAGAAAGAGCCAGTTATCCAGGAGGGCACATGAGCATGTGCCTCTCACTGGGCATGTGAATGCCCCAAAAGCAGAAAAGCTGACATGCCAAAGTTAGCAACACTGCTGTAGCCAGGCTGTGCTGAGAGTTAAACACGCACTTAAGAGCTCTGCTGGATGGCAGCCATTTACAGATGTACAATCAGTGCAGAGACATGTAGGCAGAGAATTCCTTTAATGGGTCCTCTGAATCCCCTTCTTGAGGGTAGATAATTAGTTATTTTGATTCATGTATTTTTCTTTCTCTGATTGCATCTCAGACACTGCCACATGCATCATTTTTTCTGGAGTCCTTTATTTACCACATTTAAAAATTCAGGGGCCAGACAAACAAACTGAAAATCAAATGCAAAAAAGTAGCCGGACCCTGATAAGGCAGAACTCTCCCAGCTCCTGTTTCCCTCTTGTTTTATCCCTAATTTGTTTGAAGATGCTGATGGGTGCTTGCCTGCACGTAATAGCTACTAACAGCAGCTTGATGAATAAGACAAGAGAAAGTAGGGGAAAAAAAACCAAACCACAATAGGAGAGGCATTAAGGGCACTAAGTCATTCTTTCTGGGATGGGCATTAGACATATGTTCACTCCTCCAGTCCCAGTGCAATCAAAGCTGTCCTGTGCCCCTGCCAAAAACTGCAACAGGTGCCAGAAGATTACAGCACTGGTTAAATCCACTCCTAAGGCACCAGCTCAGGGACTGATCCAAATCCCAGAAGCCAATGAACATCTTCCTCCAGATGTCAATTGTTTTCAAATAGTTCCCCTCTTATTTCCAGTGTGATGCCGGGGAGGGGCTGGGGGGGGGGAGAAATAAATTCCACTGCCAAGAGGCGAAATCCTCTGATTTCACCACTGCAGGTCTGGACAGACGCCAAAGCCACGCAGAGCCTCTCAAGCACATTTGTAAGGTAATTAATATTTTATATTCACAACAATGAGAGGGCTTCATTCACAAGGAACTATTAAGACAGTTTCTGCTTCCATTCTTCCCAGCACGTTACAATGACAGCTCCATGCCAGCAGCAGCCACATGGCCTAAAGGTGCCAAGCTGGCAAGGATACTCTCTCTCAGCATTTGGCATCCAAGCCCTTGGCAAACCCCTCAGCAGTTGTGCTTGGCTGCTTTTGGATCCGTCATGTGGTCAGGCTGCTGATAGCAGAGGAGGGTGCTGCGTCCTCTGGGCACCATTTCACTTTAACACCTGTCTGATTCAGAGGAATGTGTGCACATGGAGAGCAAGATCCCTGCACAAATCCTCCCGGAGACCCGGAGCACATGCTCCATTTGTTACTGAAAGGGGTCCTTTCCTCAGACCCGCAGTGCTTTTTCTTCTTTTTGCCTTTCTCTTTTCCCCTCTCCCCCTCCTCTTCCCCTTCACATATCTGTACACAGCCCTGAGAGGGTCCTACATCCTGCCACGCATTCCACATGTGTTGGAGGTTTGCTCTGCGAACCAGGAATACAAAACATAGCCTTTTCGTATATAATGAAATCTCATATTTTACTGTGCTCATATAAAGCCATCGCTTTGTGACTAAGACTTTTTTATTTGTGACATTTTAATGATCTACAAATGTTTGCTATAGATGAAAGGAAGTTATTACTTCCAGGTCACCTTGCAGTAATGCTTTTTGATGGGCACCATAATTCCAATTAAATTGAGTAATAAGGGAGGGGGAAACCCTTCAAACATTTGAAGTGCCACTGAAGCAGAAACATTTTTAAAGGAAAACATCAAAACAAGCGTACATCCTTTCACAGATTCACAGAATATGCTGAGCTGGAAGGGACCCACAAGGATCACTGAGTCCAACCCTTAGCCCTGCACAGGAGTCACACCACAAGCTACAGAATATCACAGGAGCACAGATAGGAAAATTCAGAGCCTTTTTTCCACTGGGGACTACTGAAAAAGCGCAGATATTATGGCATGCAGACCATAAGGATGCAACTCTGAGCCCCACAAACACCACACTTTGCGGGGAATGCAGCAAGTTTTCATGCCATAGGATTGGGGCTGACTGAGGCACAAACTTCATGAAGTAATCCCAAGTCTGGTCCCTCAGAGGTACTTGTCCAAACCCCCACTATCACCCCAAACTTGGCAGAGGCAGCTCCCCGGGAGCCGCGGCAGAGGCGCGGAGGGTGTCGAGATGTCACACAGCACACCCCGGATCTGTGCCTGTCCTAGAGCACTCCAACCCACCTCATGTTCCCATGGGCTGGCCCTGGTTCATCCAGTACATTCTGACACTTCGGAGCAGGGTTATCTGGGGATCAGACACTCCAAAGCCCGTGGAATAAATGCAAAGTCTTCGGCTGCCAAGCTCGCAGTCACGAAACAGCCGCTATCGCTGGCCCTGGAGGGGAAGGCTCAGCGCGCCCGTTTCACCCCAACTGGGACACACAAACACTACCCCAGCCATTTGCCTGTCACCTTGAACTGTGGTTTTTGTTTTGTATCAAGCTTGTGGCCCGCAGACAACCAGCCAAGGCCTCCCCGTGCCGGGCAGAGCAGTAGCACCGAGCACAAACCCTGCTTGCTGCACGTCACCCGCGTTTATCAGTACCCCTGTGTTTAGCCAAACAAGCTTTTTTTACACAAATAAAGTTACAAAAAAAGAAAAGCCAACAAAGATAAAGGCACAACCACTGCTTTGAGATCCTCATACTACAACAAGCTTAACCGTGACATCAGTGTCAGAAAGTCACTTTGGCTACCTACGCGTAAAATAATTGTAAAGTTGCTTGAATAGAAGACAGGATAAAGCATTTCCAAAATTACTCTACTCTAGCATAGAGTAAGAAACTTATTTTATTTTTGGGAGCTGGGTTTTGTTATCTTATTTAGGGTTTTTTTTTCCCTTCTTCACTATTTAATTAGAAAAAAAAAGCTTATCTCACCCCCTGCTTTGAAACACACGCTGTCTTCAGAACATTAGGGTGACATACAGAATGGACACTGGGACCACAACAAATTTAAGGTCCAGCATCTTAGAGGCTTTCCTGGCCACAAGCCAAACCTTTCTGGAATGAAGAAAAGCTTTTTAATAAGGCATTTTCAGTAACAAATTCAGTATTTAACCCAGGGGAGGTAAGGAAATACCCCAACTTAAAATTATTATCCAGTTGCATATAAAAAATGTTATTTTAGATCATTTTTAGGATTTTCTGTGATACATTATTTTCCATTGCTTTTTCTCTGTGACCTGGGCAATGGATTTCATTGTGATTAAAGCACCTGGCTTTTTGAGCAAGGGAGACGAAAAATAAGTACCAAATAAACATATAAAACTCTCCAGCAACATTCCTGGAATAGTTCTTCTGCAAAGTGCATGGCATGTTCAGAACACATGATTTCCTAGTACAAAGATTTTATTGGCTTCACTGCTCAGTGTGGTCATCTCAGATTCATGCCAAATAATCCTTCCACACTGTATTGTCATTTATTTTTCACCTCTGGGTACACATCTACTCTTTTTAAACAGCAAGTTCCCAGTTCCCACACAAACTCACGAGCAGAATGCTCGTTATATTATCTACCCTTGAAAATTATAGCCTAGAAGAGGGCACCGCATGTTACTCTTGGCAACTAAACTGGAAAGGAGTAAGTACAGGACTTCAGAAGATCCAACAAAAGAGCGGCAGCCAAGGAGGAGGATTTGCCTCCAAGGGTTCCCTGCACCTCGTTTCGGCAGCATCCCTGTGCCGGGTGCCAGGAACAGACCTGCTCTCCTACCGGACTGGGCCCTGGAGTGAACCCCCACACAGCATGGCCTGCATGAAACTTATGTGGGAAGACCGAGGAAAGGAGAAAATTTTATGTCAAAAGTCCAAAAAGCCTCCAGTTTCACTCGCATAAACCTGCATTAATAGGCCTTGCCAGGTGTTTCCTTATCATAATACGCTTCCCCTTATTAATGGGACTAAATAAATATGACTTACCCAAATCAAATCCTGACCGTTTTCCCATTTTGAACTTAATGAATTTTCTCAGCTCTATGTACCTTTTTTTTTTTTAGCAATGTGAAGTCAAGAGCTTCTTCATGAGAACGTGTCCAACTGGGACGCTTATTTTTGTTGGAACAGTTACCGTGCCATGACACAAGGGTAGAACACTGTTTTAAAGGGCTGCTGACTCCAGACAATTTATATGCTAATTTCAGAAATGATTCCTCCTACATTAAATAAGGAGCTGAGGAATGTTCCAAAGGTCTAGACAGACCATGCCATTTACAGATTGGGTAAGTCAACGCTAATACTGCCCACAGCGAATTACACCGTGTGAACTTTCTTCACTGCACACACTTTACTAATTTTAGTTCCACGTGGTTCCTCAGCTGACTGGCCAAAATATAAACTACACCAGCTCCCCAAAGCCTCCCTGTGCCCATCTTGACCTTGGACTTGCCTTTAATATTAAACTTGAGAAAAAACCCGAACGGTCACAGTTTTTTAATTCAGGGGACATTTATAAATGGTTTATAAAGGGTTAACAAATGATTGATAGGTTATGATAATGTTAAAAAAGTATGGATAACTACATACAATAAGGATAACTGTTAGGCACTTAATACTAATTGATCAGCTATTTAGGACACATATTCTAGCCCAAACTCCATCAGCGTAAAGGCCAAGTCTGGCAAACAATTCAAATATCTTCAAACTTGTTTGAGCACTGACAAGTTCTCCAGCATTTATTAGCAGTGTTCTGAGGCTATTATTGTTTAAAAGCACAAGTCAAATCTGTCTCCACATTTAGACTTTGTACAAACAAGCTGTTACAAAACCTCAGACTAACAAAGCTTTCCAGTTGTGTTTTTTTATACTTTCAGTAGGGACGATCTTTACACAAATTCTCCTATGGGGATATGTAATGCTAAAAAAGCAGAACTGAAAAACTTAAAATTCAACAAGCATCAGAAAATACTAAGATCAACTGAATTCTCAGAATTCCTTCTGGTTTTGTATCTCACCTCAGGAGCTACGCTGCCGAAACAAGGCACCGGTGCAAAGCATGATGCTGAGTCTAAGTGCTTGTCACACCCCCCAAAAAAGAAAATCAAAACCTCACTAGGGAAGAAATTCTAGTTTTAGGAACAAATCAGTGTGCTAAGAATTGACAGCATCTCGTGCATTATCATGATGTGACAAGCTCTTGCAACCTCACCTACTGGTAAACTCTAAGGTAGTAGATACTATGAGGTGCCTTCACATGACAAAAATCTGACTTCTTTGCGATGTGATGGACTTTTCTTTCTTCCCAGCCCCCCCCCCTTTTTTTTTTTTTCTGTTTGTTTGCTTTTTGTTTCTTTCTACTTAACTGTCTGAGGATTATTTCAAATATAAATGACACAATCTCATAATAACTTTCTCAACAGGCTGAGGACACAGAGCTGGATATTACATCAAAAGAGCACTGGGCATGTGCCTCCTCTCATCGAATTCAATAGCTGAACTTCCACTGAGTGCCAAGGAATTGAATTAGGGAATCTGTTCAGAGTGTGGGTGCCAGCAAACTCTTCCCCCCCTGCCCCATCATACACCCTCCTCTCAACTAATCAGTGCGCTATTAATTATATCATAGGAGCTCTCTTAGCAAGCTGTAAGTGCAAGGAGAACCCAAGATCTGAATAATAAATCACATACAGCAAGACTATGCTTTGCTATACCTGAGACCCCTCAGTCAAATGGCTCCTGATAATCATCAGTGATGGCAAATTGGCCACTGGGCTCCTGGAAAAACTCCAGGCTTCACCTTCCAGCTACAGGAATGAGGAGGATATATGTGAATGCACTCTTTGGCAGGGAAAGGTACATTGTTTCTTTGTTGTGGGAAAAATGCTTAATGCTCAAACATTTCCTTAAAATAACATTACGATGAAACATTAGAGGTGGCATTATTAACGATAATCAACTTTCCTGATTAAATGGAAAAGGAAAAAAAAAAAAACAACAAACAACACCAAAATCCAAAAAAACCCCCAACCTCCAAACCCATCTCCAATCTGCAGGAAAAAAAAAGAAATCTAGTGTTTCATCCCTTGCTTTTTTCCTGAGCACTTCAGCAGAGATGAGTCCTGCAAAGAGAATAGGCCTTTGTGTGTTTTGGTTTTTGAAACTCAAGGAAGTTCCCAACTTACCTGTTCTTTTTACCCATCAATGAACGAGGAGGAGATTAATTGAAAGTTTGAGACTTTGGACTATAACACTTCTCACACACTCAAAGAAAGAACTCTTACACCTCGAGTTAATTTCTGAACACTGAACCTTGTCAAGGAAACAGCTTGTGCCTGAAGAGAGACACAAAATGTGGAGCGCTTTGAAATGGATTTTGGGATCTCGGAAACCCAACTTATTGCTGGACTCCTTGGCATCAAAACCACAGATGTCTGCTCTTGAGTACACACATGCAATATATACACATAAAGTTCTATGTGAAACACCCTGTCCTTCTCAGCAGAAACCAAAGCATTCCCATCTCACAGCTCATTCAAAGGATCTGGCTCAGAATTCTCCATCCAGTTTAGAGACACCTCCTTTTTACCTCAGCTTCATTCCATCGTCCTTTAACTCCTCTGAAGGTCCAGCCAGCTCCTTTCCCTCACCCATCCTCTTCATTTCCCCCAGAACATACCCCACCTCGAAAGGAAAACAACAGGTTATTTTATTATATCATTACTTCTCTGCATGTCTCTCTCCTCCTGCTGCCTTTTTAGGTTACAGTTTCTTCAGGACAGGGATTATTTACTGTTCTGTGTACTAATACAACACAGCCTGGATCTTAACCAGCCTCAAGTCACTGAGGATAAAAAGGAACTGCCTTTGCCCTAGGTAAATGCTCTCCAGAGTGATATCAATCATGTCTATCCACCTTTGAATAAGGAGCCCCAGAAAGCACATAACGAACCTGCCAAACATTACAGAACCTTCATCACCAGATCTTTTGAGAAATATTTATTTCAAACAATTTTTATACCATGAAATGGAATCACACATTTAATCTAGGCATCTCTGACATATTAAATCACGGTGGAAATTCTATTTTTATTTAAGTCTTGCTCATTTATCTTTTCAGGGTACTTAGGAGTAAATCATACCTGCTCACAATCACTCCTTTCTCTTCATTGAGCTGGCTGAATACAATTAGGAAAAACATTCCATTTGCAAAAATTTTCCTATGGAAGTCCATATTTGGATACAGAAAAATTTCAAAAGACTCAGGAAGACATCCATAAAACCATTAAAAAAAAAATAAATGTTTCTGAACAGGTTCAGCATCTAAGTATTTTTTTAGTGATAATTTTACATCAATTTTACTTCATTTTCTTAGTGGCAAAGCACTTGGAAGATATGAAAATCCGGGCTATAGGTAGGTTGCCAATATGCTTTTTATCATAGAATCCTAGGATGGTTTGGGTTGGAAGGGACCTTAAAGATCATGTCCTTTCTGCAGAGTAGTAGATGAATTTCTACCACTCTTAAGAAGGCGGGAACTCAGAATCCCAGCCTTCCAGTTGGGATATTGCAAGAACTAAACTGTTCTGAGAGGCCAAAAGGATCTGGTTTCTTTCCCATAAAGCTCAGGTTTCCACCTTTGGCTACGTTCTCAGAATACAAAGTCCTGTTTTGAACACAACCCAGTAGGGCACACCACGAGGAGAGTGGAAGAACTTCCCTGAGCAATCAGCCAGGGCTGCTGTAGAGAAAGACACCCTTTTCAGATCAAGATGGACCATGACAGGTCCAGGAACTATCAGGTGGATCTTAAAACTGCACATTCCAGAAAGGCAGCTCTGAAGCAAACCCATAATGCTTCAAAATGCCACACTCCTTGAGAAGGGACGCCTGAAAATCCTGCTGAGAGCATCTCTCAGATCTGGGAAGGATGTACCTCCAGGCTCAGCAAGGTCTGCAGCCTCTCATAGGCATTCAGAAAGCAGGGAGTGACAAAACCTGGCAGGAACAGATCAGTTTGAGCATTTTGGCTGTGAAGTCAAGCTAAATTAAGTAGGTGATAAATCCTTCATCCCTCTGCTGGTGAATTGAGGGAAAGGAAGCAGACAAAATGATTGAAACACAATTTTATGAATAATATATAATCATCCATTCCCTTTTACATAGGACCACGTGAAATTCCAGAGGTCTGTGGTACACTCAAAAAAAGGCACAAACCCCTGACTTGTAAAAAAAAAAAAGGCCCCAAAAACACATGAGCTAATCTCAGGGCTCAGTACAATTCAGAAAGGCTCAGCACAATTCAGAAAGGCTCAGCATTAGCAAGGCAAGGTCTTCGGTCCAGGCTGCAAGGATCTGATAGCTGACATCCAGCACAGTGCTCAGCAGGAGCTGGGAATCAGAGGTCCCTCCCTGTTGCAAGGACATGCAATTCCCAAGCCCTGATGCCTTCAGGAAGCCCATGGACACAGTTGCCCATTTTTAGCTTTCTTATTCCCGGGCAAAGCAGCAGAAGAAAGATGTGAAATTCCTTCCAGTCAGTGAGTTTCCACATTTGCGGCGATATTGCCCATAAAGCAGTAGATTGATGGCATTTCCAGGGTGCTGACAGCAGAATGGGCAGTTAGAAGGTAAGATATTGACTTACAATAGCGGCAACCCACAAGCAACTTCAAAAAACAAAAAGCTGGCAAACGGAGACGGGACTTCATAATGTGTGTGATGGAAAGAAAAGGAAAGGGGGTGTTTGTATGTGTTCATGCTACAGTTTGTGTTCTCCTTAAGGCCATAACACAGTTCCTTTGTATTAGCTACGTTGTGGGGTATTAAAAAAAAAATACAAAACAAACAAGTTCCCTGAAATGAACACACCCAAAATACATTTAGTTTCCTGTTCCAAAAATAGCACAGATTTTTGAAGTCTTTCAAGAACCATCCCCATCATCCAAAAAGCCTCAATGCTCACTTTGTACAATAAATACGGAGATGTTAAATCCTTCCTAAAAGGGTACCAAGTGTCCTGCTTCTCATACTCATATTACAAAGCACCAGACACAACTAATAAAAACTATCAGTCTTGCTGGCCACATCCACAGACTCACTTGATTCCTTTCCAGCAGAAAAGCGATTTAGAACTGTCACATGGCTTTATTCACCCCACCACCACGCTATGTATCTCAGGAACAAGCTCGACCCATCAGGGATATGGGATCTAACTCAGGAGCTGGTAGATGGAGTAATAGCAGAGCAAACACCTGCAGGTGCCACAGAGAGACATAGTTTTTACGTGTATGTGTACATACGTGTTTATACACACACACACACATATATAAATAGAGACATACAGGCTTTTGGAGAGAAATCTTCTGTCTCAAACACAGAGGGCTCTCCCAACCACAGGTACCACCCTGAGACCTCATTACCAGTTACCTACATCACAGTTAGGCAGAACTGCAGTTCGTTCTGCCTTTATTTTGCTGGGGTTTTGCCACGGCAAGTGGTAAATGCTCTGCTGCCACCCAATGACGTTTCCTGGGATCGCCCATTTCCCAAGCCCGTTTCCTTGAGCACTTTGCATACCTGCGGTGCCTTGGCCTCTCTGGAACTCGGGACAGCCCCGCCCCTCCTCACCTGTATGCAAATAGCCCCCGGGCCTTTTTATCATTCCGCCAACAAGCAGCAAGACTTTATCTGAATTCCCCGCTCACAAAACCATCATTGTGCTCCGGCAGTTAATTTTTAGTGGTTTACAATGTGCTTTCCTTTACGGAGGAGATAAAGCCAGGGAAGCCCAGAAACCTCTCCCACAGCTGTCGTGCTTTACAGCCCATCAAAGCGTTGATTTCGCAGCGCTGTGTCAATGCCAGACGCGCCGATCCCCCTCGCTGCTTTCACTCGGTTCCTTTCCTGGGTCTCTCGACAAAGCACAGCTTGTTTTAGTCCTCATTACCACACCTGAATGAGGTCTGCAATGGTTTATAAACACAAGCGGTAGCCCGGCAGGTTGAAGGGAAAAGGGGAAACGCTGTAACCTGGATCTTGAGTTCACCCCCACCTGTAATTAAGTCCTCAAATGTCTGGACACTTCAGCTTTCCCTGCAGTAAAAATACACATTTGCAGAGCACCAATTTAAAGAAATTCAAGAAACTAGAGAAGTAATTCTTGTCAATACGTATTTGCACACAAGAACAAGCGGCTCAGTTCCGAAGAATCAGTCCGGAATTCTGGGGCTGCAACACGTGCATCTGCTCAAATCAGTCTAACTCAACATTTGTCAGACCTGTATATACAATGAGTTACTCTAAAATGTGGTTTACATTTTCAGTTATCAGCTCGAGCCGGTATAAAAGGCCCTGGCTGCTCCACGGGTGAATGCTCAGTTGAGAGCTTATTATCGCAGAGGAACCACAATTACAGGTTTCAAGGAAGCCCAGCAGTGCTTGATTTATTTTCTCCTATTTCATAGGTGCTTCGGCACACAAGATGTAGCAGGATATTCCCCGTCCCCAGAACCTACAGGTTGTAGAATAATACCCTAAAACCCCAAAGAAAGGCAGTATTAACTTCTTTCCCAAGAACTGGCTATGAGAAAATTCGATCATCATGTTATAACTTAGAAGTTATTTCCAAAACACTGTTCCCACTCCTGCTCTCTGGGGTTCTCAAAGATCAGAGATTGTTTTGAGACTCACTAGCAGCTAGTGGCATTTCACTGCCTTTCATTCAGATGGGACAACAAAACTGGGTTTGGCGCTTTATAAGAAGTGTCACTTTCACACTTTTACATTTTCAGTGCAGAAGTGTTAAGAGATAAAAACATTTTGGTGCAAACAGATGTGTATTACCGATAATTCCCTGCCTCAAAACATACCGTCTTATGTTTTGCCTGTAAAAAACAAAACCCGATTGTATTCCAAGCCCTTGATTCAGGCCCCAGCACTTAACTATGCTGAGAATGTTCCATTAAGTGCATCCAGAAGTGCTGATCACACAGCCCAGTCTAAAATGGGGGCTTAAAACTCCCTCTGCTGGCTGAAAACACAGCTTGAGACTTAAAAACATCCTCTCTTGCCCCAAAAAACCTAATTAAAAAACCAAAAACCAAAAAACCCAAAACCAACCAACCAACCAACACCACTGCCAACAACAATAAAAAAAAATATAAAAAATTGCAAGAAAAAAATTGTATATGAATAATTTTTTATAAAACTAAAATAAAGATTATATCTTCTTCAGGGATTTTAATCTCTTTAGCTGTTCTGGCCCCGAGGCTTTCCAACATTCAGGTGCACCTACAGCAGTGTCATCCTACCCAAAGCCTACCCACCTCTGCAAGTTGGTGTCTCAAAGTGATTTTAAAGCACCTGGAAGGAGAACTCCTGATCTCCCATTTGTTGCTCCCACGAAACACCGGTCTGTGGTTGGGAAGCTCTGCAGATGAGTCCTGCACAAAGGATTTCCTTCTTAAGCCCTGCCAAAGATCACAAAGAGGATGGTCTCTGTGATGAAACAGCCAACCAGGCTTTGCAAACAAGGTGGGAGAACTGCTGGAAGAAATCCACCATCAGAGCAGCCAATTAAGAGGGATTTGACAAGGGCCAAAATTACAACTTTAGGTCAAACTTACTGAGAATGGTTTGATGTTTTGATGACTACGGTATTTACCTCAGTCATACAATCCAGCAGTGGAGCCATTTCCAAAGATGATGGAAAAGTAGTGCCAAGGAAGATCCTGGGGCACCAGAACATCTCCCTCAGAGTCCCTCCCGAGGGCACGAGTCAGCGTAAATTTGCTGGAGGAGAAAGTGGCAATGAAACAACAGAGCTGGATCACCACAAAGGTTCCATCCATTACAGAACAGTTTGTTCTGTAAAATAATGCAGCACAACATTCTCTAAAACATCAGTTAGACTTTCTGGAAAGTCTATTGGCCCACCAACACACTGGTGGCCACAAAAAATGTAACTGTAACGTAACAAAGTTGGGACAAATCTTGTGAAATGCCTTCTTGCACAATGAAACTGCCTTCCTCTAGTGGGGTTCATACATAGGTTTTTATCCAGCATCTTATTTGTGGGGCATTTAATTCAACCCTTCCTCATTTAATAAACTAAATGTGGTCCTCCCCAGACACTTGTTCACGAGTGTCTGGTGCAAAGCCAGGTAACTCCTCTCCCTGTGCAAACCAGGGATCACACACATGAAACCTCGGTGCAGAACCGCACACAAAGCGTTTCAGACCTGAATTTCACCTATACAAGGCCTCAGAAGTCTTGGAATACTTAAGCTTGAACCTGAGCCTGAAGCCCACACCCCTCACTTTCCAATATCTGCACAGTTAGGAAGCAGAGGGTCCTGCTTTACAGGTCTCCAGAGGACTGAATCAGGGGCAGTCAGGAGTTGAGACGAGAACCAAGGACTTTGGAAAATGTCAGAGGCAAGAGCTTAATAGTCACTGCAGAGGGTCTCAGCCAAGCAGATGTTTCAAACATGTGCCTAATTTTTAAGTGCTGAGTTTGATGGCAGGAGATATTAACAGTGGGCACCAAACCAAGACAGAGCTAAGGAGGAAAGGCTGGTGGACAAAACAGGAGGAAAAGCAGAGCTTAAAAACCATTTTTTTCAGGTTCTCTCTTAGTCTATGTAACCTACCCAAGAAAGGCCTCAGCTAGCAAGTCAACTTCAGACCTCAATTACAACACGTGGGCAACTTTATTGCCCAACAAAAAGCACACTGGACATTTATGAGCTCATTTTATTAAATTCCCCTACGCATGACATTCACTATTGGGTGTGTACGTGTGTGAGGTTAATATAAAAATCCACACTATATTTGTATATTAACAAGATTAAAAGCTCACCTGCATGGCAGGTGCTGCTGTGGGCACATGTTCAGGTTATGGATTAACCAACTCCTATCAAAAACTGGGGTCTATCACCAAATCTAAAGCAAGGAAAGCAGGTGCTTTTCCTGCTGATCAAGCTGAGGGCTCCGATTGAATTACATCAGGAAAGAATAGCTTTGCTCCCTTCATGAAATCTGATTAGAGAAAGAGAGAGCTAACACCTTACACAGCACAGTGCAGCTTAAAGGACAGTCTGCTCCTCTCATGGCCCCTCCTGCTGGTTACTTTGATCTAAGTTTTATTGTCTGGGTTCAACACCTTTGCCTTTGGTCTTACAGGGAACTTCTTTAGAGGTGTTTTCCTACACCAAGTGATTGTTCAATCTTTTCAGAGAAACCACCAATTACCCAGGATGCTGGAAACCAAACACCTGTAGTTTTGGTGAAATGCAAGATTACTCTCGCTGGTATTAACCAGGTAAGGGAAGACACATTAAAGACTGGAGTTTTACTTTCTAAGATCAGTACTCAGTAATAATAAGAGCACTGTCAACAGCTCAGCACGTGATGTGCAGAACCAGTTCATTCCTAAACGCAAGAAGCAGACCTAAAATGATAAAATAATACAGGCCAGACTGGCTGTCCAGCCCCGCTCAGTAGGATGCTCGTGGTGCAAGGTCATTGTTACACCACCACTCCCCAGTTCAGTGCTATAGTGTTACAGTTCTGCAGCACACACAAACCAGCAATTCTTTGCTGGAAGTTAATGAAACCAGTCTGAATTTAGCCAGAATCCTACACAATTACCCTAATTTTAAGCATAAAAAAATCAAAATCCCTTCTGGTCTTACCTCAAGTGACAGGCTGGGTAACATGATCCCTACAAATCAACTCAGTAGTTCCTACATCCAGCCCAGCAACCTGCAGTCGTGTCGGAGACCGCATTTCACATCACACATACACACACCCACCACACAACAGAACCTGGTCTTAAAAATGCACTCAGTTTTCTATTCTGATGTGAATTTCCCACCCTCTCAAACGCTGATGATCCTTTGTCAGAGAAATCCTGCAGGGCAATTGGCTCCCTGGCCAGTTTTCCAAATTTAAAGTGATGTTTGAGAACCCAACCAGCTTTGAATTGTCAGACTGTTCACTCACCTCAAAGAACAGAATGCAAGAAGTACAAATGAAGACAACGCTAAAAGCATTGTTGAAGTGTGTTTCAGGCCTGAAAGCAAGCTGGAGCTGCCAAATAACTGTTGTTTAGAATGGTCATCCTGTATTTTTCTGGTATTTTTGCACAGCTAAGTTAGTAACTTCATTACTGCAATCTACCAGTTTACTTACTGAACCTCCAGCACATGTGCCAGCCTCTGATCATCCCTATTAAATACTTATAAATCAGTTGGCAAACCAGTAATAGTCCTCCCTCCTCTTTTGACAAGGTGGGAATTAAAGAAGTTGAGATGTTCCAGGATTTTTTTTTCAATTTTAAAACAAAGTAAATGAAAAAAAGTTGCATCCAAGAACAGGCAGCAACAAAGTTATACACCAGTTGATGGGGAAATGTCAACATCATCTCCTAAACATGCGACTGAGGTTCACAGCTGGTGCAAAAAAAGAAGGCAGCATTGTCTGTGAGCAAAGGCAGCGAGCAGGGACTGCAGGTTTTGCTCTGAACTCTCCCATGGATTTCAAGCTCGGCTGTGGGCAGATCACCAAATATCTCAGCTGATCATCTACAAAATAAGGATAGCAATATTTTCCTATCCCGGCAGGATGTTTTCGGAAGAGTACTTGGGAGGCACTCAAATAATGCAATGATGGGGGCCACGAAAAGTATCTGTGCAGAACAAAGACAACACCTGCTCAGCCAGTTAATGGAAAAAAGATGACTGAGACTGTGGTAAGGAATTTTTAGCATTAAAGGAAAGGACAAGCTGCAATTGTCTCTGGCTTACAGTTAAAAAATTCAGCATCAGTAAATCGGTTTTTATATAATTATTGTGGAAAAATTTCAAGTATAGGACTAGATATGAAACCCAATGCAAACAAGAGACATAAATGGCTGGAATTCTAAGTCAAAGACAAAGTTTAAGTGTCCCCTTATCGTGGGTAACATGAGCAATTCATGACAAAACATCATTTGACTTCCTTTGGCAAACAAGTGCACACATGACGGAGATAAACTGCACGCCACAGTTCTTCCTCCAGAATTGCAACAATTTTAGGTAAGAAAGATTCTTTTTTTAAAAAGCACTTATGTTGTGAGTCCATTTTATACAGTCTTGAAGTTCTTCTCATGTTCTTCGTGGGACATAATGACAGGTGGCTGCCCCAGGGGTTTGCTGTGCACGTCACTGTGTATTTAGCACTTGAAGAATGCCAGCTCAGCCTTGAGGGGTTTTTTTCCCCTGAATGTTTTCTTTCACTTTATGCTGGGAAAACCGTAGCTCTACAAATACAGAAAAAGTTCTGAGTCCAGAATGAAATAGGAAGTTTATGATTTGGGAACTCTGAGGATCTGGTGTTTATTCCTGAATTAGCAACAGATTTCCCACGACCTGAATTACTTCATACTTCTACAAAACTCCTAATAATGACAATGAACATGATTAAATCTCTGGGCCATCTCCCTTTCTCCCCACTGGAGACCAAGTGTTCCGTTCTCACTGAAAGGCTTCACGTTCTACATTGCCCTGGGTCCAGGGAAACATCAGATTCAATTAACAACATTTCCAGCAATACATCATTACCTTTGGTAAGGTTTTCTGGGTCGCTTCTGGGATTTGTGCAGCCTCAGTCCCCTGGCAATAAAGCTTTTAAATTCCCTCACCAAACCACGTTTGAAAGAAGAGCTGAAGTGTTAAGGAGATGTGAGTGTCACACATTTTGTGACATCTGGTAGCAAGGTAGAGCAGAGCGGCCAAATTAAGTGTTCTCATCGAGGAAAAGATCAAGTTATCTGACCCACATGGCTTGTCAGTGAGCAAATACAGCCTGGGAGAAGGGCAACACATTCCCTCTTCTTGCCCAGAAAGTTCAGGGAGGTAGAATCGAGATTAAAGAGAACCCAGCAGAGAGAACTACACGGAGAATTATGGGGAGATAAAGCAAGGTCAAGGATCAGCAACAGAGCACACACAGTCCAGGCTCATCGTCCTGTCTATAAGGGGAAGCTGAAGGAGCAGATTTTTTTTGCTATCCCTATTTGTACAGTCCTTGTCATTCTGTAAACATTTGTAAGCCATCAGCTAGACCCAGCAGCACGTGCTGTAACAACAAAAGCTAGGCTTGTTACAGCCACGGGAATTCTTTCCGGGGGAAACCACGGAGAGGTGGGTGAGACAGGATCTCAGGGAGCAGCTGAGGCATCACCAAGCAGGGGCAGGTTCACAAGCATCCCGACAGAGCTACAGCAGGTGACTGGTGACCAAACCCTTGCTAAAGGAGCACTGGAGTGGGGTCTGCATCCCCAGACACGGTGCTTGGAGTCAGGGAGCTTCCCTCGTCCGCAGCAGCTCGTTTTGCTGAAATCCGAACTCCAGCTTCTCCGAGAAGCAGCACACAGACTGCACAACATCTCCACTTCGCTCCCCTCACCCATTTACACAGTCAAAAAAACTGTTTGCCAGTCTCTTGTCTGTCTGAAATTATTTCCCCTGAAGTTCTTCTCAACTCACACCTTTTGCAGTTTCTTAAAAGGACACCTCCCCCCATTTGTTGATTTTAGAATTCAGGGCCCCAAAGGGAAGTACTATTACAAATTACAGCAAAGCCATTTTCTTTTGATCTCTTTCAGATGCTGCTGGCTTGCTCAATTTGTATTGAATAGCAGCCCTATAATATTTGTCTTCTAATACCACTTACTCCCTGCCATGTACTTTTAAATCGTAACAGTGCATATTTATCTCTTAAATTTTACTTCAAAATTTTGGTCATTTCATCTGGTTTATCAAGGTCATTTTAGAACAGCATCATATATATTTCTTAGAGACGGACTACAAACCCAATCTTATTCCACTCCCCCACCCCAAATTATTTCTACTCAGAGTTCACATAACAAACGGCTCTGAACGTTTCTAAAGACTGCAGATTAAGTCAAACCCACTTGATTTGTGGAAAATTCCCAACAGTTTTATGGGCTTTTAATCAGACAAAAAAAAATTTAGTAAAAGAAAAAAAATACCATTAACACCTACATAAAATAAACCCCAAAACAACCAACCAAAACCAACCAAACAAACAAAACCAAAACCAGGCAAACACCTATTTTTATTTTGTTTTCGATAAAAACCCAAGACAGAGCTCTGGAATTACTTCACCTGACTAAAGCACAATGTTAAACAGCAGCAAAAGCTGTGGTAACACTGTGTACTGCTCTTAATATACAGGCAGGTGAAAAGATAAACCATCTACCAGGGTAAGAGACACATTTACCTCACACATCAGAGTTAATTAACCTATACCCCGCATCACTTCCCCACAGGACCTATTTTATCTTCCAGTTCTGTATGTCCCTGGTTTTTTTGTGCACATTAGGAAGTGCTGGAGGCATAAGAAGCAATGGTCCCCAAAGTGTGTCAGTAGAGGTACACATAACCCCAAAAGAGGCCATGAAAGCACTTGTCACATATTCATATAAACTCTTCGACACCCAAGTCAGTATTTCTTCCTTTGTCTGTAATTCCCACACAGTTTCTAAGTTATTCCAGCTGCCTGTTTGCAGCTCCACCAATTTAACTTCATAGTTAATTGTGCTTGTGAGGTTTATCACTGCATTTCTGTGTTTTTACTAAAAGAATCAGGAACACTTCAATTGCATCTACTCTCTACCTCCACTCCTAAACCTTTCAGCAATAAAAAATGCATAGTAAATCAAGGAGGAAAATTAAAATAGCTGAGGAATCTCAAATTAGCTTTAATTAGGTGATTAAGGTCCTCCTTCAGAAGCCAGAAAAATCTGATCCCAATTTAATCACACAAGATGGTCTTCTCTTTGCTTTAGATTTCACATGCTTCACCTGATAATCTGCAACAACTGCAGTCAGACATCAGCCTGACCCAGAACTGATTTTGTTCTGCCCTTAAAAAAAAAATCCACCACCTTCTAAATCAGAACCTGTTCCAAAAGAATGCCACAAACTCTGCTAAATCACAGGCAAAATCTGCCTGAGTTGAAATGCTGGCAGAATCCTTTTGGCACTGATCTCTCCAGAGGACATGAAGGGACACCTGGTTTGTAGAGGCTGAAGCACAAATGAAAATCCAACTGCTCACCACCCTCGGATGCTCAGTTCCAATGAGGTGGCACCTTAAAAATTCAGCGTGCCAAGTACCTCTGCAGATGATGTTCTGTCCCTCTAGAGCTGGAGAATAACAGGGCAGCATCCTTTAGGTGCTGCATTTTGAAACCAGGCAGGTACGTCCCACTTGCAGGTAACTTCCTCCAGGAGCCCAACAGAGATAATGAGAGCAGAGGTGTTGGGCACTGAAGAAATCAGTAGCAAGGGAAAGGCAAAAAACAAACCACAAGAACCATTTTAACACCCCAGTTATTTCACAGTTTGGGGAAAACGTTTTTTAATAATGCCATCCTCGAGTTTTACCTAATTATGTACATTCATTTGCATGATTTACACAGTTATTGCATAATGTGGTCATTTATATCTCCAGTTCAAGTGACATTAGGTAGCACAATTTTGTATTAAATTCTAGTCACCCTTTCACACAATTACATCCATGTGAAACAAGAACAAGATAGATTATTCCCTTCAGAATGCCTTCTTCACATTGTCCAATGCAAAGAAAGCACAGTGGAGACAGTTGTGATGTTTATGATAATCCCACACCGATTTGTGTTGTTTTGGTAGATTGTAGTGGAATGTAATGGCAAAGAAAACCAACCCAAAATCAAACAAAAAAAAAACCCAAACCAAAACAAGCCCAAACAAACTTAGGAAGCCAAAAAAAATAATTAAACTGGTAAGAATTGGACCCTTCCTTTTTTGGCAAGGCAAAGCTACTTCAAGTATTCAGAAAAGTGGAATATAAATAACTTTTTATTTTCAGTAAAAAGGTAAAATAGACTATTTAACCACTGTGTAATAAGTGCCAATAAAATGGTGGAAGTGATTTACGTATCACGCTAGAAGGAGCAGAAACCATCCCGCCAATAAAGCCATACTGGCAAAAAAAGCAAATCTAGAAAAAACAGTTCTGATGCCTTTATCAGCTTGCCATGATGAGTGTTTTTTAAGTGCATGACTGAAAATAAGCACAGTGATGCCACTGGAACCAGTGCAAGTGAGTTCCTGGGGAGCTTAATCTGGAAGAGACAAGAGACTGAACACAGACAAGGGCCTGGCTTAAGATGCAAGATTACAAAAGCAAACATTGCAGGAGTAGCCCAGAACTCAGTTCAGGTTTGTTCTACACATATAAAAGCTACAACACATTTTACTCCACAGCAAAAACGAAAATACAAGCAAAAAGATAAAGAAACCGACTGACAAGAATCATTAAGCCACTTCTGAACAGTGAGACAACAAGGCAGAAATAAGCTTTTGAGTGAAAATGCACCATCATCCTGGATATTTTCCTCTCTCTCATGCAGGGACAGAAAGAAAGGCTAATGAGGAAAAAAGAGGGGGGAAAAGTATACAGGATGATGGCTTGGCACTTTTGAAAATCGTTTATCTAAAAAAAGAATCAAATAACTTATAAATCGTAGCAGTGTTTTATGGCCAATTACCTTCCCCAAGCCCTTGTCCCTACAGGGGTGGCCACCACCACGTCTGTTTCGGTGACAAGTGTCTCCATGAGGAGGCAGCACCTCAAAGAGCAGTTTCATTTTCACATCTAAAAACAGTAGCTGGGATCCGTTCTGACCTTCCCAGCAATTCACAGGACAAAGGTTCAGACAAAGTCACCTTTTCAGAGGAATGCTACGGGACAGTGAGAAGCACACGGACATGGATTCCCCACTTCAGGTTTGCTGAGAAAGTCACTCTTACCCAAAAAAGTTTTACCCGGGTGAAAATTAGTGACGTAGAGCACGTGGTCATTAAGCCATAAAAGTATGTGATCTTGCAATACTGGTTGAGCACCTTCTATTCCCACAGTCTCGAATTAAAATTTGAACTGCTGAGCACTTTGATTATCCCATTCAACCCGGTTTTGTTCCCACCCCGCTTTAAGCGGGAGACTGGCAGCGATCGTGGCGCGACATTCCGGCCAAAGGTCAGCTTTTTCATGGAACGTGATACAGCGTAGAACAGGGAAAGTGAAAAGGGAGAGGTTCACCAAAAAGCAGCAGGAGAATATTTAGTCCAGAAGAGCTCAGTTTTACCAGCTGGAAAACCACGAGTGCGATTGCTCCAGTCGCAGTTGCAGCCGCTCTCACGGTGACCGGCGCGACACAACCAGCACCGGCCCTTGATCCAAAGCAAAGGAAACCAGAGGGTGTGCCAAGCAGGCAGCCCCTGTTCCTGAGCTGAAATAGATTGTGTTCCAACGTGATTAACTCCTGAAAATTCGGCGAGATACGCTGGTGTCACATTACAGCAAAAATAGTGTTTCGACTCTCGCTACAAAAAGATGAAGGATTCTGTTCTGGTCCTGCCTAATCCATTCATGACTTGCAGGGCATAGCCCTTGCCACACTGCCAGAAAAGGCAGTTCCATTTTCCTGTGCTGAAGAAAGTAGCAGGCTTAGTGGTTACAAAGTTCATGTTTTAAAGTGCTCTGTCATTTTAAACACACGGTCCCTCTTAAAAAAGAAAATAAAACATATTCTGCTATCAACAGTCTATAAAAATAATGGCTGCAAGACTCCTCTAAAACTGCAACTTAAAATCAAGTCAAGTTAGCAAGATTCAAATCTTTTGCAAAAAAAGATATGAACCCAAAAATAATAACAAAAAAAACCCTTTCTGCAGAGAGTTGCCGAGCAAAACCTCACATACTGTCCTACAAGCCCCTCTTCCTAAACAGCATCTCACAGAAAATCCATGCAGTTTCTTCCAGCTGACAACCTCAAGAAAACAGAGGTCTAAACAGATCAGGCCTTCCCACCAGTCACCTACATAACTGCAGGTGTGGGTGCTGGTGCAGCTTTTCCATCAACTCCTCCTCTGTAGGTTCTTCCAAAACATCTCTACAAAGAAAAAGCATGGAGTTGTTAGGGGCAGCAAAGGGAGTTTCTCAGCATTTGTTTTAGCAGTGCACATACTGAGGATGTGACGTGTGCTCGTTTCAAGGATGAAACGAGGAATTAAAATTACAATAAGTTGATGCTCCCTAAAGATGCATCTACTTGCAAGTGATCCATCCTCTACAGATGTGTCATGGAAACCAGCAGCTGTTTTCCCACAAGAAGCAGGGAAGCAATTTCCTGCACACAGTACAACACAAGTGAAGGTCAGTAGATTTGTTTTCCTGAAAAAACTCCCAGATGAGAACACGTTCCCAGTGCTACTATTGAATATCCAACGTGCACCAGAAGTTCCGCTTATGCACCATCATCAAGTCTCAACTCACCACCCACAATTTCATAACAAGCCAAGAACATGCATCACTCTCCTCATCTTCCCTTTTCTTCTTTCCCTTGTTTTTGTCCCCCTCAGCAGTTGTTCCCACCACCCCCAGCACCTCTTCTCCCACCCAGCTACGAGCACAAAGCATATAAAAAGTTAGGCTTCCATGTCCGCTTAAGCCAGGCCTAACTAAAGCACTTGGTGATTTTTTCCAAACCAGCAGACAGAACAGTTTGCTTCAGAGGGAGGAAAACGGAAGACGAGCCTTTGCCCTCTCGCAGGCAGCACATTTCCTTCAAAACAGGACATAGAAAAGTAGACAGATTATCAAATCCAGTCCAACTCACCTGAACATTAATTCCACTGTCCTCTGGTATTCGATATCCGAAAGGGACTCCCGATGGCAGCGACGGTCCCACTTGTGAATAAAGTTCTGAAACGTAAAAGGAACAAGGAAAAAAAAAAAAGGACTACTTCTGATGCCATCAGGAATATCCAGTCATTATGTCTGCAGGGAAGGTTTGGGAGGGGGGTGAGCTTTGTTTGTAAACACAGTGCCAGAGCACGTTTACTGGCTGTGGGTCACTACTGTATTCGAGCCCTGTTGTTCGGGAGAGAAACAACTTTCTCATCACAAACTGAAAGAAGAGCAGAGCAGAAGAGAGCCCTGCTGCCTTCTGCTCCTAGCAAGGACTGCCTCCCCAAGACAACCACGTGAACTACCCACAAATTTTTACCTGCTCTGGATTTCTTCCTCTTTAAAAACCCAACCCTATATGACCATCCTGCCAGGCATCACAGCTCAAACTCAGCTACTGGTTCTGTCACGTTCCCTTCCCCATTTGGAGTAACACGGACAAGTTAATAACTGGGGAGTAGGCAAGACAGCTCGGGGGGGAAAAAAAGGAGGGGAGAAAAATACTGAGATCCTGTTCTCTTGCTCCAGAATGCTGACACTTGGCTCTTAGAGCAAAAACTTTAGCCCCAGCCCTGCAGAAATAAGCAGACAGAAAATGTCTTGGGCTGAAAGTTTGCCATTCTTCTTACTATAGGAAATTTAAATTCTCAATACCGTCAGCAACAACAACAAAAACATCTCCCAAAGAAACTTTTAGAGGTTTTGAGACGGGGTGAAGTGCCCTCTACAGGTACTCAGTTTCTTCCACCACTTTTAAGAGAAGTCTACAGTTATTAAACTGGAGGAGATGGTTCTGATTAGTGTTCCCTTCGCCACCAGAAATTTGGATTTGCAGGAAGAACGTATACAAGAAACTAGCAGAACTACATGTTCCTCGTGGCATGGCTTGGGTACCTGCATTTCCACAGCTTCTTTGAAAAACTCTAGGATGTGGCCTCTTGAAAAAAAAGTCACCAGTTCCACCCTTCTAGTGTGGAGCTGGACAATGGTAATAATTCAAATCAGGGTGGGAAGAAACATGGGAGAGCCAAATAAACTAAAAATTTGAAGAGCTAACTCCACTTGCTGACAAATTAAAATGCAGAAAGCCTGCAGCTTGAATAACTAATGCTGAAGTTAAATGTGAATGTACAAGAGACAAGCAATTTTATAATGCTTATAATATTTTTCATCCTTATAGGGAGTGATACAACGAAAATGTACATGCCCAGTGAGATGCAACCAGTTCTGTGACAAAATTGCAAATAAAACATGCAATTGTCTAGGAAAAAAACCAACTTCCTTAACTCCTCAGGGGAAGGGCAGCGAGGAGAAAGGTAAAGAAAGAACACACACAAGCCCAACATACTTTTCCCAAAAAGTTGTCTGGTTTCTTTTAACTTCCTGCACAAATTAGACCCCAGCTTTGGGATCCAATACCAAACAAACACATTTCCTTACCTCCAGAAGTAAAGCTATGAAGAGATTAACCCAGATGACAGAGGAGATCAACCACCAGGCTACAAAATAGACCTTTGCCCACCTGCAGATCAGATTAACAGACAATAAGCAAAGTAGGCAGTGAACACCCTTAGCCTGAAAGTGAGCAGAGCACCATGAAATCACATTTTCCCTTGGAATATAACACTGCTCCTTTTTGAATGTCAGAGGTACGGAATAAACAACTAGAAATAGAAAAATCTCCACGAAATCAGCCAAACAGGCTCACTCCCCCCACTCAACCCACTTAAGTGAACTCTGTAGGGACAGAAAAGCAGCCCAGCTGGGTCACAGCAAGAGCTCCATCTGGGATAGTATCCTCCGAATGGACAAAAGCAAAAACATAGGAAAGAGTGCAAAACCACGGCAAAATTTCTGTGTTGCTACCCTCTAAGTGCTCCCCCAGTCTCTGAACTGTTTGCAGTTCAGAGATTTCTTGAACTAGAGGGAGCTTCCATCCACTGCAGATCCAGTGGATTTCTCTGTCATGACTTGCCCAGTCTCCTCCAGACCACATTAAACATTTATCCCACACAACAGAACTTAACTAAGGGCTTGGGATAACCAGCCAAGTGGCACTGGAACAGCTCAACCCAGAAGCTATCCAAGTTCATTTCAAACATTCCCATAAAGTCATTAAATACAAACAAAAGATACGCCCAAGGTTTTAAAGTCTACAAAAAGATTGTTCGCCCACAGAGAAAACAAACACAGAAGCATTAAATTTCTTTCCTTTATACCTGAATTTCCAAAAGACAGGTAAGGCAGCACCCCTCTTAGCAGCTGGAATCGTGCTACGTGTATAATTCTTGCTCAGTTACCTCACAAGCTGGATTTATAGGGGACTTTCCCAGTATTGCTCCTGCTACTTACGGACTGGAATATCTCGAGAAGGCATCCAAAAAGACCTGCCAGTTGTTCACCACCATCACATCCCAGAGGGTCACCACTGCTGCCTACACAATGGGAGCAGAACGGAAGCTGAGTGGTTATTTCTCAGGCACTTAAGGCTCAGAAAGGGAGGAGAGGCAAGCAGAGAGGGAAGAGGGGTGGATTTGATCGGTGATCACACTCACAGCGAAGTCATCGAAGTTGTTGGGCCAATATTCCAGCTGCTCATAGGTCCCACACTGCAAGGTGCTGTTATCAAATGTGGCGTTGGCAGCACTGTGGGAGAATGACAGGCTGATGTGAGCACAGCTTTCTGTGAACTGGGCCTTAAAGCCAAAATTATTCCGAGTGCCTTGCAGGAAGTTCAGTGTCTCAAAGGCAGAAAAACAAGGGAAGCGGTTCAAAACCGGATAAGCCTTCCTGCCATTTCAACGCAGCAAGGAGAAACAGAAGATAAACCTTATGATTTAACATTAAAATTAAGAGCAGCTCCAAGAATAGTAAGAAAAAAACCCAACAAAACAAACCACAAACAGCTCAGAGGTACCGAGCTGCAGAGGCTTTTGAGAGACAGGATTCTTTGCGAGCAGTGACGTCGAAAATCTTACCTGGTATTTCCCAAGGGAACGACAGCACCTTTAAATAGCATTATGCCAGTTATAGCAAATGCATAGAAAACCACCTGGAAGGAATACAAGCAACCTATTAGCTCTGAATATTTCTGTCACTAAATGAGAAAGCAATGCAATTAACATGGGATTTATATTTGTACCACAGGTAAAGGAATTACGTCAAGAGCAATGCCCAAAGCTTTAAAAGTGAAAACACTCCCCAACTTAACTGTTTGCTCTTACTTTTTAATATTTTATTCAACTTTCAGTTGTTAAAATGCATTAAATCCCTTTATTTTATGATCTATTTTACTTTTGGATCTATTTCTGTGTCTCAGAATGCTGATATTTAACTGTTAACATTACAGAATAGCAACTTAAACCAAAACACACTGACAGTATTTACAAAGAACAATCTAAATATTTTTATTTTGGGCATTTTCTGCTAGATTCAGTGAAAATAAGCTTTCATTACACTTAACTGAAGGACAAAACTAAGTCAGTATTTTATATTACAAGAGCAACTTTCTTAAAAATGTTACAATTGGTCTAAAAATGAAGTTCTCAGTAACACAAAGGGTTTTGGAACTTCTGTCTGGAAATGCAAACTTTCTGTTAAAGAGACACCTTTCAGTCTTTAGCAGTCAGCAAGGTGATTTTGCCATTTTTATCCTAAAAAGACTGCTCTAGAAATAACCTACAGCTTTGCTTCTCTGAGAAAGAGCCATTTGTCCCAGGAAAGCTTGAACCACAGCACTCTGAACACCACTGGAGTAAGCTGAAGCTGACATTTCACAGCCTGCCAGAAGATGGGGCATCTGGCCAGGCAATAGAATTAACTTTATTCTTTGAAAAAAACCCCTATATTTCAAACACTCACTGCATGAGAAATTAGCTAATTAGTTACATCAGGTTCCAGCCTAACTTTAGGAAAGATATTTTCCATCAGCTGGCAGTGGAGTCAGACTTCAGCAGAGCAGAAGCTCGGTGACGGCTTCCACACAGCCCCAAGTGAAACAGCAAATTAAACTAATGGAAGTGGCAAACCCTGTGGCAGCCTCGCCTCCCAGTCGGTGCAGAACTACAGGTCACACTCCTGACATTAAGGACAATCAAAGCAGCTCCCCCTTTACGGGAATCGTGTCACATGGCATGGATAGAGACACTGCACCGAAACACTAATGCACATGCTATGAAAATAAAAAGCAAGCCTGTTACTACAGGCTCCCACTACTTTCTTTCAGGAATGAAGGAAAATACTTCTCACTTCCAAGAGTAGCTCCCAGTGGCAAGTGTGACTTGTACAGCACAATAAAGTTGTTCCCAAATTTGCTTTGCCCCAGCCCGTATCTTTATTTCAACCTGCAACATACACCAACCTAAGGCCCTTTCTCTACAGATAAAAAGAGAGATTATTAATGACAAAACCAGATGTTCTGCTAAAATTGCATGCTAAATATATAGACTAGAACAACAAATCATTGGTCTCTAACCGCTATATCAAAATAAGGTCCTAAATAAATAAATAATAAAAATAAATACTAAAAAAATAATCCTACAAAACCTCGTGAACAATAACAAACCAAAACCTACCCAGGCACTTTTTCTGCTCTGCCAGGAAGACACTGTGGCAAAGCCAGAATCTGAAGAGTTGGGAGGATTTGTGTAATGGACATCATGCACTGTGATGCACCCTTTACTCGCATGGTTGCAGAGCATATGCTCCACACAGGCACACCCAAAGCAGGGTGGCAGCAGGCTTTTAAAAGTCGTGTCCAAACATGCCATCTCAAGACCTTCTCAACTGAAAAACAATTTCCAAGTGGTTCTGCTATTTAACAAGCAAATATTAATAAGCAAGTCAGGGTAAAGGAAAATTGGTCTACTTTTAGCATGGATGAATTTTGATTTGAAGCCAGAGTATCCAGCCTGAGGCAAGCGCTGTAAGGAAGCTTCAGTCCCTCTTTTAAAGATCCTCCTGGTTAAAGAGGCACTGTCACTGTGCACAGGCCATAAGAAAACAGCAGTTTGCCCTGGAGAGGAACTGGCTGATTAAGGTGAAACGTCACTGATCGTGGTGACTGTACAATGAACTTGTTGACTTTGCTGGAGACGTACCCTTATCAGCCTGCTAACTATAACAAAGCAAACGACAACCTCGCATCCTGACTTACCACAAGGATTCCCGCAAAGGCTCTGAGGTTCTTCACCAGATCCAGCAATGTAGTGACAACCAAGGCCATGAACTAAAACAAAGCAGAATTCTCGATGTATGACATTCATCCCGTTTTGTTTCGTATCAAATTATTTTTTACTAAAAGGACAAAGAAACACTAATGGGGAAAGTGAACTATGTCTAAAGGCAGGACATCTTTGATGCAGAGGTATTTCCATGATTTATTTAAAATGAATGAACAATGCTGTAGGAGTCTTTTTCATGGACAGACATCATCCTAAGTCTTAAATATACACAGGCACTGTAACCTAAAGGACTGTATGTCTAGTAAGACTGGAAAGAATGGGGAGGCAAGCAAAACACAAGCACCCCACAGCTCCAGGGTGACTGCTTCATATTTGACCCCCATAATTCCTATTTTACACTTTTCACTGACACCACGACCTCTGATTACATCAGGTAGGTATTTATGGCTTACTGAAGTAAGACAGAAATCCTGCACCTGACATTAATTTGGGCTTAGCTTTTAAGCAAGTAAAAGCAGGATTATAACAAACAATCAAAATTATTTCTGATTCAAGTACATGCATTGTGGTGGAAATACCCATGCTGGGAAAGTGGAGAGGGATTTGTCCCATAAAACCCTTTGCATTCCCAAATGTCTTGCAGTATCTGGTGAAAGCAATTCTAACCCCTCCTGAGTACAAAGTTCATCCAGGATACCCCAGCCACTCATCTAATTAAGACTGAAGCACCTTCAAGAAAACTTTCTGGATAAGTCTGACCACCTTAGAACACCAGGATCAACTCCCATCGCATGAACAGAACTTGTCTGCTGCCTCAACAGAGAAAACCAGCCCCGGAGGGGGTGAGTTTGTGAGCTGCTGTGCAACAGTCAGAGCGGAGCTACAACCCCACTCCTGGGCAAAAGAACTGCGGTCTGTGAGTTATTCTGAAAGGCTGGAACAAAGTTGATTAACGTGACCAAGAGAGAAATGAGAGTGGAGGGGGGATAAAGCAGTCACCTTCATGTTGGGGATGATCCGCAGGAAGCGGAACACGATCAGCATGTTCACCAGCCGCACCATATCCCACAGGGACAATAAGCCCATGAACTCGGGTCTCCTGGGAAAGATGGGAGAAAATAACCAGGCAGAGGAACAGCTCACAAGAGAAAGACACAGTTTAACCCACTGGGCTACAGGGAAGTACGTTCATCTACTTAGCAGGAATCTCACCCTTAACTGCTGCAGGAAGCGAGCCACTTATCCTGGGCTCTGAAATATGCAGAGAGTGCTCTTTAAAGTGCACAAAATCAAGCCCAAACATAACCAATTCCAAGATAATAATTAATGCCATTAGACTGTAGCAATTACTGTTCTGCCAACCAAAACTTTTTTGTAGTGTTGTTTGTAGTAGTGTTCAAATATATACCTTTTCAAACCATAAGGTCTAGCAGGTCTTTGCAGAGATAACAGTGTAAATTAAGATGCGTTTTGTAACAAAAAAAAACATCAGGAGAGTTATCAAAAAGCTGTTTGAACTTGAGAAAAATCAAAATACAACTGCTTGGGTATTCCAGCATAGACAAATAGTGTAAGTCCATGGGCATTTTTCTACTAAATTTTACAGCATGGACCCAGCCCAGTCACTGAGCAAAGTTCACAGAGGTCACCTACCAGCCAGGATGAGGAAATCCATACACAGCAAAAGTTGCAATCTCCAAAATCTTTAGTTAGGAAAGAAAGAGAGGGGAAAAAAAAAGTCAAAACTTTACTTTGCAATTCTGAGTTTCAGAAATTCTGCACGCTTCTTGACAGGAAACACTTTTAAGAGCATTAAGCTGCTGATTTGACTCACTTTAAAGCTCTGAATTGTCATATTTGCCCAGTTATTCCCCAGATTATCTCAGAGTACATAGGCCACTCAATAGTGACACATAAAAGGATATGCAGTGAATACCATTAACCATGAATTTGGTCTCATCTGCCACATGGGCTTCAGGCTTTTACCAAACAGTTACCACAATAACCTGCCTTTTTATTGAAAGAACAAGGTGATCTTAGCTGCAGAACAGAACTCCTTATGCAGTTATTTCAAGGGCTGAATGTTTCCAAATAGCAATAAAAAGACTTCTCATCAGAAAACTCGCTGTTTCCATGGATTTAAATAAGCCTGCCTTCTGAAAGCAGACCCTAAAGGAACCATGGACCACCAAAACTTCCAAGGCACTGAAAACCACAGCACTGGCTGCTCATGTTGTTCAGCTCAGCCTGTTAGTGTTGAAGAAAAAGCAGTGACACCAGCTCTTGTAGTTCCCAACCTCCCAGTCAACAAGTCCAAGAACACAGAAGCTGATAAAACACTTACCAGCAAAATTACAGTCAGAAGTCCATCAAATCTATTGCTTGGATAAGACAAGTATCTTCTCAAGCCCATTGCTAAGATTTTCAGCAACATTTCCAGCAGATAGTACAGGATGAAGAAGCAGTTGATGGCCTTCACCCCCCCCCCCAAAATAAAGACAAGCATTAGAATTACTGCCATCTCAGGGAACTGCAGTAACTGTAGCAATATTACTGCATCTTACCCCCAGGAAGAAGTCATCTCTTTCAGAAGGCTGTTTATCTGCATCCATCACCAAAACCACCTTAAACAAGAAATATTTCATGAATCCACCGCTTCACTGCCACATACAATGGATTTTTAAGCACAAGAACAGCCTTTCATGCTTGGCACAGGCCTTTTTCAGGCAGCTGAGAATATATTTTTAACTGCAGCTATTTCCTCTCAACTTATGCCTTTATGTGACTAAAGTATGCCAAAAACCCACCATCTGCTACAAAAAATGGTTGTTTAAACAGAGAACTAAAGAACAAAACCAGAACTTAGGTTTGTAGCAGAGGAAAACCAAAAGAAACAGACAAAAAACCCCCACCACCCCACAACAAAAAAACCCTTTTACTTACACAGATAGAAATAATGTTTGCAAGGGCCACCACATTCCCCAAGTAGCCAAAGTAGGGATGGCCAAAGGCAAACTGCAATTTCTGCATAAAATGGGACTGGTACTCTGGACTGGGAGGATGCTGAAAAGAGCACAAAGGATTTGCTGAGAATCAAAGCACGAGCATTTCAGTGGTAATAAAACAATAAAACCCCACAGCCAATCTCAGATTTTAAAAGGACACAGATATTTTCAAAGCAAAACTTCTGGGACCACAGGCTAATTTTTGACATTTCAGCTGGAAAATGTTTTCAAGCTGTGGCTAATTCACAGCAAGAGTTCATTTCTGATTACGGCACAACACAAGGTCATGGCAGAGAAGGGAGATAGTCCAACCCCCCTTCAATGCCCCAAACAGGTAAACTTAACACCAAGGTATTAATTGGATCCATTCCCTCCCCATTTCCCAATGTTTAATTCAGAAGTCTTGGTTACAAACAGCTTCAAAATCAACCCCATGTGACTGCATCTTGTGTTCACATGTTGCAGAGTTTGTTTATACACTTCACAGAGGAGTAACATCACTTGTTTTTGCACAAGACCAGACAACTTCTGATGTCTTACAAACAATGGTCAGATACATACTTGCTTAATGGCATCTTTGTCTAGTTCTTCAAAGAGCTTCTGGAACTGGGCAGCTGACAGTTGGTCACAGGAGCACATTTTGAGAGACTTCACATGAAAGAGAGACATTCAGATCAGAATCTGCAATAGGTGCATCTGCAAAAAGCGCCAAAACCCTCAGACAACCTTTAAAGGACTGGGAATAGAGATCTAACACAGGCTACTCCAAGCTAATAAGAGCAAAGTTCAATATTGCTTTGCTTTAACACAACACTGCCATGTGACTGGAGGATCTGTCTTGCCTTTTCTCTTTTCCCCTCTCTGGAACCACATGCACTTTGGACAAACTTAAATCTTTTAGTCTTGTAGTAGTGCCATTATTATGTTACGATCCAAGGAACGCTGCAACAGGCAGGAGCTCTAGGCCAGAAGGTGAAATGCTCTACTTTCAGGGAGAAAAAGTAAAGCCAATGATAAAATTTGCCCTGCAAAATAGGAGTTTTCATTCCTCGACACCTCTCTCCAGGTGAACGCATCCCTCGTCACACCAACAAAAGAAGGAGCAACTTTAAGGTGAAATCCCTGCCCAAGGACTGTTTTTATCCTGAAGACCAAAACATAAACAGACAACTGAGCTGGGTTTCTGTTCACACTTTGAGAAAGCAGCACAAAGGAGCTGAGCTGAAAGCTGCTATTCCTAATGGTGTAATGAGGGAGATTTCAGTTTCCACGGCTGTCACATCAGAGGGTTTGACAGTCACCAACACCAGGGCTAAGCAAAATCAGTTCCTACCCTCAGGATGGCTTGTCTGCAGCGAGAATCCATCTCAGCTTTCTGCAGCACTTGTTGTAAGGCCCCAGTGCTGACACAGGACCTATTTAAAAGAAATCAGAATGGGCATGGATACAGATAACTGTATAGATGGCAAAAAAGCTGTTCCAAATGCATTCCTGCCTTTCTTTTTTTTTTTTTTTTTTGCAAAACAGGTAAAATTAGGAGTAGAAATAAAAAGGAAACAGAGTCCCAAATAGTGTGTTATGAACATTCAGTTAAATTAAAAATAAATAAATGAGATGAGCAACAAACTGCCGTGTTTCAAGAGTGCATCCTCAGTAAATTAAACAAAACAAGATGACCAAAAATGTACTTTTTTTTTGCTAGATAATCTGCTGTTTCAACATTCTTCACTTACTGCTGGGCACTGGCAGGAGTCTCTTTCAGGGTGGAAAGCACCTCGAACGCAGCCCGGATTCCCAGCCGCCTCCTGAAGAGGGAGGACTGAACTGATTTCTGAACAGCAAAAACACCACAGAGGAAACAATTTACTCACACTTCATGCACTACTGTGTCCTATGGCCACAGAATACACTGATCCTCTGGCACACCTCCTGGATCTGTGATCAGAGGTCAGAACAGGGGACTGCCCTAAGCCTCGCTCCCTCCAAGAACTCTGTGTACAGGGAGGAAGGAAGCAGGCAAGCAAACAAGTCTGGAATCCAAGTAAACATCCAGGTCATGATTTATTTTCAGTTCTGGACTGCAAAGGCACCTGCTTGTTCCAGAGACACTGGCAAAGCTCAAGGATTCACACTACTGTGCAGAGAGAGGAGTGAGACAGCTCATCCAAGTCCAGCTTCTTGCCTGAAGGCACAAATCCAGAGCCACAGCTTTTCATGCCTTCTTTTTTTTTCCCTCAACAATAACCACTTTCAAACTCAGTTGCTTTGCTGGGAGTCAAGTTATATCATGCTCTCATGTGAGAAAGTGAAAAACTGGGAAAGAAGGGAAAAAACAGAGGAGGAGGAGGAGAGGATTACCGAAAATCCTCTTTGCACATGTTAGGTTCAAGCACCTCTCTCCCCCAGGAGGGTGGGGGCCATTCCTTCTGTGTAACATTGCTTAAGGCTCACTAGCCAACAAACTTCTTCTCCTTCTCTCTGGAACTCCACCAGAGCAGGCAATTACTTCACTCCCCCTCCTCCCAAGCCTACAGTCTTCTGAAGGATCTATAAAACTCTGTAAGGAAGGGGAAGGAACTAAAAGATATATATATATATATATAAGTAAAGGGGAACTATAAGAAGATATGTAAATAAGGGGGGGGAGGGGGGGAAATCACACCCAAAGTCACCAAGTTTCTCCTGACACTAAACCTCAAGGAAACTACAGGCATGAGAATCCTGGGCTGCATCAAGAGGATTTGTAATTATGGCAAGTAATTTTGTCATGGAAGAGGAATCAAGCTACAACAGCACCTAATGGGAGAAGTATCTCCATCAAAGAACATTTAGCATCTTAAAACTTAGAACCAGAACGGGCCTCCTGCTTTAATGCACAGATGACTCTCAATATTTCACAGGTTCAAGGTTATGGCAGGACACAGAAATCAGAAATGCTTCACTCACCAGGAGGTATCCTCGAAACTGGTTGTATATTATTGCTGTGAGCAAGTTCATCAGAAACAAGTTGCCTATTGGAGAAAAAGAGCCAGTGAGAATTACTGAAGTATCTGTCATATTTATCAAAGAAGTTCCAATGCACGTAGTAAATAAAATACATCATTTAAAAAGGATTAGTTTTCGCGTGTTTGATTTCCAAAATGCTTTCATGGACTGTAATATGTTACCAAAAACTCCGGGCCATAAGTGGAAGTTATCTTACAGACACTGCACAATAATTGGGAGAAACACAAAAAAGGAGAAATTTATGATTAAACTTGCCTAGAAAAATAAAGCCCTGTAGCTGTTACGCCCAGGTGTCAGAGTTAAAGTGCATTTACGTGACTGAAGACAAGAGGTAACTCACCTAATACAGTGAAGAGGATGAAGAAGATGGAATATGCTCGATTCTTAGAATATGCAGGAATCATCACTGTGGGAGATTTAACAACAAAAGAATTAACATTTTAATGCTTAAGGTGCACAGTGGAGACCTCAATCAATTTTTGGCAATCGGTATAAGCTCTTACACAGCTGCACTTTAGAGTGGCAATATACAGTTACCCCAAAGAAAGGCAAGAATCAAGTTACTAAAGGCATGGGAAATCTTTTCCCAACCTTCCTCTGGCTGCACTGAGAGCCACCAGCTGAAAGAACAGTTACAGTAGTCTGCAGGTAATCTTAACTCTGTTGCTCTTTGAAAGGGGAGACAAGAGCTGTTTCTGAGAGACTGCTCACCATCAGGATTATTTGCAGTAGTCAGCAGGACCAGCAGGGACGTCAGTGAATCCGGCAAATTCCGGAAATACACCACCCACTCCTTATCCTGCTGGTTATCCTGGTCAAAGAGATGATTATTGTTAAGAGAAGGACTGAAGAATTGCTGTCTTACAAAGAAGAGGGAAAAAAGAATTGAAGTCAGTCAATCTATTTCTTACACACATAATCACATCTACCCCGTGAAAAAGAGGACAAACCAAGCATCAAAATGAAGACATTATGTAGGAATACAGAGCAATCACTTCACTTATTAACAGCAATTAAAAAACACCAGGAAGAACAGGAAGCCCAATATTGAAGTTAAGTCACAAACTGACAGCACAGGAATCTGAAATGACCCTTGACTGATATAAGAGGTGTCACTTCGTAGGCTGCAAGAGATTATATTGCAGAGAAAAGGACTCCCTAAATACGATTTAAAAAAAATAACTAAAAAAAAAAGCACAAACCCACACCTGCAGCTCTATCAGCACACCCACTGAATGTCTTTCACTTCCCCTTTGACTTGCAAATAGAAAACTTAAAATCCTCTGCAACCGTTTTTTGTACAAAAGTTACTACCACTACACAAAACAGGGGTTTTCCCCTTCTTCTTGCTATCCCCTCAGGCAGTAATTCATGCACAGCACAGGAATTGCTGGGCAAGGAGTAAACAGGTAACTGTTCTGAAAAAAAATGAAGACTTAAAATGCTGTGTGCAATGCCAATGCAAACATCAAATAGAGCTTAAACACCTTGGAGAAACAAAATTTAAACAAACAAACAAACAAAAGGATAAGTGCCACAGCACCCAGAATGTATTTGCAAATACTTGGGCAACTGAGGCCATCACAGTTATCTTGTGGATCAGGGGAAACATCAGATGATCTGCTAAAGCTCAGTGTCAAAATCTTCATCAAAAACAGTGGGAGGCTAATCTTGGGTCATCCACATATTTCCTCCCCCCCACCAAGGTCAAGCAGAGGCAGATAAAAAAAGCTGCAGAGTGCAAACAATACAAACATGAATGATGCAGCACAGAACAAACAGCCCTTGGATCTGCTGCAAAGACTGGAAAATGCACCTCTAGAGGACAGACACAAAGACAGTGCAAAAATGCAGAGAGAGGCAGGAATTTCATTAATAGATGTATTTTTAGAACTTGGCTTTCAGGAGTTCGCCTTGTCAGACAAAATTAGTTTGTGTGGATGTCAGAGTAGCACATCAAAATAGGAAAGTCCACTCCCTAATTTGTTATTTTCCACCCAAATGTACAAAAAATTGACTGGTTTAGGTATACAAATTACATTCCCATCCGCTGGGAAGGCTCATAACTGAAATTAGATGTGACACACAGAGATAACACAAAGATCCAGAATGCAACTTAAAGCAGGAAAACAGAGCTCTGCTTCTGATCTCAGAAATTCCATAAATCGGGAATCCCAAGAATTTGCTGACCACAAGGAAGGCCAGAGGCAGGCTCAAGTACAAACTGCAGCAGGAAAGAAGGTGCAAAACCGGGATGAAGGAGAGGACTACAATCACTGAGAGAAGTAGGCAAGACATTTCTGTGCTCACAGTCACTCGTTTATGGAAGGCCTTAAAAAGTAAGAACAAAAAAACCACCCAAAATATCCAAGCATAATACATTAAGATACAGGAAATTTAAGAGACAGGGAACGTACCAGGAGCACTGGAACACAATATTATTTTAACTACAACATTTCAAATTTGCTTTTCAGAAGCAGGAAGGGAAAAATGAGAGGAAAACCCAGAGACAAAAAACCAAAACATCAGAGTAAAGCAGGTAAAAACCTACCAAGGCATGGCCAGGGATAGCAGTACTGGAAGGTGAGAAAACATGGAAGAAAAATTAGCAAACAGCTAGATAAGGAAGAGGAAAAAAAAAAAAAGAGATGAGTGATAACATAAATGAAAAAGTGATAAGAGATTTGGATGCAGAACAGCACAGAGGGTTTCAACAGAAGCAGAGAAAGCAACTCAAGGGATCAAACTGGATAAATGCGTAAGGAGGATCCACCCAAGCAGAAACAGAAGTGATTACCTTTGTTCGAGCAAACAGCAGCATGGCAAACATGGTGAAGAGAGACAGATGAACAGCCAGCAGCAGAACAACACTGTTGGAAAGAAACCACGTGCATTAATGGCAAATTTAGCTTATTCTCAGTAATATCCTTTGCTAAAAATGCAAAAGGATGACATATAAAGGAAACTAGGGTTTTCTTTTTTTTTTTTTTTTTCAGAAGTTATATGGAAATAAAACACGATCTAAGTTTTAACCAAAAATAAAAATCACACTTGTGGAGACTCCTCAGCACAAGCAAAGACTTTTTGTGATGTCAGTGAGACTCTAACACTTCTTCTTTTAGAGAAAGGACCATGTTTATACCCTCCAACACCTTGGCTTGCACACACCCCTTTGATTCTCCTGGGACTTGGTAGTTAAGAAGTAACAGGCAAGGGCAGTGAGTTCCATAAGCTCTACACACACACGTCACAGGAAGAGATCTCTATCAAAAAGCATCATGTTGTCTGGACACGATTGCACCAGCGGGGTTTCCAGCTTAACACTGAAAGTTAATATAGATATATGTATTTTGCTAAAACCATTTAGGAAGGATAAAAGCTAAAGTAAAGCACTCTGAAGACAGATTTACATCCATCTGAAGGTGTAAAGAAAGAGGTATCTTTTTGTGTGTCCCTCGTGACTGGAAGTTGTACAAGTACACGTGTGTCTACCCACATTTCTGAGAGGTTACCTTGGAGAAAACACAGCACAGACCTTTGCTCAGCTCTTCCCTTACAAAGGCAGAATCAAAAACCCCCCTTTGAACCAGCATCAAAAACCTTATCTTGTCACACACGGAGTCACATCATGTGCCTGCTAGAGATATTTTACAGACTAAAAGGAATCAAAACCCTAACACAGCCTCCATCCATTGCTACCTGTTCTCCCCAAGAACTCAGAGGGAAGCTACTCGTACTCCACACAGCAGAACACCAAGGGTAGCTCCCTGCCTGCTGTGAAAGGATGTTTTCTACACTATAACCTACCTTGCCATTTCAGGCAACGTGCTGTTGATACTTTTTAATGTTTTCTTCATCATAGAAGAGTTCTGAAGGAGAAAGAAGGGACGAAGAATTCTTCTTATTCTCAAACTCTGCAAAAACCAACGGGTCAGACACTGAGTTCCCACAAGACTGGTGGCACAAACACTTCCCAGGCAAGTTTGCCGAAAAAAGCACTGATTCAAATATCAGCAAAGTCCACGGTGCAACAGAAGGCTGCGCTCAGGTGGTAACTCTGCCCCACTGAGCTCACCAAACAGGCAAGAGAGATTTCATACTTCAGGTGCCTCATTAAAATGAGGAGAGATTGCTTGAAAAACCACACATTGACATTTCAACAGCCTCATCAGGCCACTAATTAGAAGCAATCTAACTTCACTGCTCACTAGACAAAACAAGCTGGCATGAGATGGCATTTTTGTATTTTCTGCCAAGGTCTATCTCAAGCAAGGAATTAATAGTGAGCTACTTTGAATAAAAACAAATACACATGCTAAAATTAAGTGCTCGATTTCAATTTTCAGGCTGACTTCTTTTTTGCTTTATAATTAAAGGGCCTGCTTATAACTCAGCAATTTCTGTCTCTGACAAGACTCAAACTGTAATTGCCTTTTTTCTCTAGGCCACACTTAACATCAAAAAAAAACCCAAACCCAACAACACAACAGCCCTTTCTTCATTGCTATCCCCTTGTTCATACATCCCAGCAGTTCAACTACTCCTTCTGCCACTGCTTTGTGTGGGAGGCTCCTGTTCAAACTACTCATCCCTTATCACACCTAAAGATTCTGCAATCACCTCCCCATGTTGTAAGCCCAATTTTCCTCCTAGGTGATAAGCTTCTTTCAGCTGCACTGTATTTATTTGTCTTGAATACAAAAAGGACAAGCTTTTCTCACAGTTAGATGCTTATAAGCTTAAATAACATTTTTATTCACCATTTTAAGATCTTGTGTCTCTGATGGTCCATCACATCCAGGTCAGCAGTGACCAGTGGTCTGAGAATGAACAGCATGAACAGCTAAACACCCATAGCAGCACCTGCATCCAACCTCATCCTGACCAACACTGACAGTAACTTAACTCAGGTTTGGAAGTTCTCTGAAGACAACAGATACTGGTTTTGACATGAGAATTTAGACAAGGAGCAAAGTTCAAGATTTCTCCCTCATTCACTTTCCAGCACTTTTCCCCTCTCAGTATTTTCTTAACAACAACTGCAAGTGCACAACAACGAATTTAATGAAGATCCACGGCAGAGAAACCCAATTGCATTATCACATAAAGGAGGGCACTTTTAGAGCCATTTCACAAAGCTGACGTTCCCCTCAGACCACAACTGTTTTGAGCACAGCACAGCTTCAGCTCAGAAAGCAGCTGTTAAACTTCACAATTACCTTTTACTTACACATCACTGCACAGACCTTACTGTTGAATCGGGTGAAGAATATAATTCTCCAACTGTGTGACAAAATTGCTGCCGTGCATTGAGTTTTCTTTAAACTCTCTGCCTACTGACAGACCAGAGCAGCAAAGTTTTATTTAATTTTACCAGTGAACACACACATTAGGAATCAAACATATCCCTTTGCAAGGCAACATCACCACTAACGTTTTCTGTGTTTCAGTGTGTTATCCAGCTATCAGAGACCAAAAATGAGCCACCTCCCCTTCATCTCTTAATCCTCCAACACACCACATACACCCTGCTGACTATCCCTTTGCAGGTTCTTCTCCTCTGCCACTTTCCACAGTCCAGATTGTTCCTGCAGGAATCAGTTCTTACCTCCGTGCAGGAAAAGCTCAGCGAGACAATCCAATCCGTCAGGGAGACAGTTAATGTCAGGATATAAGCCATTAGCCATTTGTTTTTCCAAAATTCTTTCCATCCAATTAAGTAACTCTGGACAAAACAAACAAACAAACAAACAAAAAAAACAAACACAAAAGAGCAACCAAAACTTAATTTAACAATGAATTCCAATACCCTAATATTGGAATATATAAAATATACATCAATATTATATATATATATATCTCTCTTAATACACACCAATTGTTTCCCAAGGATTTGTCATTTTAAATCAGTGCTCATTAAGAGCTCTCCAAAATCCAAACATAAATACTTTGCTCAGAGATGTAATTTTTTTTCCCCCAACGAGAACTAAACAAGGGTTGATAAAAGTGAGAGGTGGGTGGAGAAAAATGGACACTGAGCTGCCCGACACGCCAACTTGTTTCATCCGGTCCTCACCTTCACGGACACATCAGCCACAAAGAGCAGGAAGCAGAGCAGCTCCACGCTCTCTGTCAGGCCACACGGAGGATTCCAAGCGGGACGGCGGTACCGCACGTCCGACGTGACAGTGAGCGAAGAGGGCTCTTCAACGAAAGCCAAAGCCAGGATCACAGTGATGGTTAAACTCAAAATCCTGTTTGGAGAGAGATGAAATTTTAAAAAAGCAAAACAAACGAACAACAAAACAACAAACAAACCCTCAAAAACACCCACAAAACTCATAAGAGTAAAGCACTTTCCCCAGAAGTAAACCAAGCTTTATAATACCATATTTAACACGAATGGGTTGGACCAGAAGGCAGCACCTGACCGGCAGGTTGTTGCCTGCATTGGTGATGTAACTGCTGACCAGCAAATAACCTCAGGTGGTGTTCTTTTGGGCCTAACAGCTGCAAACGATCTCGCTGTTATTTAGAACGTTTAGAAATGGGCACTTTTGAAAACTCTTAACACACAGTGCTGTAAATCCAGCTCGCAGTCCACTCGTGCAGCAGTCCTACAGCTGTTCCAGAGAGCCGCCTACGTGACCACACTTCCATGTGACTGGCTAATTATTTAACAAAAAAGAAAGATGAAGAGTGATTTTTTTAGAAAGGCTTACTGCTAAACGAAAAAGCAAAAGGAATAGCCAAGTTCTTACCACTGGCAGGCCCTTGAATAGTACCATCGATAAAGCCACAGGGATTTGGAGTCCACACGGTGATTTATGGACCGATACTGAAGGCAGGAAACAAAAAGGATAATTCAAACATTACATTCAGTCTGTCCCAAAGACAAAGTTACCAAAGTAAATCAAATTAAGTACACGTTACTCATTATTAAATATCAGTCACCCATGACCGTAGATGTAGCCTACATGTGTGAAAAGGGAAATATTTGAAAGAAATTCTCCTATCTAAAGACCACAGAGCTGCTCAGGTAATCCAAGCGTGTGGCAGCCACCTGAAGAAAGCACTGTGCCACCATTACAAATAACAGCACCTGTAATGAATCAGTGATTATTCTACGTGCTTGCCAAAGTGATCCACCCACCTAATTCACCTTTCTAGCATTCATTCCACTCGTGGACCTTCTTTTGTTTTTCTTTTCCAACAAGCCATAAGACACAAGCAAATTAATCCTGAATATAAGAGACCTCAACCTGTGTCTTTGATTAAAACACACGCTTTAGGGTCAAGGAAGTCCCCACGATCCTTCAGAACAGGCCTGCTTTTGCCAAAATCTGCTCAGTCCCTTCTCTGTAATGGCTCTCCTGGGCTGCTCTTACTCTGCTTCCACTGAGAAGTATCTACTTCTAGAAAGGTGGGCACAGCTTAAATGCATCTGATCCCCAGAAATCTCCCAACCAAGAGCTATCTGAATGCAGCAAGAGAACTCAAGAACTGCCCTCCAGCATTCCCACTGCCTGCAACGACTCACTGGGAGATGGGAGATAACAGATCTGAGAACCTGCAGTAAAGGCCAGGAAAGGAGGGACAAAGAGGGAATGAAGGCTTCCAATGGTATCGAGTTCAGCTGCAGCGAAAGAGGCTTCTCACTTGAAGTCAGCCTTAAACTCTTCAGCTTTTACCAGCTCTTAAGCTGTGCAAGTAGTCAGATGGAGAGGCAAACTACAGAGGGTTTGCTCAATTTCTCTTAGCAGTAGGTTAGTCAAAAACAACCACAAACAAACCAATCCAAACAAACAAACAAACAAGAAAACCACCATGAAAACCACTCCACAAACCAGCATCTCTTTTGAAAACCTTAAAGAGAAGATTATTTCATGGTGTGGGAAAAAAATGTTTCTCCTAGGCAGAAGTTCACAGATACTTGAGTACCACAGGAATTTGGAATCCTGACTTTGCTCTGTGAACCAAGATGATGTTACACAGAGGCTTCCCGAACACAGACAAACTTTAAAAGTGGCAGAATGTGTGACAAACATCCAGCATGGGAAGCGTAATGGCTATCAAAGAAGTTACACTTACCTGTATTGCATCTTCAATAAATACTACAGCTTGGTTTATATAAAGGTCATTATCAGCTCCAGCACCTATGAAGTTAAAAAGAAAGAGGAATCACTTGCTGTGTTTTGGATAAAGCCTACAGCTTCCTTATGAGTTACTGGAAGCTCCATAACCATGGCTTAAGAAGGTAGATTACATTAGTAGTTAAATTGTTACCATAAGACGACACAGAGACAAGTCCTAGCACGCACCATAGTGGGTATTCAATCAAATTACTGTTTGACACAGTGTACAGTCAAGTGAAGCTGGAAAAATCAGGCACTAGTATTCCAGTCATTTTGTTTAATAAAGGGACTGTAGTTTAGATTGATTTTGCTCTCTCCAAACCCAACAGGAATCTCCAGTCAGATGAGAATTACATTAAATGCTTTTTTAATTTGTCCCAAGAGCGATTATTACCATACCAAACAGATCAGAGTTCAAGACAGAGCAGGGGGTGAAAGTACACAAAATTAAATAAAACATCACTAAATGAGTTACTTATGCCACTTAAACTTTTCAAAACCCATTACTAAGAAGTCTATATGAAGATTTTTATATTAAAAAATAAAAGGCAGCCACTTGTGTTCACCTGAACCAGGGACCTTTGAGGAACTGACCTGGCAACTAAGCCAGTGAAAGAAACAAAGGCAATTGCGGTCAAAAGGAGGAAGGATAAAAAAATAAAAATAAAACGCCGAGAGGGGCTAAAGATACAAAAAATATGTGCTAGCATAACCTTCCCACAGAGGGGAAGAGTTCCAAGGAGCACTTCATACCATCTCCCCCGAGGAGACAGCAATCACAACACGCCATACAACAGGACAGAGCCCTTCCCACTACCACGATGCTCTCCAGACACCAAGCAATGCCACTGATCTGAGTCCCAGACAATTTTATGTTCCACATGATTCAATGGCATCAATTTTCTACAAAGACTGCAAGCAATTTTTAAATGTCACCCTTTATCTGAGCATCAGCAACAGCGCAGTTTTGCACTGATCCTGATCCGAACCGCGACGCAAGAAAGACTGAGCATAAACAGGAGGCAAGCCGGGCTCACGCAGTAAAGAGTATCTTTTTCATACCATCTCACACTAGAGATAAAGTTGCTTAAAGGAACAGTATTAGTTAAAAGGATGGCAAGGACAGCAAAAGCTTTAGGTTCTTGGAGCACACAGTAAGCCTAGTGTTGACGGTAGGGATTTTGGAAGGGTGGAATCTAAGCAACTCTTCACAGTAGAAATACAAAACAGGGAAATGAGAAAAAACAATTGTTTACTTTAGCAATTTCTCCATGCGTTCTGCCATGGATATCCAACTTATTCTGCAGCTCTTAGTCACTGCAAGTGACACTTAGTCACAAGCGATGATTAAAGCCCTGCTCGGTTCGAGCACACAGGCTCACACCGCACTTCTGGCACCGCGTACAACACGCACAACAAAACAAAAAGGGGTAAAACAAGGAACCTGCGGTCTCCAAATGATTCTATCCCGGGGAGGGAATCAAGGAGACGGGGGGAATTACATAAGGAAGCCCCGCAGCCCGGGGCTGCAGCGGCGCCAGGCTCGCAGCTGAGCCGGGCAGCGCCGGGAGCAGCCGGGGCAGGGAGCCCCGGGGTGGAGAGGGGTTCTGTGCCCTGCCGCCCGCCCCATCGCCCCGGGCACTCACCGCGCTCGGCCCGCCGGGCAGCGCCGCCCGCCCGCCACAGCCCGCGGGCCGCCCGCCAGCGCCGCGGCGGCAGCAGCGGCTCCGCCTCAGCGCCGGCCTCCATGGGCACCGCCGCCGCGCTCCCACCGCGGCCGGCTCGGCTCGGGATGGGGCAGGACGGGAGAGCAGCACAGAGCCCGCCCCGGGCGGCTCCGCCCGCCGCATGTGACCGAGCGGCTGCGGGGAGGGCGGGCAGCGGCACCGCCCCGGCTCCGCCCGCCAGCGCGGCCCGGGCGCCCCTGAGCGCGCCGCTCGTTCCCACCCCGCCTCTCCCTTCTTCCCAGGAGTGAGTTTGATCCCGATTCTCTCCACCTCCTGCCCGCCAGCGGCGCAGGGAGATGGGGATGGGCGGTTCGGTCAGTGCGGCACAGGGTGGTTGTGCCGGTGCTCGGGGAGAGGAGAGGCCTTCCCCTGCTCCAGCCTGGAGTTCCTCCCATGGGAATCTCCGTGGGAGCTTCTCCAGCGCGACTCCTTCCCACGGGCCGCCGTTCTTCAGGAACTGCTCCAGCACAGGGTGCAGAGAACTGGCGGCCCCAGTGCGGGTCCCCCGCAGGGGCACAAGTCCTACCAAGAAACCTGCTCCAGCGCGGGCTACTCGCTCCGTGGGTCCTTAGGTCCTGCCAGGATCCTGCTCCAGCTGTGACCCACAAGGTCCCAGCCTCCGCCGGCCATCCACCCGCTCCGGCGTGGGCTCCTCCAGGGGCTGCAGGAGGATCTCTGCTCCCCCACGGACCCCCACGGGCTGAGGGGCACGGCTGCCTCACCACGGGCTGCAGGGGAATCTCAGCTCTGCTGCCTGGAGCACCTCCTGCCCCTCCTTCTCCACTGACCGTGGTGCCAGAACTGTTCCTATCACATATTCCCACTCCTCTCAGGTCGCAATTACATCTGTGCAGTGTTTTTTTCCCCTTCTTAAATACGTTTTCAGAGGCATTGCCACCCCTGCTTGCCTTGGCCAGCGGCGGGTCCGTCCTGCAGCCGCCTGGCATTGGCTCCATCGGACACAGTGGAAGCTTCTGGCAGCTTCTCAAAGCAGCATGTAAACATTCTATTATTATTGCTATTATTTTTTATTTGAATGAAAACAAGTGTTTCCTCCTCTCCTCTTCAGTGATTGTCAGGAAAGGCAAACCAGTAGCTTCAGGAGGAAAAAAAGGAATAAGAAGCCTTCAAATATATGATGAATTCTTGAGCTTCTGTTCAAAATTCATCCACTCCCTCTGACTGCAATGAGAAGTGGAAGGGCCCAGCTAACTGTGAAAAAAGGCAAATCTCACCTGGGGTTTTCCATCAGACAAACATTCTTCACACCAGCAGCATCCACTAAGTTAATCTAGTTATGTATTTAAATTAATATAATATAATAAACCCACAACAAACAATGCAGCATCTTTAACTCCAAGTGAATCAATTCTGTCTGGATCACGAAGAACAAACGTGGAGAATGTGCTCTTTAACAGACATTTCTCACTGGCAGAATTCAGGACCATTTTAACTGAAGTCTCACTTGCTCTAAGCTCTTCTGCTCTTTGAGTGGTGTTCACCCAGAACTTCAGAAAGGCATTTCTAGTTTCCCCTATCAAAAATGCACCTTTCAAAACAAGTTTTAAAAAAGAAACAGAAACAGCTAAACATCAAATGAAAGGCAGAAAAGGGACGCAGGCACTGAACACTTTTAAAAGATCAGTGAAGTTAAAACTTAAGCTTTTGCAAACAGGAGGTGGAAGGTGGGAAACATGCTAATTGAGCTCAAAGGAAGCTGGAAATTCTGCAATATTCAAACAAAACAAGAAGCTGAACTCTAATTTTGATCCCACTAACAAGGAGATTACCCATCTGCTTCAAGGTAGACATGCTTCCAGTATCTTGCTGAATTAGACTTGGTGTGGTCGTTCAAAACGGTGGACCAGTCTACAAAGCCAGTGTTAGATAAATAAAAAACATGTAATATAAGAACTGAGTCAATTAGCATGACAGAATTACAAGTTTATTGCAGAGTAAGATGAGGTTTTGCCCTCAACAGCACATGCCAGAACTGTGAAAATTTTACTGTCACCTAAATGTTACTCAAAAATCATATCCAACTTACGAGAACCAAACTTCATGTTTGTATGGGTATTTCCTTTCACAAAAGACTACCCTGCATTTATTTGTTTATTTATGACGGGCTTATCCAAATATTTTAAATTAAGTAGCTGAAGGAAATCCTTAATAAATGATTCCTTAGCCAATCTACAGTTTAAGTATATTGGGAATAAACCAGGGAGTCAATAAAAAAACCTCAAACAAACAACAAAGACTTGGTTACAGTGGTCAGCTCAACAGTTGCTTATATCACAGTGTAATCCAGTTTGGAACATTCTGCTTGGCAAATTAATTACCACAGTTAAACAAGACATGAAATCAGTCCACGTCTTCAACTGGAGAAATTCCTTCCTTTTTTTCTAGCTTGGATACCTGCAAGTAAAAAGGAAACCAATTCAGTAGTAAAAATGTGGTGCATTTAATGTCTCCTGTCTTTTCAGACTTCCATCACAAAACAGGGTAGAGGAACCAACAGTGGGATGCACTCTAAGGCACAGCTGAGCTGAAGAGGGTGTTAGCTGCAGTTAAAAGGTCAAACTTTCTTCCCACCCACCCCTCTCAACCTCCCTTTGGCCGCCTGCTCCCATCACTTCCTAGTTTTTTGTCAGTTTGGTGCCTTCATTTGGCTGACCAAGGAGTGAGACGAGCTCCAAAGCCATCTCAGAAGCCGGGAGGAGACAGGGAGGCAGGCAAGACTGCCCCTTTCAGTGACAGCCATCAGATCAGATCAGGTTATAAAACCTGGCACCTGCCCCTAAAGAGAGCCCAGAATGATCAACATGACCATAGGAAATGCTTTTCATGCTCACATCCACAGTTCTATAAAACTGACCTTAGTTGTTCCTAAAAGATAAGGAATTACCTTTATTAAGCTAAGCTGTTGTTAAGGCTAAAAATATAAATATTTTCAGAGAGGATTCTACAAACTCAGGGAGAAAAGACCAAGAGCACAAACTAAACACAACGTTCTTCCTGTTACCTCTAACTCTGGAAAATTCTATTCCACGTTCCCCAAATCTATGGGGATATAGAGGGAGAGTCATATTATAAATTCCCTGTTCTCATGTTCTTCCATCAGTATCTGCCCCTAGTTGTGAAAGACACACATATATCAGGTTTTTATAAGGTTGATAAAACTTTTGGTCATTGTGGAATGACCAGTAAACGCTGGAAAAAGCAGAAGGCAGCCTGCAGATACCCGATCGTTGGGGATAGATGGGCAATCTGTCTTCTGTTCCTTCAAGTTATGCCACCTACTGAAATCCCAGTGAACATTTTGGCACCTGGAAGTTGCTAAAAGTGCGTGCTCTCATCACAAATCCTTTATTTCAGACACAACTCCAAGGCAGGAGTGCTACTCGTGCTCTAAACCACTAGAAAGTTCATCCCCTGGGTGGAACCCTCCGGTGGAGCTGAACAACATTAAGACTCCAAGGGCATATCTGGCAATTCCCAGCAAACACTCTGATCTAAGCTTCCTCTTACCCCTGTTCCTTCTGCAGCAAATACAAAGGGAATTTTGCACTTAAAAAGAACAGATAACTAAACTGGCTTGACTACACTGCAAACAATCCACAGCAGAAAAACTCTTTCCACGAATCCAAAGGATTTCTCCATCATTAGCATTCCAAGCTGTTTCCATTCACAAATGAGCTCAAGCTGTAACGTGACTCTTCCACAGGAAAACCTGGCATTACCTAAATAAAGGTGGGGTTTATGTCGAGTTTATGCCTTATTTTCACAGGCCTGTTACTACACCAGGAAAACCCTAAGTGCAGATTAAGTCCCAGGAGCAGAATTCCCAGTGGGACACTGTCCTAGAGAGCGACTGTCTTCAGAAATACAGTTGTGCTGAACACACACAATAAGAGGAAACCATATCCCCTTTCTTGAATATTATTTTCCAGTCTTGCAAAAAGCTACATGAGTTACCAGTCCGGGTTACTGCTGAACTCTTATCAGTCCAGGTTGCTGTTGCCTACATAATAAAAATCTTCCCCAAGCTTGACTCCCAGCTTTCAGGAGTAACTTGCAATGGCCAGTACCCTCAGAGAGCACAACTGCTATTCCACACAAATCTAGTTAAAGTGTGTAACAAGATCCTGCATCATTAAAAGATCTTAATCACATTTACTGTAAGCATAAAATAATTACATTTTGGTCCAGACCCTACAAAAATATTTTATGTGACTCCCACTGAGGCCAAAAGAACTTTTGTCCTGGACTTCAGTGGGAAAAAGTCCAAAATGATGGAAAAAAACCCAAACCACCATACAGACCTACAGTAAAGTACTGCACATGGTAGCTTTTATCCCAGGTTTCAAGGTAATAAAACACTATTACAACATGTCTGGCATTTCACAGACGAAGGAATTAATATTTTATTACATACATAAACATATTCTTAAAAGCAACTGGGGTGTAAAATCTCTGGCAGAAAAACCTTCAAGGTGCTAAAATCCTTCACCCCAGCACTTTTGCCATAAAAGAGGCATTAAAAAAGAAAGTCTGAAGGGGTGGCTAAAAACTACAAAAAGTTAAGCGTGGTTCTTGTAATTGCTTTGAGCCCTTCCACACCTCACAGTGCTCAAAGTACCATTACTGTCGCTGTGGTTGAGCAAACAGGCATCTGTGAATCAACTAAAGTGAGGTTTAAAACAGCAACTGCTGCAGAAGCAGGTGGGAAAAGCATTCCCAGTGAATTGCTGCCTCTTACTGGCTGTCCCCACGCAGATGTAGGTCAAGTCTTAATTCTGCAATTAAACAGATCCCTTCGGACGGGTCCTGAGCTGAAACTGAAACACATCAGCTTGTTGCCCTGATTGGCACAAGACTCCATGAGTTTGGGTACACTTATTAGTTCCTGGCCTCAGTACATATGTTATTTTTATCTTGTTTTCATAGCATTATGACAATTTAAAAAACAAACAAACAAACCAAAGAGCCTACACTGAAACCAGAGGATTCCTGGCCTCACAGTTACGTGAAAACAACAATCCCAGCTATTTCTGTGATAACTATTGCCCTAAATGCTAGTTGTCTTGTGCTGGAGATTCACTGGAACCAGGCTCAACCCATTGTGAGGGCTTCACATGTAAAGCCAAGCAAGAAGAAGAGGGCATTTACCTGTTTGTCTATACACCTGAACTGCCAGGACCACGTGGTGTTGTAAAGGAAAGGCCTCAGGTCAAATCTGTTGTCGTCGGGGCTGTAGTTTTCGGCGTGGTAGGAAGGAGTGAGGGTGGTCATTTTATGTCTGTTAACTGAATACATCCTGAAGAAATGCTTGACCTTGGATGCCACCTGGTGTACAAAGAATATAGCTCTTAATCAGATGAAGTTTCTTATTTAAAAGATTTAGGGGAGAATGGTACTTTGGAGAGTGTGTTCTGCCATGACACAGTGTGGATATTCTTCCAGAGCAAGAGCCATTCTTTGGTCTCAGAACACATAACCAAAGGCTTCAAGACTAGCTGGCCATCTGTATTTCAGAGAACAATTTTTCCCTTGAAGGTGCAGTAATTCTGAAGTAATTATTTTCAAATTACCCAATTACTGTTTTAACAATTTGCAACATGGACAACAAGCTCCATTTAAGAGATGCAGAACAGCTCTTCCAGCATATTCCACTACACACAAAATAATGAAAATATCCCTTTCAGTTAAAAGGGAACTTGACCTTTCTCCAAACATACACTATTTCAGCAAAAACATTAAATTATTTCTATTTTTTTTTTTACTTTTTGGTATATTACCTCTCTTGGAGTACAAATTTCCTTCCACATATTAATCAGCTTACAGAACATACTGTACGGTCCAGCCTTTGCAATTTTTCTTAATTTGCCATAGATTGAGAGTTCTGCATATGTCATTCCCATATCTGCCTGAAAACACACACAGAAAGTCACTGTGAATCTTAACTATGCAAACTGTAACTAATAGTTTTATGAAGCAATTATGAGAACCCAGTTTAATCCAAGAAACACCCAAATGAAACTGTCAGTGTCCAAAAGAAATAATAGTATTATGAGAAGAAGAAAAAAATAACTGGAATCTTCTCTGAATTGGGAGATTTGAGCCCCTCAGAGGTAGTTGTTGGGCTCACAAGTCCTCTCTTTTCCAAGTGGATAGCAAGGAGACTTCTGGAGAGAAGAGGAAGGGCTTTGCCACCAGTCCTTTTGATAGTAGCAAGGCCCTGACTGTCTCTCTTTTGATATTAAAAAAAAACAACCTTAAAACAAACTAAATTTCAGAACACCCATCCTCCCAAGTGCCCAAAATCTAAAATCATTCAAAAGAAGTTAATTTGCTGGTTTGGAAACTACTGTCAGCATGGGCAGGGCCAGTGTGGATACTGGTGCCTTGTTGGCAGCCTTAACGCCGTTCACAACATGCTGGTCAAGAAGCCTAACAGTGAACAATAGCTACTGGACAAAAATGTTGGGATAAGGCTCACCAGAGCATTTTAAAGGCACTGCCCATTACCTCATCAGTTTGAGCCACTTGTCCATCCACCAGGGGCTCTAACTCTGCAGTGGGTGGAGCTGACATGATGCTGTGTGGAAAAAGGTAAAAGGAAAAAGAGTGTTAGTTAAAACAGGCTGGTTTGTTAAAAAAAAAAAATCAAATGCTTTATTCAGAACTTTTTCAGGGCATAAGCTGCTAAAGGACTAGATAACTTAAAGAAGTGGTACCTGCAAGCTATTCCAGGTTTAAAAAAAAACCAAAAAGCATCTGGTTCAAACAGGTCCTTCGTTGGCATTAACACCACCAAGTGTAAAGCCCAAAACATGCTGCAGACAAACCCAGCCACTGAATCACTCACTGCTCACCTTCTGAGGGCTGTGAGCTGGAAGTTTTCAATGCAATACTGGATGAAGTTCTTCAGATCAGTCTTGCTGATCCCACCAATGGGATTGATGTCAGCACTGGAGCAATCGTACTTTGTCAAGTAGCCTCGGAGACTAAGCCAGAGAGGGAATTTTATATTGTCACTGAAGATTATATTGTGTAATCATTTATACCATACAAATAGGAATTTATATGTGGAAGAAAGAAAGGGAGGACCAGACTGCACATTGTTAAGATATTTACATCTAAAGGGCAAACACCTTTAGATGTAAACCGGGCTACCCTAAAGCCACGGACCTGCCAGCAGGAGGTGATGTTTTAAACGATGATGAAGCACGGCCAAAGTGCCCATGCTAAGGCAAAACAGCAAAACAGCTGAAATACCACACTGACCAGTTAACAAAATAAATCCCCAAACACTCATAGAACCAGCACACCACTTCCACAGATTTAGAGGTTAACAACCCCACAGTCTTACAGGGATTGCTTTAATCTTCAAATACTCAGCTCTGATAACTCCACATTTTAAAATCTATTTTTCAACTCAAGGTTCACATCTGAATTCCTAATTCATTAATTGAAAATGCCACAAATTGGGAAATTAACCTAGTGAATGCACAGGGCAAGCTCTACTGAAAACAGCATTTTGTTGGAAAGCTATGGCAATACTTTGGCTAAACTTCTGAAAAACACATGATTTTCCATTCAGGATGATTCTACTATTTTAAAAAATTTCACTGTTATCAGTATATTCTTGGTTTTTTGACTTCTTCTGAGTAATAACCTCCACTGAGACTTGGCAGAGTTGCCAGGAAATGCAGTGACCTGTTCCACCTGGGCTCAGATTTCTAATTTTGACCAACCTTTCATCCACATTGGCAGATCCCAGCACCAGCAGTCCCCCTGGCATCCCACGGGCCCACAGGGTCAGCTGAGCAAACAGGTAGGCGAGGACCATTCTTATTCTAGCCTGCAAAGCAAAATGCGAGAGAAATCAACTTTACAAAGCAGGGTAATTTCTCCCCAGTCGCTTTTATTAATCAATTCCCTAAAAAAAACCCAAACTACAAAGAACAAAATGTGAGAGGCCGTTACTGCAAGAGCAGCGGTCTTGTGGAGAAGATGCTGAACGCACTCAGTAAAGCCAGGTTCAGTATCTGCTACTGCCACAGACTTGCACGACTGAGCAAGTTTGTTCTGCTCTGAACTGCAGAATGGGGAGTAGTTGCCATTTTCTACCTCCTACAAGGATCCCCAAGGGACACAGTGTGCAGATAAACCATCTGTCTACCACCCCCTTTCATGGAGTAAATAAATCCCTTTCTTCAAATTCATGACATTGGCAACAAGTTCACTTTGCTTTTGTCCCCGTTCTGAAACTCAGCTTTTTCCAGGGGTGGTAATAATACCAAACCAACCTGGCATTCAGCCTCCAGCTCCAGCCACAGCTGTGATGTTAAGCAAATCACCACACTCCTCTGTGACTAAAGCCTATCCAAAAAGCTGATCAAGGATCCAATGTTTGCTTCCAGAGGAGACAGCTGGATTTCCCCAGTAATAGAGGGGAGAAAGATCAAGTCCTCAAACTAACAGAAAAGCATCAAACAGGACGACAAACACTGAGCCAGAATTAAAGCAGAGTTGCTGGTTGGATTGGAAGCTTTTAAGAACAGGTCAAAATAAGCTCATGAAGATTAAGTACCTCCTGATGTTAAGAAAAAAAATGAAAACCTAAAATATTCTCTTCTATTTTCTAAAACCGAGGGCATGTAGGAATTGAAATGGGTAAGCTTGATATCTCCCTCAGAGCCTTTTAGAGGCTGCTAACATTCACCAGGGGAAAGTGTACAGCTGCAGTGTTTTTGGGTCTTGACCTGCCACAATCCTGCTGGACTCAGACCTGCCCATTGAGACACTTTGCTGCTCGTTTTCCTGACCTGGCAACTTTCTGTTGGGATGCTTTCCTAAAAAGCACCTAGAGCAGTGCTATTGATGGGATACAGGCGGGTCCTCTTCCTTCCTGACCCTCCTACAGAAGTCACAAACAATTGGTCTCCTCCTGAATTCTGTGGGACTGTAGATTTCTGCTGCAGACAAGCATTTACTGGGATGCCCAGGAATCTCCAGGGACATACCACAAGTTCAGGTTGGTATTTTACCATTTTGTACTCTAAAAAAAAACCCAAAGCACCACAAACAAGAGGGTCTGACCTGATTCAGCCTCCACACACCTGCACATTCTGCAGTGCTAAGCTTTCTCTGCTGCTCCCTCCGTAGACAGAAAATCGGGGAGTTCGACCTGTCACCATGCTGAAAATTCCCACAACAGCTTTCACAGCCACATCTATGTTCAGGTTGATGTGATAGCTGAGAAGAATTCAAGCAGAAGTGACTCAACCAGCACAATCTGACTAGGTAAAATAGCATTAAAAAGCAAAAAAACCCCACCCATCATGTGATGTTTTAAAGGCTGCTAATTTCTCAGATCTGGTATGAAGGAATTTAGGAAAGAACACTTTCCAGAGGCTGTTCTTCGCCAAACACTTCTAAGTTTGCCTCATATTAACACTTAAATAATATCTGTAATAATCCTACTTAACACATCTCCTAGCCCTCTTATTTTCCCCCCATTTTAGAATTTGAAAGTTTTGGATGAAAAGTCTTCGCCAGAACACGCGGGGTTTTCTTTTCCCAGCTTGTACCTGCCTATTTGCTCAGCCAGAAGTTTAGCCCTGTTGCAGGTGTCCTGGGAGGAATTCTCACTGGCCATGTAGCACGTGGTAAAGACACGCTTGCAGAATTCCCGAGGATCCTCAGGGATGTAGGTCTCATCGTGGACAATCCTTCGTGCATCAGCCAGCACATCTGCATCTGAGGGCAGGGCAAACAAACACAACAAGAGGGGAAACTGTTGCCCTCCTGCTAACCAGGGTATGCAAACACCTTGTACACTCCTGGTGTTCCAGGTAAGCCTCTCCCAAATTAGATGATTCCATCATCAAACTCCCCGAACAAAATTTCAGGTATCAAATAAAAGAACTGCTGGGTTTGCTTCTGATTTTAAAACCTTTTGATCTATTAAAGAATCTTCATAGAAAGCATAACCCAATATGTGCAAAGGCTTAGTTAAATGCATAGTCTATTTAAAGCCAGTTTTACAGCTTGAACTGTGCCTAACCATGTTTTGTAGTGCTGATTTTAATAGGAGAAAACTTTCAGGATAAACTGAAATCCCAAAATGACATCAGCAGTGAACAACGCTCCAGGCAGAAACCAGTCTGAGTTCCACATCCATTTCTTAAACCCAAAAAGAAAACCACTAAGCTAATCAAAAAAAAACCAAAAACCTCAACCTGCACGTGTTGTTTTCTGCTTGGAATTTCAGAGGAGATGCAAAGGACTCCATTGGAACAACTGGGAAGGAGTCTGCCAATGATCACCTCTTGCATCTACTAAACCCAGGTCACATTAACTTGTCTGTGACCATTAGCAAGCACGGCTGGCCAGACACACAGACCTACTTACTTCCATTCTTGACTGCCAGGCAAACCTGGCGACACATGGAATACACTATGCAGGCTGTAGCAGAGCTGTCAATTCCACCACTAAGAGGAAGGAGAAATCCTGCCTTGAAAATAAAGCAAGGAAGATGTTCCATGTAGCGAAAATTAGAAAAAAAAAATACAATTATATCATTCAGAAACACATCTTGAAGTAAAAGAATGAGAGGTGCATTGTTCAAGTTGCTTATGTTCTACTGGGGAAAAGCAAAATAAACTCTCCTCAAGTGGATAATCAAACAAGTAGTCAGTGTAAATTCTTTGTCTAGAAAAACTTCCAGTCTGTGTTCACCCTCTAGTACGAGAGAAGAGCTAATAAAAATGATTACTTTTTCATATATACTTTACTATTAAACTGAACTATGAGTTCATGTCACTCAGCTTATTTTACACATCTCCATTACACCGTTCAAGTATTTTCCTTACTGAAAAACAGTAAGAAGAAACTCCCTTTGTTAGGTAAGCCTGACTTCCAAAGAAAAGCATGATTCCTAAGGGAAAGCTGCAAGGAGCACACTGAAGTCACACTTGGAATAGAATTTTTAAGTCTGAATGAGCTACCAGTGAAAAACCCTAACCTTGAGCCTTGGGCTAACGTCCCTGTGCATTCCCAGCTGCACAGGATTGCGATGTGTCCTGTCCCCGTGGCACAGAAGGCGATGGGTAACCAAGGCAAAGAACAAACCCAGCTGCTCTTACCTGTTTGCTGCGCCTTAAATAGTCCCAAAGCCAACATGCAGGTCCAAGGCTGAAATTACAGAACATGGTCATTCTAAGGGGGTTGTGCATGTAACACCTAAGCAAGTCAACATATTTCCTGTGGTTTTCCAATAAGACACTTTCTTTACTTAAATCTGAGTAACATCTTATGATTATCTCTTTTTTTGGTTTGTTTGGGTTTTTTTAATCAAAATAATTTTCAAGCAACAGATTCAGTGTATGTTTACCTGATCTCCTCCTCAGGACTATGATATCTCCACTGGATTGGCATACAGGTGGGTACAGCTACATCATCAGGACATGACAGAGCAAAATTCACTTTTACCCTGGGATAAGGATTCACTTTGCTTGCCTAAGCAACAGTACAGAAGAATTCGTAAGACATCAACTTTAAAGCAGCCTATTACCTATAAAACATCAGATCCACAGAACACTGTGAAAAATCAAGACACGCAAATACTTCTTAAATTCAGGAACTATTCAAACTTGGCAGAGTTTACAGACACAACCTCCCTAAAAGGGTTCTTACCGCCAAGTTACGGGATGAAATCTCTGCCCTGTAACTTCGGACATCCTCCAAGTCCAGAGTGGCAACCAGCACCTCCTGTGGAAAGGCTTTCAGTGTGAGATCATTCCACACAAACACATAAACAGTGCTTGGCAGGCCAGGACTATAAAAAAAACGTTGGGGAAATTTTCCATATGGATTTTTATGCTCACTCCACAAATCATCTCTGGCTCAGCAGAATTCCTTAGATTAAAAAGGGAGCAGAACCAACCTGCCTCACTGAGTACACTGGGACACCCACAAACCACAACAAATTGAGGGCCTCTGTCACATGGTTGAACAAAAGGTTCACCACAAGCTGTGGCAAAGGAAAAGGCGACAAGCACCCTGGGGAAAGAGATGGATTTGGCACGTAAGGTGAGGAAACCTGCAATTTTGGTGACACATCTACTGAGAGGGCGCTTTCTGAGGTAAAGCTCAACCTATCAAACCTTTTGTCTCAAAACTGGGTTGTAATTAGAACACTGCAACCATTGCCCTTTTTTATTTTAGATAAGGGACTGTAAGTTAACAGGGTCTCTCCCCCACCTGGTGATTGCACACAAAACCGTTCTCATGAAGTTCTTCCACTGTGGCAGCTCTTCCTCCCTCACAAAAGGCAGAGAGCTACTGCAGATCAGATCTGGGCAATCTGACTACGAAAAAAGCTTGGATCTAGTTGAATAACATAGTTAAAATACATCTGGAATGTCTGGGACACTGAGTGTTCAACATCAGCTGAGCATCAATGTAGCCTTACTCATTTCAGCAGTAACCAGCAGCTCTGGGGTGAGTATATTACCACATCATCCAGTGAGAACTGGGATCCTTGTGCCACTGTTTCTCCATTCACGGAAATCATGGCACAGCCATCGTAATACAGACGATCACCATCACAGCCCTTCTGGTTTGCGAAAACATATATCCCACCGTTCTGGGAAGGGAAAAAACACGCAGGAGAAAAGGGAAAATGCTGCTCAGAACACAGCACCTGGCAGGATGTTTGTTAAAGGACAAAATGTTATCTCTGTTCCTGCCCTTCTTACAGCCTTCTTCTCTTTTTCCCTTGTGAATGACTCATGGCTGGGGCTCTCCCCTGTCATTTGCAAAGGTACTGGGCACGTGACACGCACGACAGAAACAAGCCATGACGTGCAGTGAACGCAGTAAGTGAGCTCTGTCCCTGTCACAGCCTTGGAAGTCCTCTATTAGTAGCAAGAGTAGCCCGAATAGAGAGGGCAGCACTTCCAATCTGAAATTCTAAGTTCAGATTAAGATTTGGATATCTGAGGACAGAGCAGATACTCTTAAATATAACCAAAGCCTGTTACACTACAATGACAAAGCAGCTGCACATTTTTCAGTGTTTGTTTCACCTCATTGCTTTATTTCTGTCCCCATCACTATCAGATAGGATTACAGTCTTTTTTTCTTTAAAACATACAGAGCTTTCAAAGTAGAAAAATATTTTTTTAAGTAAGAAGGTATCAGAGGAAAAATTAAGTTCAGGCACTGATTTCTATTTCCCCTTCCTGATACAGTTACTGATATTTCCCCAACACAACACTGCTACGTGAACGAAAATTGGGAAAGAAACCATCATTTTCAGGAAATGAAAGAGACTTTCAGATGATTGTTATATGTTGACAGGTAACAACAGCAAGGACTTTCAGGGCCCCCAAAATCTTTTTACCTGCCACAGGAGAGGAATTGTTCTGAAAAGAAAAAAAAAAATGAGGTGCATTTATTGGATCTTAAATTACCACACCTTTGCTGTGGCAGAATTCACCAAATCCACTCGGGTGTGAGCCTTTCGCAGCACGTGGTGACTCCCAGAAGAGTTAGTGAAGATTTCCACACCATCAAGTCCCATGTCAATATGAGGGCTGTCAGAGAAACAGGGATACACAGTGCAAGGCCAGCTGTGGGACTATTTTCCTTGTCTCTCAGTAAATCCAAAAACAGAGCGACAAAAAGGAGATTTTTTTGCTGCCCTTTTTTTTTTTTTTTGACAATGTCCTACGAAATAAATACTAAAAAAAAAATTGCATTTTTGACAAGCCACACCTTCTGCAGTTACAAGGAAATTAATGTCTGTAACTGTGAGATCTAGAAATACCTAGAAGCCTGTGCTCTGCCTTGCCAAATAGAAGAGAGCTCAATTTGTCTGTCAAAAGGAGTGACTTGGAGAAGTTGGTCAAATCCAAAGATAACAGGAAGAAAGCAGTTAAAAGACCTAATAATAACCTCAAAATTTTGAGACTAGGTACGGTGAGTGGGAATAATACAAATGATTGCTGGACAAAATCAATACTAAAAATTGATACAAAATACCTTTGAGCCTCAATCAAGTTACAGAGATGGATCCAGAGAGGACATTTCAGCCTCAGGCTGAGCTAAAAGCTGAACAGTGTCTGGAATGTGAGCACTGTAGTTTATCTGTCATTTGTTTCCTCAGGTCACTTCTTTCATTCTGGTTCTTTCTGTACCTCTCTCCTGCCTTCTGTTTCTGATTAATTTAGCTTAACCACCCACTTGGCCATCCTGCACCGAGCCTAGTGAGATCTTTCCCACGATGTATTTATTGCTCCTAATTATATTTTAGCTTACTGTCACTTTCTGAAAGATAAATTACATGGAAGAACAATAAGCAGATCTTTTCAAACATTTCTTTTCCCCCTTTACCTATTTGGTGTCCAGAGTTCTTCACACATTTCCGCCCCTAGGCAGGTATCTTTGGTTGCTAGCACTGCGTCCCCAAAAGGAACAGTTTCCTGGGAAAAAACAAGAACATCCTTATACACATGTAGTGGAAGAATCTATTTAATTCAAAAAGTTAACTACAAATCTTAAAGAATTATAAAAATTGAATGCTCACTCATGTGAAATGAGTGGCACAATATCAGCCACATTACACCTGCCTTCTCTTTGTACTAAGTTAAAAAATAAAAAAAAAGCTCTAAATTGCAAATTTCTGGATTGACTGGAATTTTATGTTGAAATTTCAGTAGTACTCAGATCCAGTGCTTTGCTTCCATCTACAAAACAGAGACTGTTTCACACTGTTAATCACAATCCTGCTTAAGTGGAAAATACCCCAAGTTTTAGATCCTTCTGAATCCAGAAGGCCAAATGATTGTTTTAGTTTTATTTTTTTCACCTAAAAACACACACCAATCTCAAGCACAGATAAATGCAGCACCAGAACTGTGCAAAATGAGACAATCAAGGTCCTGTATAGACAAATAACTGAGGCAGATTTAGATTTGCTTGCTTTGCTGCCACATGCTAACAAACAAAAGGTTAAATTATGCCCTCATTAAATGTAACTGAGAACTACCACTGAAACCTATGAATTTGCAACATGACTGGCAGCAGAATTGGATGTGCTGCAGTTTTTAATTGCTGAATGTGAAAGACACTAAAGTTAAAAAAAAAGGCAACTTACCTGTCCAGTCACTTCCTGAATTATCCTGGGTAGAAAATATTCCTCCACATGCCTAAAGGAAGTTTATAGATTGTGAATACATGATGCAAATAACAGCATAAAAAGTTATTCTCATCTCCACATTCTGACACTTTCTAACACTGATTAAAGAAACTGTATTGAAGTTGTACAGGGCTCTATGTGTTAAAAAAAAAAGACATATTTAAATAACAAAAATATTTTTAAATTAAAAATAAAAATATTTTAAAATAAAAAATATCTATTGCAGATAAATAAATCAAAAACGCTAAGATTATAAGCTGGCAACTTATAGCTCTTTGCTTCAGAAATGCACGATAAACAATGCTCCATCCAAGCTAGAAACCAGACCTATAAAAACCCCATCATTATTTGCTGCAGAGACTTCAATTCTGCTGCTGCAGCTTCAAACAGCCGTGTTTTTAAACACAATTGTAACAGTCACCAGCGTACCTTGCTTTGCTCCACGGGGTGAACCACCTGAGTTCTCTGTAGTTTCCTGCGTTTGCCAATGCTATTTTTGGTCTGATCAGAAGAATTTTCCTTAAATCATAAAACAAAACAGGAAGGGCAAGTTAAGACCTGATGTGCAGTCAATCAAGGCTATACATGAACACTGGTTGAGACCAACTCTTTTTGTTTTCCTGTTATGATGTACAGTAAACATTTACTGTATGCAAACACTTTTAAAGTTTCTGTTTGCAGATTCGAGAGGTTTTCCTTAAGTCTTTCAGGAACCAGCAGTTTCTACAAATCCAGAAAATAAAAAGAGATAGTGAAAAACTTTAACTGTCTCTCCAAATTTAGTATACACTCCATCACTCTACATCGCACTGAAGAATCTTACTTGAAGGCCAAATAGCTCTCTGAAAGGATACACCCACGTGTTATCTCACAAAACATGCAAAGAACTTACTTATTTAGAAAGATCACTCGACAATTGTAGCGAACATTTCTGTGCAGAACAGGCCTGTGAAAAGAAGCAGCAGTTAGCAGTGACTAAGCTCATTAAATTAAATTTAAAAACTACAGATTCCACTTTGCTGTACAAAAGCTATTTTTAAGACCTCACTGAAAGGAATTAAGCAAAACAATATATCAAGTTTTAGCTTCTAATTTTTTCATTCCAGTAGTTGTTTGAAAAAAAAAATAATCAGAGTTACTGACTATCCTGTCAGTCTCAGGTAAGTCAACCCCTTTATCACACGTACACAAAAAACCAACCAACCAAACTTACATTCCCACATCACAGATAATGTCTTGAGTAGCTGGAGACTCCAAAAGCTTTTCCAGAACTTGAAAGGAATGCAGGAGTGTGTCAGACTCATAATAGTGATCTGAGCAGCCGTAACCACTGCGTACAAAAACATTAAGAAATGAAAAATTCGGCCAAATCAGCACTAGGGATAAAAAACCAGAACTACTTCAGACCGTGGACATTTCACCCACACAGGCAACTTATACAGAAAATGAGGAAGGCGTGCTGTCAACATCACCCTACTGACAGCATTTAACGCTCCCTGGCGTTCAATATCGCCCTTTCAAGGGCAGCAGGCAGAATTCAAAGCGCCACATTTTTCTCTGCAGGAAAACTCGCTGAAGCAGGTCAAAAATATCACCGGGATCGCTCAGGTTTCCGAGCCAAACCCATCCTTGTGCTCACAACCGCAGCGCTTTTCTTGAACCGCAGCCGCACGCTTGAAGTCCCGACTGAGCTTTGGGGCACTGCGGGACTGCTTTTCCTACTCCGTTCTTCCAGGATTAGCGGGGAAGGCAGCGGGACCAGCGCCAAGGAAAAGCGCTCTCACCAGATCTCGAGCTCCGGACCAAGGCGGTACCGCGCTCCTCGGCTCCGGGCCACGGCGATACCTGCAAGAGCGCTGCGGTAAAGCCCGGCCCTGCCGCCGCTCCAGGACAGGCACGGCAGGGGAAAAGGAAGGGCTCAAGGGAAGGGGAGAGGGGAACGGGAGAAGGGAAGGGAAGGAGGGTTCCTGAGGGCAGCCAGCGAGCTCGGCACATGCCACCACCGCCACCACCGCCCCCCCGCTCACTTCTGACAATCCTCTCCAGGTTGCCCTCAAAGTCCAGAGCCCACTGGTTGAGGGCGCAGGTGGCCACTGTCACTGCCCGGCCCATGGCGGCCCCGCCGCCCTCCTTCCCGGCCGCTTCCGGGGCGGAGCGGGCGCTCCCACCCCTCCTCCCGACCCCTCCTCCCGACCCCTCCTGCCGACCCCTCCTGCCGACCCCTCCTGCCGA
>JAWWES010000168.1:6480072-6499007 GCA_035583135.1 Lophotriccus pileatus | reverse complement strand
GGCGCGGCGCCCCGGCCTTGCCCGCGGGGCGGCCCCGGCACCCCCCGGCCTTCGGTGCCCCTGCGGAGAAGGGGCTCGCAGGGGAAGGCCACGCGCTCCTCTCCCGCTTGGAAGAGCGAGCGTTCTTCTCGCTTTATGAGAAAGCCTTGGAGCTTTCTTTAAGAGAGAACGGAACCGGGCCGTGCCCTCAGACCCGGCCCGGCACACCCAGAGCCGGGAGAGCCCTTTGTCCGCGCAGCGGCCCCGGGCTCGGAGCCCCCGCGGGTCCGCGGAAAGACTTTTTCCCGAGTGAAGTTTAAAGTGTGGTTAATCGCAGGTAACGCTCGTTGGTAGCGGGCTTGTAATTGAAGCCAGTCGAATCCCATGAAAATAGAAGCCTTTAATTTCATTTAACCTACTTCGTGGCTCGGGCAGCTGAAATTTTCTTTATATTTGAATAGCTCTTTACATAATAATTAAACGAGAAGTGGAACATGTAGGAGTTTAACTATCTGTGACATCCATCTGTAATGTGGCAGGCTAGAATTTCTTGACCTCCAACTTCCTCAATTGGTGTGTCGTGTCTGTGCTTCCTAACTGAGATATCTCATTTGACCAATTTGGAGGTTATGTATTGGGATTCTTTACTCTTCAGCTTTTCTTTTTCACCCTCCACTCAAATATGAGTGGCTTAAAATTTGGCCATTTCCACAGTGAAATCCTTCTGTAGCTGGATAGGAAAGACTGACTTTGCAGGTTATTTTCTTGTGGTTTGATTTTTTTTTTTCCTCCTAGCTGTTTGCAGAACTGTAAAGTAATACACAAATCTAGATCTGTAACTTGTTACTGTGAGTACTTAGTCTTTATTTATTTCCCTTATGCTGGACTTTAAGTGTAATTAAGCACAATTAGGCAGAATTTTAACAGCAAGTGGGACAGTTGCTTTAAATTAAGTGTGGCTGTAGGTTTTGGACATGAATGTTTTTTCCTTTTATGGTTAGAAAGTAACTCATTCTGTCGACATCTTAATCATCCTTAGGAGCTGATATTATCAATCAAATTTGTCATTGAAACAAAACTGACTTTTGTAGTAGCAAAGGTTTTCTCCTTTGATATTTAGTGTTCCTCAGATTTTGAAATGTAGAGGATGTCTACGAGCCAGATGTGAGCAGAGAGTGTCATTGAGTGTCAGTTTATAGTGCAGTTCCTGACAGTATGCCATGGAGAGTCATCTTTGGAGTAATAGATGTCTTGAAATACCTCTACGACCATTTTGCCTTCAAATGGAGAATAATCAGTCCATCCACAGGAACTCTTAGCTCCTGAGAGGCCAAGCTGAATCTCCTTCTGACCACCACAAAGCGAAGGGTCCTCTGTCTTCTTCCTCTTTCTGAGTTCGGGCTCTCGGAGGAACTCCCAGTTCCTCGCAAGTGCTGTGCTTGCAGAGTTTGGAGGGGATGTATAACAAGCTGAAATGGTTGTACAGACATCTGGAAAGTCCAGGAGGGTGCCTGAGGAGGTGCTGGATGTTGCTGAAGACACGGCTGTATCATTGCAGTGACTGCAGGCTTGGTTGGCTTCTCCAGCCAGAAACTGTGTGTGTGTTTGGCTTTTTTGTCACAAAATATTCGGTGTTTGAGGAGGGTCTGTATTTGGTATCGTTTGCCTGTTACTTGTCTGCAGGAAGCAGAGCTTCTGGGTAACAAAATAAGAATTCTGAAAAGGAGCCAGTATCACCAGAAATGGTGCTTGGTTAGTTTGGTACTTTGTGTGTAGGTGGAGGACTTGTGTTATGGAAACATTTAGCGTCTGGGCATGGTCAGTACCATCATGGACATCCAAAGTGTTTCTCCCAGTTGCCAAATCTAAGCCTTGCAATAATACAGTCTTCCAACTCTGCTTTGTTTAGCCTCAAGACTTGCAAAATCTGGAACCTGTGAACTGTCCTAACAAATACTGTCTCTCTCAATAGACTAAGTGTTCCTATTTGCCTTTTTTTTTTCTTTTGCTTCTGAATGTCTCCAACCAAGGGTTTATAATGAGACCCTGTTAATAAAACTGCTTTTCCTTGCATCTCTTAAGCTTTCTCCAAACTTTCTCAGTGCACTGATGCACTACTTTCTCACTTTGGGTGTGGTTAGAAAGTCTGTCCTCCGTAGACGTTGCTAAGCTGCCACTTGGTGTTGGTGGCTGTGTGTTCACTGCATCATGCCAGCCTTTCCTTGTCATTGTTCAGCTTGATGTTTGTAAATTTGTAGAGCTTCTTGTGCAATAGGCATAATTGATAGGTCCAAAAGAAGACATCCATCAGCGTAAACAGGAGTGAAGGTAGGAGCCCTCAGCCAGCTACATGATCAGTATCTGCAGCAGCAAAATAAATAGCTCTGTTCTCCTGAGGAGGAGGGAGGCTTCCTGCCTCCTGTTTGATCCGGGGTCTCGCTTTTGGCCTGTTTGGAGGACAGGTAGGCAACGTGCTGGTACAGCTTTCTGCGTAACTGTGTGTTGGAGCTATTTTTAGACATAGGAAAGTTGTGAAAACAGGCTTCTCTCTTTTGGTAGGGATTTGTTCTACATGTATTGGAAAAAACCAGAAAGGTAAACTAGCATGTTTTTTTTCTTTAAAGGGTGATTAGGCTTCAAATACAACTTGGTAGAGCAGTTGTCAGATAAATGAGTTATTTTTTAGGTTTGAGAAGAGTTATTGTGAATTTCTTTAGGAACATTGTAGAAGAGAAAATATTGACTTGCTTTGGAAAGGCATTGCATTGCACCATGTTAAGATGTTATGTTGTTGGACTGTGGTTTTCCATGGAGAATTTTGAAATGGCTCACCTAAACATTAAGGAATTGTTACAGTTATGGAGGACTTGGCTGTAATTTTAATGAAGAGTTCTAAAATCTCAACTCCTTTTACAGCTGTCCAAGCATCAGCTCACCAGCTGTGGGTGTCCTTACTATGGGTGTCCTTTCTCGGAAGCTGGGATTTGGTGAAACATGATCAAGGGCATTTGAGGATTTTCTTACAGAAGTACAGTTAGGGAATAGTGAATTAATGCTAAACATTCACATGTGTCTGTCAAATAATGCATTTGGGGGGCGTGTCATGAGTTATGTATGTGTGTCTGTCCCATAGCTCTTCCTTAAACTATCTGCAAGTCTTCATGTTGGATTTGTGGAGTTTATTTTTGATTTTCTTTTTACTGTAAATGGTGTGGGAAGATATGGAAGGAGTCTGAAAGCGTTGATTACTAGGTCTTCAAATCCATTGTGTAATATCTGTTGTAAAACGTGATTCAAGCCTTCTAACTCGGTAATATGTAATTTAAAACAAGAGAGGAGTAAGAGTTGGGCTTCTTGTTCTTGGTGAAGCACTGATTGTAATTCCTTTCTTAATAGTGACTTTGAGCAGAATGTAATTGCAGGTGCAGGTTTTGGTTGGTTATCTTTGTCCTCTGTGATCAGTATGAGGAAGGTGAATCTGGGTTTTAATTACCAAGATTTCTCTCTTAACACTGAAACCTGACAAACTGACGAGCCACTGGAGTGGTGTTTGTTCCCCCACCCCCTGCCATCCACTTGATTTTTGGCTTTGCCCTCCCAGCAAAATGTCAGGATCACAGAAGGAACTGGAGCAATAATCCAGCTGTGCTAAGGCTTTTCTGACTGATAACCAGGGCTGGATATCAGCATACTCATATGAGGACTAAACTGATGCCTTTGGCCTGTTTTGCAAATGCAGTGAGTAAGAACTGAGTGATGGGGTCAGCTGTGAGTGTTGCTCTTTCGTTACGTTGTAGGTAGGTCCTTCAGACAGGCTCTGTTCTCCTTTCAGAGTAATGATTTATGCCGAGTAAGAGCCATGATTTATGCAACTACCCTGATAAACAGTGAGGCTTTATCTTGTAATCCTTTCATAACCAAACGTGCAAGTGAGATTTCCAGTGCAGATTTCTAATTAATTTAGATATAGTGGTCTGGAACTAAGCTTCTGTTCAGCAAATCTTGAACCTGCGTTGCCTCTTTGTTTCCCAGAACTTGAAGTCTCTCTTCGTATGTGTTAAACATGTTTTCACATGAACTGGAGATGGAGTATAGTAAATGTTCTTATGTGATATCTGCTTTCCTGTTATAGCTTAATTTCTGACCTGATCTGTGCCTTCTGTGCAATTTGGAGAAATGAGGTTAATTATACCAAAAGAGATTTATTTTCTTTTCCTTCAACATGCACTTGATGACTAAGCTCAAACAGTAAACAATTCAGAAAAACATCAACTTATAACGTAATTATAAAAATTACATTATAGGTTTTACTTTGTTTTAATTCATTTTTAGAGGAGGGACTTACTGTAAAAGAAATATAGTTACGGTAAAATGAGGGATTTCTGCAGTATATACTTTGTGAACAGATTACTTACTAAGAAGTAATTTCTTAGTCATCTGGTACAGAATCCCTCTGAACAGAAGAATAAGTGAATGGAAATTTTTAGTAAAATCAGAGTTTTGGCTGAAAGAAGGGGTGTGAACACATGTTTAAGAAATATCTGTGTAACCACACGCATTGAATAGCTGTGATGACAGAGTTCTGCTGGGATCAACTCAGCAGTGGCCCACACTGAGATCAGGTTCACCTCCCTAAGACTAAAGGATTAAGAGGTTAAAGACTCCATCATTTTGGGCACAGCCCTGACTTCAAAGTGTCCTATTTCACAAGGTGTCTTCAGTGAAATAGTGGTGAACTGGGGTGAATTCTGCTAATAAATTATTGTGTGGCTGTGGGTTGTTTGGTCCAAATTCACCATCTTCCCAAAACAATTGAGTGAATGCTGTGCTTGGGTGTTGTAATTGTCACCTAAAAGAGAGTTACAGAACTTCTTCCATGTCTGGTATCAATCTGGATTTTGATATTAATATGTTGTAGTGCTGTTAAGTAGATCATAATGCAGTATTAGCTAAGTCTTGCCTAAGTCAGTTTAATAAAGCTCCCTACCTTGAATGCATGTGCTGCCAGAGGTAGTAATATATCCAGAAGGAATGTAACTTGAGGAGCTTACACTGTAGGACAAACTTTCACTATCTAGCATATTTCTGTGGTTAAGAATAGTCAGGAGAATTGCTTTTGAAAAGCAAATCTACTTTATTTTTGAACATAGGTCTATACGCTCAGTTATGTAAACTTTGACCTAACTAGCTTGATTACTCTAACTGGTATTGTGTTTCATTAGACAAATGACTTACAGTGGACAAATCTCTTCATCCTCAGTAGGCAAGTCTCTTTTATAGTCTTCCATTTTGAAGATGTTCAACTGCTTCGAAATACCTTGTTATTTTTCACAAACTCTCTTCACATGTGGAGTGTCAGCCGCAAGTTTGCCATATCCTACATACAGCCTTGGGTTTTCTGGTGGAATTTTTACTGCAGTTGTGATTACATAGGTATAGTCTTTCAGATTGATTTAGTTTTGTTGTGTTTCACTTTGTAGAGAATCCAGTGTTACCCTGAATCTGTGCTATTTTCTGGGCAGTGTGTAGTGAGACACTCAAGGTCCGGCATACTACCAGGTGTAAGCCAAAGACTGGCCTGCTGATGTTAAATTAGCAGGCCCATTTTGATAGTTCTTCAAAACTTAGTTGTTCTAATTAGCTTCCAAACCTGGCAACATGTTTTCCAGCTCCTGGAGGTATGTTAAATTTTCTTGGCAGGTTTGTCCTGCAGGGCGGTGTGTACAGCTAGTAAAGAAAGTGACCTTGCAGGGTGTAGATAAGAATGTTGGCGAAGTCTAAATCATGGATAAGGCTTGTCTTTCTGCTAGCTGTGGGAAGAATCCCAAGTCTTCCACGTGATTGTGAAGTTTGAAATAGGTATGCTTTAAGGTTAACTTGCATCAAAAGCAGTTTACAACAGGAAATACTCAGTTTCATCACACCAATCTCTGCTCATCTTTTAGAGCAGTATCTTTCACAGATAAGGTTTCCCAATGGATATAACCTTGGACCACAAAGACAAACAGCCTGTGGTCCTTTGGTGATATGCTGGGTAGGTATTGGTGAGATAGGGCAGGTCATTGGGCCTTGTGGTGATAAAAAATGTGGACATTCTGCTCATAGCATTCATTGATTTACTTTTGTGGAAACAAGGAACCAAATGAAATGAGACACGATGATATGATATGACATGACCCAGACTTGTCTTTCTGGCAGTACCCTGGTTTAGATGAGTTAAATATTACTTCCTTGTTGACTGAATCCCTCCAGTTCCTAGAGATTTATTTTTTGTTTGCTTGCTGTAGTGTCCTTGCCAGGTGGCAATTGGAGCTCTGTATGAGGGACTTCTGTAATGATTTTTGACTGGTGTGGATGCAGTGGTGTGTGTATGTGGTGTTTAAAAATACTTGGTGCACTCAAATTTGATGTCTGGATGGATTTCATCTTCTGAATATACATAAGAAAAATTCTTTTACCACTTTACTTTTAGACCTTTTTCTGCTGTCCTGCTAGTACTGGGTTCAAGCTGCCAGAGGGAAGGGGGAAATTGGTTTGTTGGGCTGTATTTTTGCAGAACCTTGTGACTTGTTGCTGACGTTTGAGAGGTTGGGAAATGCACATTTTCTATTTCCTGTGAGTGATAATCTCAACAGGATTGAATTTGGAGGGAGCATGTTGTTGACCTAATGTTTGTCAGTGATAAAGTAGAAGGCAGACCATTTAATCTCTAACAAGGACACACATGCACACTCTAGTTGCTGGATTTAGCATTTAAACATTCAGTGGAACTGCAGCAGGCCTTCCTGGCACTTGGAAAGCACATCTTTAAGCATCTTGATCCGTGTTTGGACAAATCTGAGAATTGATCATTATCCTGTTAAAAACAGAATCATCCTTGTTTTGAGAGTCAGAGCCCTCTGAAGCTGTGAGTTAAATATTGCTGCAGTAGCTCTGGAGGCAAACAGAGCTGCTGTTGTTTGCTCCATAATAGCACTTGCTCAGCCCTGGACATGAGAATTTTTTACAAAATGGGGAATGTTGGCTAGGATCCTGGAGTGTTGGGTTGGTTTTCTTTTTTTTTTCCTTTTTTTTTTTTTTTTTAACTGAAGTGCTTATGAGCTCTTGATTTATCAAAGGACAGCACCCTTCACATAAGCATATCTTCAGAGTGTCACCGAGGCTTTAGCCCTGAAGCTGTGCATTCAGAAGAATCCTGGCAGCAGGTGCTCTGTTGCAGCTTAACGTAAGTTTCCTCTACCAAAGGCTGTTTATACCTGTGAATAATCCAGTAATTTTGATCATTTCTGGTCTAGAGCAAGAATCCTTTACAGATCTCTTATTAATACTTTCAACTGTCAGATTTCTTTTTTTTCTTGACTCTTATTCTCTAGTAGCTCCAAGAAGTATGTGTGATACAGGGGTTTAGATATTCCAAAGTGTGCATTAGACAGTTTTGTGTTTGGTAGAAGTTGTCTGTCTGTGCTTGAAGAGGTGGCTGTTAACAAGTGATTGGATAACTGGTGACCATATGTGTTGCTGGTTAATAGTATAGTTCAGTAAACATAAAACAAGTTGTACTCAAAAATAGATACAGTGATTGCTAACACTTAACAGCCTTCAAATGTTAAATTTGGGTTTGCTGTATTGTCTTGCAAGATAGTTTGGTCTCTAACATATTAACAAGCTGGAGTAGATGCAGAAAAAAACCCCCTAAATTTCCAGTAGGAAACACATGTGTTTCTTAACTGTTTTATTTAATAACAGAATTATGGTATAATTCTTCTGTAATTTGCTTCCATAAAGAACTTCAAAAGGTATTGCAAGTAATATACTCTGTCTGCCGGATTTGAAATGAGAAGTTGGCAGCAATGCTATGCTAACTGGCACGTGGAGATGCATTCTTGGAGAAGGCAGGGAAATGTAGGTGGAGAATGGGAACATTCTCTCCTTTCCTTGTGGTTTAGATAACTTTTCCTTCTAACAGAGCAAAACATAGGCTGCTGGTTTCAGACTTTGATTGTTCACACCTAGATTCCGTATGTGGTATTTAACCTTAATTCCAATTTGGTGCTTCTAGGCAGTTCCCTCACCGTCCCAGTGTTTATAGCCGTAACATTGGCAGCAATATGTACTTCCGAAAAAGGTCACCAGTTCTGTTTTCTAGCTGGAATCTTCTAAAGGAATGGAAATAGGAGACAAACTCACTGTGGAAAATTAGTATGAATAAAGTCTACTGGAGTCTAGTTGTCAGAGAACAGGGTGAAGGGAACGGGGATTGAGACTTTCTCAAAGGAAGCATTTCTCAATCCTTAAAACAAAAAGGTAGAATATTAGCCTGCAAACACGCAAGTGATGCTGCCTCTCAAGTGTGAGTACGAGTATTTGTGTATGCTGGTGGTTTTTTAACTGAACCCATTTCATCATTATGCTTCTTCATAGCTCTGGATCTCAAACTTTTGTAGGTCTGGTGTTCTGTAAGAGTTTCAGGGGAATAATACAATTATTTTTGATTGATATCAGCTTCATACTCAAAGGAGTATGGTGAGAAATAACTCAACCCGGAAACTTTCTGATCTATTCTAGCTTCCAGTTTCCTTTGTATCACATGACCCTAAATATTGTCAAGTTTTTCAGTTACCTAAAAAGCTGGACTGTAACTACACAGACACTTCCAGTGGCAGCATTATTTTTCATTGCTTTAGCTTTTAGAGGCAGATGTTGCACTACAGCCCACGTGCTGGGTGCTGTAGCAAGGTTCCTGTGGGGAAGTAGCCAAAAAGTCTGACCGTGTGAGCAGGTCTGCAGACTGAGGATATGGCATTATGTCAGAAGCAGGATTAAGCCTTCTTTTGAGGAGGGGTAGGTGAATGGATAGTATTTGATACTGTCCTAGAGTCTTAAGGGGTAAAAAATACTAATTATGGCTAGTTAGGTAAATTAGCGAGAAGATTATGGGGAACTATAAGAAAACAATCTTGGTGATGAAATCACCACAGTAGCGATTGCATGAGTTTTCTCCTCCCTCTTTGAGGGAACTGAAATCATATCCTGTGTGTGGGAGCAATCATGCAGATTTTTAGGAGGGAATGGATATGCTAAGATCAGAAAAACAAAAGTTATGGGGAAGACATGCTTGAATAGCAGAGAGCATTAGTTGTGATCTCAAGAGCCATGATGAATATAACAGACCTGTATCTTACGCTGAACAGGAAAGAATGACTCATAAGCCTGCTGTGTCTTGCTCTCCATGCTTGTGGCAGGAGGTGTGCTTTCAAATTTGCATTAAAATCCCTTAACTGTGTGGCAAAAGTGGTTTAATATAAATAGCTTTTTCCCTTCACCCGCCTCCTTCAGTCTCATCAACCTTCAAAGGGTTTTGGATGGTGCACTGTCCCCAGCGGAAATAGTAGTGCTTGTTCTGCTCTAAACTTGCCACTGTATCCACTTAGCAGTTATTAGATGCTTCACTAGTAACCTTGGCAAAGAAGAGGGTCAAAATAAGACTTGGACTTAAGACTTTGTATCCAAGCTCGTGAAACTAGGACTGGTGCAGGTAGTAACTCATTTTTAGCAAGTAATCCTTTAGGACTTGTTCAGAGGCTCATGATACGAGCACATGAAAAGCAGAGCACAATTGCTTCAATATGACAGATTCCTGACATGTAGACAGGTGTTCCAAAAATATTTACTGACTTTTTCAGGCAAACAGTACAAATTAAGGCTGTTGTTCGCTCCTGACATACATCTCATGTATTGCCTGATAAGTCCCTGCTTGCAGTGACCTGCTGTTTCAAAAGAACTGAGTGTATTTAGAAGTTGCACCTTTATTCTTGGTTGGTAGGTGAAGAGAGGCTCTCATCCTGCTTAGGTATTTGGTGTTGTAATTCTTATTTGCTCAAGAAATGCTCCATCTGTGTTTAAAGAGACCCATTTCTGTTGGTTTTTTTTTAGTATCACAGTTTTATTGAATCTGTCCCTTTTGGTGGTGTTTTGGTTGTAACAGTTTGTGGAATTGCTGTAGAGGAGGACTATAATTACATACCCAGCTTAGTACTTTTATAAGTCAAATTAGAAAGGTGGGTAAAACATGGTGGGATTGTACCCATATGCTACAGTCTTCTACGGTAAAAGTAAGCTGGTTAAGAGTTACAGTAAAGATGTCATATCAAACTTAAAGGAATGGCACAGACTGAGTCCTAAAGATCCCAAAGGTCATGGTCCAAAGACTATATTATTTTAAGAAATACCACTATATTTGTCCTCAGAAGGTATATCAGTTTCTATTATCTAGATTCAGACATAATTTTCAAGTTGTTGATTAAGGGACAGGAAAGAAATCATAATTCTCATAGTTAACTTCCAAACTGAAGCAAAACTTACAACACTTTTGAGCTTTATGCTGGATTTGAGTAATAATCCCTTGCCCTTCATTTTCTTAGAAAGTGTATTCGTGGCTAAATCAAATCTTAGTTTGTGTGAGAATTCTCATGGCTTATTGGGGGACGAGAAAACCCAACAGACTTAACTGATGAAAGAGTTGGAAAACTCTCTTGTGGAACTGTATGGGTTTTTTTGTAATCAATATGAAACCGCCAGATTTCATACCAACCTTCTCTCTGGGCTAATATAATTTTGTAGTAAGGCTCAGCCCAGCAGTGACAGGGGACTCAGCTGACACAGTCAAGATTCCAGGGCCAGCAGTTGAGATCCCTGGCTCCCTGTCTTCTGTCATCATATATGAAATATCTGCTTGTGGATTGTGTTTTGATGGTACGACCTTTGGTTTACATGGAATAGCCACTTGCAGGGGGTAAAGGATCCTGCACATAGAGGTAAAAATAGACTGAAGTTGAGCCATTTCCCTGACTCAGTGGGCATCTCATTCCTTAAAACATTGTTAACAGGAGCAGTTTACAAGACCATCTGGGATGACTGTAGTGACCCTGTGGGAGTATTTTGGAATGTGATGAAAAAAGACAGCTTTTAGGACTGGTTATAGGTTAAAAAAGAAAAAATCTGCTAAGCAGATATGAGATTGAATAGTTACATCTGTGCTGTTTATTTCTATCTTCTGCAAATCTGAACTCCTGTAAGTTTTTTAACATGCTTTTGTTTTTAACTTTTGTAAAGGTCATAATGGTTTCCGTTCCTGAGTTCTATGAGGGAAAGAATGTCCTCCTGACAGGAGCTACAGGCTTCATGGGAAAAGTGCTTCTGGAAAAGCTGCTCAGGTCCTGTCCCAAAGTGAAAGCAGTCTATGTACTGGTAAGAAACAAAGCAGGGCAGACACCTGAAGCACGAATAGAAGAAATTACCAGCTGTAAGGTATGTGTCAGATGCTTACAAAGGATGTTTTTGTCCTTCATTATAATGTTCCCATTTCATTTTGAGAACAGCTTCAGTTTGTCTAAAGCAAATATTGTTAAGTGTTTTTTTGTGGTTTTTTTTGTTCTAACAGAAATGTAAAATCTAAGACCTGGCAGTACTTCTATAGCTGACTTTCAAACTGTTGGTCTCTAGCAAAGCCAGTTGTTGAAAATTATCCTGTATTTAATTCAGGAGCAGTATGTTCAGCTGTAATGCAGAGCTGAGAAGTAAAAAACTGTTATCTCTCGTTAAGAAAACATAAAGTACAAGAGGCAGTGGACTGGGAGTTGTATCTGGATTGAGACCGTCCAGATATCAATCAAGTTACTTTTTCTCTTTGTGGCTTCTTTTCTGTAAGATGAGGCATAGTTTGTTTTTTTTTTTTCTGGAATGTGATGTTGGATCTACCAGTAAGCAAGAGTACATGATCTCAACAGGAACTTTCATCTGTAAATGGAACAGGAATGTTTGTCTTAGTAGATTCTATCTATGGATCTCTGTTAGTCAGCCTGTGACAACTAGAAAGGCACTGAAATTCTGTGCTGTGGAATTATTAAAATGGCTGTCTAAATGATTTTCTGTGCAGTCTGGGTCAAATACTTTGCTCCTGAAAAGACTCCTAACCTTAATTTCATGCTGGGCATTTTTACTACACACAGAACCACCCGATGGTGTTGCCCGTCTTTCTACTAGAGAGTATCCTGTTCATGATGGGAAAGATGAACAGAAAGAGGAGAGATTTCTAGCATGAACTTTGCTAAAGCAGAGTTTGTTTATTTCTGTCCAGGTCTTTCTCTTGTAGAACACAGGAGTCAGCAGTTTTATTTTTCAGGCTTAGGAAATATGTTGAGATGCAATGTAGCCCGTACAAAGTGTGTGCTTAGAAGGTGCTAAAAGGGAATCAGTAACAAATTATGATTGCACATATGCTGGGAGGAATAAGTTTTTTGAAGTAAGGCAGTGAATTTTTGCAGCTCTGACTAGGTAGGATTACAGCAGATATGGGGATGGCTGTGCTCTTGGCAAATTATTTTCTGTAACTATGTCAAAACTGTAGCTCATTGCTCAAAAGCATCTGGTTGCAGTCCTGTGCAATATCACAGAATACAACAGAATGAGTTACAGGGAGGTTCTGTCTTAAATTCAGTCACACATTCTCTCTACTTAAGACTTTAAAGCTTACTCAGTTTGCCACTGTCCTGAACAAGAACAGGATCTCCTGGCTAAACTGGAGATGAGAAGGGAAAATTTCTCAATCCACTCTTTGTATACACTATTACCCAAATTAAAATTAGGGAGTATCTGGGCAAGGAGAGGAGTAGGAGTAGTGTGGATTGACTTAAACTTCAGTAAGACTTAATCCTCATTGTAGCTTTTGGGAAACCTGTGCTTTGTGAAAAGCTTTCAGATTTGAGTCCAAGTGTGCTTGTAGTCTGTACCAGCTCCTGCTGAGATAACAATGTGATGTGGTTTGGGTCTTGGTGAGCTCTTACTGCTGGAGCAGGTTCACAGCAGAAGTCCTGGTAAGCAGAATTACGTCTGAGTCCCACGAGTAAGGACACAAAGGGAGGGTGTTACACATCTATGCAGAGATGTAGGCAGGGCCAGGTGTTTGTTCTGTCTTCTTCAAATGATTAGACAAATAAGGCCAAAAATCTGGTTTAAGTGCCTTTAGTGTCACAAAAGACCATGAACATTTTAGTAAGATCTGTTGTCTTAAAGAGCTATCCTGTTGCAAAGGCACTGCCTGTAGTTTTTCACAATTTGATTGGACTCATTTAAGTATTCTAAAGATGCTTGAAGATTCTGTTTCTTGAAGAGTTTAAAATCTAAAGGAATGAACGTGATATTTGAAATAAATTTTTGGCTAAAAATAGCCAAAAAATGTTGGGGTTTCTACTTCCTTTGGACTTCAAGTGTCTAATCAATTTTTTATCTAATTAGTCTGTTAGTTTTACATATCACTGCATGTGCTCTAGGTGTTTCTTCTGATTCTCCTTTGTACTGGTGTCAGTGCTAGTGTGAGGTATGTAGGAATAATGTATGACTATGGAGCTGAAAAGGGGCAGAGCAGATGTGATGGACATAGGAAAAGTACCAAACTGGCTCTTTAAGAGCTCATCTGTGGGACTGCTTTTTGATTTTTTTGATTATAATGCATATCAGCACATTAACATGGTTAACAGGCAGTTACTTCAGTTCCCTGGAGGCAGGCACTGTCATTCCAACTAAAAACACAGCAGGCTTATTTTTCAAAATGACAGAAAGTTTCCTGTCCTTAGGTAAGCACTGTTTGCTGCACCCCTAAGGGCTGCAGAGGCTTTAAATGCAGTCTTGGCAGCTTTGTCCTCTAAGGTGAACCTTCACGTTTGGGAAGTCCAGGCCATAACTCCAGTCTATAACTGGAGGTGTCCCATGTTCTCACTCTGGCATTACCTCTGCTACTTCAGGTGGCCACACAGTGAGCTGCACTAGCCCATGGTTGGGCAGAAAATATATCCACAGAGAAAGAGCTGGACCCACAGCTGCTCTGCTCACACGGCCACGGGGCTTCTTGCTGTTGTCAGTGCAGGAGAAGCAATGCAAAAGTAAAGAAGTTAAGGGAGGGACCAGTCTGTTTGGTAGCAGTATAGACTTATAATGCCCTGAATGTGGTGAAACTTTACCTTCAGGTGACTTAATTTATATTTTAAAATTAATTAGCTTCCTTCTGTAGGGAAACGTCTTTTGGCTATTTGCTGTAACTGCATGGTTGGAGGGGGAAAAAGAGGGTGCTGCTGTGATTTTAATGCAGTTTAGTTGTCTGGTGTTGAAGCAGTTGCTAAGATACTGGCCCCTGTGCAATTAGAGAAGAGGGGTCTGCTTTGATATAACTTTCAAGTGTGTTTTATTCCCACAATATTGTGTTGCTCAGGAAAACTTGCACACTAACGAGTGTAAATAAGATGAGGCAAGAATTTTCATCCATGTATTAACCCATATGATTAGAATCCAGTTATTTATGAGGGGAACACATGATGGAATATAATATGGGTGAGATTTTTTTCAGTGAGAAAAATTGAACACCAATGTTATAAGACTTGATCAGATGTTCTAACATTTTATGCCTCCTTTCCTTTAACTCGTCAGAGAAACGATTTCTTTTTTGGTTTGTTTTTTAGTAATCTGGAAGTTCTCCAAAACTGGCATAATTTGAGGATAGCATTTCTTAAATCACTGGAAATTTTTAAATCTTGATGAAAGTTTTCTAGAATTATAATCCAGCATGGCTTCTGCATGTCTATAAGAATCTGAGTAGCTTTTATCAAGCTTGGGAAGTGGGCAGGCTGTTCATTTTCCATCTGTTGAAAGAAAAGAGATTACAGTATTTAGACTGCTACTTAAAATTTCTTTGAGTCCTGGTGTCTAATAGAGACCATTTCCTCATTTATCTGATATTTGACAGAGCTTTGATTTTAAAGATTGGGATGAGTATTAAATATTAAGTGCAAATTGAAGTTTTTGTACTTCTGTACAAGGCATGCAATACTGCTTTCACTGTGTGGGATAAAGTGTGCACAACTTCATCGCTGAGTATGTTCATAAGAAGTCATAACATGTTCTTATGATATTGCTTACAAGCTTTTCTAACTTTCTGATGATCTTGAGAACTAAGGAGTCATAAGCAGAAAATGTGGGATTTTTCTTCACTTAAGCGAAAGGTTTACCTCTTATCTTCTTTGAGTCTTGTTATTTTTGACAGCTCTTTGACAGGTTGAGAGAGGAGCAACCAGACTTCAAGGCAAAAATAATAGTAGTTATGAGTGAACTTACAAAGCCTGACCTGGATCTTAGTGAACCAATCAAGGAAAAACTTATAGACTGCATTAATATTGTATTTCATTGTGCTGCTACAATCAGATTCAATGAAACACTAAGGTGAGTCTAAAATTGTGTTTACTCTGCTCTAGTAAACCAGTTGTACTCCAAGAGAGGGGGTGAATCAGGTGTCTGCACAACCTTGCAAATATTCAGCCTGTCAGGCTACCTCATGTACTCTGATATTTATGTGCTTGGGCACTTTCATGATGTTTTATAAGGTCCACCAAAGCTGTTGGATTTTCCTTTGCTCTTCTTCAGAAGATGGAATCAATGTTATTTAGATCTGCCTTGCCAGAGGTTAGAATTACATTCTTCAACGTGGAAAAATTCATGTCTTTTTAAAGCTTTAGGCAAAAAGACATCCATTATTAACACTCAGAAACTAAATAAATTAGCTCCTGAGGTTTTAATGGGGAGGGGGGGGGTGTTGGTTTATGGGTTTTTTTTTCGGTTGGGTTTTTTTTTTGTAGTTTTTTTGTTTTGTTTTTTGAAGCCTTTTTGAAGGGAAGCTGTTGAAGAGACTGGGAACATATTGCTATTCTGAGTCTTCCAAACATCATGTGTTGCTCTGCTCTCAGGGATGGGCAGAAAGGATACAGACAAGCTGTAGCTTTCTGCACTCTGCTCCCTAGTAATGTTAAAACGTTTTTCCTGATGTGTGAGGGGAAACACAAACTATTCCTTTAACCTTCTTTATTAGAAGGGGAATGCACGTTTTCAGAGGATACAGTTTTGCCGGAAAAGTTGGGTGGGGAAGTTCAAGTACTTGCTTTTATACCTAATGAGAAAAACAGGAGGTTAAGTACTGCTCAGCTGTTCTCCCTGTCTTTAAAAGTCCTTTATTTGGAATGGAAGTTTGCCTTGAAGGGAGTAGGGAGAAGTAGATGCACAGGGAGAAGGAGGAGAATAAGAAGTGGAAAAAGTAGTGCTCATGGCTCCGATTATGAACTCCTTTCTTTGATTTGTTGAAAGAGACAGTGAAGACTGAAAACAATATCTAAAAAAAAAAAAGCCCCAAAACTAATTAGTTTCCACTGCTGTTAATTGCTTTGGGATAGTGTTCTCCCTTTCTTGTCACCCTCTTTAGTAAAGACATGTGATAATGGGGTCTGGAACTTAGTCATTGTTTGGGAGAACCAATTTTTTTGTTCTTAATGAAACACTTTATTGCAAAGACTTTGATAAAGTGTTACTGAGCTGCACTCTTGAAACTTAGTTGATTAGTACACTGTGTGCAAGAAAACTGATGCCCATAGCGAGTTCTGTAGGCTGGAGAGAATATGTAAATAGGATAAAATAATCATATTAGTTGCTCAGCAAGCTGTTATCTGGTGGGAATTGTAGAGCTACACCTACTCTCCTACAGTGTCCTTAAACACTCTAATGAGCAGCAGTGAAGTCAGAGCATGAAAATGTGAGTGCTGGTGATTTTCCTTTTTTCCCCCTTCTTTCCTTCCTGTATTAAGCCTCATGCTGTCCTACAAGAGGATGAAAGTCTCCAACTTATTATCCCTCTTCTGAGTCGTCGACCTAACTCAACTCGAACTCAGAAGTTCAGAGATGCATCTTGTGGCAGCTCAGTGTTGTGTTGCGTTATTTCCTTCACATTTTATAGAGCACATAGGATTGGGATTTAGACTGAAATCAAAGATCTCCTGTCTTTCACACTCTGGTAAATGGAGCATGAGGATGTTGGTAAGAGCAGGATAAAAGGAAAATTATTCTGAATATTGAAAGATGTTCTGAATTGGGACTATGGTATATTGTTTTAAGCAGAAAGTTAGGACAGTGTCCATGCTGCTTTTTTTGGGTAGGGTGGAGTATTCAGGAATACTTTATATATCCATCACTGAGGCATTTAGGAGTGAATTTCTTTTTGCATGTTTTTTGTCTTTCTTTTCTCCTAATCCCATTTCTGTTTAATCAATAGAGATGCTGTTCAGCTAAATGTGATTGCCACACAACAACTCCTCTTCTTGGCGCAGCGAATGAAGAATCTGGAGGTGTTTGTGCACGTTTCGACTGCTTACGCGTATTGCAATCGGGAACTGATCGAGGAAGTCGTTTACCCGCCTCCTGTCGATCCCAAGAAACTCATAGATTCTCTTGAGTACGTGTTAAGTTTCATGGAGTTAAAGTTTGGGTAATCTGTAACCATTTGCTTCCTAGGAATGAAGTGCCAAAAAAAAAGGTTAGTAGCCTTAAAGATGAAGAGTTGGCTTATGCTGTTGTGTAAGTCTGACAGCATGGCTGACACTTCGCTTTCCTGGAAAGGAGATGGATTAAGGTTTATGCTTGCTTTAGGCTGAGCTAGATGTGGAGGGGTACTGAAGGGGAGGGATGCTCTTATCTATCTATTCATGGTGCCTCCTCTGTGCTGGGAGTGCCAGTCTTTCAGCTGTAAGATGAGCTGTATCAGGAGGTATTAAAAAAGTTGTGCTGTTGCAGGTGTGTGTGCACTGGCATTTGAAGGAAGGGGATAAAACTCTAAGACAGTCCCCTTGAACATCAGTCGCGACTACATCCACCTAAATGCCATTGCAAGATCACACTGAGATACTGAAATAATATTGCTTGGCTGTAGAAGTAGTTCTATTAGGTATTCTGAGAGCCCCAAACATTAAACATCCTCTTTCTGTAGCTTTTTAGTCTTGAATTGGGCACTATGGGAGGAGAAAATTTACTTGTTCTGTATTTTACTTTCTGGGTATATTACCTGTCCTGAGGTAGCTGCCAAACTGTGAAGCAGGCGGCAATATGGGATAAGTGTATTGTAGTACATGGTAGTGTCAACTTTAGTCAGTCTCTTCCTGTCATACAAAATATCTGCTTGGAAGAGAAGTATGAAACTGAAAAAACTAATTAAGAAGTAAAACATCTACTTTAACTTGTTAAATAGATGGAAGAGTGCTAACATTAAAACCTAGAATTCGCATTGAGCCAATCATTTTTATAATGTTGACTTTAAATACTCTTTTCAAATGAGATATTTTGAAATAGTCCTATGAACTCAGGAGGGAAAGCTTTTGGAAACTTAGTGATCTCAAGCTGACCATGACGCAAAAAATGAGATTTTCATCCTTTCTGCACTTTCCTGCCCCTCTTTCCTCTCCAGTTCATATTACAAGGGAATTCGATGCATGTCTGCTTTGATTGTAACAGGGCATTGGGGAATAACAATAAATTCCATTTATGTGGCTGCGTGACTGAGAACACTAAAGTAGCAATAGTTCCAGAGGTACATCTCTGTTTTGTTTGTGTGCTATGACTGAAGGTTATCACAGTTTTAATATGAACTGGGAAACAAGATGAAGTTGCCAGAATTGACTGGTTTAAGGGGAGAAGCACAGTGACTGGCTTGCTTCAGAGGTGCTGTGTGATTGCTCTCTGCAAAGGTGGAGGTGATGCTCATGATGCAGTTGGGACTCCTTAGCAATGGCATCACCTTCTATCATAATGCAGCTAGGCTGTGTTCCAAAGAGCAACTTGCTGTGTCTGCATTTCATGTCTGAGAACTTAGTTAGTAGAATTCGGATTATTATAAAGGAATGTACTGCTTGCTCTGTAGTTGATGAAAAACTTGTTGATGAGAAACTTGTTTTCATTTAGTTATGTGTCCCCTTTTCTTTAAAGGAGAAGAAAAGAATCATAGTAACTTTAGGAATTCACACCCCACACCCCCAGTGAAACAGCATGCAGTAATTTACACGTGGTTCTTGTTTTGTTTCTTTAGGTGGATGGATGAT
>JAWWES010000168.1:6458431-6474171 GCA_035583135.1 Lophotriccus pileatus | reverse complement strand
GAATTCAAATACTCTGCTAACCGGACTTCATATGGTCAGTAGCCTGCCCTCTCTGTGCTGAGTCTGAGTACACAGCTCCCTGTTGTGCACAATGTAAGAGAAATAAGCAATGAAATTACTGTGTAGGTTTAACTGCACTGTTGTCGTACAATCAGGATATTGTACTGCAACTGAATTAATTTTTTAACGAGTGGAAGAAATAGATCAGGCCTATAATACTGCAGAGCTACGTGATGATGTTAGTAATAATAATTCTTAAAACAATCATCCCCTTTGGGGTTTTCAAAACACCTGTTGTAATCTGTCTGCAATATGAAATGGTTCTTTTGCACCTCACTTTTGGAAGCAATGTTTTTTATGAGATGGAAATCTTTTTGCTGTTTTTGCATCTAGTTGAAGTTTCTTGAATCTAACGATTCTCTGATAATATTAACAGGTAAGGGAAGAAATAATAACGCCTGTAATATTTCTTCCAAATTTGTCTAGAAAGAACATGTACAATAAGGATTGGCATAATGAAGATTTAATATTTTGTCCTGAATACATGAAACTGTTATAGGATTGTGCAATTACATAATTAGTGGTGATAATCCTTAGCATCTGAGTTTAAACATAGTGTTGCCAGTAGTTTGCCATATATAGTTAGTTGCATAGCAAAGCTTATTAGTTGTCTGATTATCTTTAATATAAGGCATAGTTTGCTCGTGCAACTTTACATAGTGCTTAGCACAAAAGAACCATGTTATTTAAAAACAATTTGGTATATTTAAAATATCAAAGTTTACATGACATTAAAGTTTATATTGAATATGTTTATATGTAGTTTATCTATATATAATATATATTATATAAATTTTATATTAAATGTTAAAATTTTAAAATACACACCCAGCAGATCTTTCCAGTTACTCTGAAAGAACAAGATGTGGCATGAAATATTTAAAGTTGTAATTCAGGGATTTCTCCAACAATTCTTCTTCTGTCACTGCTTCCTAGAAAGCTAAAGGGAAGGCATGGCTGATATATGTAGGGAGGTGTAAAGGACCAAATTTTACATCTGTGATTTCAATTTAAAGCTTCTTAAAACTTGAAGCACCTTTCACATAGTTACTGTCTTACAAACCAGAAATGAGTGAAGAGCATTCTCTTTTTGAATAGATCAGTACTTTCATTCCTCTTGGAAGTGCCTTAAATTGTTAACTTAAAGGAGCCACAGAGCTGCTGGAAAGATGAGAATGCAGTAGTATGTCTTACACTTCAAAATTTACAGCCAGATGAAAATCTGAAGAAGACAAACCTAAAAGCTTGTTCTGTGTTTTTTAGAGGAGTTTTTTTAAAAAAAAAATAGTTAGCTGTCTGTAATGCTTCTGCAGAGGCTTGCAGATGGACAGCCTGTAGATCCACAGAAGGATCAGTCTGTGTTTAGCCTCAGGACTGGTTTTAGCCTGGAGACAATAGGGTGTGTGTAAGACCCCTTCAAAATACAGTTGTAGCCTTAAGCCAGGTCACTCTTAGTTGTGTGGTGTAGAAACAAGCCCACCTAACTTATGGATAATTGAATTAACTTGCTTAAACTTTTAATTCCTGTGATATGCTTCTCAAACTGATGCAATGTATTTTGTGTTGATGGCAGTAAGGGTTGCCCAGTAGAGACAAAACTCTATTTAGAATCGAGGTTAAAGTCACCCTGACTGGCTGCCTGCTGCTAATGTTCAGGTCTTTGAGACAGTCAGCAGGTCTGACTCTTTCCTGGCTTCAGCTTTTGAAGGAGGTGTGATGCAGTGCTTGTTGTTACACTGACCAGTTATGAGAGAATGTGGAGACATTTGATTCTTTTGGCTGATGTAGAAAGAAATTAACCCTACAAAGCAAAACAATTTTTTTTTCCTTGATGAATTAAAAATCTGCAGTTGAGGTTTCTTTTTTTGTTGTTGTTTTTGTTATCAGCTAAGATAAAGGTTAGTCTTTGCATTGGTTTAAATTCAGTTTAGTTTTTGTTAATAGAAAAGAGTGGAAACCAATGTCAGTGGCCAGTAACAAGCTCCAAATGTACACTTCCCTAATCAGACATTCATCTGCACTATTAGCATTTTGCAGGGGCACAGATTTTCTTAAACTGCAGTGGTTGAGAATCACTTTAAAATGCAGCTGCTCTTCCAGACTGGCATAAGAACACAAACTGGGATGGTTCAAAAGGGCAAGTCAAGTTAAATAATCTTAAGACTGTCAGTTGACAGACCTCTGCAAAATGTCTTAAATGCCATTTGGCACTATTTTTATCCAGGCCTTTTTGCTATGAGGTCTTCCTGACCAGTGAGATCTTTGCTTTCCAAGCTTCAAGTTGTTTTCTTATTTTTTTGACTTAATTAACATGCTTGGGTTTTTTTTTTAAGTTCAGCTTAGTCTTGATAGCACAGGATATGTTTTGAATGCAGATTCTATTTCCTAACTATTTTTGCAGCAGAGGAGCTCTGGTCCAACTCAGCCCCCACTGCTGCCACCTTCCCTAACTGGTGAAATTATAAGCAGGTTTTTGAATGCATCTAGAGATGTCTATTAATAAAATCAGCTGAATGCAGTTTGAATACAGTTCTGAATTACTCTGTAAATAGATTCCTGTGGGATTTAAGGAAAAATACTTGCTTTTTGTGTTTTAAAGATACAGAAATTTTTCAGTGGTCTTGGTGATTTGTATTGCTCTATTCCATGAGAAGAAAAAGAGGAAATTTTAATATTCCTAGATACTGAGATGCCAGCTACTAGTGACAGTAGGGGACACTAATGTGATGCAAAATACTTTCTTTAGGAGATTTTCTGGGGCAATGTACTATATCCCTTCTGCAAGTATGAATGCATCAAGGCAGCTTTCAGGGATAAATCAGTTGGTTTTTATTGCTCCTATGGACTTTATTTAACATAATTTATCTTTGGAAAGCAATTTGCTGTTATTGCTGGGTTCTGCTTTCTTTGCCTTGTCCCGTATCACTCTGTGCTTTAAATGCTCAGTGTGTCCTGCTATAAGGATCAAATTGGAAGCAGTTTTCCTTTCTGCAAGATGGATATACCTTGAGCACCTGAAGTAGGAATTTAATAGCACTAGGTCACGTGGTACTAGTTAATACTTACTAAAATTGAGCCTCTAGCACTGTGACACTTGAAACAGTTTTCTTGTTATAAATGTGGAAGCTTTACATCTGAGAGATGACTCACGTTTTTTGGGGTCCACTTCAGGTGGTATGATCAACGAGAAACTTGCCCAGGTTGATCCTTATAACATAATTTCTCTGTACTCCAAGTGATGTTTTTGTAGAGTTGCTTTCTCTGCATAATAAGGGATGATGGAAAGTATTTCTGCATGTTTTGAAGTAGCATGGAATGGTCACGTGACAGGATTTGCTATGATCCGTCTGTGCCCTTAAATATTCTCCTGCCCTTTGCTGCTGATGGTTTTAAGCCGTGATCTCTTTGTTCTGTTACAGAGATCTGGTCTTGCACAGTGTTTAAAGTTGTCTTGCACAGATGTTCTGCACTGTGCAATTTGACTCTTTCTTCAAGTCAGATTGGTCAGTATGATTAGATATTACAGTGTGCTGAAAAGTGTTCCATCTCTGTGTCCTAAACTAACAGTCACCACCAGAAGACAACATATTTTTTCCCCCTAATAGAAAAGAAGAGGTGGTAACATACTGTTGCACTTGGGAGTAGGATTTGGAAAAGAGATCTGTTTGATAATTCCTGATTTTATGTAAAGATCCGACAGCCAAAATCCACTTCAATACTATGCAGAAATATCCTGTTGATCTTTCTTATATAATGTGCTTTAGGTACAGAGCAAGATGGAATATGTTAACATGGAGGTATGGGGTTGTAGGGTAAAAAATTTATAATCTTTCTGTCTGTTTTACTTGTTTGAACTAATCTTTACCCCTGTAATCTGTCCATTCCATGCCTTGGACTGCAGGATGATGAAAACAATAACACGGCTTCATAAGGCCATGATGTTGTTAGAATACTTTACAAGCCATTCTTGGACCTGGAATAACGAAAATATGACTATGCTAATGAACCAGCTAAACCCTGAAGACAAAAAGGCAAGTAGCTGTGTGATGTGGGCATGGAGACTGAGTGAAATATAAGCTTATTGTATTGATTGACTTCAAAGAAGATTGACTAAGGACTTGATCTAGTAAAGCTGCTCACTGTAGTATGGAGCTAACCCAGCACAAACTGGGCACTGGAGATTCCTCTGTGATTCTTTCAGTTGTGCCTGGGCTGTGTTACAAGCTGGATCAGGGACGTGATCAGAGATGAGGAAGGGCAGGACTGCTATGAAGGGGGCCTGATATAAAAGTGGATGGTCTTTGGAGTGGCCTGATCATATGCCCTGGTATCATATCAGCCAAGTGGCCAAGCTGTTACCTTTCTACCTGTACCACAAAATAAAACAAGGCTTTACTTTTTGACCACTGCCTCTTTTCTGAGGAACAGGAGGTATGTCTTGGGGGACTTTTTTGCTTGTTTTTAAACTAGTAACAAGTTCCATATACCTTTTCCGTGCTTTGGCCGTAGAGCCACATGTGTTCAAAGAAATGTAAGTTCTCATTTCTTTCTGAAGCACACTCTCACCGTGTGACTAAAACTGCCCCATGCAGGGGAGAAGTGAAACAAGTGGGGTGACAGTCTGTTGAGGGAGAAGGAAGACTGTTGTTTGGAAGAAGGAAAACCAATCTCAAACTGAGTACCATGTAGTGGGTTTTGTCCCCAGCTGGATATGCAGTGCTCACCAAAGCTGCTCTTTCGCTTCCTTCCTCAGCTGAGCAGGGGAGAGAAAATGTAATGAGATAAGGGCAGGGAGAGATCTCTCACCAGTTACTGTCATGGACAAAACAGACTCAGCTTGGGAAATCAGTTTAATGTATTACTAATCAAATCAGAGTAGGATAATGAGAAATAAACACAAATCTTAAAACACCTTCCTCTACCACTTCCTTCTTCCCAGGCTTGACTTTGTTCCCAGTTTTCTCTACCATCTCGCCCCACAGTGTCTCAGGCCCCCCAGCTAAGTTTAAGCTTCCCTTCTGCTGTGGTTGTTGGATAATATTCAGCAGAATAAAAATCATCAGTTACATTTCTAAACATTCAAATTCCCTTTTGCATTGGAACAGTTTTGTCATTCTTAAGATGTCTTTCCTATTGAACTGTTTCTCAGAATCAGTTCTGCAGTTATTTCGAAGAAAAGCTGCCAAATTTCTAGATAAATTGCCTAAAAGTAAGAAATGTAATACCTTTTGGTGACTTTTGTGTGGAAGGTATTTCTATCCCTTCCTGCCCTCTGGTCTCTTCCTAGCAACTTGAGTTCAGGAAAAGTTTCAAAAACAACACTCCAGAGCTTTGGACTGTTAGTATTTTTAAATAGCTGAATTTTTCAGTAAGATGTGCATACAGCAAGAAACCATTAGCAGAAATAGTAACTGGAAGGGTTGTTACTTTTACATTCTTGCTAAGATGATGTGTTACAAAAAATAAAGTTTGAGAGATTCCAGTAACAGAACTAAAAGGCTGTTCAGCATGAATGTATTTTATGTGACAAAAGCTGCACCTGACCTTTAACTTGCAAATGCTGCTCATTACAAAGAGAAAACTTGAGTTGTGAATTTACCACAGTAACTTCCTCTACCGAGGAAGACACTCGTATGGTTGTCGTTAAGATTTAGCTGTACAACTCTAAGCACAGCCAAAAGAACCCTGCATTTATCAAACAGAGAACTTGGCACAGAGCAGAATAGAATTTACTACAGAATAGAATTTTACTTTTAGTTGCCTAAAAGTAAACAACGTAATAGAAAACAGTTTTTAGAATGGAATTCCTTACAGACAGTTGAAATGGGAAAACAGTTCACTTGGAAGTTGAGGGAAGGACGTTACTGTTGAGGAGGGAAAATAATGGCATCAAATGGTTGAAATTTGGAAGAGATGATCTAAGAAGCGGGTGGTCAAGTCAGAAATGGGATCTAAATATGGGTCATTCGTAGGATTAAGGATAGGATAACTTTCTTGCATCAAAGACAAATTGGAATTATCTGGAATAAAGACATTTATTTTCCTTTATGTAACAGGTGAATTTTTAGGCAACTAACAGTGAAAGCTTTTATTTTGTGCAGACATTTAATTTTGATGTTCGACAACTACACTGGGCAGAATACATGGAAAATTACTGCATGGGAACAAAGAAATATGTGCTGAATGAAGAAATGTCAGGCCTCCCTGCAGCTAGGAAACACTTAAATAAGTGAGTATAATTTTTTATTTTCCTCTGTTTATATTCTGTGTGTCTTCCTGCCTTTATCCAGTTTCACTTTTCCGTGTTAGGACCTAATTTTTCTTTATAGCACCTGTTGGGCCTCCACAATTCTCCTGTTCCAGTCCAGGGGTCTGGAACATTTTCTAAAGAAGTTCTGTTTGTTGCTCCCAAGTTGCTCTCAGGATTAACAGTTACAGTGTTAGTCTGGGATTATAGTCGTAGCTCTGATCACTGGTGTGTGTAATTCTAATCCAGGTTTCTGGTTTTACCCAAGTATATTTTGGAAGGTAGAAAGGTACACTGTTAAACAAGGTCAGAGTAGCTTGTTCAGGAGGCTTAATAGAACAATAGTTACTTCTTCTGGGAATGTGATCTTTTGAAGCTGGTGAGTGAACAGGCAGGGACTCTCCAGAGCAGGACACTGATGTTGGTGCTCTAAGATGGCTTCCCTTAGCCTTTCCTCTCCGGCTTAATTCCTCTGATTTGAGTGGATTGCTGCTGTTCAGAATTTTACTAGCATAATTGTCCTTGCTTTGTTCTTGGCTGATTCATAAATGCAGCTGCAGAATTTCTGATTTGTCTCTTTAAGAGGGGAATAAAAGTAATTAGTCTTGTTCTGCAATACTACATCATGTCTGCTACTCTGATAGCAGAAAGAGAAACAATCTGGGTCGTGACTTGTGTTGTCATTCTAAAGACAAGGATTTGCAGTTGTAGAGTGTTTTGATATATGCTATAATCACAAAATACACTTTTGAAAGACTGTATCTGTGATAATGGTGGGAATAGTTCGAAAGGCATCCTCTTCTGATTTTTTTTAATTTAATTTAGATGCTGTTAAAAAGCATAGGAGTTATCATATAGTTGCCATTCTTTGTACAAAGGATCATATTGAAAATAACATGAGAAATAATCTTGTATTGGAGCAGCATCTGGTTGCGCCCAGTTCTCAGTTTATAAGTGGATTTTTTTGCAAGAGGTTACTCTGAAGTATTAACTTGGTCTCTTTTGTTACCATCTAGGTTTTAACTCTAATCTGAATTTGAGGAGTCCACCACTTTAGTATTAACCAGATTTGGCAGCCTAGGGAAAATGCTTCTCTAGGGTAGATTTGTTCCTCAAATACAGAAGGGGACTTGGCTTTTGTAACACAGAAATTTAAATTGTTTTTTTCTGCAAATAAGGTATGTACAGGAACCCAGCCTACCTGCAAAACCAGAGCAGTATTTCCTTAAAAAGAACTGCCTTTAAAACACAAATTGTCATGACCCACAGAGACTGCTCTGTTTCCAAGAAGTCTGAGCAAATTCTGGTTGCTGTTTGTCGTGAAGCTTTCATCTCTGTATGTGAGAAGATTGCTTAAAAATCACAGTTGCCCTGGAAGGTCACTTAGTTTCTCCTAATCTTTAAATATAGTTCCCTGAGAACTAAGGAGTTTAAACTTGCAGTGAAGATTCCAGGTTCTGTGGCTGGAAATGTGGCTGGAAAATCCAGTAAGTTTTGTTTGGTGGGATTTTGTTGTCAACAGCAGTTGGAGTTACTTCTGCATATATATGACCTTTGAAATACGTGGTGGGGAGGAAGGAAAGTCATAGTGTAAATATTTCCTAGCTTTTGACATGCTTGGCAGCCTTCTGTAGGTGAGTAGTTACCATGTCTGTGGCCTTGGCTTGGAGGGGTTTCTGTCAAGCAGCTATAAAGCAGAAGTACATGTGGCTAGCTCCAGGGCTGGCTCTGTTCCTTAGTTCTCATTCCACTTCTCAGCAGTGAAAAGCCTTCTCTGTTTGGTCCTTCACTTATCCACTTTACTTACATTATGAGTTGCATTAAGTGAATGATGAATCTTGAGATGAACAGATGAACAAATTCTACACTGGCAGTTAATTTTTAGAGTGCCCTTTCTTCCCTCTGAGTCCTGGTGCCTTGGCACTGAATCATTCCTTTTGTTTTTTTGCCCAGGTTAAGGAACATCCGCTATGGCTTCAACACCATCCTGGTGATCCTGATCTGGCGCATCTTCATTGCGAGGTCGCAGATGGCAAGAAACATCTGGTACTTCGTGGTTAGTCTGTGTTACAAGTTCCTCTCCTACTTCAGAGCCTCCAGCACTATGAGATACTGAAAAAGAGAATTTAGCATTAGGACATCTATGCATACGGTGGTCTAACTGCACAAAACCTGTAACATGTAGTCATCTCACACTTTATACAAGCATAATTTCATCTTTTAATTGGAGTGTGAAATAAATGGTATGGTATGTGTAACGTTAGTTGTGTACCTTCCTGGAAACAGAGGAAATAGGATGGTCAAGTGCCAGGTTAAATTGGCATTAGACAAGCATTTAGGCAACTTTTAACTCTTTGACCTGGGGAAAACGTATTAGACCACTGACCAACATAACTGTGCAATTTGGAAAGTGTTTGATTGAAACCTGCCTTAACGTGATTTTTTTGGTTTTTTTTAAGTTTTACTCCACATTGAGCAAGATAAATATTGACTTAGTAGACATTAGTTGCGGTAGACCTATTTATTTGAAATTCTTCTAAATTACAGAGGGTTTTGCAAGCTGCAAAAGTGTATAAATGATGGTGGATCTCCTGAAATAAAAATTGAGGAGTTCTGTAATTTGTCTTTACGTTTTGCCACTTCTTCCCTTCCCCTCAAAGTAGGGATGCAACGATGGTGCCTCCTTTGCTTTAAAAGAAAAAAGAAATTAAAAAATGCACCGACCTTTTTTTATTTACTGAAGGGCCTTTTGAACAATCTGGGCCTCAGAATGCACTTGGTGATTCAGTTCTGTGCTTGAAACTGGCCGTGTCCAACTTGCATTTATGTTGGCATGAACAGTTTGCTTCTCTGAAAGCAGAATTGATTCTGTCATTGAGCAGATAAAAGGAAATGTAACCCTGAGGGGGGCAAATAAAGTCATTGACTGTCCTCTTTTTAATAATTTTTTTTTTTTTTTATTGGGAACACAGAGCCAGCACTTGATTGTTACACTTCTGACTTCAAAGGGTAAATATAACGGAAAGGAATTTATTATGCTTAGTTGCTATTTATATTACTGGTAATAATAGCTGAAAAACTATAGACTTTCATTAAGAGATATACCTGTTTTTAAGTTGTAAGCAACGTTAGCAAATACTTCATGATTAACAATTTTTTTAAACCTTTGAGCTATGAAATTGGATGCATGGACAACACCAGTGCTCAAGCACACTTTCCCATCCCTGCCCTAGTGAAACCTCATCATACTGGGCAAGCAGAGTAAGATGCACCTTGCTTCCAGATGAGCAGATGTTGACAGTTCTTCCATCAGTCTTTTAACTTCAATTATCAGGTTTAAATCTGAAGAAATCGGGTGGTTTTTTCTGCACGTTACTTTGTTTCAGTAGGGAAAATATCTGTAAAAATGGCAAGGTGTAAGAAAAGATTGAATCCTTGTTTCTTTAATCCAAGGCAATACATGAAGATCCCCTTAAATTTCGGTTGCACAGCATTTGGTTTGAGAACACTGTCGTGTTCCTGTAACTGATGCACTGACCAGCACCCTTGCCCAGTGTTTGTTCGTTAAAATCACTTCATACTGATGAATTTGTTCTTGAATCTGCCTGGAAAGGCAAATAATGACTTCATTACACAAGAATTACATTATGCTTGCCCTTGGTGGCTTTTTGTCCTATTTGAATTAAATATATAAAGAACTTATTTTGCTATTTTTCTGAGAACTCTTACTTTAAAGAGAACACCTTTCCTGCAGGTGTATATCTCATTTGGAAAAGATAATGGCTTCCTTGTTGAAGCTAAATATTCTGTAGTAAGTAGTTAAGCTGGAATTCCTTTTTAAAATGACCTGTGTATATATAAAGCTAGTGGTGAAAAGCCTAAATGGTCTAGGACCACACCTTGTGTGAGAGACCTCTGATTGTGGCTGAAAATAAATTAAGGCTTCTGTGCTTGAAGATGTTACACTTTAACAAATACATTAGGTGTATGACATTTTTAGTTGCCTCCCCAAGTATCTTACTAGCCCTGAAAGTATGCTTAAGCATTCCTGAGTTGTAGGCTTTTTTTCAGAGGTGCCTGCTTGTCCCATGTTGGCACATGGCTGAAGTTTGCAAAAGACAAGTACATCATATTCTGGAAGTTATTCTGTGAAACAATTCTTATGAAAACTTACGAATTTTGGTTGTTTATAAACATTACGACATGATACTTTCAATGTTGATTTGTTAATACTGGGAACTATGAAGCCAATGAACTGCTTATTTCTGGTCTAAAACGCTGCTTAGAAATCTAGTCTTTTGAATAAATAACAAAGAGAAGGATTACTTTAAACGTAAGGGTATTTAACTTCTACTCTTTAAATATTTGCCAATTTAGAAACCCATTTTTCCCCCTTTTTGGAGACTGTTGTTCCGTGCCCTGTTGGTATCTTACACAAATTCATCAGTCATCCCATTTAGCTGCCAGTATATTCAGTGTCACATCTATTACACTGGTTTTGTCACTTCCTGTGGTCAGTCTGTGAAATTCTATCTGAAGCTCTTGGTTTTTTTCCCATATCAGAGCCTTGTCCTCTTGCAGTTCCTCACACAGTGTTTGCACATAATGGATGTTGGTCAAAAATATACTGGAACTATATTTTGGTACATGAAGCTCGACTCACTGTTTTGACTTGCAAGTTAGAAGAGGGGTATCAGTTGGTTAATAGGAAGAAGATCAGACTGAAACAACATTATCACTTAACTGTTACTGGTATTTAAATTTGGGACCAGGAAAAAAATAAATTACATTTTTCTGTAATGTTTTTCTCTGCTGTAGGAACATGTTTGGAAACAAATGCTAAATCTGTGAGCTTTTATAAGACATAAACAGAAATATTGGGTGCCTTTGTTTGTAAACCAAAAATAAACAAATCCCTTGAAAGTGTTGTTGCAGTGTTCGTTGTATCTTTTTGTGTGTCCAGTTATTTATGGCATCTATACTTTGTGGTGAGGGAGGAAAAGGCAGCATTAAGTTAATGCATCACCAAAATGCCTTGGGTTTTTTTTTGGGATTTTAACCTTAATTTCTTGAAATATCCAGATTTCACGGATTCTTCCACCTTTTATTGAGAACACAGTTCTGGAGATCATGCACGAGCTGTGAGCTGTGGTTTGGGGTCTGACAGCTTTAAGCACAGCCTTTCCTTTAAGATTAAAACTACCAGATATAGATGGGTTTTGTTGGTCTCAAGGATTCAAAAGGGGAAACAAGGAGCAAAGTGGGGCCTGGGAATACGTCCTCCACGCTGCTGTGGGCTGTGGGCAGTGCCCTGCACACCAGCTGGGTTGGGAGCAGGGAATGGGATTGGGATCCTGGGATTTCGGAGTAGGGAATGGGTTGGGATCAAGGAATGGATTGGGAGAAGGGAATTCCAGGCTGGGTTGGGAGCAGGGAATGGGTTGGGATCAAGGAATGGGTTGGGAGCAGGGAATGGGGTTGGGAGAAGGGAATGGGTTGGGAGAAGGGAATTCCAGGCTGGGTTGGGATCAAGGAATGGTTTGGGATCAAGAAATTCCACAGTTTGAGATCAGGGAGTGGTTTGGGATCAAGGAATGGGTTGGAAATGAGGGAATGGATTGGGAACAGGGAATGGGTTGGGAGAAGGGAATTCCAGGCTGGGTTGGGAGCAGGGAATGGGGTGGGAGAAGGGAATGGGTTGGGAGAAGGGAATGGGGTGGAAGTGACGGAATGGGTTGGGATCCATGAATCCCAGGCTGTTTTGGGAGCAGGGAATGGTTTGGGATAAAGGAATGGTTTGGGAGAAGGGAAGGGGGTGGGAGAAGGGAATTCCAGTCTGGTTTGGGAGCAGGGAATGGTTTGGGATCAAGAAATTCCACAGTTTGAGATCAGGGAGTGGTTTGGGATCAAGGAATGGGTTGGGATCAGGGAGTGGGGTGGGAGAAGGGAATTCCAGGCTGGTTTGGGAGCAGGGAAAAAAGGTTTTCAAGGCCAAATTCCCACAGGAAAAATAGGGAAAAAGAAAGGTCTTTAGAGCCAGAATTCCCAAGAGAAAATCCAGCTTTTAAAGCCAATGTTCCCAAGGAAAAATAGGGAAAAAGAAAGGCCAAAATTCCAAGGGGAAAACAGGAGAAAGGAAAGGTTTTTAAAGCCCAAAATTCCCGAGGGAAAATAGGGAAAAATAGAGGTCTTTAGAGCCGGAATTCCCAAGGAAAAATTGGAAAAATAAAGGTCTTTAGGGCCAGAATTCCCAAGGAAAAATCCAGCTTTTAAAGCCAAAATTCCCAAGGAAAAATAGGGGAAAGGCCAAAATTCTAAAGGAAAAACAGGAGAAAGGGAAGGTTTTAAAGGCCAAATTCCCAAGGGAAAATAGGGAAAAATAAAGGTCTTTACAGCCAGAATTACCAAGAAAAAATTGGGAAAAATCAAGGTCTTCAGAGCCAACATTCCCAAGGGAAAATCCAGCTTTTAAAGCCAACATTCCCAAGGAAAAATTGGGAAAAAGAAAGACCAAAATTCCTAAGGAAAAACAGGAAAAAAGAAAGGTCTTTAAAGGCAAAATTCCCAAGGGAAAAATAGGGACTTCCCACTTCCCGCCACCCACTTCCCGCCAGCAACTTCCCGCCAGGGACCTCCCGCCGCCAACTTCCCGCGACCCATTTCCTGCCAGCGACTTCCCGCCACCCACTTCCCGCCAGGGACTTCCCGCCACCCACTTTCCGCCACCCACTTCCCGCAACCCACTTCCCGCCACCCACTTCCCGCCACCCACTTCCCGCCAGTGACTTCCCGCCACCCACTTCCCGCCACCCACTTCCCGCCACCCACTTCCCGCCAGGGACTTCCCGCCAGCGACTTCCCGCCAGTGACTTCCCGCCACCCACTTCTCTGATCCCTTCGGAGGGGGCAACCAGCTGACTTTGATGCTCTGGAAAAGCGGGAATGGCAGGAATTCGGGATTGGAACGACAGAATATTCCCAAGGAGGGAAAAAAAAGGGATTTGAGGAGGATTTTTTAAGGAATTTCCAATGAAAAAGTGATTTTTTCCAAAAAAAAGAGGGTTTTTCCAAGGAAAAGTTGTTCCAAGATGTTAATTCCTGAGAATTTTTGGTGAGAATGACAGAATATTCCAAGGAGGGAAAAAACCACAGGATTTGAGGAGGTGTTTTGGGGAATTTCCAACGAAAAAGTGATTTTTTCCTGGAAAAACAGGGGTTTATCCAAGGAAAAGTCGTTCTAAGCCATCAATTCCCAGGAATTTTTGGTGGGAATCAAAGAGAATTCCCAAGGAGGAAAAAAAAAAAACAGGATTTGAGGGTTTTTTTGGGGGGAATTTTCAATAAAAAAGTGACATTTTCCCCCAAAAAAGAGGGTTTATCCAAGGAAAAATCGTTCCAAGATTTTAATTTCTGGGAATTCTCCTCCTAAAAGGAAGGATTTGGGGCTTGGTTTCTTCCAGAGGTGATTCCAGGGAGGGAATTCCAGGCTTTTTTTTCATGGATTGGGGATTTAGGAGATTCCTGGGAATTGGAGGAGGGGAAATTTGGGAATTCTTGGATGGGGGAGGGTTGGAAACTTACCCGGGAATTCACCACTTCCAAGGAAACGTTCTGGGGGCTCCCGCTGGGAACTGGGAAAGGGAAAAAGATGGGAATGAGGGGAAAAGAGGGAAAAGGAGCCCCAAATCCAAGTGTTCCTGCATTCCCAGCTTTCCATGGATCCATTGGGAAGCTCTTTCAGGAATTCCTTCAAATCCCAGTCCCAGGAATTCCATTCCATGCCCTAAATAGGGATGGATCCCCAATCCCGAAGGAAACGGGATTTGGATCCCGAATTCCTGATTTCCCTGGGAAAAGGAGCCCCAAATCCAAGTGTTCCTCCTTCCCAGTTTTCCATGGATCCATTGGAATACCCTTCCAAGAATTCCTTCAAATCCCAATCCCAGGAATTCCATTAATTGCCTGAAATAGGGATAAAACCCCATTCCCGAAGGATTTGGATCCCAAATTCCCAATTTCCCGGGGAAAAAAAGGAGCCCCAAATCCACTCCTTTCCCACTTTTTCCCACCTGAGAATTCCCAGAATTCCCCCAAACTCACCGTCAGCTCTTCTGAGGCCGTTCCCGGCCCGTGCCGGTCGAAAGGCAGGAATTTTAGGGAATAGTCCGTGAATTTCCTCAGCCCTTCCAGGCGGTGGGAGCGGCCTTGCAATTCCAGAGTCTGGGAATGAGGGGGAGGAGCCAAAGGGAAAGGGGGGGGAGGAGGGGGTTGGGAATGCTGGGAGGGGTTTTTGGGGGAGGGAAATGCAGGGATTTTAGGGGAGGAGAAGGGAGGGAAAGGAAGGGAAAAGGGGGAGGAAAAGGAAGGAATTTTGGGAAAGGAAAAGAAGGAAAAGGAAGAGATTTGGGGGAGGAAAAGGAAGGAAAAGGACGGGATTTGGGGGAGGAAAAGGAAGGGATTTGGGGAGGAAAATCAAGGGATTTTGGGAAAGGAAAAGAAGGAAAAGGAAGGAATTTTGAGGAGGAAAAGGAAGGAATTTGGGGGAGGAAAAGGAAGGGAAATGAAGGGATTTTAAGGAGAAAAAGAAAGGAAAAGGAAGGGATTTGGGGGAGGAAAATCAAGGGATTTTGGGAAAGGAAAAGAAGGAAAAGAAAAGGATTTGGGGGAGGAAAAGGAAGGAATTTTGGGAAAGGAAAGGAAGGGAAGGGAAATGAAGGGATTTGGGGAGGAATAAAAAAGGAAAAGGAAGGGATTTGGGCGACGAAAAGGAAGGAAAATGAAGGGATTTGGGAGAGGAAAAGGAAGGAATTTTGGGGAGGGAAAAGAAGGAAAAGGAAGGGATTTTGGGAAAGGAAAAAGAAGGAAAATGAAGGAATTTTGGGCAGGAAAAGGAAGGAATTTTCACACATTCCAAAGGCTGGGATCCCGGCTCCACATTCCAAAGGCTGGGATCCACATTCCCAAGGCTGGGATCCCAGCTCCACATTCCAAAGGCTGGGATCCACATTCCAAAGGTTGGGATCCCATTCCCAAGGTTGGGATCCCAGCTCCACATTCCCAAGGCTGGAATCCACATTCCCAAGGTTGGGATCCACATTCCAAAGCTGACCTGTTGATGGCCCATGGGCTTTTCCGTCAGGAAGAGGTGATATCCTTGGATCTGAGCGTTTCCACGGGATGGGGGAATCCCAGGAAAGCAGGAGGGAGGTGGGAGAAGGGGAAACCACTCGGAGGTTTTCCACCGGACCGGGAACTTGGGCTGGAAAAAAAAATGGGAAGAGGGAGATGGGAATTCTTGGTGGGAAGGGGGGGGTTGGAAAAGGTGGCACAGGAGGAGATCCAGGGGTGGATCCAGGATATGGAGCTGGAGGCAGGGCCAGGAGCCAGATCCAGGATCTAAATCCCAGATCCGGATCCAGGTTCAGATCCAGGT
>JAWWES010000168.1:6441562-6458331 GCA_035583135.1 Lophotriccus pileatus | reverse complement strand
ATATGGAGCTGGAGGCAGGGCCAGGAGCCAGATCCAGGATCTAAATCCCAGATCCGGATCCAGGTTCAGATCCAGGTCCAGGTCCAGGATCCAATCCAGGTCCAGATCCAGGATCCAAATCCAAGATCCAGGACCCAATCCAGGTCTAGATCCAGGATCCAGGATCCAAATCCAGGTCCAGATCCAGGATCCAATCCAGGATCCAATCCAGGTCCCAATCCCAATCCAGATCCAGGTCCCAATCCAGGATCCAGATTCAGGATCCAGATCCAAATCCAGATCCAGGATTGAATCCAGGATCCTATCCAGGACCCAATCCAGGATCCAGGTCCCAATCCAGGTCCAGATCCAGGATGCAATCCAGAACCCAATCCCAGTCCAGATCCAGGATCTGGATCCAAATTCAGATCCAGGACCCAATCCAGGAATTCTCCACATGGGAATTTTTCCGAAAGGGATTTTCTAATGGAATTTTCCATGGGATTTTTCCAATGGGAATTTTCCAGTGGGATTTTTCCAAGAGGAATTTTCCAAGGGGATTTTTTCTGTGGGAATTTTCAATAGGAATTTTTCCAATGGGATTTTTTCCAATGGGAATTTTCAATGGGACTTTTCCATGGGAATTTTCCAATGGAATTTTTCCAATGGGAATTTTCCAGTGGGATTTTTCCAATGAGACTTTTCCAATAGGAATTTTTCCCATGGGATTATTTTCCAGTGGGATTTTTCCAACAGGAATTTTTCCAATAGGATTTTTCCTTGGGATTTTTTTCCAATGGGAATTTTCACTGGGATTTTTTCCGGTAGGATTTTTCACCAGGAATTTTTCCCAATGGGGATTTTTCCCACTGGAATTTTGGGAATCTCCCCCTTCCCCCTCCCCTCCTCACCCAACACCCTGAGCCGGGCCGATCCCGAGGCGTTCCCGTCGCAGCTGTAGGAGCCGCCGTCGGAAGCGGTGTAGTGGTTATTACCAGAAACCTTTAATTTCATACTGTTTGAATTGTTATACCCTCCAGGATGGTAATTCTGTAGCTGCTACCACTTCTGAAAAATTCATGTCCTGACATGGAGAAGCGAGGCCTCTTCTGCTTCTTAATGAGCGTACGAAAAAAAAATAAACTGGCCATGGATTCTTTGAAATGAAAAAAATTATAACCACCACTTACTTACAGTTTTCTGGGATGTAGAATGAACATTAAATCTTAAATTGCCCTGGCCTCATATGGTAAGAGGTTGTGTTAGGTCCTCTGTGTCTCTACTGTAGAAACAGCAATCCAGCCCACCACCAGCAGAAAGTAGTTCTGATATTCTTATTTTAATCAACAACCATCTGATTCACCATTTAAGTGAAAATGATTCGGTATTTAGCCACTATTAACTTTCATGTATCATGTAAGCCTTAGTGCAGATTCAAGATGGCATAATTGAATATTTTTATCTTTACGAAACTCGATAGCTCATCCTTTCCTTCATTCCTGATGAAATTACCCTAGAACTGGATGTCCAGGGACACAAATAGTTATGCTTGCTTGTTTTAGGCACCTAACTCGGGTGGAATTCAAGAATCTAAAGCTAGGAGACTTGATTTCCTTTAGTATACAGCTTTTTGGAATATTGCTGATAGTGTGAAAGTCTGTGGGGTCTGTGGAAGACGAGGTTCCTGCCATTTACAGGACAGAAATCTTGCAATTAAAGTTACTCACATGGCATGAAGTGCAGCAGTGTGTCCCACGAGTACACGTTAATCACTCCCATGAACAGACTCACAATCTGTTCAAATAGGCTTAAAAAAATGTCTTGTACCTTAAGGAGGTAATTAATTTTGAACAAATTAGGGTAGAACAAAAGTACTTGATAGCTGCTGTAAGTTCATAGCAGGAAGAATGGGAACTTCATAATCTGAAACAATTTCTTGCTTCGTGTTCCTTCAAGGACTTTTTATTTTATATGCTTAAGTTTTGAGTTGTATTATTAACTAAGTTAAGTGCAATTCTCCCAGTGTGTGAAGTTACTTTTCCGTTGAGAGAGACTAGTTGCTTTTTGTTTGCTTCTATCTTTCAAATCCATCTTACCTTTCCTGTTTCATAAGGACTTTGCCAAGGGAGGTCAGAAACCTGCTATTTGCTGCCGAGTGCACACAGCTTGTAGTTTTAGAGTCCTGTGCCTGGTGATGGGGGTCGAGATTCAAGTCTGCTTTAGGCCAAAGCAGCTGCTGAAGCTGTTGGGCCTTTTCCCTTGAGTGACTGTGAGTTAACAGCACGGGCTACTCTCTTCATTCACCCTTCTCCAGGCCTACAAGGGAAAGAGCTCTCTTCCAGAGACAATAGTGAGGGATTTCCCCCCAGCATTCTGTTTTGTTTGTTTGCCTGTAATCACCTGTAGCACAATCTACTGTAGGACTCGTAATAATCACCCTTTTCCTCTGTACCATGACATTCCAGTAGGCTGCTTCCATGTTTAGGTCTTGGCTTTCATCTCCCCTTGCTGAAGAGGCTTTTCAAGGAGGAAGACCAGAGCTCTGGATTCGGGTGTGCCTCAGTAAGTTCCGGTATGTTTGGAGTATTTTATGGAGCGTGAGATTGCACTCAGCAAACCAACACTTAAAAACTGTTGGCTCCTTTGTTTTCATCCCCACTCCAGACACCAGCATTGGTGCCTCTGCTCTTGCCACCCACCCGACTGACTCGAGAGAAGGGTTGTACACTGCTGGCTGTGAACAGCTCGTTAGTGTCAGGCACTGTAGGTGCCAGGGAAAATGCCACTTTGGTTTTTTAAAACTATTAAATTCTAATTCTTGGAAGCAAATGAAAGGCTTCTAATTAGCCTGTGATAACACATCACATCTCAGTCTAAATTGTGCACCTACAAGGTTACTGGGGAGAGCATGTCTCACTACTTTTCAATCCAGGTGTGTGGTTTTAAGTCACAGCTAATCTCTCCTTGTCAGTGACACCTGTGGTTTTCCTCTGTTAAATATTTGATTTGGAAAGAAAAAAAACATGCAAGGTAACTTCCACTCTTTGTGACTCTAATTTAAAACCAAGTCTATCCATTTTTAATAGGAATGTGCTGCACTTAGCCCAGTAAGTCACCTTCTGGATAGATTAGCTGCTCCTTTGCTGGCTTCTGCATTCCCCATGGTTTGTGCATTTCAGAGCTAGTAGGTGCTTAGCACCTCCACAGGAGTACAAAGAGCATGAAATGTGACTGGAAATTCTGCAGAACATTAGGTGGCTGAAGATATTTTAGGAACTTACGTTCCAGTAGTATTCAGTGAAGGCTTTTTTTTATAGCAGTCCTCTGGTTAGACAGAGGACAGAGAACAGCTCCATGTTCTCAAATGTTCAGTGATCTCACTGTTTTATCAGTCTCCACTACTACTGCAGGGAAAGTACTGATATGAGTGAAACTTACTATGAGTAAGTACTAATTACATATGAATTAATGAGCTAAAATATTTTTTAATTAGACTTGATAGAAAGCAAAATGCTGGGGAAACTCAGAGCCACAGAATATAGAAGAAATTGGTGCTTTTCTCTTTAAAGGTTGTTCTAATACCAATCAAATAACTTTGCTTCTAATTAGAAATTAACTTTTGTAAACAAGCAAACAAATATGTTAAGACCAGAAAGCTTGTGTAAAAACATCAGCCAGTTCTCCTTGGCACTTCTTTTGTTGTTTTAGGCTTAAATGCAGCCTTGTCACTTTAGTCCTTCTGGTAGACACTCTTGGGTTTTGTGCTCCTTGGTGAAATGTTATTTCCCTGGCAGTGATCAGTTTTGCTGGCATGGAAGCTGAATGAGGAATTGGGAAACAGATGCTCCTTTCACTTCTGGTAGCCCTACAGGTGCCTGGCATGCAGGTTTAGTAATTAACTTTCTTATGTCAGACACCTTTTAGGGGTTAAGCTGGGTATATTGTTGGCATGGTAAGATAACATGCCTGAAAGAGCCACCTCTTCAGGCACTTCAGATTTAGCAAATACATGCCAAGTGGAAAGGCAATGTCACCTGCACACTGAAAGTCACACCCTTCATAATCCTGAGATGTTGTCATCACATCAAGACATTTTTTTGCATTTTCTGTTATGAAGCTATTAAAACATGACAAGTGAAGACGATGACTCGCATCGTGATGAACAGTTATAACGTTTAAAGCGTGAAATCTTGCAGGTCATCTTTCTCTTGATTCCTCTGCCCACCTATGAAACACTGAGTGGCTCCTATCTCAAGATCACCTTCTTCTTAGAAGAAGAAGGTGGGAGAGTGTAGAACAGGCAGTTGTTAGCATGTGGTGCTGCAAAAAGACACAGGTGTAGCACAGGAACTGCCTGGGGCTTTAGAGCAGAAGATGAGGCTCACCTGGGCCTCCAGTGATGCTGAAAGGATGGGCTGCCACCACGTTAAACTGAGGGCACCTGTTGTTAATCTTCCTGCCCAGGTGGTCTCCCGTGCCTTTCATGGGATTTTCAGAGTTGGTTGTTGCTGCATCTTCTCAGTCGCTCTCCTAGAATCTGTTGCTTGTTCTCTTCAGCAGCAGGAGTTCAGTCACAGATGGACACGGACACAGACTGCAGGTAAGAGAGATGTGCAAATAGGCAGTTTCCTTGGAGGGCTAGTATGAATTCCTAGAAAATATCAATGTGAGTTCATGTGTACCTAGCCAGCACTCCAATTTGTAAAAAAATGATTTTATTTTTTAATATAAAATATTAAATTTATTATAAACAATAATAATAATATTATTTTATTTTTAATATAAAATGTGTGAAATGAAAAACAACTTTTTTACTTCTTTCCTTTCCTCTGTTTGTAATACTATGCTGTCTATTAATTAATGGTTTTTATAGGGCTTCTCAAACTGCATATACAGTGCACATGACTTCTGTGTCCAGCCCTCTGGTTTATTGCTGGGTTTATGCTCACTGGAAATAGTATTTTTTTTGACAGAATTCTATTTAGAACAGGTACATTCACAGCAGATTTGAGTTCTCACATTCCTTTGAACTATTAGTTGTGTTAATCACGTTAGGAACTTTGCAATTTGAAAGCCTTGCATAATAACTTATAAAAATTCCCAAATGTTTAATGTGTGCCTGTCTCATGATCTCCATAACCATGTCCATACGTATGGAGAGCGATGCATGTGGCCAGTGTTTCCTCTTCTGTGCTCTTCTGACTTCTGGTTTGCTGTTTTACCTTTTGGAACTGAGGGAGGTAACCCTCCATCATTACTATTTTCAAAACGTAGCTGCTTTAGAGGAGGGCTAAATATAGCATGGCTGTGCTGCCCTGTGCCAGCACGTGGGTGACTGCTCTCAAAACTGCTCTGCTCCACTGCCCTCTGAAGTCCTGCTGAGTGGATGCCATGGGCTCCACACTGTATGGAAGAGCTTGGCCTGAGGAGAAGACACAAAGCCAGTCTGGATATTGCGTTATTTGCTGTTCTTTGGGGCTTGCTGGCTGATACTGTGCTGTGGAATTAAATGCTCCTAATTTTGTGCCCACAAAGGAGGCCTTTGAAGTATGCACAAGTGGTAGATGCTCAAACTTAACAGATTTTCCAAGCTTGTCACTTACTGGGGAGGCACCAGAACTGAAGTGGAGGGAGCATAGGTTGCCATCAGTGTCTCGACATAGGTGTGGAAGATGGGATTTCTGCATCCTTATTGCAGAAATTACTGCTTGAGACTCATCTAAAGCCTTCTGTCCTGCTACCTTGTGATAGCAAGAGGTACCTGTGCATAAAAGGTAACAAAGTGTCTGATTTTATACAACTGGATTAAATATAACTTACAGAGCATGTGGTAGTGTTTGCACCTGTCTGAGATGTTGAAAAGGAAGGTGGATGATGAATCACTGCTCTTAAAATCTTCCTACTGTTGTCCTTTCCTTTAGGGTGGAAATTCTGACTGCCATAGAGATTGTGTTTGTAAAGTACTTTACTTACTAAGTTACTGCCAACACTGATTTTTGCTCCTGCAGGAATTGGTTTTAGGTTCTGGGTTTTTTTTATAAAATTGCTGTAGGGTGATGTGTCTCAGGCTGTTTAATTCTGTTCTTCCAAAATGAAGTATCTGAGGAAAGGATAAAGGGTGCAAAGGCTGTAAGTGAGATGTTGATAGTATTGCAGGTTTTGAACAACAGACTCCTGGCAACTGGCTGGCATGTCTTGGAGCTAAAGTAATTTTGAAAACATGTGACGTGAATTGATAAGCTCTGCAGTAGATTTAACTGCTCACATTTTGAACCCTGGGTGTTAGTAAGCTCACTGGGAGTGTAACATTCAGTGTTCTGAAGCAGTGACACGCAATTGCCCTCATTATGTACTCAGACTGTAATGTTAGCATAGCAGATTTTCTGACACTGCTGTTCTTTCACTTCTTTTCCCTTAGAAAAGGATGACTGAAGGTTAGTTTTTTGTTGGGAACTAAGAAACTCAGAGCCCAGACCTCTCTTACCTGGTAATTAAGTTCTTAAGCAGAGCCTTGCCTCAGGGGACTGTTTGTAAGTGGTGCTGTCGAACCACTTGAGTAACTAATCTATACAGTCTATACTCTTTGAATGAAGTTTAACACTTTGCAGACAACACCTGCTGCGTTGTGATGTTTAGGCAGACCACATTGTAACAAAACTAAACATTTTCTATCTCACTGTTGAGTAGCAGGTAAAAATGCTAGCCCCAACTTAAGTACTTCCAAATAAAATCCCCTCTGAACTACAGGGTTTTCTTTTTTTTTTTTTTTGTAAGCTCTACAAGCATATATATGTATACACACACATATGTACACAAATGTATGAGTGGCTTTTCAATGTCTATCTTTGTAATAAAAGCCTAAATACTTGCAGTGCAAGGTGGGAAAGTGAGTTTCCACTGCTCTACAGAGCTGGAAGGTTTATCATATCCATTTTATCCCTATAGGTGTATTGAATGCACTGCAGTTTGGAGCCTTGCAGTTCTATTTCTGTTAAGTTTTTAGGTACTGCACAGAGAGCTGATGCATGTATGGTCAGTAAGCTGTGCTGCAGGACAACTGAGCTTTGAGGAGAACGGATTAATAAAGAGTCTGAAAAATTAAAAACTATGTCATAAGAGCTGTTTTTGTGGCTGCATTAAGATGTGTCGGCTGTAGTTTGTTTACTGTTGCGGTTGAAAGCGTGACAGCTGGTAAATGAACTTGCTGAGAGACAGCATCAGAGTCTTAGAAATACTCTCTGCACCTGCTTGAGCAGGTAGCAATAAGTGGAGAGGTGAAAGTAGACCAGTAGGTTCAGTTGCATTCCCTGCAAGGCACTGTCCTGCTGCCAGTTAATGAAAACATTCTGGGAGCTTGTAACTGCACATATTTGGAGGTGGTGGTGCGGGGGAAAGTCGTTTGAGCTTTAGTTTTTCTACAGCTCTGTAGGAGCTGTGTTGTGCAGTTCATTTTTAAAGCCAGCTTGAATGCACAGCTAAGCAGCAGCCGAAAGTGCTGGTACAGTGTTAATAACGATGTTGCAGATGCTGTTGCTTCAGTGTGTTGATGGAGTGACAACCCTTTTGAATAGGGGAGAGCAGGCCAAAAGAGGAGGTTTCACAGCAGGGCTGGCACAATGGGCTGTTGTTGCAGACAGACCTTTGGGTAAGCAGTGATGAACAGACAGAGAGCGTGTTGGTGGTAATTACTGCGAGCTCTGTTTCTGAAAGCTTAATTGGGCCGGGTGACACCAGCGGTGTGGCTGCTGCTGCTCGCCCGCTGTCTGACTCTGCCATCTCATTGTGCTGAGATGCCCCAGGATGGAGCTCTGACCTCTGGTTCCACACACCTGTTTCTCCTGTGACAGGGCAACGCAGCTCCGAACGCTCTGCCGCGTGGAGATGGGCAATGTGGGAAATTCCCGACACCGGCCCCAAGGTGCCCGCATTCCTGCAACATCTCTGGGAGCCGCTGTTGTTAGGAGTCTGCCAGGGTTTCCACAGCAAACTCTGCGGCCTAAAGCCTCTCAGGGTGGAACTTGGCAAACAGGCCAGGCCTGATTCTGCTCCTGTTGATTCCAGCCGCAGGAGCGCAACTGAAAAGGAAAAGTGTGAGTCTTCTGTTGAAACAGATATTGCATCAAGGGTACTTGGGATGGCAAAGGCAGCTATTTCCAGTGATCCAAGTCAGGATGGATGAGCCTTTGAGCAAGCTGATCTGGGGGGGGAGTGTCCCTGCCCATGGCAGGCGGTTTGGTGGAACTGGATGATCTGTAAGATCCCTTCCAACCCAAACTCTTCTATTATTCTTGTGCGCAATTACTCTTAACACTGTCAAAAAAGAGGGTTGTTCTGAGTAGAGAGAATTTTCCTGAAAGGGAGAAATGTCTAAACAAGCAAACAACCCAGCTCACATGCCATTTGAGGTTGGCCAGTTTAAAGCTACACGGCAGCAGGTGATTTGATAACCAATAAACTAATTCCAAAAGCAGCATTTTTATACTTCAAGAATCACAAGCTCTCTATAGTGGAGAACTTGGCACTAATGGAGGCTGCAGTGCTTGCTGGGGTGTTTTAGTGCCAATAGTAATCAAGCTGTGGCAAAATGGAGCTTCCTCTGGTGTCAGTTTTTTTGGCCAAAAAGTCAAGGTTATTAACCTCATCTGGACTTCTCATAACTCCTCTGTAGCTCCCCAGATGAAGGTTTACATATTGAAGTTTCTGAATGTCCAAACGGTCAGAAAGATGTGTAAAATGTGCAACAGAAGAGTGGCAGTTCAGAGGTTCTGAGTTGATTTGGGTTTTTTTTTTGCTTGTCTCTTGTTTTAATAATTTTAGCCATTCTTCTGTCCTTTGCAGTGACCACTTGTGCAGTGTTAATTGAGATGAAATTCTAGTTTGGTTTACTTAATTGTATCATTTCACAATAGGATTTTGTACCATGAGCCAGGTGTTTCAGAATGAGGAATGAATGAGTATAACTAAAAAGAAAATAAAATTTCAGGTTTAGGAAGTTCTAAGGCAAGGTGCACCCAAATTCTGTTGTCCAGGTTTCTCCACTTCTGTGAAGTTCAGACAATTGCTTTATGTCTGTCAACTTTGTTTTTATTTAATCCAGGCAGTAAGAGAACCTTGGTTGGACACAGGTCCCAAGTGACGAAGGATGTGAAAGCACAGAAAATCAGGGTGTAACCAGAAGTTTCTTGTGCTCAGTGCTGAATCCTGGTCCACTTTGGGGCACTGCAGTGTTAAACTCTATCTGGTGTTTGAAAAATGACTCACAATGTAACACACCTATTAAGTAATCACTGGTTTCTTGCATGATTCTTTCCTGCCTGTAACAATGACAATACTGGAACCTACTTGAATTGTTAACTCTTCATAGTCCTGAATCTGGCATCCTTCCTGCAAGGTGAGAGAGGGGCTGAAGTTGCAGAAACCTTTCAGTTTGCTTTCCTGCTACCCAGGAACAGTTCAGTATTCCAAAGACTATACCAAGTCCTCAGAGGACCTCTAACGTTGCAGGTAGAAATATTGGAGTGGGGTTTTTGTTTTTCTTTTGGGGGGGGGTGTGTGTGTGTGTGATTTGGGCTTTTTACACTTTGTTTTGTTGTTTTGGTTTGGTTGTTTTTTTTTTTTCTTTCCTTGGTTGCTTTGTTTGTTTGGTTTTTTTTCTTCTTCTGGTAGGTTAGTCTGGAAGTAAAGATGTGCTTCACTAAAGCTGGCTGCAGATTTATCTTTCCTACTCCAATTCCTTCCATCCATCTGTCCATACACAAATGTACCACTCAAGCTTTATATGTTGAGGCTTTTTTTGCACGAAAAGACATAAAAAACTACAGTTTACCCCTAGCTGTTGCTCTAGAGAAGGCAGAGAGTTCCTAATTCATGAATTAGTGATGCAACCCCATACATATTGCATTAGAGCAAGGAACAGTGCAGCAAGTGATGTGTGCTAATTCAATATAAACCAGCACAGAGTGGCACAAAACTACAGCATTCTGCAGTATTTGTGAACTGCAGTGTTCTGAGGGCTTGACGTGGCACTTTCCTATATAAAAAGGGTTGCATTGTGCACAAAGTTGTGAAAGAAACGCTGCTATTCAGTGTGTTTCAGCTGTTTTTTTCCATATGGAGTTAGTATTTGCTGTCTGCTTTGTTGTGTGGTTGGTTTTTTTTTTTGCTTTTTTTACTTTTTTTCAGAACTGGCCAAAGATCTTGCATGCTCAGCACGATCAGCTGCTCATAACTCTGTGGCCAAACCCTATGGCAATAAAGTCTTGGGCATGAACAGAATTTGTAGGTAGCTTAGTTCAATCTTCTGTTTTTGTCAACTTGAGAATAAAGCTTGTTCATTTTAGTCTTACACTAAGTCTGCATTGGTTGAATTTACATGTCTTTGAGCCACAAATAAACATAGTGCCCAGTCTCCCAGTGCCAGAAATAACTGACTCAAAGAAAGAGGGCTGGCATTAAAACTTGCCTGCTTAGTGCAGGTGGGCTGTATTGCAGTTGTTTTGTAATGAATTCAGTAGCTTCAGCTCCTGCTCACTGTGTGATTATCTCACACCTGCAGGTGAAAGGCAAAAGCCCCTTCCTGTCTTTGAGAATAAAGTGGTTTCTGTGGTGTTCTCTGATGTTCATTAAAGGCCTCATGTTCTTGACTGAATTGCTGCAAGAGAACTGACCAGTGGCACAGTTCAGTGTTGAGGTTTCACATTGGGCCTGGAAACCCCTTTAAATGAATCTTCTTAAGCTTTTTAAGGCTCTTCTGCTGTTGTTCTGTTGCAATGTGCTGCTGGGAGCTTGCTCTGGCCTGTCATTGCAGGCCTGATAGTAGTAACCTAAACCCTTAATCTCTGTCAACTTTGCCAAATACCGCCGAGACAGTCGTAATTTATCCCTTCCAAAACAGATGTGTGATGAGATGGCTGTACATCCACGTCTCCACTTCACAGCATGATCATATTACATGCATATAAAAAAGAGTATTTTCTTCAGTAGCTCCATTATTTAGATTTTTTGTTGCTTTAACTCTTTCTGTCTCTTCTCCCTGTCACAATTATTTCTCCAAAGACTTCAGTTGTGTTTGCACACTCTAAGTACTGAATATTTTGTAAGGCAGAGCTCTCCTTTCCTGCTGGATATTTATAGCTACGTCAACCATTGCAGAGGCAGGAAATCACCACGGTTTCAAGAGAAAAGTTTTCTACTTCCCCTCTTTCATCCTACTGTGTGGTATTTACTGAAGCACAGCCTATTTTCTCTAATGGGAAGAACTAATGTTTCATTGCTGGCAGTACCTGAGCTGTGAGTCCCTTGTGGCAGCAGATATTGCAGGTGGTTGCACTGGTACAAGCTTGTTTGCAAGCAGGGCATTACTTATGGAAGTGAAGAAATAGGAATATTAATTCAGCTTGAGGATTCTAAGCTACATAAAGCTTAAACCCAGATGACTTCAGGTCAGGCATCTATTTGTATTAGGATGAACCCTACTTAGGTTTGCTCTGGGGCAGAAAGGGTTTGCAAATTACTGTCCCTTGTACCCTCAGCATTGAGAATGAGACACAAAACTGGCAAAGCCACACAAAAATCCTGCAGCAAGATCTGTGCTGACTGCATGTCACTGTTACTCATCGTGTGGTTCCTCATTATGATTAGGTAACTTTGCAGATCTCTCATTTTTCCTTAAGCCTTCATTGCAACCTGTGAAAACAGATTAAAATTTATTTCTACACAGCCTATTAATGATCATGAACTATTTGATATTCCTTTAGATATCTCACTGTATTTGAACGCGTTTTCTCTTGCAGTACAGAGGGAAAGCGATTGATTTTGATTTCTACAGCTGCTTGCGTGGCTGCAAGTCTGTACACCAGGCAACGCCAAATTACTGGTTGTAGATCCCCCACCTCCGCGGCAGAAATGGTGCAGCTCTGCCACCTCACGGCAGAGCTGAAAAAGAACAACCCAAATTGCTGGGGGGCAGCCAGAAGTGTAAATGGGAATGCAGTGGATCCTACTATTGGGCTGTGTTTTAATTAAAAATAAAGGGAATATCCCACCATTGGTCAGTAATTCTGTTTGGCTTTGCTCTCCCTATCTCTCCAAATTGGCTTGTTTTTTGTGTTTAGCCTGACTTTGCTTGTTCTTCCCACATTACTCTGGTAATGTCAGGAGACAGAAGACATAGTTCTGATTTTAACTTCATTGCAGTTTCACAGTTTCAGTCTCTCCTGTTCTCTGCATCTCTATTTCCATGTGTAAAAGTGAGGACTGTATATCTTGCAATCTTTCACAAACCCAAACCCACTCCCCAGACTTCATCCTGGAAAGTGCCCCCCAAAATTTTTAAATCCAACTTTCAACAGCTCTGGCCCAATATAAGTTAGATTTATGAGCATCCTGCTTTGTCACTCTTCTCCCCTCATTTCTGGCTTGATCTCTCAGTCTAAACCAGTGGCTGGGGGCTGTGAGCCTGCTCTCTGATTACATTTTCTCTTAGGTCCTGAAAATAAGTTCTTTAGCCCTGGATACGAGCCTGGCCAAGAGCAAACAGACCGTGCTTGTGTGCCAGTTTCCTGTAACTGTGCAAGCTGGTCTCTCTTGACTGATCAAGAGAAAATACATGGGTTATTTTGGACTTCCTCCTCCTGAAGTCTGACAAATCATTCACCTCTCCCTACTGTTTGGACTCAAGATTCCATGTCCTCGTAAGGCAGCGGTACCCACCCTGAAACAGGCTGTGCAATGATGGGTGGAGTTACCTGGAGTGCTCTCCTTTCCTGTCCTGCTCTTGATGTGATGTGAAGTGCAGTCACTGTACTGACAGCAGTGCCAGGCTGATATAACACATTTTTACCTTCAGTATGTTTCTGGAAAACCCTGCGAGAATTCCCCTCGCTGCTGCTTGCCTGTATTGGTGTATTTTGAGCATATTCTGGAAGCACTGTGATACTGTAAATCTTTCCCTTGCTAAAATCAGACAGTAAAACTCACTGTGCTCTCCATGAAACAAGTATTTTCTTTGATTTATTTTGGGCTGTGTGTCTGTTAGGCATCAATGTAATAAGAGACGTGCAGTTGATTTGACGTAATTATTATGAGTGTCTGCTTTGTAGCAGACAAATTAGTCCTGTATAATTTGCTCTGTTATGATGTTTTGACCCTCTTTGGAAGACAGTCTGTAACCAGAGCTTGCTGGTGAATGTATATCTGGGGCACAAGTACTGGAGAGGGGAGAGAGGTTAGGACTGCAGTCTCAGTTGTATTTGATGTTGGTGTTTCATGATAAAATGCTAAAGCCATCATAGAAAAGCTTAATCAGAAGTGTTGTTTAGACATGGAAAATTTTAACATGTCCAGTTATTTTTTCCTAGCATTAGGCCCAAAGATGAGAGAGGCAGTGAGCAAAGCATGAGCTGAAGCTTCTCTAGGTGAGCTGAAATTTGTTTCCTCCAAGCTGCTCACAATCAGAATGATATCCTATCAAGAGGATGGTGAGGAGTTCAAATAATACATCTTAATAGGTGTATATTTTTTTCAAGTGACTGACCTACTTACACTGGAAAGCATTTAGAGAAGAAATTACATTCTTGTGAAAAACAATTCAGTCTCTTGGTCTCTCTGCCTTTACTATTCTGAATGTGAGAGGGTGCTAAATACAGGGTCTGGATACCTGCAGTGATTGCTAATATGTATAAAATAGTGCAGTTACAAAAAATGAATGCTTTAGTGTTCCTCTATTTTTTATTTACATTGAGGAGTTACCACTGTGGTGGTATTCAGACTATATGTTTCACTAGCAACAAAACATTCCCAAGAGGATGCTATACATTTGGGAATTAAGCGACCAGTTTGCTTCTGACTGTTGCTGACTTGTTTAATCCATATGCCAGATCTTCCTTAGCTGGAAAATGTCAGGATTGATCTTTCCTTACAAAGCATTTTGAGACATTCAGGCCAAATACTTGAGTTAAGCACAATTTTGTTCCTTTTCTCTTCTTTCATCTGTCCTTTCCCAATTAATCAGTTATGCCATAGATGTAAGGCTGGACTCTATCCAAGGGAAGCTTTGGCTGATATCTTAATTCACTGTTTTCTTCATAGCCTGCAGTATTTGTGCATTTGTTGACATTATTCATCACGTTTGGTTTTGGTCTTGTTTACTTTGAAAGGTAAAATCTCTGTCCAGGCGACAACTTAGTTAGAAAAGGAAAAATGTATGTCATAACACTGCTCATCATAGATGTCAGTACCTGAGTCTGTATCTATAATTCTCATGTATTGGTGAGCTCTCAAAGCAGGAAAGATGGAGCTGTAGGGAAAAGTGGGAAAAGGCCAGCTGGTGTTGTTTCTTTTCGTTCTTGGTTGCCGGTAACTTTTGGCTCATACAGCAACTACTGCGCTTTGCAGGATGAAAAATTCCACTCCTTTTCTTTCTGCACAGGAGACTCAAATAGATCTTGATGTGTATCCAAAATCCTGAATTAAAGACTAAATGTTCTGGGAAACAGCGTCTTGGGGGGTTTCTGTGGGTTCTTATTCCACCAAGTGCTCTTTTGAACATTCTTGCTATTGTGCACTTTGTTCTGTGCCCTGATGGGTCAACTGAAGAATTTAGGAGGATAGAGCAAGTTGAAGTAAAAAAAAGGCAATCTTTCTGTTTTATTGATCCCCCTGAGTCCTTAATTGAGTTAATTGGAAGCAATAAAACATAACTAAATGTCTCTCTGAGGCAAGAACACTCAGTTTTGGGGCAGGCTGTAGCGGGAACACAGTGGGAGAGAGGGAGGAAATGTTAGAGGCATAAAGTCTCAGAAAGCTGTTTGCATCCGAGGGAATTTGATCTAAAACTTGGGAGGATGTGGAGCAGAGCTAAGTTGTGCAGTGAGTGGTAGCAACTTTTCTATTTGAACTACTGAGTTGTTAGGTGACTGTATGTTTTAAATTCTGCTACGCTGCTGAAAGTCTTATAAAGATACTTTGCCCTTTCAGGGGTTTCACACTCAAAAGGGACTTCATAATCCCCAGAGTGCGATAAATGATGCTTTAATATTGCAGAACGTTTTGCTGAGACATGTTTATTAACCAGAACTAGACAGGAGGTTGTCACAAAGCTTGGAAAAGAACTGAAACAGACACTTCCACGGGAGTTGGGGCACAACTGCCCTCTTTGGTAGCAGGCTAAATTTGGGCTCCTTTAAAGCTATCATGAACCTGCAAGCACTGTGAGGACATACATCAGTTGTTTTGGGTCACCTGTGAAACATCTGCCTTATTTTCAAATGTCCTTGGTATAAAAACAATCAATTGTCAGCACCATTTTTATTAATGGATTGAATTAAATAAGTTCAAAATGGTATTGGCTTAAAACTTTAGTCTCTGACCCTTTTACAAATATTTATTTGCCTAATTTTCAGAAAAGCATTTTTCTCCCCCTAAAATGCTTGAGTGCCAGAAAAATCATCTTTCATCTTTCTGAAAAATGAATTGATAGCATGGTGAGCGTTGTTACTGCATAATTTTAGGTTGCAGACCTTTTTTTGCAATGTTTACCCAAACCCAGCTCTAATCCTAAACTGGAAGAGCAGCTTAATTAGGATTCATGTGGGAATGTTGAGATGAAATGATATAGTTTGTCTTTTGCAAGTCAAGTGAATTTATCAGTGACCTCTGTTGGTCTAAAAAAGTACACGAATCCCAACTGAAGGCATCACACTGTTCTTCTCTGAGATATGACTTTATTTGTACAGGGGGAGAGGGAAAAACATGGTTGTGAGCTGAAGTTATTTCATGTTGTGGTTCTAGGAATTGAGAATCTCGAGGTAATTCCCTCAGCTTTTCAATCCATTGAGCTTTGAAATAACACAAAGACTGGCTGAAAAAAGTGAGTACAAAGCTCCCCTCTCTCGATGTGAGTGTGGGTGGTGGGGGTGTTTCTTTAAGCATACTAAAATCGAAGTGAGTTTTGTGTTTGTGCCATTCAGATCTTTTATCTCTTAATGTTGTCTTTCATTTTGGGGAAGTAGTAGGCAATAATGGGCTTGTCTTGAGAATTAGACTTGGTTCTTTTGTTACATCAAACTTGGATGTAATTTTAATCGAGTCACTGGAATTACAATAGGGTAAAACCAGTGAAAAATAAGTTTGTTGGAAAATCAAAATTATGACACAACTATCCAAACATAAATACGTTCAATCTGTATCAAAACTAAATCTGCTTTCAGTTAAGAACTACTGGATTCATAAATATAATATGAATTGATATGAATGAATGATAAGATAATGAATTATATGACTCATGAAGTTTAATATTTCAATACATTTTGTCTTGTTTTCCTGGCAAACTGTTAGGATGTGATCAGTGATGCCTGAAAGCACAGGTCATTGCATTTAAAAACAAAACAAACCAATGCACAACCAAACCCAACAAAAAACAATGCCATTTAAATCTTTTCTACCGATCTTCTAACAGGTTAATTACTAACCAACATTTTCTGCTCATTTTACCCTCCTCACCCTCTCTCCTTCATTCCTTGTCCCCTTTGCTCTTAAACTTCATCTTGCCAGTAGGTGAACACATTTTCCACCTCCCTTCCACCTCAGACAGGAGCAGCAACACAAACCAGCTTTTCTAGAAAGAATTAAACCCCTCTCCCTATGTCTTGCAGTCTGGCCATCTCAGTGGTCCAGTAACCCAAAGCAGCTTGTGTTCCCTCCCACCAGCCCCTGAGCCCCTGTAAAAACACCTCAGAGCCGGAAAAACAGAGCAACTCTTCTGGAAGGCTCTGATCATGAGTGTTCTCTAT
>JAWWES010000168.1:6399469-6421485 GCA_035583135.1 Lophotriccus pileatus | reverse complement strand
GTTACTCAGGTCTTGTCATGTATTACAGGATGTGCCTGTTTTTGAGATTTTTCAGCAAAAGTTCATCTCTGTTTTGGACTATCTGCCAGGCCAGTTTGTGTCGGTATTTGGTTGGCATTAAATTGCCTAAGAACTGCAAATAGTACAGGCACATCTTGCTTTTGCAGCAGCTCTAGATTAGCTTCTAGGCTGCCATTATATATTAATGCCTTACCTGTGGGCTGGTGTAGGGGTTGAACTCTACTATATTTCATTTGAAACTTGGGTGTTCATGCTTGCTGATGTAAGTGATCTCAGCACTTACTGAACAGGAATAAGAGCCAAACTGAGTCACATCAAAGTTCTGTACCTGTTGTCAGCAACAGCCATGAGTAAATGGCCAGAGAAGAGGCACCAGCAGGCCTTGATCACTCTTCCAGTCATTAATACTTCTCAGTTTTGAGCCAAATGTGTCTTTACAGATACAGTCACCCTCAGTGGGCTACATTTGTCAAAAGAAAGTGTCTCTCCTATGTGTTTTGACAGTCTGTGAATGGTTCTATAGGAGTAGCACTTTTCTGTGGAGAACAACTTCCTCTGGTTTCCATTTGCCTCTTAATCCTTGTGTTGGCAGAGCATGACTAAGTCTTTATGTTACTAATTTTACAGACCTCTGTCAATCATCCCTGCTGCCACCTCTCTTCTAGACTGAAGGCTGCTGTGATTACATAACTTTGCTCATCCATGTCCTCTCAACCTTTTCCAGCTCTGCTGTGTCCCTTCTTGAGTTGAGCAGATCAGATCCAACAGCAGCAATCAAGGTGTAGGCAAACTGTATTTTTGCTTTGGTGGGCTGCTCCCTTTTCCTTTCCTGACCCTTCTTGATATTTCACATGCCTTTTTGACTGCTGCTGTTTTCATAATATCTTGCTCATGAGAAATGAACTTAAAGCACATATTTTTATATATGAAGGCAGTTTTTCCTACTGCTCACTTCAAATGGCAGGTACATTCAATAATATTAGTGCTTGAAATAATTTAGCATTTCTTTCCTCCTTTTTTTCCTCTTATCATTTAACTACATGGCAGAACTTTTGTCATCAGCAAACTTTGTCACCTCATCCCTAAAAAAAACCCATAAATGGAAAAATGTGTTTGATGGCACAGGTCTCACTACCTCTCCCTGCACAACTGCCACTGGGTGAGCTCTCTTCACTGGAAAAGCTGATTCACTCTTCCTTTTCATTCTTGCCTGCTCGTTTCTTTTAAATCTAACATTTATTCACAGACTGTTATGTCTTTCTTACCAACCAGATCCTTGTTATTCACATGCTTGTTGTCCCTATGGAAGAGGACCACTAGGTTTAAGCTCAGTGAGAAATTTAACCCTCAGCTGGCTCACAGTGTTGGTGGCACGACTGCTGCTTCTTCAGCTGCTTTGTGAGTGCAACATATGCAGTTTAAAAAGGGCTGTACAAATTTTTCAAACTAATAGTTTAATTTCTTTGTTTCAGATTGGAAGTACAGTTCTGGCTTTGTCACTGCAGACATGATGAAAGCCCACCTCCCTCCTCCAGGCAGTGAGACCCTCATTCTCATGTGTGGGCCACCTCCAATGATTCAGTTTGCCTGTCAGCCCAACCTGGACAAGCTTGGCTATCCCAAGAGCAGCACATTTGCTTATTAACACAGATGCCATCTGATACCTTTTTGTAAGTACTGTGCATTTTCCTACAGAACAACTGATATGTAACTGTGCAGCATTTTTTTTTTTGTATGTGTGTATGTGAATGTTTTAGACCCCTAGAAGTAATTTCTGTGGTTTATAACTTCATAGTTACCTTTCCATGTTTTAATACTAAGAAGCTTTAGTTTTAATGCTAATTTTAATACTAATTTTGAGTTGTGTGGCAGTAACCTCTTAAGAGTTAGTATGGAAATGAATTCTGAGGAAAAGAAAATTCAGTGTACTCAGAGAGGTAGGAGAGGGGGATAAAACCACCTATTTCTAAACATGGGTTATAAAACTGGTGTAGGATGACTTGACTGCTCCATAGATAATTCACTTAGTGAATCCTGGGGAAGGAAACTACAAAAGCACAGGTTTTTTTGTGGTTTTTTTTTTTTTGTTCTTTTTTTAATGCTGCTTTACAGCCCTTTTATCAGGGACTAAGAAGTCACGGTCTGCTACTGAAAAAGTGAACAGAAATTCTCATTTTCATGCTGTCTTGTAACAGCCTTAGCTAAAGAAACACTGCCAAGTGATGTTGCATCATTTGCATGTTATTCTCTTGGGGCTTGCTACGAAATTCCCTTTGCTGAAGAGATATCACGGCTTCTTTTTGCCTGGTGTAAACTATGCTGAGTTGATCTTACACTCAGGTGTTTTTACCACTTAGCATTGAATTTTTAGTCTTCAGTGCCTGAAGTCCTTCATGTTCATTTCCAACAATTAGTTCACACTATATTCAACAAATCCCTGGGCCAGCTGACTTGTTTCTTCAGCAGTTAAAATTATGTGTTTACTAAATATTTTTATTCATCTAAAGCAAACCTAAAGGAATCTATTCGTTTAAAATTGACATAGAGGTTTTGTACTTTATCAGCTACATTTGTAGCAATAATGCAAGGAAAGACCTGGGCCTTCAGGCTGGGATTCTGTCCCTGCTGGGAGGTCAGCTACTTGTATTTGCATTAAATCATTCCGGAGTCAGGAAGAGATAAAGGAACATCCAGAATTTATTGATAACAGTCAAAAAATAAGCATTTATACCAGTGTAATGCTAATTAGGATTTCTTACTACTTATATTTTTTAAAAAATCAGCAATTTTGTAGATTGACTATTCACAGCCAAGTTAGCACAACAACACACTGAGTTACAAATACAGCTTTGAAAGAAATGGGAAAATCTGTTTGGAATATCCCAGTGATACCAAGGCTGCCTCTGCTGGAGCAGTTCATCCCATTTGCAGTACTGTAACAATTTTGCTGGCTAATTAACCTGGAAAGGTATTTTATTATGATACTTTTCTGGTAGTCTTGCTGTACTTCAGCATCTTTTTCCATCAAGGGCTTGTTGGACAGGATTATGTTCTATTCTTCCCTGCACTTCCATTCTTCAACACTGCACTGACTTAGATTAAAAAGAGGGGCAGGACATATGCCAGTGAAAGGGATGAGAGATTAAAATCCTTTATGGGAACCAGTCTGGCAAGGCCAGAGTAATACTGAGTGAGCCATCACTGCTGCACTCACCAGCATCCATCTGAATTTCCAGGTAGCTCTGATGGAAGCCCACATGGTACAATAGTGTATTAATGATTCCTGTGTTACAAGTTAATTATAAAAATAAAAAATTACAAAAGGTCTTTCATATAACATACCATGTAAAAGAGGACTGAAAAAAAAGGGTAAAGCATGGTGCCAGTCTTAGCTTTCCAGACTCTGGATCTGAGTCCCATGCTTCTCCCAACACCTATTTCATGTGACACTGTATGGAAAAACAGCACAGAGGAGAGTTACCTGTAACATGTGGCTACGTTAAATGCTATCTGCTAAGTCACAGTAGCAGAAGAGAGGTAAAGCCATCCTGCACCAGGGCCTCCAGCTGCTCCTGGCCACTCCTGCCAGGCATTGAGGTATGAGTAATGTTCTTGGTCACGCTGCAACATCATCTCCAGTCTTCAAAGGTAGGTGCTAAAAACTTGCTGTCATTCAGCATTTCATCCTGGCTTAACAGCGTCTGAAAGGACAAGATGGGAAGGAGTGAGCGTGTTCAGGTACAGAAACCCAGCTGTAATGAGATCAGGCTCACAACAGAGGGGGTTAGAGCTGCATACAGTTAAAAGGAATTTCTAGAATATAGCTTTAAATACACTTTTTTTGCTTGAGGAAATCCTTAGAGATTTCATGTGTGGCATGCGACTCAACTACCTTATATAATTCTTCATTATATCATTCAGTCCCTTAATTTATTTGTTAATAAATTAGACCCTGTGGAGTGAGGAATTAATAACGGGGGTAGGCTGTTTGTCTGCTTTCCATGGAGTTTTAGCTCATGTACATTTTCAAGTCTGTACCTCATTCCTAGTCCTTGCTGGGACCGAGGCATTTGGTGGTGCAAAATCTCTGAAGAATTGTTTTCATTTAAGGGGATGAATATCTGTCATTGTGTTAAAGAGGGGGAAGAGTTCTTGAAAACTTAAATAGGCCTAAGTGAAACTTAATTTCTAGAGCAATTTAAAAGCAGGGTGTTTTTTTTACCAAATGCCCAACCAGGTTACAAGGAGGTATTTAACAGGAATAATGACCCACTTACAGTTAACTACCACCATCAGTGACCAACTTTCACTGAATTGTAGCAAGAAAGAACACATTTGTGACTTTTAAACAAGAGTGAAATGAGTACCTACCGTGAGCTGGCTTATGCCTTGAGAAAGAGCCCCTATTTGCATTACTGTGCCTTCTGAGGGTTCCATCTGTAAAAGCATTCAGGAACTAGTTCAAATCAGACAGCATGTGCAATTTTATTCACTCTACATACAGCTTTGGGAGGTATCTGTGCCTGGACAAATGAAGTTGTGATAAGTTTAAAGGGTGATTTCTGCACATTAACAAAACTGCCTCCATGATACAAGGTACATGAAAGTGCACTTAACAATAGGAAGGGTGAATCCTGGTTAGGAAAGACTAATTCCATGAAACTTGGACTCTGCTTCACAGAAGAAAAGAAAAAGCTTAACTGATATTGTTAAGTATGAATGTAAATGAAAATGAAAAGTAGTATTTTCCAGATAGTCTAACACTGCTTATACTCCTGGTAGGCTTCTTTCACAGGCAAGAAGTAAATGTCCTTGATTATCCAGTCCTACCTTGTTTTACGTAAAAGCATAAACAGTTCCAGGGCGTTGTGATTTCGCAGCATGACCATGTGCTCAGAATCATGCTTAGGTGAAAGACCATGCTCCTAGAGAAAAATCCAATTTCTGTGATGCTTGAACAACTGCATAGTGCAAGTTCTTGGCTCAAAGTTAATGCATTCTGTCAGAACTCCCAGCTGAACATCAATACTAAACCACGAGATTTGGTATTCTCTCTCTTTAGGAACAGTATAAAGTGTACTTTGAAAAAAGACAATGGTTAGATAATGAACACAAATGAGATGTTAGATGCACTAAACCATGCAAATGAAAAAAAAACCTTCACGGTTAGTCTTTTCAATGTTGTGACCATTCCCTTATCAAGCTTAAAATGTTTTTATCCTACTGGAGAAAGGGCATTTTACCCCAGCTGCCTCTCTCTGGCTCTTGTGTGTTGTTAATGTGCACACAAGGCTCCAGGACTCCATTTTTCAGGGTTTATATCCCTTTACACAACATCAAAATATAAAATTTGATGGGTTTTAGTCGTCATCATTTGTCTTTATGATGTCTAGGCCGTTTCATTCACAGGTTCACTACTACATAACAAAAGTGAATTATTTAAGTATTGGTTTATTAATAATCTTGTTCATTACTGATGCGTTGTTTTCACATATGTCTAAGCAAAACTACTCCCCGTTGTACACAATGAAAGGAAAATTCAGTTGGATTCTCTGATTAACGTCTGTTTAAAAAATACAATCCAGTTGTACTTTAATATAACTCCATAGCTCTGTACAAATTTGTCCAAATGAATTTATCACATTAAAAACCACCCATAAAGATAATGAAAAAAATAGTGTGCCATACTGAGGTTATGAAAGCTGGAAGTATAAAAGTCTTGTGTTTACTGCAACCACCCCCTTAACTGTTAAAATGCATTGATCTTCGTAGTGTAAAGGTGTCATAGTCCTGAAAAAGGGCTTGAAGGTGGAGGAGTTTATGATGATGTTGATTAAAAAAAAATAACCTGACATTCTTAGTAGAGAACTCTTTCCAGTGTCCACAGCCAACACTTTCTCAGTAAGTTCATGCGGATATAGCAAACAGGCTAATGTTTGGTTATTTGCAAGCTTTGGAATGCATGGAGAGGATGAGATGAGAATGGCATCAGTCTGTGTGTCCCACCTGATCCAGTTCCCTGTCAGTGAAAGGACTAAGTCCTTTGTATCCACCATAGTTTTTTGGAGTACCATTTGTAGCAGCTGGGTTTGTATCCATAGGGCAAATGTAGTCTGTTGATTCATCAAACTTCTTTTTTCTTAAGTTTCCAAAATGGGAAAATCCAAGTTTCTTTGGCTAGAATAAGAAGACAACACAAGTAGTTTTGAATAAGAGAAATAAGGTGGTTCTCCTTTTGCATTTACTGCTATACCCTGGTCATTCAAGTATGGAGATTCTAAACTAAATACATTTGTTTTCAAATTGGGAATTACAGTTGGTATTAAATGCATTTACATTGTGTTCCTTCTAAGAAAAGGCAGAACAGGTTGCATGCTTATTCCAGAAGCCCATTTAAACAGACACAAATTACAAGCTTTGCTATCTAGAGTCAAGGAAAATGTAACACTCCTTCTAGAACTGACTTCTCCCTGTCCATGTTTGTCCCTTATCTTCCTTACAGACAGGGTAGAGAAGCCTGAAACGTCTCATTTTGACAGCAGCACCTACCCGAACTTTGGCAGTGGTGGTCAGAGGGGTGTACGCTGCCGACTCCATTATTTCTCTTTTTTCTTGCTGTGCCTCTGGTCCAATTAACACGTTAAAATTGGTGGTGAGATGGCGGCGCAGGAGGGTCTTTTGAGGTGGGATATTCAGGAGCATGGCCAGCGCGTCACCGTTGAAGCGAGGTTCGAGAATCTGTTAAGAAGGCAGCGTATTTATTTTTTATATGGCTAAATATTTGCAATAGCAAACCATTGCAGTGCTTATCAGAGGATTTCTCACTCTTACTAAGGCCATCTGTGCGCATCAGAACTTTTATAGCTCACCCATGATACTAAGGGTTTGAGTGGGAAATAAATGAAAAGAGCAATAAGAAATGGTGAATGTGATCAGGCAAATATGCATTTATATTTATAATTTTCTGCCCTACTCGGAGTATAAACTTTACCTTAGTACAATTTCTTCTATTTAATTTTTGCAAAAATTCTACAGTAGTAAATCATGGTATTTCCGAACTCTGACTTTCCTAAGCTGCAAATAGTTCTAAATTATTTGAATTGAAAACAATGTCCTTCCTGGTTGCTGGCAAGGCTGCTGTGAGTTCAGGATATTTATTTACCATGTCTCAGAATTCTGGTAAAACCACAAAGAAACACTCCATGATGCCTTATCAGTAAGTCACTTTCTCAAGGTACAGTTCAGGGTTTTTTATGTATAGCTGTCAAACACTTGTGCACACTCAGCTTTGACTATAAAAAGTGTTTTAGCTGTTCCTTTTTGATTTTAGTTTTCCTTTGAAAAATTAAGATGCATGGATCAGATAAAGAGGCTCCTCAGAAGGCCTGATCACAGATGCATTTGTTTCCTCCTGCTTGACAAATATCAGATAGAAGATGTTTTATGTTCCAACCTGTCAGTTTTTAGTAGATAGGTAGTAAAATGCTGAATGCTTACAATCAGGCCCCCGTGCACTCCACTTCCACGAAGGTTTGGTGCATATTCTGCCAGATCCACTGATCTGAGCCATTCCATCACTCTATGGTTGGACCACTGAACCACGTCAGAAGGCGACACGTTGTTCTGTCGAAGGAACCAGAAAAAAGTGATCACACAACAGCCTGTGCTGTCTGAGTGTGCACAGTGTGCATCCTCAGTTCAGATAAAAACATCCTTCCTCTTCTTCCCTGCAGTTCTTCCCTGACTAAAGTATTGTTGCTGTTCAAGGCCTCTTTCAGCAGCCTCTGACGAGTTGGCAGGTCTAGTCTAGTACAGATAAACCCCATGAATTGCATCAAGTAGGGTAACAGTACAGATTAGTTATAAAAAAGGGACCATTTTGAGAACAGTGTTATTGACACTTAATACTAAGAGAATAAGGTATTCTGATCAGGTAAGGCAAAAACCTTACAGGTTTTGAGAGTTAAAAATTAGGACAGGCAAAGAAAAAACATTCCAGATTATTTCCCTGGAGGGTAAATTAACTTCTTTAAACTATGCAAATAACTTCTAAAGAAAAATGCGTGAGGTTCAACTAATAAGTTGCTCAAACTCTTAAGGAGTGCATAGATTTTTATTATCAGTTAGTACATGTTACATTCCAGAGCTGGAAAGCAGCATAATTGCTGCTTTAGGGTCAATTCCCTAGTAGCAATGATTCTTTTGGTATCATTGTACACTGCTAACTTTCTATCCCCTTTGGCTGGAACCAGGTATTTAGGGCTTGCTTAAATTAATTTATTTGGACATCCTTTTACCTCCTCAACCGGTCTCCTGCGTAGACAGTGGGGGTTAAAATTGTTGACGTGCAGCACATGAATGGCACATTTAATACTCAGATGATGTAGCTGACTGGTGACTTTGAGAAAGAGAAGGTCATTCTGTGAAGGAGAGAGCCTTTTAGGTGACACAGAAAACACACCAAAACAGGTACTTTACCCACGAAGAAAGATTTTAAACTTGCTGTGTAGTTTGATATAAATTACAGCAAGTGTGGTTTAGGCAAAATTAAAGTTTACCCTCTAAAGAAGGAGTTTAGGGTGGAGGGTTTTTTGGGGGATGTTCCATTGTTGTTTTTTTAAAACACTACACCATAACAAGACCTGGCTAAAAAATGAAGACTGGGATGTAGTCTATTAAGTCAAATCCAGGCTCAAGGATAGTTTTAAAATATTTGGACTGTTTCTGACCTGGCTAACATCCTGCTGTGGGTAGGATCATCACAGCTACCAACACACACCTAACCATGGAACAGTTGGGACTGTGCTGCTATATTAAGGGCTCCTTAAGCAGCATAGACAAGGCTGTACTTTTGGTAACAGCTAAATTAGGCATTCCTTTCATAGCACAGTTAACAAAAACCCAAAATACCAAAGACTTAATTATCCAGACCTGGGCAGAGCAATGGGAAGAAAACACTGTGGCTGTTTGTGGTACATGGCGTGCTATGAATGTGGTTGGAGTTGTACAAATCACTGGATTTGCTGCTTTTAGTTTACTGAATGTTGTTTCTAATTTGGTGTGGAAAACAACGTGCTCCAGAAGTTACATGTGAAACAGGCCATTTTGCCTTTAGTTGTAGTATGATAGTGCAAGAAGGACTTTGCAGAAGTTGGCTGTAACATGTGACTTATTTTATGTACATTAGGAATAGTAATCATGCACTAGGCAGTACAAATTTCTGTCTTGCAAAATTTTTTAGCTGCTCACATTCAAAGGGAAACTGTACAATTTTTCACTCATTATGGGGTTAAATTTGGGTTAACTGAGGAAAAAGGATTGTAACTTACCACAGTTAAGTACTGCAACATCCTCCCATCAACTCTGGATTCATGAAACTGGTCTTTGTACTGAGGTAAGCCGATGTCATCAAGCCATCCTGCAGGTATGAGAACAATGGGGAACCATAATCCCAGATCAGTGAGAACGAAGCCCTTCTCTCCCCTTTTGTCTGGCCTGACTTCTTTGGAGCCATTCAGGTAGCTCATTCCACCTATTCCCCTTTCCAGAGGACAGCCTCTTGCCAGTAACCTGAAAACAATTCCCACCAAACAGCTTTGTCCATACTACTGCTGTGATACTTGACATACAGCATGTGATGGAGGACATGCCTTCTGCAGCTTAATGTAGCTCTTGCTGGATTGAGCATCTTCCTAGAAATCTGACAGACTTCCACATGGAAGATCATACTGTAAGCTGTATATTTGGATGTCAAGAAAAACAAAAAAATCCTCATTCTCCTATGGTGAAACTTAGTATTTTTAAAAGATATTTGGTAACTGCTTAAACACATATCAGGCATCCTGTTCATAGCAGTGGGGAAAATTCCTTTCCAAACAATTCCACGGGAGTTCAAACACTTACGTGTCACCCAGATATGATCAAGTTGTGCAGACTTCTCATCTTGTTTTGCATTTATTGACTTAATGGCCAAAACTAATTTCTTCCTGTGCAGTGGATGCTTTATTCCCATTTCCTGCAACAATAACCATTATCAAAGATTTTGCCTTGCCTGTGGCTCTTTTGATCGCTGAGGTAGCTACAAAAATTGATACTCTGCGTTTCAGAAAGGCAGAACTGCCAATGATTTGAAGGGGCCTGGTTGTACAGAACCAACAGGTATGGTTTGAGAGGAACAGGGACAGATTATTACCTTTTCCATGTCCTGAGGTGTGGCAGTTAGCAGCGTGTGGCCCGACGTCACCCACTGCCGTGCAAAAATGACGTACTGGCCGAGACCAAAGTCCTCAAGCCAGTTACAAACTCTCTCGGTGCTCCACTGAGCAAACGGAGCGTTGTAGTCACTGGAAAGTACAAGAAACGTTGGGAGAATCTTAAAAAAAAAGAATGAATGTTTGCATTGGGAAGCTCATCACGTGCCAGAGGCAGCATTGCAGCGAACCTGTCATTGTGCTGTGCCCTGAGCAGCAAGAAAAGCCAACAGCCCCTCTGGCAGTAGGTGCTGTGGTACCATTGTCCTGTTAATTTGGCTGCCCAGCCACAACTGGTGAGCAGCTGGGGGTGTGGATAAGAATTTCCCATTTTCTATTTGAAAGGAGGAAAAAGGCAATTGCTGAATCCTCATCATTATGCAGATGTTCTCACAGGATAAGCCTCCTTGTTCTGTAACAAGGTGAAATTTCTGACACTCCACCGAGCAGCGAGTGCTGCAACCTGCAGCTGCAGGAGTGTAGGCAGGGGAGCTTCTCAGGATACAGTTTGCTACCAGAGAAATCCTTTCCACTTGTGAAATTCCATGCATTTCACAAGAGGAAGGCTTGTCTGTTCAGCACATTTAACAACCCCACCATGTGCTGTGTAAGGTGAAGAAGGAGCCATTACCTCTTCTGGCCTTTGGTGTCCTTGGAGCGGGATAACCGAGGCCCAGCTGTAGCACGGAGACCACCTCTTCGGAACTCTGCCAACCCCAGGTCGTCTGCAGGGAAGTTACCTGACTGAGTTCTTCTTATTCTTGCAAGACAAGAGTGCCATGACAGTGCTATTAGCTTGTGACAGAGGACATGAGTTTCTGTGGAAACTACAGTGACAACTAGAAGCTGTGTCAACCTTCCTGTAAACCACAAATGCCAAATTCCACTGGTAGCTGAAGAAGTTCCAGCAAATGCAGTCTAGACCTAATCCTGGGGGGAAAAAAGAGCTCCACAGAGCAGCCATAACCCTTCAGTCCAATTAATAATGCAGACTTGGAAATGGCTGATGTTTCTGAAGCGGCTCAAGCGAGCACAGCACAACTCAGTCCCCCTGCTTTTTGTTCCTTCTGTTTTCTCTCATTTTTTTTTACCTGATGCCTTCTGTAATGAGCAACCTACTATCATTTAATTCTTCACAGCTAATGAAATTGGCTGGCATGCTAAATTAATAGCATTGAGATGACAGCAGTGTCATATTTCTTTCACCAGCATGACGCTGGGAACACTCCCATCCATTTTTCTACACCCCTATGTACGTAGGGACACACCCGTGCAATCCCAGGGCTGCTTTCTCTCCTTTTCCAGAATTTTAGTTTATTCTTGGTCTAGATAATTGTAGTTTTTGCAGGCAATTGGTTTAATTCTCAGCTGAAATGCTTTGACAGTGAATTAAAAAAATGACCTTACTTTCCCCAGATTTTCTTGATCCCTTTTGGACTCTTCCTGTTTTCTGGAGACCATGGAGATTGCGGACCTGAATCCGTTCCCGAAGAAAGAGGTGAAAGGTCATCCGAGACTACTGTGCCATCCATGTTCTCTGTTTCTCCTGGGTTAAGAACAGCATTACAGTCACATTTTATACTAATTATTAATAAAGTTTTTGTCTGGGAGACTGATAATATATAAATGCAGACTACAATAAAAAGGTACAGATACCTATAAAATTGTTCTTAAAAAATCCCAAAACATGCTCAGAAGTTGTACATTTGATACAAAAAAAGAGAAAATAATAAAACATTGGGTAAAATAGTATTGTTATTTCAGTCATTTGTATTTAACTACATTATTTTAATTCATTTAAGGTCTTCAGACTCTTGCCCTGCCTGCCCATCAATACTGTTACTCCTCCATCACAATCAGTGGGAAGTTTTCTGACTTCAGTGAAAACAATGAAACCAGGAGTAAGTGTCTTTAAAAGAAATCCCATCTGAATGCCAATACAGCAAAGCTGTTACTTCATTTCAGTACTGCACATAAGGAATTCAGACTGGATGGCCCACTGGGTGTTAGCATTTCATAGAGAAAGGGAGGGGGGAGAAAAAAAGGAAAAAGTAAGCAGCAAAACTGGTGTTAAAGTTGCATCTTTTTTGGATACAGTACCTAGCACTGGTGCACTGACACTCCTGATGCGATCTTCAGTCATCCCAAGAAGCAGAAAGCCAGATGAAGAAGCAAAGAAGATATAAAACACCAGCAAAATAAAGTTACAGAAGAGCAAAGTAGTAAGCTAAGCATTAAAAGCAGGAACAAAAAGAAAAGAAGCAGTTAAGCTTGACATGAAAGTGAATATGCATTGGTGTGCACAAGCCCCAAGGATTCTGTACAGATCATCCTGAATAGATAGGGATGATCAATTATCTTGTTTTGGGTTTCTTTGTTTGTTTTTAATTTTTCTTTGCCAGTTTAAACACATTAAGCATATACTACAGAGGTCCACAAAGCCTGCAGAGTATCTGAAATGAAGCAGTGTCTAAGATTAAATCAAATTCCTCTGAAATACAGAATTGGAAGTGGACTGAGTTTACTGCACAAGAAACAAACCAACTTGCACAAAAAAATTTTCTTAACTCAGTGTATTTAAGAAGCCATTGCTTGTTACTAGAAAAAGAACAATTTCCTTTACAAGCTCACCCATCCTTGGGTAATCCTGCAGTTAAAGACATAACAGCATGGCTCATGCCATTGCCTACAACATTGCAATCACAGAAAACTCTTAAAGAAAAACCCCTAAACAACCACATCCTATGGCAATCCTGTAACTATGCTACCCTGGAAGCTTTTAAGGGCTGGAGGCCTTAAAATAAACCAACCCCCACCAAATTAAAAAAAGCCAGCCAAACAAAAAAACCCCACAACCTTTTAAACTGCAGGAACACCTCAGAATCACAAGGGATACTCACTGTCATGCCTGAGCTTCCCAAGCTCTTTAGTCCTTGGGAAATAGCTGGTTCTGTGCCTCACTGTAATACTTTTTGTCAATAAATCTGTGCTTAAGGTGTCACTGAAAAGGAATTATTACAGGCTTCTACAGGACTGTGGTTGTGGAATAACAATACATTTGTAGTTCCAAAATCCACAGGTGTTTTTCTGCGTGTAGGAAGTTAAATTTTCACTTGTGGATCTCCCCACAAGCCGCAGCAACCGACAGTGCTGGATACAAGGATTTTTATTAGAAATGTGCATGTTAGTGCTAGTTGTACTGTAAAGTTTCACCCACTAAAATGCAGTGGGATGGCAAGGATTGAGTTTGTTTGTTTTATTTAATACCCCAATCTAGTGTACATTTTTAAAAGCACTGATGATGTATTTGGCTGTGCATTTTTGTTTGCTTGCTTTTTTTTTTTTTAGAGAACAGATGAGCAAGCTCCAAATATGGAAGCACATTTGGAAAAAACACTGCTTGTTCATACTGTGAATATGTCTGCCTCTCTAAAAGTTCTGATTTTTAATTAAGAGATTTATTGACTTTCAGAAGGCCCTCTCCACAGTGTCCAAAACCCTGTCTCTTCATTTCTTAAGCTATCAATGATTTCAGCAAATTGTATTGTCAATTGCAACAGAAAAGAACTCTCCAACTTAAAGCCATCCTCTACTCTCTCCACAGTGAGCTGATTTTTGGTACATTGTTTAAAAGAAAAAAGTAGTAGATCGTTCCCTAACTGAATCATACGAACAACACCATTGTTCTGGCAGAGCTGATTATATCCCATGCTCTGTCCCAATGCCTCGAAACACTCTGCCTTCTGCCCTCCCCATAACCCTCTCAGAGAGGTGTGGGTACATACTCAGGCCCGGGACGCCGTTTTCCTCGCTCTCGCTCATCCCACATCCATCTGGAGAGTGATACGTTCCCTGCTCTCCATTCTGCAAGGGTCGGGGCATCTTTCCCGGCAAGGTTTGGTACTTGCTGCCCTTCCCAACTGGCTTACTCTGTGTTTTCAAGGAGGAAAAAAAATAAAATAAAATAAATTAAAAAAAAAAAAAAATAAAATCACTTGCAGCATTTGCAACCCAGAACACAAAATTTTTCGAAGTTGGGAAAAAGTACTTTAAGTTCATGGTTCAAAATGACTCCACCCTGTTCCTGCTTACATATAACTCAATTTAAACCCAACAGTCTTCTAGCTAAGACACGGCCTTGTCTTCCCTTGCTCCTCCCACTCTAGCCAGACTCTATATTACATTAAAATATATGCTGAATATTACCTGTTTTTTGTCATAAGAACTTTTCTATCTGTCTTCTCCTGTAGGACCCCGACACTCTGTAATTACTTGATTCTTACTAGGTCAACTTTAATAGTACCAAAAATGCATTTGGTTACTTCTGAGACCGTTTTTTTGCTCTGTCAGTTTTTCCCCCTTTATTTTTCACCAGACTGTCTCTGTTTCTGCCTCACAGAACTTTATACTGAAAATATGCAAATCATATTTAATATACAGAAACATGAAGTATGCTACTATTTAGTAACCCCATTCTAATAAAATTGTTTTAAAACATTGTCTGGGCCAGGATGAGACATTAAATATTTAATGAGATAACCACTGCTTTAATCTATTCTTATTTCAAGGCTTAGAGGGATCTTTGGATACTACAACTGCAGGCCAGATTGCTCAGTTCCTCAAATCCTGTTCCTCTTTTAGCAGCTTCTAACTCATGTAACAACTTCTGGATAAAAAGAAAAAAAAGAAAAATATTTCCCTCTCAAATCTTTACCCCCGTTCTCAGAGTTTGTCAGCACTGGAACTACGCAAACGTTTTAAAAAAGTAAATGAACATAAAATGAAAACCCAGCCATACCATCAGAGCACATCACAACAGAGAATTGTTAGGAAAGGCTGCAGTTAATATACCTCTTGTTCTACAACAGGCTGTGCTGGTTTTCCATCTACATACTACGAAGTTTCAGGGAGGACAATTTCAAAGTTTTATGGAAAAAAGCAACAGACAAATGTTAGTATTAACATACATACATGGAACATCAATTGTAGTCTTATTACTATAGTGATGCTGCTTAATGTATGGACAATATATTACAAGGACCGTTATCTTCTCATTTAATTTCAATCCAATATTTAATACCAATTGTGTTTGCTCATTCTCCACTCTACAACATTTGGGCCCTGTTTAGGTTCTGCTGTGATCAAAGGAATTTTGCTATTTTCAGGCTTCTGGGTGGTCCCTTTAGACTTTGAGCTGGGAGCATAACAGCTGTTTTACAGTTTAGAACAGCATGAAAATGACTGACATAAAATAACACACACAATACTGTAGGTGTCTGGCTGAAATCAAAAAAGAGCTGTGGTAGAAGTGAAGTGATAAAAACATCAGCGTGGCTAAGTCAGGGACACCAGTGTGGTTTGCTATTTTATTATTATTATTGCTGGAAGGAAACGGAGTTTGAGCTTTACGCAAGGCAGAATAGCTCCAGTAAACAGTGCTGCTAACACAGCTTCTCTCAGAATTGATGCAAAAAGCACAGGGCACACAATTTAAATGCCTTGCTGAACATGGGGCTGGCTTGCTACAACTCTCCATTATCCTTGGTAGATTGATCTTTCTCTGTGGGCTCTGATTTCACGGATAGAGCAAATTTACAGCATAAACGTGTAGGTACAGCCCAACCACAGCATATCACAGAGAGAAATTAAGATTTTGAATTGAAGTTATGAAAAAAAAACCAGACCTTCATAAATTCCTCATGGAATGAAATGTTAGTTCTGATTTGTCACATATGTGTATGACCACAGTCAAATGACTGCAACACAAATTTCACATATTCTAATTGTTCACTGTCATCATCAGTGATTTAAGAAAAATTTTTTAAAAATTTAAGAACTGGAGAAGTAATATTACCAGTATCTGTTTTAAATTACATTACTGGGTGTAAGTAACCTAGTATTAAGCCTAATTTTGAGTACAGAAAGCATCAATAACAGTCTCACAAAGCATAATCACAAGTGCAGAACAATTGTCAGTACATAATGACAACACAAGACTCTAGACCACAACGTAACAAGACTTTGCAGATTGGGTAGTCTTTATTCTGGAATGGAGTTAAAAGCTTTGAAGTAATAACAGTGCTCCTGCTGTTTTAACTAACATCTTCAGAAATACCATTTATATCAGAAGTCTAAGGGAGCAACACTCATAAGTACATGCAAACACTTAAAAAGGCATCCTATGTGGAAATGTCGATCCTTTCAGGATTTGCTGCCTCAATATTTTTAGTGATTTGGAAGTCAAAGTTATTTTAAACCCACCTATGAACAAAATAATACTGCAGTTTTATCGTCAAGGCTTTTTCCCCACATACAGTGTCAGCGGTGGTTAAAGTTACTTTATGTGAAATAAACCAAAAATTTATATTTGACCTTTGTCTTTTAGTTGTGATATTAAACACCAGAAACTGTGATTACAAGTAAACCAACCTTGTCCATGGATTCACTCTGCAAGTCTTCTAAACTACTTGATTTTTTTTTCTGTGGAATCCTTAAAAAAGTGACAGGGGAAAAAAGCAGCAGTTAATACAACAGAGCATGTTTGTATATGCCACGGGTGTCTCCTATGACACCTGTACAGATCACATAATATCTGCATACAACAAATAATTCAGAATTGAGAGATTCATTTATTTTTTGTCATATTTTTAGTCTAAAAATCATGGTATTAGAAACTGCAGTAGATGAAATCAGGACAGCAACAAGACATCCTGTGATCAGCAGTGAAAGACAACAAGGCCCAAATGTGCAGCTTTAAACCTTGCACCTGCACGTGACTTTTTAGAAGCTCTTAATAAGCAAAAGTACAGGGCAATAACTCTCTGTGAGCAATGTGGACATATTATGGGATTTTAAAAAGGAAAAATATTTCATGTTTCAAAGTTACTCATTCTTACCTATATGTGGTTTCCAAAGATTCTTCTTGTGGAGAGGTCAAATTAGTCGAAGATACCGGGATGCTTCCACTTTAAATAGAAATAAATTTCATAGCTTTAAGTACTGCAGTACATATATCTTCTGATATATAAAAGTGCTGATTTACTTCTGTAATTCAAACCTTACAGAACTAAGCACTGCAAACCTCCCTGGCAAACACTGCTTTCACAAGTACCCGAAAGCACAGCATAGCCAAGAACAGTCAAACAACAAGATGCCACTAGTTAAACAGTCTAAATGATACAGATTTAGGACAAACCACATGAAACACGAGAAAGAAAGGTCTTGCCTGATTTCCACAGCTTTGTGTGGCACTGGAGGGAGCACAGATTGTGACAATTCTCCTGAAGAGGCCTGTGTAAAACACAAGAGTTTCAAGCCTGTAATTCTGGTGCCTGATGCTGAATCTACCATACCCATACCGAGAAGTACAAAAATGCAGCCAGGGCCAAATCCTCATCTATATTACTATGGAGATGCCAACACCAAAAAATCATATATACAGCAGAACCCACTTCTAATAACATCTTTACTAAGTACCTCTGTTTTCAGTAATTCTCCTTGAGAATTATTCAAAAGATTCCACTTCCTTAAAGTTATCTCAGCTTCCTCTTCACTGCCAGCAGAGACAGAAGAGCCTGTGAGCATTAAAGAGTAGAAGTAGAAAGGGAGAGAAACAGGCAAAAAAATAAAATTTAGGCCCATATCAGACAACCTAAATTCTTCAGTCTCTTAAATTCCCCTTCAGTCTTTCTGCAGCACAACTGAATAATGGGACAAAGGCCTTTCTGTAGATTTTAAAGTAAAATATATAAATATTGTGTGCACCAGAGCAACCGTGGGTTTTCAGTTGTTCCTTCCAAAAAAAGCTTGCCTAGTCAGCTGTCAGGATTTTTTTTTAGTGGAAGGGAAGGGCAACAGAACTTACTAGATTTATTGCAACTCTTTTTAGCAAGAAAATAATAAAAGTCCTCCTAACAGTATCAAATTGCACCTGAGATCAGCTTTCCTTTTATGAATGCCATATAAAAAACATGACATAAAACATACCCACTAGCTGGCTGGCAGCTGAGCATTACTGCCGTTCCTGAATTGAACTGGGGTGTAGGACATCTGAATACAGGATGTATTTCATCAATTAGTGTTCATAAAGGTCTCCTGATATCATTTCACACTGTAAAAACTGGCTACTCGTAACATAACAGGAAACACCACATAAACTTAATATCTATGTGTATACCTTGTTCATCTCCTACAGATGAATTAGTTTAAGTCAAATAATGTCAATTCTGAGTAATAGATTTTTCAGAGGGATATGATGTCTTTTTTGTACTGCCCACAGCATAGGGAACAGAAAGGCAAACTCCACAAACTACAGGCAGCAACACAAGCCTGGTCAAGACACACTCTCTGTATCTGAAGAAGTGCACACTCACTCTCATAGCACTCCAACGTGATACAAAGACATCCATAATAAAATATATATTACTATATACATATATTTAAAAAGATAGCAAATAGCAGTTGTAGTGCATGCAGTTTTTAAAAGACCTGATATCAGGAAATAATTCACAAGACATTTTACCATGAGCTGCAATCATGATGTCTTTGACCCTCCTATACTGGCTCAGCAACAGCGTTAGCTCCTCTATTCGACGGTCCTGCAAAAAAACATTAAATAAGATCACAGTTAAAATCCTACATTTTTGACCTGCAGAAACACTGTACTATGTTTCTGTCATTTTCATGAAAGCAGGATCAAGTCTGTCCTAGGCCTTTTAAGGAATGTTTCTTGGCTTCTACTTATCATTGTACATAGTATTTGCTAGACAGTGTGAAATTATGGACGTAAGGAAACAAGACGAGTTTTACATTACTAACAAATTAGTTATTTAGAGAAGCATAATTTGGAAATCTGCTTTCCCTTCTAAGAGTGATGGCATTATTCTGGAGTTGAACCTCAGTTGCCTGAAGTGGGCAGTGTTTTATCATACCTGTCATCATAAAGGGAATTGTGTTTATGTTTTATATAGTTTAACAATCTATAGTCCTGCTCTTTAATCTTGCGTGTAGGATCTGTTCTCCATTCTGACAGCTGCACTTACTCCAGTTTTGAGCACACCTGTTTGAAGTCAGGCAGTCAAACCCTCACAGGAGCAAAGAAATGAGGCCTTGGGAATGTCTGATGCATTTTCTGACTCCACTCTTTCTCCCCTTACTATTATGAGCAGAAGGCATCTCGATCCATGTATTCAACTTGCCTTTTGCACTCTCACAGTTTGTCCTGTTTCTTTAACTCCAGTTCTAAGCCATTCCTCTGTGATTGCAGAGGAGAGTGTCACCATAAAGGAAAATTTTATGGCTTGATTTATTACCATAAAAACTGTAATCTGCTGAAGAATGAATCCGCCATTTAAATAGATTTAATTCCACTCCTTCTCCTTTAGTGCTCTTTTTTCTTTCTTACTCTTATTTATTTACATCCTATTCCCTTTCTCCCCACATCTGAGTCTGCATCAGAGGCCACTTGGACTTTCTTTTAATACCACAATCTAAATTGGGTTTAGATGCACTTTGGGTTAGGTTAGGAAGATAAAGAGCTGCCAGAGATGAGCAAACCTTAGGGATCTTTTCAGTACCAGAAAACAGGAGATTCTGCTCATTACAGCCTTGGCTTTGTCCTCCCCTCTGGAATGTAGTGAGCCTCCCAAATTCTGCAGCCAGGTCAGCAAAGTCAGGCACACTTTTAAACGTTAAGTCTTCTGTCACAACCTCATAGGATCATACAAACCTCCCGACAAGGCCACTCTTACAGAAAGTGTGTTTTCAGAACATTTCAGAGATTCAAACCCACAATTTCATTCTTACTATGTAGAATGAGGTGGGTTTTTTTCTCACCTTTTCTTCATTTGCAGCCAATAATGATTCCATTCCTATCTTCAGTCGCTGAACTTCTTGATCTAAAAATGTTTTTAAAATGTTGTAAGAAAAAATCCACGTGCTATATTTAGTGTAAACATATATTTTGTGATATTCTCCCTATGTTCATATAACTAACTAAAACCAGATCAATGGCAAGGGCCAATGCTCTAATAAACTACATTTAACTTAGAATTTTTCAAAGGCCGAACTATTTAAAGCATTGCACAACACAAACATCCTGGTTTTGCTTATAAAAGGCTACATAATACTATTTTAAACTATGAAAGTCAAGCACTGGGGAAAAAAGGAAACACTGAAGCTCATTTTGCAAAAGATTAGAGCGTGTTTGCTGTTATATACTTAAGGAAATAATTTTAAGTGGGATTGAAAATGAGTTGTATTGCGTCTGAGAAAAATATTTGGCAGCTTATGAGAAGTAGTTCAAGGACATTCATGGAACTTGGAAATGAAGAATAACAAAAAAATTGGTTTGATACAAGGAAAATTTGCAGAATATTTTTTCTTAAACATTTCAGTATGAATAACTAGGTTAAAATCTCCATCATGAGCTAATACAGAGTTGCCTCACACACAGTTTAGTGTTACATGATAAAGGCTATTCAGGAATGTTATAGTCAAATCAATCAAAACACACTCTGAAAATGTATGAGGTTGGAAATGCTGAACCAAATCCTAACTCTGCTGAACCAAATCTTTCATTTCTTTCCTAGATACTATTCCTAGCAAGTCCTCAGGTACCCACCTCTACAGAATCAAGTGTAAATGATGGAGACAGAACCTGAAATGGTTTATCTGTTCTAACTATCACTCCAGGGATTCATGTTCTGACATTAAACCAGACCCACTTGTTCACAAAAGACTATGAAAACACACGTGTTAGGCATGACATGAGAGAGGGGAAAGAAAAATCAATATTGCCGAAGAGCATCTGTAAAAAAAAAATGTTTTACAACTAAATGTTGGACATACAACGTCATGGCTTAACTGTTTGCAAAAGCTGTAATTAGTTTTTATTGCAGTGATTCTGGAAAAAGCACACCTCACATCACAATGATTAAGTTTTAGGACATGTACATGAATCTTGCAGACATGTCTCTTGCAGAAGAGAACACTTAATAACACAGGGCATGCACAGGCACAGCCAAATCAAAACCTAAGGGCAGCAGGCAGTGGGCAAGCAACTGAAAAGCTTTTTTAAAAAATCACAGTCCTGCTAATTTCTTGTTATAAATATTAGACTTCAAAGAGGGCTGGTGTCAAGGTAGTTTTAAGCACACTAAAGCAAACTTTACTTACAGTATTTGTTTAACAACATCAAGTATGGAAATATTTATTCAGACTCTTTTTTTTTTTTAATTGACTGCACTGATTTAAGATAAAAACCCACCAAAATCCTTCCCCTCCAAGGAAGAAGACCTTCATTTAAAGCCATCTTCCCAGATATTAGGTGGGGTTTACATATGTGCAAACAGAAAGAGGTAAAGGTTAAGCTTTGGCTCTGTTAACCTTGACATCTTCACCTTGAAGTCCAACGATCTGATCTGTGAACCTCTGACTTTTATTTCTGAAGTGAAATCTTACTGAACAGGGCAAGCAGCTGTCTGCTTGCTGCAAGCAGTGAAAGCAGTGCCTCATGGATATTACAATTAGACAGCCCAATCTAAACAAACATGGAATTGCTGCTGCAGAATGCATCCGAGTTACAATTGGTGTGAAAAGAACAGTGAAGTAAAGCCAGAAGGGAATTGCAAGGCTTACGTTTTTCTTTTAGCCTTCTCCTATAAACTTCCTCTACGGTGGGAAATGGTGAGAGTCAAATAAAGTATGTAGAAAAAGCACATATTAGATAAATTTTGCATTTTACTT
>JAWWES010000168.1:6318175-6399369 GCA_035583135.1 Lophotriccus pileatus | reverse complement strand
CTCATAGGAAGCAACATTCTATTAGTAGAACAGTTCCTCTACAAACCACTGCTGTTAGACAAATGAACTTTCTAGTTAGACATGCAGTTCTCTACATGCACAAGCTCTGCAGTTGAGTGAAATCAGCACAAGTATGTGTTAAAAGTCCCTTCCTTGGAATAAACCACAGGAGACTCTGAGAAAGATGTAGCACAGCACCTGAAAATTCACATCTCAACCAGGGCAGCCTTCAGAAGCATTAGTTAACACCCACAAAAGAAGTTAGCGCAGCTAAGCTAATGCACTGTGGTAAACTACCCACAAATATTCCTGCTTGGAAAAGTGTCAGTGCTGCAGAAGAACAAGGTCACTAAAACCACATTCTCATGGCCCAGCAAGGGACAGAGGCCCCAGGGAGTCAATATTTCAGAGAACTGTGACATGACTGGTTGAGACCAAAGGCTAAACAAACTGGTTTATTTGCCATTGTCCTGTATGAACGGTGCAGTCTGAAAACAGAAACCTACAATATCATAGAATCCTAGAACAGCCCAGGCTGGAAGAGACACTGAAAGTCCCCCTGATCCAACCTTTCATGGGACAGGGACCCTAAAAGAGACATACTCCTGAAGAAAGGAATCAATGACTCTGTTTTGGGATCTTTGGACATTTAAACATTATGCTTAGTTACTACTGTGACCTTTTTTTTTTTTCCTTAAAAAACAGAAACTGTAAGATTTCTCAAAGAACTTTTCAAGGCATACACAAGAAATAAATTCCTATTGAACTACAATAACTCCTTACAATTGTCAATAAAATACCAACAGAAAAAGTTTCAGTGCCTTGAGGATGCTTATTTCAATTTGTGCTGCCTCTAGGTTGGAACAGAATTTCACACATTAAAGGCCTCAACTGTACCAGAACACAGGGTGAATTTACACCATTTTCCCTCCCAAAATAAATTCTCTAAGTCCATTCTTGCACCTCCTTGTATTCCTTTGAATAAATCCTCAGCCAAGCTGCTAGTGAAGTTCAAGTATGGTTTTGGATTTTTTAATATTGTTTATTCTCCTCTTACCTCTTTCTGCCACTTCACTGTATGATGAAGTCCTAGAGAGCTGACTTTGCAGGCGTTCTATCTCTGCATCTTTGAGAGCTAATTGCTCCTGAAGCTGGGCTATCTCAGCCTGAAAGAGAGCACAGCAAACTCAGAACAGCATCAGCACCAATCCTCTGTGACTCTTTCCTATGAACTAGGAGACGCTTTGATTGATGTCTGTTACCGACTCAGGATATTTCATAAACACTGTAACAATATATATTTATGGATATATTTACACATTATCCTGTTCCTATTACAGAAACCCCTTTTTCCAATGCCATTAGCTCTTGGAGAAGACTGGCTTAGCAAAAGGTACCATTTTCAAGGATTCACGCAGGCAAGAAAACTCTGTAAAGTCCTCAATGCTACAATCCTGGATGTACAGCAATAATGGCCATTACAGGCCAGCTCCTGAGCTTTGCATGAAGACCTCTAAAAGATAACAAATCTGGCATTTTTAAACAAATACTGTTTAGTTTTCTTATTTAATCCTAGTTACTACTTATTAGTATGACTGAGAATCTATTAATGCTGAGCCTTCTTCTCAGCAGGATAACAAAACTGTTCTTCCTCACAACAGCAAACAGGCTAGAAGGAAAGCATGACCTGGAAAACCACCACATATATGCATCAAAATACCAGTGTTCATTTACATTTAGTGCAATTTGTGCTGCCACTAGACTGAATAGAAAATCACACATTAAGGACCTCAGCAATACAGGGGGAGAAGAATTCTGTGATTGTCCAGCTTGAAATGCAGCAACTCTCATCTCTTTTTCCTATTTATGAGAAAAACTGCCAACAGCATACTTTACTGTGTCAGCATTTGTTAAGATTTTCTACAGAGGCCTTAAATCTTTCACTTATAAACGTTCTGATTTTAGCCAGCAAAAGCATACCAAATCTCCTTGCAGTGAAAAATAAAAAAGGGAGGAAAAGGAAGAAAAAAAGGAAAGAGCAATGACCAAAAAAAAAAAAAAATCACTAATGTGACTAATTTCCCAAAATATTACAATAAAACAGGAAAAAAAATGCAAAACACCCAACAACATTATTTAAATAGGGAAAAACATGGACTAACTAACAGACAAACCTATTTTCACCAGGAAGCAAGTGTCTGGATTTCAGGACAACGTCACCATTGCCTAAAATTCCACGTGGAGTAGAAGAATCTGCCCTGTTGCATCTCTGAGGGGCTCCTACACTTCCCAGTGACTAATATGCTTTTTATATCCAGCAATGGAAATATTCCAATTTCTCATCTAAGAAGCTGGAACAACAGGAAGACAAAAGCTTGCAGACCTCCTAATACCAGACTTGGATGTGCCTCCCTGGTCTGCTTGATCTTGCAGCGCTTTTAAATGCCCTCTTTTCCTTTAATGTCTCATTCCTGACATCTCTATGATTATTTTTCTGTTTCCTTTCTCTTTCCTTGTACTTTTCTTCCTTTCCAGTCCTGCATCTTCTCTCACTCAATGGCTTTTTTGATTCTTCTTTCTTATTTCCATTCTGCTCCTACGCTTTCCATAATCTCTATCTGACTTGGCAGCTGGCCACACACACTGCTTGAGAAAAACTTCCCAAAGACTGTTCATACCCACCACGTCAGAGAAAACATTTTCATGGATAGAAGAGCTATTATCTTAATAGGAAAAAAAAAGACACGATAGCAACATTTCATTATTCATCCAAGAATTCTCAAAAGAAAGAAATGCTAATACAAATAATAGCTGTTTGTCATGTCTGGATCAAACTATCAAGTATTAAAAGGAAAAGTCAGTTTAATAATTTGAAATGCTTCTCCAAGATCCAACCACAACTCAGTTCGTGTGAACAGGGATTATAGGATTATAGGACTGAAAAGAGATGAGATTATAGCACCAAAGTGCACCTCAATGAGAAAAAAATAGTAAGGTGCTTTTTAATCTAGTGGAGAAGGGCTAAAAATTCAAACTAGAAATAACAGTGAGAACGTTCAACTAGAAAAATTAATTACTGGGGGAAATGATGAAATGTTGATCTTCTCCAGATTACGATCCAAAAGCTTTCCAGGATTTAAGGTCAACAGAAGGGTAAGGCAGCCATGCACTTTGATATACACAAAGTCAAAGCAGATGATCTAATGGTGTATTTTGGGCTTAATATCTATGAAAACAAATTCCATAGTAAGCAAACACCAAACAAACTTTGCACGTCTCTTCTCTTCAGGCTGGAAAGTATATTCCACAGAGGCTTGTCACCATCACACAAATAAAAGAAAGGAAACCTTCAAAGAGGCCTTTACTCAGAACAGATCTTTGTAAGTAAAAATGCCTTTCTTGGTTTCTAAAAATAAGAATGACAACAAGGTAGGAGACTGGAAATTGCACTGGAGGGAGCAAAAGGCACAAAAAATAAACCCCTACAAAACCTTCAAACCAAAATACTTATTCCAAAGATGGTTAGAGAAAATTTGACTTCATAGTAGACCCTGACACAAGGTAAATGTAAGGACAGTAAATACTGATAGAAGTAGAGCATATCCCTTTCCAGCTGAAATAAGTCTGTTGTTAGAAAACGCTTATTCTGCTTACTTTGGTTGCTTTTAATTTCCACTCGTATTGATTTCTTTCATTTTCCAGTTCTTCCACTTTAATTTTGAGGTGCCTAAGTTCCTGTAGCAAACCCTGCAAAGGAAGAACAGCAGCTAAAATTAAGATTTCTCTGGCAGATAGCAATTCTTCATAGTCCTGAATTAAAGATCATGCACGAAACACACAGTAAATGTACACTGAACAAGAAAAACTGTGACCAGTCTAAGAAGTTGTCCCTTAAATGTCCCTTCTCCCTGTCCTTTATATCTTACTATTCATTCTGAAGGACAACGTTATTAAATCCTTGATGGAGCTCTGACAAAACAAAAAGCCTTTAATTGAACTAAGGAAAAGAAAAATTTGAAGGCAACCCAATTTTGGAATTCCTGTGTAGTATATACATAAAACATACACATTAATATCCTGGATTACATTAAAATTTGTTTTGAATGACTCCCAGATTTGACTCTCAGATTATTTCTCCAATCTGCAGCTTGTCCTGTAGTCTAATATTCCATTCAGCAGTTCTGCACAGAGGCAAGCTCAGAAACAGCAGCACTATTTTCAAAATAGCCATCATACCCAAAATAGTGATTTTTGGAATATAAACCTATAAGAGAAATTACTGAAAAACTGTCTCACAATACAAGGAGATTACTTATAAAATGAGTTCTGGTGATTCAAATGTTAAGCAACTAAATTTTAAAGACAACTAAAGCAATCTGATTTAAAAACAAATATTAAAATGGTCTTTTCCAGGCGTACAAGTATCATTCCACTTTCAGTGAATTTAAGCAGTAACTGCTAATGTCAGGGATTTAAAGAAAAAAACAAAAAGGTGTTGGATTTGCTATTTTAAAAGTACAAGCAGATTATTTTTACCATGGCTCTTTTAATTCACTTTGACATTATCATTAGAAAAAGAAAGGATACATGTCAGATAGTCTTAGCTGAAGCTATTTTATACCTGTGTTAAGCATTTAAGATATTCAGGATTCAATAATCCGTGTTCAGAGGACTGGTTAGGGTGCAACCATCAAGCACAGGTGGGGTGACATCATCATGAGGGAAAAGTAGCAAACTACCAAACCATGCTGGCATGCTGCATGTCAGACAAATCTCAACCCAAAAATCCAAAAAAAAAAAAAAAAAAGCCCAAACCACACAAGCTCTACAGACTTAAAAGTAAAATGGAAACTAAAAAAAACCACCTGAAACGGGTGATTGGGTCTTACAGGGATCTGTGTTTTAGCAGACAGCCATCAATGGTGACCAAATTTGTCCCAAAAATCAGGGGTGGGATTTTTTTTCTGGTAATTTTTATGACACTCTCCCTCTTTGCTAATGAAAGTTGCCAAGATTAATGCCAAACAGTCACAACATAGCTCTGGTTAGTGGGATTTGTGCAAGAGAAGAGAAGAGGCAATATACAGGCTTGTGCCAAGGGGTACTTCTCGTACATCACACCGAGAACAATTCTTCTGGCTCAGAGTCTCTACTGATCTTGGGCCAGACTGAGGACCATTAGGTGGTAAGTCTGGTTTCCTATCTTGAGACTTTCTTTCTTGGATCCTACTATTAATTTCCAGCTGCAGTCTACACATCTGCTCCTGTAGGTCACTGATCAGGTTCACTACTGACTGAAAACATGGGAGGAAAGGGGAAAAAAAAAAAAGACAAAAAAAAAGACAGGTGAGAAAGAAAATGATGCAAAGAAGATATCTCTGTGGTTGAAGCACAAGGAAATACATGAAGCACAGCAAAAACAAACCAGAAAAAGATGTGTTTCCCTTCTGATAAAGCATATGCAAACGAGTATAAAACTGGAATACTGCACAAAGCTACAGTTTTAAGTGGAACAGAATCTACATTCCAGACAATTTCATGATTCTGATTCTAAAGTTAAGATCAGAATTTGGTTCCTCATTTTTGGAAGCTTCTACAGTCACATGAAGTCAAATAAAGGAAAATTTGGAACATATTTTAATATGCTGGCTCAGAGGTACACTTTTGCTGAAATGGGATTTGATTACATTCATTTTCACTGCCAAATCATCCAACCACGAAGAAACTGCAAAGTGCTCAGTTGGGGCCATAACCTACTTTTTCACAATTCATACACAGAATTTACTAGTAAAGTAATTCCATTTCCATGTCTAGCACAGGGGCAGAAAAATAACTCCATTCCCTCTCCTGCTATCTGGGCTGTACCTTGACATGGTGAAGGAGCTAGGAAACATAGGAAAAATCAAAGGATACCACAGAAGAAAAAGTAATTACTTTAAAGTGTGCCAATTTGCTGACCAGCTTCTTGGATTTGTGTGTATCAGTGATACACATGAAAAAAAATAGCCAGCTCAGAAAGCAAACCGAAGTCAAGTATTAAAATCTATATCACACTGCACCTAAATCCCCAAACTCTGTAGCAAATAGGGCTGGGTATTACAACCTGGGAGTGCCTTTCTCTTGGCTTTCATGTACATTTAATAACATATGTTTTGTGATTTCTCAGTCTTCTCAAGTGGACTAAATTTGAGGAGCTTAATCCATCTCCCAAAAGAGTGAAAAAGATTTTAGTGGACAGAACAACAGATAAAAGGGCAGATTTTTTTTTTTTATTATTTTTTTTTCATTACAATGCACAACAGTCATTCTGTAACCTCAACTCTCTGGTGAATCAATAGTTTCAAATCTAGGGAACAGCTATTGCATGGACAGGACACTATTCTGACCAGGTAAGTATTAACACAACCAATCTCACACTGCACCAGCATCTGCAGCCAACTTTAAACATCCACTAAGTACTTTTCTAGGGGCACTGTGCTCAAGGTGAAATTCAGAGAAGCAGTTACATATATTTCACTCTACACATATTATTGTCAGTCGGGATTGCAATGTCTGATGCTAATCCTCTGTCATCCAACAGCTGTCTGTACGATTCAGACGCTTCCCAAAACATCTTCCAGACTTGGATTTTGTTTCTTTCTTTTTTTTTTTTTTTTTATTTAACCATCATCTCCACAGTCAGGTACCTCATTTAGTAGTACCAGCTGGGGACTGGAGTTGTCAGGACACACATCCAACTCTCTTGCTTTCTTTTGAGCACCAAGGATTAGTCTGTGCTCGTCTTTGACACAAACACTGTTAACCCACACGAGGCTCTGTTCCTGCTCAAACAGGATGCACAGACCTTCGAGCACAAACTGAGAGCTGCTCCAGCTGTGGCAACATGAGGGAGTTCAGAAGCACTTCTGCTGTCGACTTGCAATTCTCTTCTCTTTTGCCTCACATTAAAAATGGGAATGGGAAACACTCTGTGTTCACACAGACTTTCCAGGGCAAACTTGACAGCACAGATGAACTCCAGCTGCACTGTGTATCTTTACAGTTGTTTCTATTTTCAAGGTAGGACAGGCTCCTCGTTTTTGAGATTGTTTCACAGCATGAACATTTATCAACACTAACATACGACATCTTGATTCAGATGAGACAACACACCAAACTCCCCAGTGAGAGTCAGTGGCTCACTGACTCAAGTTTCTTTGGAATTGCAAGTAAGTTTGCACTAGACATTTAAGTCAGAAGTTACAAGAGCCACAGAATACTTGCCAACAGCTTCTAGACAAAACCACAGCACTCATACCATGCTAAAAAAGAAAGCAGTAGGATAGAAGAAGGGCTGTGAGGCAAGTTGAAATGGACAATTGCTACTGCAGTGTCTGGACAGTGACACAAAGTCACTTTTGTCCACATTTCGGTAGAGCAGGGATCTGGGCTGCCATTAATCACTTGATAATGCCCTTCACTCATACCTTGCTACATTAAAAAAACCCCTCATTTTCCAAATTTCTGAGGTTTCTCAGGTAAGAGAAAAGCTGCACAAACCCTTCAGGTGAGACTTCAGAAACCTTGAAAGCATTACTGCAGCAAAAGTAGAACAGCTGGAAAGGAATTAAAATGACAAAGCCAAGAGTGAGACAGTCCATTTACAAGTAGCTATTCTCCTGGCCCCTGTGTAATATATATATATATATATATAAATGGCACTTTAAATTTAGTATGTGCTTTTGGAGAGCCAGAGACAAGTGGCATTCACTGTGAAATCAATACCTTTGAAAGGAGGTTAGAGATGCTTGATAAACTCTTTGCTGCTAACTAAAACCCAACCCAAATGACAGCTGCACAAGATAAAGTGAAACGAATCTGACACATTAAAACTCATATTTAGAAGGATATCTTCATTTGCTTTGTTTCCTCCCAACCCAATTGGAAAAGTAATTCTAAAGACAAAGCCTATGGTGGCTGGAAACAGGTGCTGTGAAAAGCCAACACAAAATTAGAATACAGAGCAAACACGGTTTAGCTGAATTATTCTGCAATGTCACATTTAATTTTAAATTTCTGAAACCCCATTATTATACTTAGAAATAGCAGGGTCAGCCATGAAGTATAATTAACAAGCCGTTTAAAATGGTTTAACTACTGGATGCCTTTGTAACACATGCACCCACGTGAAAAAAAATGATAGCAGCAAATCCATCAAATCACCATTCTGATCACTTCTGTCAGTCCTAAACTCAGTTCTGGAAGCAGCAACTGGCCAGCTGCAGTCCATGAGAAAGGGTTTTGCTCTGCCAACCGTAGCTTTGCTCCACTCTTGTTAAAAAAAACTAACTGCAATTTCATTTGAGGCACTGTAAGAGCGTGTTGCAGTGGCCACGACGTGCAGAGATACAGTTACAGCCAGATTAATTTCATTTGATCACTTGTCAGTTTGGAAAACTGCCTCGCTCTGAAGCAATGAGGTGACCAGAACACACCTCTGTGTGTGCACAAACAAGAGCAAACCGCAGGTACACTGTTTGTGCATGTCAAAGTGGTACACTCACTAGAAAGAGGAGGCAAGAAGTCTAGGAGAACAAACTATGACCAAATTTAAGCAGCTGTAGTCTAATAAAGAAAATGTATTAAGAGATTTCACTCTGATGTTTGAAATTACATCTGTATTGAAAAATTAGTATAATTTACAGGAAACAAAGCTGAAATAAGGGTAAAGCATTAGAATTCAAATAAGCATCCTATTTGATTGGAAAAAAGCCTGTTTGTCTTGATAAATTGGATTAATGCTTATTCAGGATAATCTGAAATAATGATACAAATATCTCAACAAGCAAACCAAAAATGCTGTTTATTTCCCACAGCTTTACCTATGACACCCATCCTCCTTGCTCTGCACACACACATTTTTGACTTTCAACAGGCCAGAAATCTAATCACATCCTGAGGTAGTTAATAATTCAACGCATACTTAACACAACGATTCTCAATTTTTCCATCAGATTAGAATCCTTTTCCATCTCAGCAGGAACTTGTCCTATCACTTAGCAATACAACAAAGGCTTCCAGGCCAATAAAGCTCAACTTTTCCATCCGAGGGGGCACACACACACACACCTTGCTGCAGCGGCAGAAGAATTTCAGAGGTCACCCTCATCACAGGACCAGACCTATAGGCTACTGAAAAGCCCTGCCAATAAAAACACACCCAAAAGCTCTGCTGCTTTCCAGGAGTCAGGCTGACTGTGCATGCCCTGCAATAATTTAGGCATCCTCGTCCCGGTATTCCACACGTCATGAGAAGAGCTGGATGCCTCTCCAGAGGGCGGCTGCTGGGAGCAGGCTCCCGTCTGCAGCAATTAGGAGCTGCTCAGACCTGTTCAGGTTTTCAGGTACTACGAAAAGTGCTCAGACCTTCTGTACACAAGGCACTAACAATTATGCATGAAAGAGCAGGAGAAGGGCCACAGATGGGAAAAGCAGCAGCTGGTGCCTCTCTGGCTTGCGAGTTCTGCCAGAAGTTGCTCTCTTTAAGTTATCTTTTGATCTCTAAAGAAAACTTCAGAGAATAAATAGGTGGGAAAACAAAACACACCCCAAATGTATTGCATTGGTGCAGGCAAATTACCGATGCACAGTTATCAAATATTCCACTAGCAACATTATGGAGAGCAAACAGTCTGCCTGGATTTCAAATTCTCCTAAGTCAATACGGAGCAAAGCTTTGGGTTTTCTTCAGTCAGCAATGTATAAATCTCAGACAGTGTAATCCTTCTTTTCCAGGTAATCCTCTCCTGTTGGTTGGTCCCATTATAGGACCACTGAGCCATGGCAATTTGTATGAATTACTCTCTTCCACTATGACTTTCCTTCCCAGCTCCCACCTGCTACCCACTACCATGAAATGGGTGTTGTTCAGATGATGTTCATTCAGCATGTTTCATACTGTCTTTCTTAACCAGCACAGCAAAAACCAAAGCTCCTTTGATGTCCAGAACTCTCCACATCTGAAGGGGATTGTCTCCAGTCCATGACTTTCTTTATTTTTTTTTTTGGCATTATTTATCATGTAACCACAAGGCAAAACAATCATTTGAGGCAAATGCCCTGCCCCATGTCTTCCCCTCCCAAGTGCCACAAATGCATTAAAATACCCAAGTTTGATCATCTCAGTGCTTGTAGCACCACTGATATTATTGAGCTGACAGTCTTTTCTGCCACATAAACAAGGAAAGACCTCTGGTAGGAGTGCCAGGCCAGCTTCTGTGGAAAGGAAAGGGTTAAGTGAACACCATCTGTAATATATGCTTCTGGAAGGGACTCCGCTTGATTAAAGCCAAACAGCAAACTCTGAAGTATAATGAGAGAGGGGAAAAGAAACCACATTCCCAAAAATGCATGAGCACACTCCTCCCTCAGTTCATAGGATCAATGATACAGGCTGTGCTGTAAGCATGGAAAATCCTATTGCATGTGACCAGCTCAAAAGCTCAGGTGTATGACACCATATCATAGTGTGTGATAGAAAAAAATTAAAACCAGGCTAAGGAAAAAACTAAAACTCACCTCAGCTTTGTTCTGTTTCTCTTCATATTCACTCTGTTCCTTTTCCATACCAACCAGCTTAATCTTCAGGTCTGAAACTTCAGCCATTAGATCTAATTTCTGTGTCTCCAGCGATGTGCGACTCAGCAATTCCTGAAAGCCAAGCAGAGTATTTTCTCCAGTTATTTATCTGAACACTGACAGACTGCAGTGTAATTTATTGGCAGGCCCACACTGAACTGTGTGTTTCTCAAGCACTGCAGTTATTTTCATCTAAGTGTTCTTCTGTGTTAATCACTAAACCACTGTGCCCCACTCCTTATTTCAAGAAAATGTGTGGCAAAGTTAATCCCCGGGCAAGACATGAAATCGAGAACAATACTAAGGCTGAACAAACACAAACCTACATAATGACACATTACAAAATAGTTGGCGTCTTCCTAAAATACCCACCAGACAAAGCCATGTTCTGGTATTACATTGTAGACCTTCTTGTCATTTGTTATTCAATAAAGGATTTGTAACAGAATGAGAACCCTGACAAAAACACCAGATTAACAAAGACAAGCAACACTTCTGCAGTCACACCAGTAGTACTTGAAAGCTTACACCGTGTAGTACTTGTGACTTTTGAAGGCTACACACCATGGAGGGAACAGCAGTGAATGAAAGCACTATGTCCTGATGGAACTCAAAGGCAATCTCTAAAATGAGTAACAGTGAAAAGGAGAAACGACTGGCCTTGACTTTTGCTTTTGTGCCGCAGGCTTGTTTCTCAGATTGCAGAGAAGACATACTTTGGATGGAGTCATCTCACTGTGTTTGGAAATCACTCAATATTCACACCTTCATTGTATCTTTCAGTTTTCAAGAAAGCCAATGCCAAAAATCATCAAAACTTTAACAGTGTTTATTATACATACATAAAAAATGCTCATGTTGGTCTCTATTTTCAAAAAGTCCACTCTGGAGTTTAAGCCTTACTGAAAAATTGATATCTAAACTTTCCAAGTGCCCAATTAATTTTTTTTAAAAGGATGTTGGTTTCTAAATGGTTACAAATGTTTATGGTAATTCATAAATCACATTAGTGTTTTGATCATATGAAACACACTGAGGAATCACAGCTGATTCTGCTTTGAATTACAAGGAAGTGACTTAAGTGAAGGTGCCATAGTTAATCTGGGTCTATGCTGATGTTACTGAGTGATCAGAAATCACCTTGTCCATCACCCTTTTCTCACCTCTTTCCCTCCCACAAACTGCACAGTGTGTTGTAGACCATGGCTTGGAGCCAAGAAAGCCACAAAGGTTATTTTAAAAATTATACAGCTAAAGCTTACTTTGAACTCCAATCTTCCCTACATGTGATCTGGTTTAGTCTGGTGGGGAATACTGCCCAAATTAAAAACAGCACTAAACTTGCATCGGCATTGCAACACCAATTATCCAAGTCACCACTATTCCCAGTGCCATGCCCATTCCTGCTGACATTAGCAATGATATTTGTGTATGGATAGGAAAATAAACAAAAATGTAGCCTCATGGTTTGGTTTTTGTTTTTTTTCCCCTCTCCCCCTTCTTCTCTGAATGAAATAAATCAAGCACTAACCAGGAAAAGATATTGCGCTGACTTTTATTATTGAGAAACAGTCACCTAATGAAATCCCACAAGTAGCTGCTTTCTACAAAGGTGATTGCAAATTACAATTATAATTACAAATAACTCCTCTATCTTCCAGACAAACACTAACTTGCATGAGTTTCAGAGGCACATTTCAGTCCAGACTGGAACAGGCTCTGTACAGCTGTTGACACAGCAGACTACTGCAGGTTAAGACATAGTTATAAGTGAGAAGTTTGATATGAAATAAGACCACTGAACATCAGAAAGGGTAGCAGGATGAAGCAGCTCTGGCCCTGTGGACAGACTCTATTCAATGTTGAACTAAACACTTAGAACTTGTTTTGGACGCTGACATGATGTTCCATGACATGAGAGAGAGATTTCTTAATAAGGCAAGAAGACACAGCATCCCTCTGGAGATTTTTAACAAAAGATCTATCCTTTGAACGCACCATCTGGCATTACTCCTTTTTTTTTTTCTATAGACTCCTAAATTACACTTAGTTATGCAATGGAGAGCAATACACACTCACTGCTCTCATTCCAAGTTCAGTAGCTCCGTGTGAACACGAACCTGGTGTAAGTGAGCAAGAAGGCAGCTCTAACAAAAGTTTTTTGCTTTTTAATCAGCTCTAACAAAATTTTACTCCGAAGCCAGAGAATCAGATTCCCAGCTAGAGTAAACTGGGACAAAACTCCTGACTTAAAATAGACAAAACAGCTAACTATCCCTGGTTTGTTTTCAATGGACCTACACTGATTTAAAACAGCTGACAATTTCTCTTGCATCGAGAGAATCTAACTTTTGCTTTGAAAGCAAGTGCCGTTTAAAGTAAATGTCCCCTCTTGAAATGGTAACATCTGGAAGCAATTATTTTCATCTTCAAGCAGATGCTCACAGTGAACAGCTCATTAAGAATGTGACCCATTTTGTTACAGAGAAATTATGGTGTATTTCAGTGGTATCATGCAACTTGAATTCGGCCAGAATAAATATGCAATTGTAAGAAAAGAAAACACAAATTTATGTTATTGATTTTAAAGCAAAGAAAAAGATAATATAAGGCAGGCAAAGTGGTAATTTGGGCTGTAGCAGCTTTGGGAGGATCTTAAAGAGCTGAAATACAGAACAGAAATAGAACATATCATAGGGAATCTTCTTTAGGAACAAGATACTTCTTTTTAGTTTTAATTTCAAAATGTACTATAAGTTTCATTTAATTTCTTAAAGTTCCTTATTTGAAATTCAACCTTTAACTTTAAAAATCAAGGGAAAAAAGTTATTTTTGAGTAGAATAATTACAGAGATGAGTCATGCAGAATCTACAATATGCATGTACCAGACAGATCAAGGAACAGCAAATCATTTTGTATTTCTAAAATTCACGCTGTATACTTCTAAAATATTTAACCAACTTCTCCAGTATTCCAAATGAAACTGAAGCACATGCTGTATATCTCAGGTTCACGTTTTATTGTCTTGGAAATACATAATTCTTATAAAACAGCTTATAAAATTTAACATGACAGAAAACAGCTTGAAAAGAGGATCCTACAGTTTTCTAGGCTGTCAGCTGCAGGCACAGAAAATTCCAGCATATTTAGCTCTTCCCAAAACAGAAAAAACAATCATGCTATACACTGATTGAGAAACCATAAGTAAGATTTTAGTCAAGTGGGAGGGGGGAAAAGAACCCCCAAAGATCCCACTTTGCACTTGTGCACCATACAAAATACAACATTTAGAAAAATTCCTTACTTTTCACCCTTATTTAAAAGAATTGAGAGAGACAGACAGACAGACCAAGCGACCTACCTGGTAAGCAACATCCAGCCAGACCCACCACTAATGAGCACTGCACTTCTCAAGTGCTGTGTGTCAGCTGTGGTAGAAATAAGATATTTGCTTAGCTGAAAACACAGCTGAGAGCGGTGTACATGTGTAATCACCATGAAATGGTGCAAGCCAGTGGCAGTCAGTGAATTACAGCCCTCCAATTCATCAGTTGCCCATTATATAGTTAAGCAAGGGAAAGGACAGAACTTCCCACTGCGCTGCCAATTCGAATCCGCCTGACCAGCAGACTCCTAGCTGCAAAAACAACAAAGCAATGGAATGCTCACCTGGACAGATAAGCTGGACAACTTGAGAGAAACACTCTGAAAACCTTATGGCTCGCACTAGAGCAGCACAGAGCACACTTCAAAATCTGAAACGCTAAGCCAGCTGCTGGCAAGGAGTTACTGCATGCTATAAACAAGTGCTGAAATTCATCTAAGATCAGATAACTCAGGCAACTGAAAGTTGAAGGAATGATCTCTGCCAGCCAGCAATGTTCCTGAGAAGCAAACAGATACACACCAGATTTATACCCTGCAACCAAGACAGGATTCTGGCTCCCCTGAGTGTAAGACAACTGCAAAACCAGAGCAGGTACACACAAAACGGTGCTGGATTCAAGTTCCTACTCTCATACGGCTCCTCCCTGCGTTCTTTTAATCCACTGTTTTTTAAAAGATCCTCCACTGTGCCCCACACATTCTGCCACACCTTCCTCTGGCCCTTGCACTCAGGCAGAAGTGGGACATAAACTGACACAAGAAAGGAAATTCACTCCTGCTAGCATTCAAACACTTCAGTTTCTTTGTTTATTTTTTTAAGGTAGAAAGAATCCTAAACCCAAGTGTTTTGTACATTGCAAGATAATTCACTGAAGACAGAACTGAGTTTATGCAACACAACCATTCAACAAGAGTCCCTTGAATTGCAGCTTGCAATTATGTGTCAGAAATTATTTGGAAGGCAGAAGGACATGATCAAACCACATCTAGGATTTGGTTCTGATCACCTATAGGAAAGACACTGCCACACAGACCAGTATTTTCACTGGCAAAACAAACTGTTATATTTCATGCCAGAGAGCTTCAATGGGAATTAGTGTCTGTTAAATAAGTCAAATGCAGTTCTGGAATAGCAAAGAGGTAACTAACTAACCTTACGATAATTACCAAAAAATGCACATAAAAGAACTGTGGAGGTGCAATCTGTGTGTGGAGAAAATTCACTTTTCAAACTGACTTAACACAGCTGTCAAGCCTGACAGCACAGATTTCATAGCACTGATATGTTTATATTAGACATGACTGGTACTTTCTGCTATGGGACAGTTTAGGCAACTTTATAAAGCAAAATTTAGTTCTGCTTTCCAATTCTACAGCAAGTTGATAGGAGATTCCCCCAAGGTTAACAATGTTCAACATCCTTTTTTCTCTTAGAAAAAAATATATTTCTTTCTTAAAATTGACTGGAAGAAAGTACTTAAGTGATGCCACAAAGCAACTTTGAATGAGACGCATATACATCATTGCTTCCTAAAATTGGCTGTAACTTTACATCTTAAAGCAGCTGATATGCTGGAAATGGACTATGTCACAGCATCAACTCTTTTCAGAGGATAATTCCAGAAAGGTTTTTTTTGTTTTATTTTTTACATATTCATTACAAGAGGAAATGCAGGTAACTATTCACACAGGCCAGCTTTTCCATATCATTTACACATTCAGTGGCAAGAGAGAGACATCACTGGAAGGCAATTCAATGAGATCAAACTTGTGTGTTGCTCCCAGTCATGCTCCAGAAAATTAATTTTCTCTTACCATTCACTACGAAGGATGACCTTGTTTCTTGGCCCCAACAAGAGTCATATTCAAAAGTGTGATCTGAAGTTTTGCCAATGACTTTGAATTTTTGAAAGACCTGCTTTGTTTTTGAAGAAAGAAAATGCAAACACCTTCAAGGTGAAAACTGCTTTTCTTGATTAAGGCCTGTAGTGGAAAAAGTATCCTTACAAAAGTAAAACATTGAGTGTGACACCATAAGCATCAGGTGCCTGCATTATCTGTAACTGTGCACACCAGGGCACCTCCACCTCTCTTACACAGGATTCTCTTGCTTCTCGAGTGCTGCTGAGCCATGTTTTCTTTGGCTGTGGTTCCATACACAGGCAGGTCACACACATCTCTCCATTGCCCTTATGCCACACCTTGACCTTTTCTGTGAGCTGTTTCAACTCACCCAGCAGACAAAAACATCCCCTTCCTTTTAAACCCCAACTTAGTTTTCTCCCAGTCACTGAGGAAAAAGTTTGATGAGTATGCCAGTATCAAATCAGTTGCAGAAGCACACGGTCAGGAGGAGGGAGAAGGATGAAAGGAGAATGAGATCTTCTCCTTTTTGTTGCAGCAACCTTTAGATTGGCTCAGCTCCTTTCTTTAAAGTTCAGACTTGACTAAGGGATGTTGCACCATCCTCTTTGAGCAATGAAGAATCATGATTTTCTTCAAAGCAGCAGCAATATCTGTTGCTACTATTCCACATTCAAGATGCCCACCCAAAATGCTGAAGAGCCATTTTATGTTATTTGTATAAATTTTGTTTTTGCTGCTGTCTCAGAAGTGGTTCCATGATCACTTTGTAACAGGGTTCAAAACAACTGTGCATAAATCATAAGCCAGAAGGATTTTAGCCAGTAACCCCACCCTGACAAAGAGAACAAGTCTCTGCTAGCATAGATTCAGCAAAAAGATTTTTCAGGGTAGCATTGCATATCCTTTCTGTTGTGGAATTGCCATGTATCATCATTAAATTATCCTAAAGTTTATGATTTTTGGTTTTTATTGTAGCTTTTTGGACACAGAACTAATTAAGAGTCACTTTTCTTACAGTTCCCTGAATTAAAAAGATAGGACTTATCCTGAACTCAGATATATTAAGTAAATAATATGCTTATCCATGCTGCAGTTAGCTTAGTTCTACTAATAAACATAGAAGATTTTTCAAGCTGGGGCAATTATCTTTATTGCTCCATCTTCCATTCAGAAGAAACAGTTGACTTAAATTTACAAAGACAAAAATGGGTAGAATTCGATATATTGTTAATAAAAAAGACAGAACCATGAAATAAAACTGAACTTACACACAGCTCAGGAAGGTGATAGAAGTCATTCTGAAAAGCAGGACACTAGCAACTGCTGGCTGAGAAGATCTGAACCCAACTCTCCCCCAAATCCATCTGTTGAAGCCCCTGGGGCCACATACCTCACTCTACTTTTGACAAATGGTCTGCAGGAAGGTCTATTGGCCACATATCTTACATGAATGTCATAATCACCACACAATTAGATCGTTCTCTTCTCTCTAAATCTTAACTCACTCCCTGTAGAGGGTAAACTTTTCAACAAGATGAACTGAGAAAAGAACCTTCAAAATAAATTATAATAAACAGGACCCTCTGCTGAGCCCTAATAAATGTACAACTTCTCTCACTATTGAGATGTTGAGAGACCTAATTTTGGGTTTCCTATAAGCCACTCTCTACTGGGAGACGTAATCCGTGTGAGAAACAACTACAGGCGTTCAGAGTGACCTCAAAATTTAGATTTAAGGTTTACGTTAAACATATCTGGAGATTCTCTGACTTCTTTAGCCTTAGTACAGTCCCTTGTAGCTTATCCCCTTAGGATCAGCTTTGTAAGCAGTTTGTGCACGTGCATAATACCAGATGAGTACATGCAAATGTTTTCACTGAAATAGCAAAGTACGTTCACCATTACATTCTATTTTCAGATGCTTCAGTTTTATGTTAAATAAGGCTTTAAATAAAGGTTCACAGTTTCCTCAGAAGACTATCAGGGAAAAAAAAAAATTGAAGTCAGAGAAACAATAAACAGCTTTAGCAGAAGCCACAGAACAACTATCTAGTTTTTAGATTGAAACAGGAAGCTTCTACATTCCATTGTGAACGCCTTCCTGAAGTCTGAAAACAGATTTTCATAACTTAAATAGTTACTGTTCTTTGAATTTCACTTCAGATCTCACTGGAAAAGTAAATGCACTCACTATTTGCACTTTTAAAAATGTCCCCTCAGAATAAAACCTTTTCCCAGTCAGAAGTATTTTGGGCTGCAAGAGTTGTGCAAGATGGAAGGTTTTTTCTCCCAAGAATCTTTGAGAGTTGCAATTTCAAAGGTTTAGGATACAAGTTTATCTTATGGAAACTGCTGCTGTTTACACACATATGTACAAGAATCCTCATAATAATTTCAAGCTATGATCAGTTCATAGGAAGACTCGTATATTTCACATAAAATAGTCAATTTATAATAAGAACTTGGTGTGGGAAGAACTAAGTTCATCAAGAACAGTATCTACCCTGGAAATTTCCGGCATAGATTTTGAAGGTCACTTACAGTTTCAGATCTATTTTTGTCTCTTTATACTGCATTAACAGAAGATCTGCATCTGTAAAAATGTGAAAGTTCTTTCACATCAACAGACATGCAAGCTCAGCAGGAACACATGAAATTAAACACATTTAACTTATCATTTGTTCTGCTCCCTCAGCATAGAACATCAAAGAGCCTAAACGTCTCAACTGAAATAAAGTGAAAGATGTCATTATATACTAATTTTCTTATATAAAAATAAGGAGAAAGCTCTTAAGTTAAACAAAAATGGTTATAAGAACAGAACTTGTTAGAGTAATTCATTTCAACTTGCTACTAGTTCAAATTCAAAGCCATAGGAAAACAGAAGACATTTTAATAAAACTCCTTAATTCTATAACTCCTACATATATTAGGCACATTTAACCTGTCTAACCAGTTACTCAGCCATGTCCAAATAAGCACAGTACAAATAAGACACAATAGTTTCATTTTACATGCTGCCACGTACAGTATTATGCAACCAGCCAGTAAAACTTTTCTGCAACAGGAAAACAAAGAAACATTCATTGGGGGCAAAAAAATAAAAGCGCAAAGCAGCAAGAGAACAATAAAAGAGGCTTTTTTTTGTTGTTATGCCTGTTTTATCTTGTTGCCAAAGGCACTCACACATGCAGACAAGCTGACCATGTGTGTTCACCCCTCCGCTGGAGGAGATTATGCAAGAAGCAGCTTTGCAATCCAGAGTTTTACCTGTTGAAGCATTTCTTCTGTAGCGTTCAGCTTCAACTGATGGCCCTCAAGACAGATCTCCAAGTCCCTGATTTTCTCTCCTTGAGCTTCCACCTGGTCTGTCAGAACGCTCACCTGTAATTTGAGCAGAGAAGTACGATGCTACTGAACTGACTGTAAATAAGTTTCAATTACCTTATACATGTAACATCCAAAGGCACGTTTTAACAACAGGTTTAATATTCTTGTGCACCGCAGAAACCCGCTCTACCAAGGTTTCTCAGTCTCACCTCTACTTTGCTTCAACCACGCCCTCTCATCCCCCCTCCCCCACAATTATTTTGTTTTGATATAAAAAAAGAAAGAGCATTTCTAGAAGAGATGGAATGCTACCTATAGGTAGGCACTTCATGCAAAAGTCTGAAAAATTAGAAAGCAGCAAACAAGAACATATGATGCTGAAAATATTTTATGTGGTTTTGGAGCACACACTGCCATTTCAAGTTCTGTTGGCATTTCACTCCCTAAAACAGATAAATAGGAAAACTGTTCATTCCAAAACCAACCAATTCCTTTACTTCTTACAAGAACAGAAAGCCAGCTTACCTATCAATAAAGCCTTCTGAAGTTATAAAGAATGTAATGAACAAAAGGCGTGTTTTAGCAGTGACAAAGTTCTATTCCAAGAAAAATTCCCAGGCTTTGGCAAGCCAGAACATGAAAGCAAAAGAAGCGAGATAGAGACCATGAATCCCAGGAAAAGAAACAATAAGCAATACTGGTAAAGAACTGTGGGAATGGGGGTACAGACCAATGTGTAATAAGAAAAGCCCAGCAGCTGAATTCAAAGCTTGCAAAGCAGAAAAAACTACGCCCAGGATAACATTGGAAAGAGGTGATAAAAACCCCCGGTGTTAATTCCTGTGTTAAGCAGCACATACTCTCTGTGTGTTTATTTTCACTATTTATTTATGTACAAGCCTTGATTATACTAGAAAAGTGCTATCTCAAACAAACAAACAAAAAAAGGAGCCTTAGGTGTTTAAACTCCATTTTGAGGGAAATGCATTAACAAAAACTTATCTATGCTCCCACATCCAACCCTGCAACACCTTTAAGTCAAAAGAAAAAAACAAAGGTGCAGTATATCTAAGTGAAGCTTTTAAGATGTACCCAGCGAACAACTGAGTTCATTTCAGGGAAATGCAGAGGGAGAGACTAAATAATCTGTATTTGTTTTACCTGCAAACATAATGACAAATGTGCCTGGGAAACGAACACAGGAAAAAAAAAAAAGAAATAACCCAAAAAAGACTATTTCCCCACCCCCCCCTTTAAGTAGTTGGCTGCAGTGTAGAGTACAGATGAACTGAGGGTGAGAAGATAGGAAGGAGTGGGTGGAGGCAGATGGCAGGGGGACACATCCAAGCTGGGGCAGGAGAAGAACTCCCTGCAAGGAAGTCTGCTGCTTGTCTGCTTTTTTGTTGTGCTCTTATTAAAAGAGGGATGTCACACAAAACCCCCCTGTGAGGTCAGAAAGCACGAAGAAACAAACTGAATCTTCTCCTTCAGCCTGATGTAAGTTCCAGAGAAAGAAAACCAGCTCTGTTTAGAGTCTCAGGTTAGGTTCCAACCAGCACTGCAGTGGGGAAGCAAAACTCTGTATGTTAAATGTGACCTGCAAAGGAATTCAGTAAAACCTTAGTAGCTTTAAAAGCATGTGTTGACTGTTCCAGTAGTTAGGCTGAGAGGCACATTAGCCACTTTGAGCTCATATTTTCCCCTCTGCTCAGAAGCACATCTGCCAGACTCTTCAGGGAATCAGTAGGCTGCACACAGAACATTATCCCAGTTTATGCTATGCTGGCAAGTCCATCTTGCCTTAGGAGGGCAACACCGGCAACACTCGGCCTGTAGATAATGTATTTTCTGTAAGTATCTATAAAATGTTGCCCTCCACACAACAATTCAACATGAGCCATGGAATAGAGGTCCTCTGTTTCCCATTCCTTTCTCATCCTTCATACCAGTGGTCACACCCAGGAGCCAGATTTGTACCAGCAGGCTCCCTCAGGCCAGCGTAACCTCACCATGGGACTTGTCTGAGCTCCTGGTATCCAACACTCTAGACAGAGTATGCACAACTGGGGGCAAACCAGGTTCTAAACCCAGCTCCATCGTGGCACCTCTGTTGTTGTTGTTGATGTTGGTCTGCCAGACTGAGGTTTTTGTCTATCTTATTTGCCTGGGCTTTTTGCAATTCTACTGCAGTAGGAAAGGGAAAGGAAAAATGCATAAATATTGTCTAAGCCTTTTGATTTTATGGAAGGGTGACGGCAGTAAAAGGCAAGAGAGGGACCATTTCTACACCTGATTTTACTATACTCCTTTTAAGAAAAACTCTAGGCAGGTCTCCAAACCACATAATAGAATACCTTCTCTGTGCATTTGTCTTGCTCCATCCCTGGGTACCTATTTGTGCGGATGAAGAAATAGTTACTAAAAATCTGCAGGACAAAGACAGGAAAAGCACATACTGAGCAGTAGCCTGGAACAACCTTCAGGAACTTGTAAGCACTGGAGACTTGTGGTCCTGCTAAATCCACACAGGCTGACAAACTTCGAACACCAAGACTCTGCCAAACCTGTTCAAGCCTTACCAGCAGCCCTGACCACCAACCACTGGGTAAGCAAGAATCACATCAGAGAAAGACAGATCTATAGAAAGATCACAGAGCTAAACAGACACATGGGAAACAAAGGAGGGTTTCCAAAGCAAAGCCACAGGTGCATGAGGGCAACCCTCTGCTTTGGAGCAAACAGCTGGGTTTGGCCTCCTAATTGCTGCTCCAGTTATGAGCTGCTCACGTGTGCAAAGTGGACTGTGCACGACATGAATGCACCCCGTGAAAAGTTGTTTGCTGTTACTAATGGGATCGGGATGCTAGAGTTAACAACTGCTTGATTAACAAAAGGTGTTCTCATCAGTTGTGATGTTGTCTCCCTCAGAAAAAAGGAGAATTTGTAGCACACACTTAAACACCTAAATTCCAACCAGAAGGGTTCCCCCCTGCCCCTAAATTTGGCAATAGCAATTTTAGTTTAATAGTAACAAAAAAAATCCAACCAAGCCAAAGCCTGTGTCTCACAAAACATTTACTGTTTATTTAACAACAGCAGTGAGACTTCTGCTCAGTAAATGAACACAAGTGTGAACAGAACACACAGGCTAAGACATGCTTACAGAAACTGGTGACTGAAACAGCTACCCAACATACTTAAGTTTTGTTTGATATAAATATATATGTTTATAATATGTTTTTGCAAGCGAGAAGAGAAAAGATAGGTAAAGAATTTTTTAGAATGTAAAGAGTCTCCAGCTTCAGTTTTGAAAAGCATGGAACATATAATTCAGTAATAGCAAAAATATGCAGAAAAAAAAATTAAGGGTTTGTTTGTTTGTTTGTTTTTTTAAGTTGTGTAATGTGTTTTTCTCCAGGAGGAAAACTTACATGGGACAGAGGATCTGTTTGACAAAGGGTTGGTAAATTGAGAAAGAGGAAATCTGCAGGAGCTTAGCCATGGATTTTAAAAATGTCTTTTTTTTTCCCCCCCCTTTTATCTCCCCCTTAAGTTTTTTGATGATGTAAACAATTTTGGTACAGCATACAAGTAGGAAAAATAGCAAACCTAGAATGAGAACCACTATCACAGCAGTGTCTTGGGACTCTACAGCATTATTTTTCACCTCTTTGTCAGTCTCCCTCCTCTTACTGCTGTTACTCCCCTTACCTCACCATGAAATCAATCAGAAGGATTACACACATTATAAATTAATTCCTGATCAAATATCAGTTACTTTTGGTGATCTGCTAACATTTGTATAACGAAAAATACTTTTTTCATCTTTGATTCACTGAATAGCAACTCTTTAGGACATACCTGCAGTATGAGTGACTCTTTATCACCTTCTAATCGTGCCAACCTTTCTTGATAAGTTTCATTATTAGATGAATGATGATTCACCTGTGACTGAGGAAAAAAAAAGTGTTGTGAGAATTTTTACAGTTAAAGTTTCAAGCAATATTTAATAAAAATTATATATATTAAGTGGGGTTTATAATACCAATAATACGAAAAAAAAAAGTTTCTATAGACCAAAAAAAAAGTTTCTATAGACCAAAACTATTCATTTCATATGCATTAAATGTACCTTTGAACATTTGAATGCACCTTTCTTTTTAGCTGATTTTAAATACTCTATCATTTGCAGCAATAAAGAATGGTATAGGAGTAGATTGATATTTCCTATCAAATTATAATTTCAATGAAAAAATACCATCTTATCAAAACAAAACCCTTTAATTTGAAATATGTGGTCTTGACAGTCTTTTGCCAAAGTCAAGGAATCTTGGTGTTTAAGTAGTAAAAACTGCCATAGGTATTATATTACTCCTAGAAATTACTGAAAGAAAGGTAGAATTTTTTTGTTAGCAACTAAAAAAATATTTAAATTAACAAATTCCTATTGGGAATTAATCTAGCCATACAATCACTTCTGGAATGCTAAATGGCTCCAGGGAACAAAACCTTCTAGACCATGGCCTGCTTCTAAATATTAGGTCCCATTTCCTATAAATTTTAATACTTCAGATAGAAACACCACAATTAAAAAAAAAAATCTGCAGATTTATTTTAAAAAGTTTAGAAGAGCCTCAAAGCTTTATATTGTGTAACTGTGGGAATGTTTGCTCAGAGCATCAAAAGTAACCTGAGCCCTCAGAGGCTCATTTCCCAGCTCCATTGCAGGCAATGCATTTCTGCCAGGGAATGTAACACTGTGCCTGGCTTGTCAGCTAACCCAAGAATCCAACTTCAGTGAGTTCCCTTCAACTGCACTCATCTGCAGCTGACTCCTCATTTATAGTTACTTGCATAATGGCACCAATATAATTATAATCCTCCTCTCCAACTGTCCTTTCTTTTTCAACTGAACATTTGTGAACGGGATTTAAAAAAGAATTTTTAGCTATATACGTGGCTTCTTGATCTAAGCTGAGATCTACAGGCTCAAATGTAATACAAATGATGAAAATAAACATGGTGCTAATTAATGCAAGCCAAGACATGAAATTTTTATTCAATCAGAAGAGAACTTTTCCAGCCATAAAGTGCTAAACTAGATGGAATCTTTACAAGCTGAGAGGAACCAAGCACCCTTGCCTCTGATTATGCTGAAAGAAATTGAGAGAATTACAAAGACACCAACAAACAGTGCTGAAAGATGGTTCCCTGTTCTATCCTAGGACCAATATTCTTGTTTTGCCTAATCCTAAAGTCCTCCAGAAATGGATTACAGAGACTTCCCATCTTTTTCTTAGCCACCCATCGTTAGAACATTTTCCTTAATGTCTAACCTGAATCACTATCTCTTCAGCTTCAACCTTATCATACCATGCTTATCATACCATCATGGATAAAAGAAAGGTTCTTCAGAGTGAAAACACAAGTTTTTCTGCCTTTTCCCCACAGCTTCATTTTTCAAGAACTGTTTTTTTTTGCTTTCTTTTGGTTCCTTTTCACCAATTGCTCCCTGGCTTCTTTTGAAATTAAGTGCCTAAGAGGAGACACAGCACTCCAGCTGAAATCAGCTTCAGTGGAAAAACCTTTTCACAGACCCTTGGGCCATATTTCTTTTTGTATTAACCATACAGTAAAACTCACATATTTTGAGCCTAGGACCCATAACTTTCAGATCCTTTTTTAATGCTCTTATTTAGCTGCCATCCTGTTCTTCATTCTGTGTTTACTCACTGTTTTATGCTTAAATGTTTAACTTTGAGCTAGCCTACACTGAATTGCATCCTATTATTTATAATCCTTTCCTACGCATCAGGATCTTACGTTTTAATCATGGCTGCAAGGCCCTTAACTAGAATCACCTATAAATTCCCTGAGCTTTGTCCTTTGTCTCTGTTTAGAGGGTCAACAGGAACATTAAAAACAGGACGTGCGGAACCTCACTCCACACCTCACTTATTATTCAGTGTCAAAAGAGTATCTTAACTCTACTCAGAATACACCTTTGTCACAAACTTTTGACCAGTTTATAGCAAGTACAGCTAAGATACAAGACCTCACAGAAATGGCTCTAAACATGCATATGTGAGTGCACAACATACACAAACAGAAGCCTCAGATAGTTTTACTGTGGCACCTGTAGGGAGATGGCCCATGCATTAAAGGAATGGTGACCTCACTCACTTTTTTTCTCCTAACAAGTTTTAATTTTTTAGAATTTCTGCCCTCCTATCTCACTGTAATCTTTTCAAGCCTTGTCCTGCTATTAAGAAAAACCTCCATCCCTTAAAACCTCCTCCCAGTTTTCATAAAACATGCATAACTTAGGCCCTCTATATTGAGTTGGTCAGTCAGTCACTCTGTATGGTCTTACAGTTCATTCCTTATTAATTTTTGTGGTATTGTAATTAAAATAAAGATTCTTTATAAGTAAACAATATGCATTTCTGTATGTCTGCCTAGACAATCCTTTGACCTCAGCTCTGCATCCTCAATCATCCTGCCAGACATTCCACCTAGGCTCTTACTCCACATAAAGAGCAAAGTCTTAAACTGCACTTAACAATCCAAAATCTTAAGCCTTAGCAGCTATGTTTCCATCAGTGCCTGATTGACACCCAGCAGTTGTTTCAGACTTGGTGATTCTTTGTGGCATGTATAAAGACAAGATAAAACAATGTAACATGAACCAAGGCCATCTGTGGATGGTTGGAGTGCATTCTGCAGTTGTGAAAGTCAGCACTGAGAGGAAAACTGAGCAAGTGTAGTTACATGTCACAGGGATCAGCAACAACTGATTACAGGCCTTGTAACACTAAAGACATAAGGCTACGGATGATTCCACTTGGTGTAAGAGCTCACAAACAATAGATACTGGTCATGTGGTTAAACAAGGTTAAAAAGCTGAATCAACAAGATTTTCCACAAAGCTGTTATTTCAGAAGATGTAGCATTAAAGATCAAAAATTGTTACCTGGCCTTGACAAATTAAAAGTTAACATTAATATTAATTGCGTTTCTTATAATGAAAGAATGAGAGAAATTGCATAAAAGATGTAAAGAAGTTTATGATAACACATGACAGCAAAGTAGAAGGAAAGATATGCTAAGGCAAGGTAGCTGAAAGTACGTTGATGGTAGTACCACTGCAGATGAAAAATCAACTGCATACCATAAATAATTTGCCTACAGGAATCATGGAATCCTTAAGGCTGGAAAAGAGTTTTAGGATCATCAAGTCCAACCAGCAACCAGCACCTCCTCCATTTGCACCATTAAACCATGTCCTCAAGTGTCACATCCACACATTCTTTGAACACTTCCAGGGACGGCATCTCCCACCATTTCCCTGGGCAGTCTCTTCCCATATTTTAGATTCCTTTATGTGAAGAAATCTTTCCTACTGTCTAATCTAAACCTTCCATAGCACAACTTGAGACCATTTCCCCTTGTCCTTTCACTTGCTACGGGGGAGAAGAAACTGATCCTCACATCACTACACCCCCCTTTCAGGCAGTTGTAGTGAGCAATAAGGTCTCCACTAAGGCTCCATTTCTCCAGGCTAAGCAGTCCCAGCTCCCTCAGCTACTTCTCATAGGACTTACCCTCTAGACACTTCACCAGCTTTGTTGCCCTTCTCTGGACTCGTTCCAGCACCTCAATTCCTTCCTTGTCATGAAGGGCCCAGAACTGGACACAGCACTCGAGGTGTCGCCTCACCTATGCTGCATACAGGAGGACAACCTCTGTCCTGGTCCTGCTGGACACACTATTCCTGATCCAAGCCAGTATTCCACTGGCCTTCTTGGCCACCTGTGCACACACTGGCTCATGTTCAGCCACCCCCATGTCCTTTGCTGCCAGGCAGCTTTCCAGCCACTCTGCTCCCAGCCTGTAGCACTGCCTGGGGTTGTTGTGACCCAAGTGCAGGACTTGGCACTTGGCCTGGCTGACCCTCATACAACTGGTCTCAGCCCACTGATCCAGCCTGTCCAGATCCCTCTACAGAGCCTTCCTACCCTACGAGCAGACCAACACACTCCCACCCAAGTTGGTGTTATCTTCAAAGGGTGCACTCAATACCCAGGTTGTCCACGAAGATGTCAAATAGGGTGGAGTCAACACTGATCACTGGGGACCAGCACCCATGACTGGCCACCCTCTGGATGTAACTCCATCCACCACCCACTCTCTGAGTCTAGCCATCCAGCCAGTTTTTACCCAGTGAAAAGTACACCTGTCCACACCACGGGAAGCCAGGAGCTGCAAAGCAATTTCTTTTGAAGCACCTGCATTATGGTCTCCTTACAGATTTTGTGCATACTTTAACATGCATCATACTGCAAAAGACATTAACCTAAAAAGTTTCCTGAAACAATTCCCAATCAACTGATTCACCCAGTTCTACAAAAATAAAACAAAAAAAAAAAAAAAAGCTTTTGCATTCCATCACCTACTTTAGCTTCTTGTTCATTTTTAGTTTCCTAATCTCTCTTTGGAATACGCTCCTTTCTTTAATCTGAACACAGTATTGGTAGCTGCTGGAAACTTCTAAGTATAATTTACATGATCCAGTCATTACAGAGTCCTTTTCCAAGAAAATGGCTTAAATTTTCCTTCAGAATACGTGACACAAAAAAAATCAAACTTCGGAGAATAATTCAATAGGTTTAATTTAAAATGGTGATAATCAGCGAAAGTATAAAAGAATATGGCAAGAAAGGGATGAAATGTTTGATCAGCTCAGCTACCTTAATTTTCAGTAGTTTTCTCAGAGTCTGCTATGCACAGAATGTTATTCTTTCTTGCATGCTATTTTAGTGGGAAACAATTCAGAATACAGCTTTTTGTCAGAACAGAGTGACAGCTGTTGTATGGTGCTTCTCTACAGAGGTTCTGTTGGGAAGCTCCTGTAAGGGAACTTCTAGCTGTATCTTGATGGAACTACAAAAGTAAGACCCTGAAAGCAAGCACATATGCAAGATAATAAAGTTCAATACAGGCCAGTTTATGTTTTCCTAACGTTTCAGCACAAAGAGTCACCAACACAGCTAATTTGAACACAACACCAACTTCTGAAGTTGATCAGCAAGCTGTTATACAGAAACTTGTCACGAATGCCATGGATCTCGTACTGGGCTGTGGAGCGGGGAGGAGCTGGGAAAAGAAACCTGGCAGTCAGTTAAAGTGGTGATTTGTAAGCTTTTTCAACAAGTCACCCGCCTCTTTGAGAAGACAGATTATGTCATAACCCTCCTCTCTTCTTATTCAGTCACATGAATCACCTCCAGTTCCACTGATAATTGAATAGGATGACTGTGGCAACCATAATACTTGCATTTAATGGGGAAGATGAGGGACATGCCTCACATATTGCCTTTTGTTATAGTTTAGAAGCTGAAAACAACGAGTAGAGCCAGCAGAGTTCAGCCAGTCAGCTTTACCACAAACTACCAGCAGCACACAAACAGCAGTATTACATTTCAACACAAGAAAATGTAGACTGCAGACTTCTTCCAGCCTATTTGGAGTTGATAATATTTAGAGGACTATGGTCTTTCCATCTCTGTCATACTCTTTTCGGTCAGTAGAATTACGAGTCACAGCAGTATCATGAAGTGATGATTGAACAGCCTACACAGTAAACATTTTTATTTGCTTCTGATTATGGATGCAATACAAATTTAATCTCTTGGCATGTTAGTGCTACCTCAGATACACACCCATCTGAATACATGTACATTCCCTCAGTGTATCTGAGAGGAGGAGGAGAAGGCTGGAACATGATTTCTGGACCTATAATTCTTGCCTTTCATCTGGAAGTAATTAGTAAATCAACAGCAGGATTTTTTATTTCCCATTGTTACTTGTTGGTTAAATGAAAGTGGCAGTCCCTTGGAAAAAGCTAACAGTGCATAATCTGAAATTAAGCAAAGACTGAGGTAGGTAAATTTTGGTAGTCATTAAAATAAAGAATTTTGAACAAATACTTATATTTTACCTGGATGATTTTTCTGAAAACTAATACCTGTTTTTTTTCCTCCAGATAGTTACATCACTTAAAGGAAGATATCCTTACAGAAGTCATAAGATCCACATTCAGTACCTTGAACTTAATGGCTATATCATGGGTTTGATCGCTCCACCTCTTGCTACTACAGGTTATGAATCTTCTCAGAAGAAAGAAACATCTGTTTCAGGTCAACCATCAACTTTCTGCTGCAAGCACTTCAAAAGGTCAGTCTAAAGCAAGCTACAGCAGTTGTCAGATGCCTCCACTTCCCATGAAGGCATCTCTCTTCCCAAATAAGACATCTTACCATTGCACAAAGTTTTCCAGATGCTGGAGACCTTCCCTTTACTACAGTCCATCCACCCCTGTTCAAATAGCTCAGTTAATTTAAAATATCTTTAGAGAGCCCATAACATTTTTTGTAGTAAATATCAGCATTTATATTAATAATTTGTGGTTGTGCCTACATGTCTACATACCAAAATGGGGGTTGTGCTGGTTTTATTTGGAATGGTGCTTTCCAATTAAGGTCAGAGGGAAAGATAAGAATAAAGCAACAGGATGACATAAAATTGTATGTGAACCTTTTAACCCAAAACCCTTGGAGGAATCAAAGAACATTTGCTAAAGCTGGCTCACTTTCAGCTTTGGGTAGTGGAGGTATCTCAGGTTCCTTAGTTTGCAACACAAACTTTGAACACTGACAGGTTCACGCTTACACCTTGTGAAAGAACCCAACATTAGTTATCTGCAAAATGCTCCCCACAAGCTGCCCACCAGCTACTTTATGAGATCTGTGCTGCTGCCCCAGCTGTAACGTTAAAAGCACACTGTATATACACAAGGACTTTTCCATATCCTCCCATAAACAGACTGCTAAGAGACACGTCTCCCTTAATAATTCCTGTGACCTTCTTATCCGGGCTTTCAGTCTTACTAACAAGGTATCCTCAAATACCTGCACTGTTACAAACTCTTACAACATGGCATAAAACCAGGGTGGTTCTGTGTGCCCGTGTCAGATATTCAGCTTTTCAGGCACAATAAGCTAACTGGGACAATTCTGAACTTGCCATCCAAGTATCACATCCCGTCAAGTCCAGTATAGCTGTTCCCACTGCAGAGTTTTGTCTTTCTGATATTAGGCAAGACATTATCAGAGGAAGTTCTTTCTCTTGTGAAAGGTCCTACTGCAGTCTTGGGCTTTTTATTATTGGCAGAAGGCAGAAAAAAAAGCAAAGGTGAGAAAAAAACAGTAAACAAAGAAAAGCACATGAACTGTGCCTCTCACAGAACTGAGACAAGGCTAAATTGTTTCTTCGCTCTGTCCGTCTGCTCTTACATTTTACTGCCCACTCTGTCCACACCTTTGGCCGTTCTTGGCACAGCATTTCCACAGGCCATGTTAACACCATGAAGTCCTATGGAAAGAACTGAAGTGTTCTTATTTCAATTTGATCTAAATATCGCTTTTCCCCTGCTGCTGTTGCATGGACACAACAGCAGCTGATGCTATTATACAGACGATGTTACAAGATCTCTGCTTAAAACCAGACCCTCCATTCTAAGCATCTGAAAATAGCAGTTGTATCAGTCATTTTGCCTGCCTGGATCCCATGATTTTTGTATTTGTTTACTGCCCTAACCCAGTCCAGGCCGCAGAGACCACACAAGTCTGTCTTAGCCAACCACTGCAACAGCAAAACCAGTCCTGGTCTCTGAAGTGATTTCTGCTAATGATGAAATTTGAGCCAGCTCTGGCATACTTCACCAAGGCTTTATGGAAGTGTGCTGCAGTTATTCTCTGCTAAACGCCATTTGTTACTCTGAAAGCAACTCTTACTTTTATTTTCAGCCAAAGAGCAACAGTTTATGATTGCAGGAACTGAAATCTTTATTCAGTGCCAGACATGTGACGTTGGGATTCTTGAATGTGAGAATTAAATAAGCAACTTATGCTGTTTCAACTTAAAAAAAAAAACAAACAAAAAGCAAACAAACAAACAAATTGCACCTGACATTAAAGGAACTACATGCAACAGCAGCAAGGGTATCATTAATTTCTGTAAAATTCTGTGCTACCTTTGAACACAGTATCCTTTCTGAGTACACAGAACCTGATAGCAGTACACCTTATTAGCCTTTTGTTAGCAAAACTCCCTTTACAGTATTGAAATTTTCACCAGGAAATTTCAGGCAGGCACACCGTATTCATGACCTTATTTAATTAACAAATGAACATGTGAGCTCAAAATATGCCTTTTTTTATAGGTAATTAGCTCTAACTGCACAGAGCACAGGTTAACCTTATAGTATAATGCTACCAACAGCCAGTTCCTGTTGCCTCTTCTCCTTCACTATCCCACTCCCTTCCCATTTCATCCTCACCCAGACACACTCCAGAAACGTAAAAGTTTCCAGAACCTGATGTAAATATTTTGTAAATTAACTTCAAGATTCTCGAGCTTTTATTAAAGATTGACACATCGTTAATATTTTATATTTAATTCAAGAAACTACCCAAATTAAACTTCCTAACCATATTTTACAGAAGCATTGACCTATTTTTTATGTTTATACAGTCAGTAAAAAACCAGAGTGCATGTGCATATGTACATGCATGTATATGTATGTATACATATACACACACAAGAATTTGCAAAAACAAGCACACACAGGTTAAAATGGATTTTAAGAGGATAATGAGAACATGTGCTGCTTTCATGACACACAAGTAAATTCATATAGTAATTTAAAAAACAGCCTACTGTGAGGGATCTGTTCACATCCCATTCACAATTTCTAACACTGAAAAATAAGTAATTAGAACATAAAAAATTCTCAAATCTGACAAAAACAAAGTGATTTTTCCAAGATGATGAAACTACTACACAAACCTACTTTGTTTTTATAGGAAGACAAAAACAGTCTCATGCAGTTAATTTATGTTCAGGCAGTTCAGCACGAAATTAATAGCACTTTTTTTTTTTTAAAAAAGCATCTTTTTATCAGAGTAACATGCACAGAAGAAAAAAGTACCACCATTTTTATCCGGAACAAAGGCATCCAGAAAAGTCTCATACAGTTACCCCGATGAAGAATCAATTAAGTGAACAGATACTGCAAAGAATTTTTCACTTTAAGGCATAACATGATAAACATACTCTCCTTCTTCTGCCATACATTCCCATGCAGGATTTGCTTTGTTGTACTGCAACCTGAGGAAAGCACGAGCACTTGCTGGAATCTATTGCCATTTGCTCAAAGTTTGATCCCAGAGTTTCATTTTCAAAGACAAAGACAGCTGATTCTCCCTCCCCTCCCTAAGCCTTCTCCTCCTACATCAAGAAACGTCTTTAATTCATTTCTCATGAAGAAACTTACACTATTTCACGTCTCAGACACTGAACACGTTCCCTTTCACAAAGCTGAGAATTCTGACTAAGATTCTGCTAATGTGCATTTAGCAAACGGAAACAAAAGCCCAGCAAATCACTTACCCTCTTTAGCCACGTGAAGTGCTTGTAAATATCAATCTCACCATCCATGCTTTGGGCCCATCTCAGCAGTTACATTCCCGGGGTTAAAAAGAAGCTTTTGGAAGCCAGAGCACTGCTTTGTTCTACAGGATATAGCTGTGATTTCTTCCCCTTTCAACCCTCAACTTCTGAAACCTTCAGTGTCTGTTCATATTTTAAGCTAAATCTCCTGCCCCTGTCCCACGGTCTGATCCCAAAGGCTTCTCACAGATGTATATTTAACACACAACTGTATAAGCTTCAGACTCCCTCCCAAACATCTGGTTTTTTTAAACAGCAGATCAGTTAGCAACAAGAACAATGCGACTCTAAAAACATCAAAAATATAACTTGCTGAGTGATCTTTAAAAAAGGATTTTTCAAGAACGGTATAAATCTGCAAGAACTGTTCCCCTTTAATGTTGAATAACAAGCTAAAAATTATTAAGCTGTCACTGAGAAACTATTTTCAAGCAATGCTTTCTCTGGCTTTCTGTTTCAAGAGTGGCTGGAACTCATTACCAAAGACCCCCTATTTCCTGTCTCTGTTTTACTCCCTGTTTATCGTAACACTACTCAGCCTTCTCAATTTATTTCAGGCGCAGACTAAACCTAAAAATAAGTTCTGCTCTTTGAATTACTTGCCTGTCCTCTCAAAAGACATTATAAAAGAGGAGGAATTCAAGGACGATCCTGTGAATAAGTTAATGATCCCATGAATACTGCTATTGCCAAAGAGGCGATTTTCCATCTTAGCAGAAGATAATGATACCCTTCCAAGATATTCGTCTGTTCCTGCTGAAGCTGAAATCTCATAGCATGGCAGCTTTTCAAACTTGCAACACCAAGATAAATGCATATGCAACGCAACGCTCTGGCAAGAAGGGAAGTTTAAAAGTGTTGCCTGTTACTGCGGTGTCCTCTAGTGCCTCCACAGAGTAGTTATTCATAACTCATAATTTTTTTCCCAATAAACTCCAGTTTTCAGTGTTGTATCTTCCCCTACTTAAAAGTGGCTTTGGACTTAAACTGATTGTTACACACACAAGGACAACTGCTTGGGCAATGCCTATTAAGACCTAAACACAGCTGTCTCCATGGAATTTTTGTGATGATCTCAGAACATTTAGTTATCTCCTCATTTTCTTCAGATTCCACAGCCAAAGTGGCTCCTGCATTTAAGGAGCAGTAAAACTGCAGTTTGGAAGAGCCAGTGTCAAAGCAGTGCATGACACCAATGATATACACAAAGGACTCAAAATCTGAAGCTGTATAATACCCTGAAAAGCTGTTCTTCCTGGGACCTGCCTCACTTAGGCATCTACCCACATTCCAAGCTGGGGAAGTCACAGACATATGATGAAGTTTCTGCAAGGGACGTGGGTTTTTATTGTTTCAGCCATTCTTGATCCTTTTGACCTGATGGAGCTCTTTGAAGAACCTTCCGTAACACAAAGAGGGCAGAACATAAACCTAGACTTTAATAGGAATTAATACTTAACACACTTTCCTCTATGCACTACAGCCTCTGTCATGGCTGACAAACTGAAGACTGAGCAGGGGTTCTCTTGACATTAAATAATAAACTCCCAACAGCTTAAGGCAATTTCCCCCCAGAAACCTTGTTATCTAATTATGGAGAACAGCAAATACGTCAAACTTTACCTCACAGCATTATGTATCCCATAGCATCACCACTACAGTGCCTCAAGTTCCACATTTCATCTTCTTCAAAACATGGGCTCTAAGACTCATTTCAGGGAAGAAGGAAACACCTTTCTTAAAACACTCCACCACACATTATCAGCTGATGATTTTGTTTTTCTTATTAATAACTACATAAAAACTATATGACTCCACTTACTAGTGCCTCAGTGTACCATGTGCAGTTAGGTTAGGATCCATTTCCTCTTTTAAAAGCATTAAAAAGGACAAACATACCTTATTTCTACCTTGTCATTTCTGCTGGATTTCATGCAAAGGACTCTTGATTTCTGCTAGTCATTCTTCCTGATTAAAAGTGTCTGAATTTTCTGCATCTTATCAGCCACGAATGTTGACAGCATACATTCCAGACAGTCACATGCTCACTTTGAGCCTGTCACCTGCGTGCTGGACTTTACATCCTGCTTGAGCTTTGGCCCGAAAGTTTCAGATACCAACTGAATGCAAATCAGTTGCCCCAGATTTGCTTGAAATGCTTTCCCATTTCACTGGAAAAGCAGGTTAGTTTCTCTGAGCAGTGGGAAAGAAGAGGAAAATATGTTGAAACCCGAGGATTGCTTCATCAGGTTACCACTGTATGTTTTTCTTATTTTCAGGAAATCCATGTCTGTGTGCAGTTCTTAACTGAGCACCAACTTCTGGTTCAGTGGAGAGTTAAAAATCAAAGCAAAAATGCCACACTACTACTGAAGAACCACCACCTTCAAGTGTTACCCCACAGAGAGTGTTCCAGCTATTGCTCCCTTCCCCAACAAATTGTTTATTTTTCTTAGCCTTGTCTCCAATAGAAATGCAATTTGGAGCACTAAAATGTTTAAGGTTAGCAAAGTTTATATACCCTACAAGCTATACGAAAACCCATCAGGATTTCTTTGCCAGTTCTCTACTTTCATAGAAAACTGCTGACTCCTGCCAGTGTTGATAAAAGTAAAAACTCCATTTGCAGAACACCAAAGGTGTTAAGTCACAAGAAGGTCTGCTGACACACAACCCATTAAAACACCCAGCTAAATGACCCAGTACTCTGTTAGTCAGCATGTCAAATGCTTCAAATGAGATTTTAAGTGTTTCAAATAGTAAATAAACATGCTGCAAGAGCTTTGAAACTTAAAGTAACAGAATGCTTTAAACATTCAGTTGTGCTTCTCATGTCCCTCCATTCCAGGCCTATGAAGAGGCAAGAAAACATCCACAAATCCTCCTAGAACTGCAGAGGAGAAGGCAATCTGACTGATTGGTGTATTCCCTCTTCCACCAACACTGAGCTGAGAAAGCACAGAGTTGTTTGTTCCTCTTTTTTCCACCCAACTGTGGCTCGATGAAAATTATAACACTATATTTATTATGGTTGTTTTAGCAATTTTACTTTTTATTCAGTTAAATTTGTGATAAAATACATGTTTTTGTGATCTTTCAGAGCACCACAAATGCACAGGGTCAATAGAGTTCTACTGCCATTAAATTACCTGGAAAATGAGAGGACAAAGGAATAGTAATCAGAGGAGTTCTTCAGCCTCCAACAGGTCCAAGACCCTGGGCCATAACACCTGTCTGCCTTTTCAGCAGTAACCTACAGATCATTTTGGTTTTAAACCCCGTCAGCCTCTGAAAACACTAAAAGAACACACACTTGGCCCCTTAGGCCAAGAAATGAAATGACCAGCTATGAATCTTCCCAGCCTCATCAGGGGAGTCCAGCTGAGGAAGGACATGCAAGAGAAATTTGCCCATTCCCAAGAATTAGTATCAATTTCTCCTATACTTTTTTTCCAGTCCTGGTGTTTGGGCTGGTTTGGAAACAAAGGGATTAGGACCAGATTTTAAAAGGGAAAATTTTTTCCATCATACCAATTCACAGATGTCATTCTCACGCTGCAGAAAAATGTGAGAGCTTCAGACTGAAGAAAGAGAGAGAAAACATGAGAATACTTGTGTATAAAAAAATTCAGGCCATTTATGCAGAAGACAATGGAGGAAGAAATTTCTTTTTCATGGTGAGCAATGGCTTCAGGAATCTAGATGGATTATTTCCAAAAAGAAAATGTGTCTCAGAGTCTTAATCATTACTAACAAATAATGCCTAAGTGACAAAGAAAGAAGAAATTCTTGGAACAAAAGGAAAATAAAATAATACTGCATTCTGTGGATGAGCAAATTTGCTTTACTTGTGATAATTTTTTAAAAAATAAACCATGTCCCGGGAAACAGACAACAAATAACATTATGTAGATCCATGAACAAATAATCCTTTCCCAGCATAAAATGCACTCAATCCTAATGGCTTAATTCTTTGATGAAAATCTGTATTTCAGAATTAAACAGATTTAGATGGCCATTAGTTCCATGCCAGCATGGTTAACCCTTATCCTTATTCCATATTTGGGGGAGGGGGAGGTAATACTTCAAACAGGTGCTGACATCTCTGGAGCCATTCCCATCTGCAGGCTGTATGACATCACATATCTCCAGCACTGCTATGTCCTTTCAGGTTACTGCTCAAGTAATAAGGAGCTCTCTTCCCTTGGCTTGCACAAAGAATGTATTACTGATGCTCAGATGAAGTTACTGTTTATTAATTCATTCACAGGCATTTGCACATTCCTGGCAGTTTCAAACATTCCTTGCCATATGCTGAAATGCTTTTCTCAGTCCAAGTTCTACAAGAAATACAACTTTTTGGATGAAGCTTACTTAGAAGGGAATGTAAGATTGCAAGAAACTTGAGTACTATATTTTTGCCTGAAGGCTAGAAAATATTTTCTACTTAGCAGAACATCAAAACCCCTGTGAACACTTCCCCCAGTCGTTATATGCAAGAGTGCACTGATCCATAGAGAAAATAAATAAAGATATATATTTACATCCTACCACACAACACATTACAATAACTCAGGCTTAGTTTCCAGTCTGAAAGGTTTCAAAGCACTGCTGAAACTACTAAACCTGCAGTAAGTCAGTATACAAAACATTTGGAACAGGATATTTACCAAACACTTGCACGTACATTAACAACATTGCAGGTAACATTTTGCCTCTCCTCACTACGACACACATCAGATTTTCTCTTCTAAATTTCAGAACAGAAAAAAAATTGTTAGAAGGCTCAAAACAGAATAAGCTGCAGATACACCTCATTTCTGATAAGGAATGTACAAATAGTCATTAATTTCTTCTTAAGTATTTAATTATTTAGGAAAATAAAGCACATTGCTGATCTACTTACGGAGAAGAGTAGCCTGCCAACATGTATGTACAATGTATCTAAAATAAGCATAATTTGCTTATGTTTGTGAAAGATCACAAAACCTGAAAATATATTTATCTGCACTTTAACTACACACAGCTCTGTTTGCTGCTGTTATGAGCATACTAATCCAAGGGAGAATGAAATAATTTTGTTGTTGATACCTTATTGCTATGTTTGTCATAACTGATAAAATTTAGCAAACCTAACCTGTGAAATCTGAATAGAGTTTATATGTAGAAATACTACAAAGTTATGATGTTGCTCTAATGTTCAGGTAATACCTGAATCAATACAGGACTTTTTAAATGAAAAACTTGCCCTCAGCTTCTTTATGTGACCATTACCTTTACATCTTATCTGTTAGCACCATTGTTTAATTAAATAATTTCTCTTACCAGTCCTTCTGTTAATTACTTTATGGAAAACATTTTCCTATGTTTCCTGTATCTCCACTTCAAAAGGCAGATACTTCATACTATTTACACTTATGCATTAATGTTTGTTAAATTAATACAGTGCATAACATTTAAATCCTTGAAAATCCAAAGCAGCTGGAAATTCTAGAGACACATCACACTGTAAAATGAAAAAGGGACACCATATACAACATCAGGCACAAAAGGAAAGATGAACTGGAATACAACCTTTCTTCCATGAGTGCTCTAAGCCTAAGGCCATAACACAGTTCTCTTTGAGCACTTCTGGTCGTTTTAGTTTAAGGTGGCTCCGTTAAACATTACTGATCGTTACAAAGGTGAAAGAAGCAGCCAAAACCTAATCTCATTTCGAGAAAGAGATCTAAATCAGCCCTACTCACTGCAAAGCTATTTTAAGCTTCTATCAATGCTTCACACAGAGAAGACTCCTACCTCTGCAGTGAGCAGTCACAGTCAGAGGTGTCTGGTTTGCCTGGTTTGCTCCCAGACAAAACAACTACGGAGCACCGAAAAAAATCAGGCCTGGTTTAGAAAGATTCCACCACCCCTGCTCCACCAGCTCCAAGGCACTCTCTAGTACTTAGAAATAGCTGCACATATGAAGGATGTTTCTCTGCTGTTCCTTGTGTACCGCCAATTGCTCCAACACGCTTGGGGAACGCTGAGATGACCACATCTTCCAGGTCAGGGCTTCCTTGCATCATCAACTCATCGCAAAGGAGCTGGAGGACTGGGTCATACAACTTTGAACTCTGACTCCCTCTCAGAAAACATAACCCATCTAATGTTTCGAGCTGGCAAAAATAAACATGAATGCTTACAGAATGACGGCTTTCCTACACTATCCCAAGCAGGCTCTACCGCTCCACTTTCAATTTAACATGTGTTAATACCACTTGGCAACCTGGGAAGATTCAGCTATATCTAGTTCCATCATGGCTCTCAATAGTTGAGTTCCACAGCCAAATCTCCCAGCAGATAAATATACTGGCTTTAATTGGCACTGCTAAGATTCCCACTCAGCTGTTGCTGAAAAATGCTATTGATACTTCTTATAAAAGCACATGGAAGTGCCCTGAAGTGCAGTCATTTTCTGCCTCTGGTCTGGACAGATAACTCTGTGAAATGAATCTTAGACAATAGTGAAATAGAGAAACCAGTGATTATGTTTCATCAGAGCACTTTAACACACGCTTAAAATAAACCTTTGAAGTAAGTTCAAAACTTCACAAACTCCACCAACTCAGAATTCTGAACTGGGCTTCACTGTTTTAATCCAAGTCCCTGTGAAGACACTGGAGAAAAAAAATCCCTTGATTTTAATATACAGTGTAAACAATCTCTTTTCAACTTTATCCATGATCAAATAGCAGTCAAGACTCCAAGTAATTTATCCTGTTTCTGCTGAAAAGTCTTTGGTTTTACCAATAAAACAGATCATGAAAAGAAACAAAGCACAACATATAAAGCAAATCACATTATATTTAAAAATGCCTCTAACACACATTCCTCTGCTATTTCCTATGCTCTTCTCCCTTTTCTGTTTCCTAAAATTTAGAATATTTAGCAAGATTTTCAGACTTAGGCTTCCAAGAAAAACAAAAAAAACCCAACCCCATAATGAGGAGAATACTAATGAGTTTTCAAAAATCAGCACTTTAAGGGTCAGTAAATAAAACTACATCATGAAGTGGTGCTTTAAACACAGATGTTCTAAGGGGAGGAAGATTGTGTTTTGTAATCCTGAAAATGAGGCCTTCACTCATGCTCAAGGACCATTATAAGAACAGTAGTGTTCCTCTTTACTCAGAAAAGAGTTCCATAAAGATGTATGGAATAAAAAACCAGAATTGAACAGTGTAGAAGTTCATTTAGAGTTATGAAACTGTAAGCAAATATATTCTCTCATAGCTCACAGAGCCAAACACAGTCAGTTGTTACTGCAGCAATTAATTTTTAATGCTGAAATTACTACCTGCTTTGTGATACATCACGTGGTCATGGACAATACTAAAATATTTAACAAGAAGCATTGATACCATGCACAAGTTTGTTTTATAGGAACTCACCAGGATAATCCCCAGGTCTTTTTGTTCTGTTTTTAAGGCCAAAGAATTTACAATTATAAAGCCATGTAAAACATTTCAGAAATGCTCTTTGAGGCATTTTTAATACAATTTTTAAGTAGTTAGAAGTCTATAATTAATAACTTTTTGTTTAGGTTTGTTGAAATATTTGTGCAACTGCAGCAACTATAAAATTCTCATTCTATGATACATAGTAATAACCTTTCTAAATTCAGTGCTAACTTTGTCAAGGCTATTTAGTCTCTCTCAAAGCAGTGACAGCACAGTTACTGTGCCCAGTTGTTCTGCAAACTCAGGAACCTGATATGTTCATAGATCCCAGACCACAGAGACAATAAAAGGAGCCTTTCCAAAAATCTTTAGTTCCACAAATGGTGTGCCTCTTCCTTAGAGAAAAACAAATCACCAATGGTTCAAGAAAACGAATGAAGGAGATGCTCTCAAAAGGACAAGTAAACAAGGTGGTATCAGGTAGGAAACATGATGTCAAAAGTTTTCCCATTCTAGCCATATCTGAATTTTTCCACAAATTTGGTATTTACACCTAGAGCAGACAGACCAAAGAGCATCACGTTTACCACTGGTAAAAATAAAAAAAATAAAAAAAATTCAACTGATCAAACCACCAAACATAACTTGGTGATATTTCACGTCTGATAAATTCCATAGTTTGCTGCCATGGAACTGAATGAGGGTGAAAACAGCTCTAGTGTCTATAATCACCACAGAAACTTCCTGACTGATCAGTAATTCCATATTCTGCTCAAACCCAAATGCTGTTAAATGCTGCTATTTGATACTATCCAGTAGGAATGAGTCTCAAGTCATCTGACTTCCCTTTCTGTGGTTTCCCATAAAAAGCAATATGGGGCAGTAGAAAAACACACACTAAAATTATTTCCACAAGGCACATTGTTTGTATTCTTTGTTAAAATTGGCAGCTGCAATGATTTTTTAATACTACTTAATAGTATTTTTAATACTATTTAATTACACATTTAAGTGAAGAAGAATCAAAAAATAACACTTTCTTCTTGAATGAAGCGTGCTTATCTGCTTTTAAAATACACACCAGATTTCTTTTGCATCTTTAGTTTCTACAGCATGCCCAACTGCATTCCCAGAAGCTGGGAATATTTTTGACACCTATTCATGTAAAATGTTAGAAACAAAGCAATTGCTGTAATCTATTCAGCTGCATGCTAGAGCAGCCCTCCAGCTTTAAAGGAAGGTGCATGGACTCCCAAAATAAACAGATGTGGAATTAATCATCCAAAAAAAAAAAAAAAAGCCCCCTCCAATTCAATCTGCAATAACTCTACAAAAAAAAAAGCTCAAAGGTATCAGTACTCCCCAGGCACACACAAAAGCTAAAGCTCACACATGTGTGTGAGGAGATGTGTGTAAAATAGGGGAACCCACATGCACAGGAGAGGCTGTTCATGCTCGCAACCAACACCAGCTGTCAGAGAGGAAATGTGTGTAACTGTCCACATGTCTGTGGGATTTTAACCCTCTGGGATTAGTTTTAGGGCTGCATTTAGAAATTTGCAGGTGTACCTCAACATTTCTTAAGCATCTAGTATTATCTAATATATTGTTGATGTTGGTCCTAAATATATAGTTCCCCGATTTCTACTTAATTATGTTGTTAATAAATCAGCAAACTGCTTCCATCCTGATGTGTTTAAACCATGGGAACTGAGTGAGGTCTATTTAATGGCTCTTCTGCATTTCACAGAGTAATGATTACCAAACTTCACTTGAGGCTTCCAATGTGAATGGATTCCTGGAGATGCAGAGTTCCCATTCTCTGTAGCTTACTACCTCAGCTGTCCTTATCCACATATTAAATGTGTCATATTTCATAGCTCTGGGCTGGAATGAAGGAAACTTCACTGAAGTGACCAGATTTCTTCCCAATTTCCAAGTGGAACTGCAGCCTGTCAGTGGAGAAAGCTCTCCCAGATTCAAAGGTCATGGAAGTTATGTGCACGCTTACAAATTATTTGGACTTAAAAGAAAATATGAGAAAGGTCTAAAAATACACAGATTACTATCCCTTTTCAAATAACAGCCACAGCAGCTATGCCCTCCCCTCCCCTGACACAGAACATGGCAAAATATTTTAAAACCAGTGATCTCAACATACTGCACTAGAGATACTCTATGCCATCAATTCCCCTGTTCTGTTGGCTCTGAATCCAGATTCCCCAGCTGCTTTATCAAACAAACACTGCTCTTGATGCAGTAGACAATCAGTAAACTGCAAGTCTAAAAGGCAGAAGTCTGTGGCTTCTGTTTTGGCAGGTTACCCGTGAATTAGAAGAGATACACATATATAGTTAATATGAGAAGTCAAAATATCAAAGGTTACCTATGTTGCAGGGCTGCAAAGTGAGCTTAATTAATATTTCTGCAACAGAAGACCAATAGCCAGACTACCAGATTCAAACTCTTCAAGTTGGTGGTCTAGAGCCAACTTTATTGTGAACAACTCTGAAAATTTATGTCTTCTATGAATTAAAAACATGTTTTAGCTATTGTAAAGACTTGAATAAGCATTAACATTTCTGCTAAGGCAGTAATTTAGTAAGAGCTGGCCTAAGGATATCTGAATCCAAAAGCTAATACTATAAATCCAAATTAAACATTGCCTACACCTTTGTTTTCAGACCTGGTACCAAATTCTCATTCCTTTCTCTCATGTGGACCCAAACAGGATTTTCCAGCCACAGACCTGCACTCTGTGAAAAATGCCAACAAACCAGCAGCTGACAAGTTCAAACAAAAGGAGCTGCATTTCCAACAACATCAGGTTACAATCGACACAGGGCAGCTACAGCAGAAGATAAATACTAAAACACAAGCCACAGGACAAATGACATAAAAGGTCACATGCACTGACAAAACCACAACAAAATCCATTCATCTAGAAAACTTTTCTGATGTTGAGAAAGCGACAAGTAGCTTTTACACATGAGGACACCACCATCCACTTGGTGGTGGTATCCTCCAAGCCTGACACTGAGTCAGGCTTGGTGTTGTGGCAGGACCTGCTGTTGCTACTCCTTTATATCCAATGTCCCTCTTCTGAGGTCTGCCTGAAGATCTGCTCCTCATCTGGTAAGCCTCAGTCTTTATGAAGGTAGCCAAATGTTTGTTCCCCATCTATCCCAACATGAAATGTCTCACCTTAGGAATCCAGAGCTTTTCTAGATTTACCACCACTGCCTGGTGTACAAGACACTTTGGAGATTGGTAATATTAATAGTTAAGGGAAAGGACAGGAGAATCACCCAGTCTGAATTTGTCTTTTCAACACTGTATTCCAAACTGATACTTCAAAAATTAAAACTTTTATAACTACTTGTACATTTGTTATCTCCAGCAAAGGATGGAAACAAAGTAAACCACACGAAAAATAACCCACAAAAAGGCAACTTTTGCTGGAGTTAACTTTTACTATCCTTTCTCTCACCAAGGACCAAATAAGGTATTTTATCAACTTCTCATCTGCGTTGCTCTGGTAATCAGCACGTAAAGCAGTAATATGAAAATACTCGAACCAGTCCATTGTTTCCATTGCAAACAAAATGGAAAAGCTAAAATAGCTACTCACCAGATTCTCCTCAAACCACTCCCGCAGACGCACTGCTGTGGCCCCTGGAATTTGACTCCGCAATGCCTCTTTCTCCTGAGGATCCTCCAGCATTTCCAGTGCCATCTTTAGATCTTCCAGAAGATGCAGAATTTGAAATGTGCCCAAGTACACTGATGGAGCAGGCGACACAATATCATAACCACCATTAGCATACTCTGCAGCTGATTTTGTACCTGAAACAAATAAAACCAGGAGAGACAATAACGTTATATAATTGTTTTGTAGGTGACAAACACATAGATACTACACACTACAACTTCTGCAATTCAGATGCTCACTGACAAATACCAGCATTTCAGGCTTAGAAATATTTGCATTAGTCTCTAAATAAATCACAAGCACTGGAGAATTAAATGTGAAATGAATGTACGAGCATATTAAAAAAGAATTTTGACCTAGGAAACATTTGCAATGTCTGTTAAGCCCAAAACCTTCTCTCAAATCACCTGTAATTTTCCACGGTTGCCATGAGATGTCACTAACTTCTCAGCTACACAGAAGTCCCTCCACAGCACAATGTTAAGCAATGTAAGAACAACTGATGCAGTCCTTTGAGAAGGAACTTAGATCAAAATAGATCATGTTACCAGATCCAGAAAAATATATGACTGTAGGCAAGTTTAAAACCCCCACAAAGAACAACCCACCAGAAATTAGCAATAAAAATGGCAAATAAAACTTTGCTAGCCCTCTAAGTTACAAAAAAGATTACAGCACCTCCATCCTGCCAGCCCTCCAGCACCAATATTTTTTTCTCGACAACATTAAGCACAGTAAAAAACATATCTCATTCATGGAAGGATTATAAACAACACAGATTCTAATATCTCTAAATCTTTTTGTCTTAATACCTTGCGTTTCAATGAGATGCACACTAAAATAAACTCTCTTTTCTCGGTCCTGAATTTCAGACCTTGGTATCATTTAATATCTGTTTCTTTAAGAAGCAGTCAGGTGGAAAGCTATCTGCTTGACTTTCTAAAGTTTTTATTTACAATCCATTGCCTGATGTACGTAATAGGGTGTGCAGATGTCTTCATTCATGTTCTCTCTGGCATAAGCCATCCTATTTCCCCCCTTTATTTACCTTAATGGAGATTTTTTAAGGTTTTTGATCATTCATACTTCACTGGATCCATCCAGTGTTCATTAGAAGGCTACATAATTGATGAGCACAAGGGTATTATAATAATCTCCTTACTGTTCTTCATTTTACCCCCGTGTTTAACATCACTTACATCTTAGTTATGAAAGGAACAAAAATCTTCACTGGGCCTTTGAAAATTATTTGCTAATTTTTGTTTTTTCCCCTGAGCTGACATATCTGATGGGATGCATAAACGTGTAAGGAATTCAAGTTTTCTTCTCGAATGCACACTACTCTGCATTAATCAATGTTAGTTTGCCTGCTGCAGTCATTGATCTACCACGATTCAGACACTACAAACTATGTTTGGACCCAATGTTTCATTTCACACGTAGCCTGAAACACAACTCATGAAGGCACTGACACTCTAGGTCCCAGTACCCTGCAATGCCTTCTGCACCCACATTAGCTTTTAACCAAAATGCTAATTGATCATTTAATACTAATGTTATTCCCCATGTCCCTCAGTTTTTCAAACAAAGGCAGTATTTTGTCTCTCATTTTGTGAGTGCTTAACTTGACACAAAGCTTGGGGAAAATTTAAATAATATTAACCAGGTTATCTTCAACCACTGTTTTAATGACACAGAGTGTTCTGTCAGATCTTTGCAAAAAATTGTGTGGCTTGAATTCTACTGTATAATGTGCATGTTTCTTTGTTTGACTGTTTTAAACAATGTAAAACTATCCATCCCTAGAAATTTCTGAGGTTTTGAAAGGCTCAGTAGTAGGGTTTTAAACTTCTTAAACTTTATTTTTTTAAACACAAATTTTCACTACAGAAGTATTTCTTATTATATTACCTCTTTTCAGACTCAAAATACCCCCTTTGATCCTGTTGACTTCCGCTGCTTATGAGTTTATTTTAATACCTCAAGTGCAAGATCTCATCTTAATTTCTGGCTAAGTCCATGTCCAAGATAAAGTTTCTTCAATATCCGGTGCTACAAAGACTGCTATATGAGATAACCTCACCTCGTAAATCAACCTTGTCTTCCTGAATTACTTCCTTTTGAGGGCAGGATCGACTGACTGTTTTGCTGGACTTGCTCACTGAGAGGTATTTTCTTATGTATTTCTGTATTCTCAGCCCAGCCACTCATGCCAATTTGTTTATGTTTATGTATTTCCTATTGCAGATTAACATTAAATCCTGGAGACTAAAAATAGCAGATTTCCAAATTGTGTAGGAGCCATTTGGATCATATAACCTTCATTCAGCCAGGGTGGCTCACTGCTTACTTTCTGAGAGATGTGCACACAAATTAAAATATGGCACTGACCACTGAAGCAGCATTGATGCCACTTGTAAAGATGTGGCCTCCTTGGTTATTGTGGCTTGAGGACTTGTAAGATTTCTCTCTCTTTCTTTTGGAGAGCTCCACGCTACCTTTTTCCTATCTTTTGCTTAGCAAGTACCTTTAACGCTAGAAAAGCAGACAGGATTGAAAGTTAGTTCATAATCAGCTTTGGCAGTTACCCCTTCAGTGAACAATTTAAAATAGATGTGGAAAGGGAAAAATTGAAAGGAGCGTTATTTACATGAGAACTTTTTATTTATAGGCGAGACAGAAACAAACAAATGAAACACCACACAATCCAAACAAAGCCAGACAAACTTTGAGGACCACAACCAATACTTCAGGTATGAAATAAAACCATCGCATTTAAGCTAAATACAAGTTAAAAAAAAATGTGCAGGAGTTCTGTTAATTATAGTGGGTAGGTAGTTTATACAGACAAATACACAGCCATACCACACATACCACTGTGACATCTTTGTTCACCAGTCTAAGTGTCTCACTATGTATCATATCTTGCCTCCATCCTTAGGTTATCATGGCTATAACATTCCTGGCAACATCGACCTTCTACAGAAAACAACTTCAAACTCCATAGGAAGATTCAGTGACATTTCAGCACGCCTTTATTTGGTTTGCCACTATCAAACACTAGGGAAAACAACATATACTCGCAGTCTTTAATCTTGGCAAGTGAAAGAGTTGTCACCCTTAAGAAACTCCGTTCTCTAAAGGTAAACATCCTTAAGTGCTGGAGCACAGGCAGGGCCAGTCAGGAATTATGTGATTCCCTGAGACTGGGCATACTCCATATGCATGCTTGAGTTATCCCAGCCTCTTCAACTGACTGTTCAGAGTGGCAGAATTCTAAGCAGCCTCACATTTTGCAAAATTTGAAATGACTTTAAAACTGGCTTGCTATAGGTTGTTAATGTAGTACCTTTTATTCTCCTAGATGAAACGGAAAACAAACTCCTCTGAATGCAACAATTAATGCACTTTATACTAGGTAACAAAATGCAGAAATACAGTGTTCAACTCAGCATTTTAATTCAGAAAGCTTCCTGGTTTACTGCTAAAATTCAAATGAATCACAGGCTTGATTCTCTTATTTGCTTTCCATGTAGTTTCATATTAAATAGGATCTGCATCGCTCACCAGAAGGACAAGAACACACCCTGGAAAACAGAAGTGCGTAGGAGTAAATAAAACTAATGCAAAGAAATATAATTATCACCAGACAGGAAGAATTTGGATGTCCTTGCAGATTCATTTAAAAAAAAAAAAAAGAGGGAGATGTCACAGAGCAAAGAGAACAGTATGTGTTACCAATATACTTCACCATGAACAGCAATCAATTTCTGTGTAGCTTTATTATAGACAACAGAAGAGGGGAAGAATGTTCAGGAAAAATTAGTGCAGTTTTGAACTCTTGGAAAAAAGACTCATTTTTTTTCTTGAGCAAGTCACAATCTTCCTGTGCCTCACTTTTTTTCAGGGATAAACAGGACACAGGGGAATCTTTTGTCATGGTGTTTATATAATACTCAACACCATGGTCTCCCAGTGCACTACTGGAACACGATTAATCACCACAGATGTCCACTTTAGAGGAGTAATAAAAAAGAAAGGGGAAAAAAAGTGTTGAAACAATGACAACCCAAATATCTCACTTCTGGCTTCTCTAAACAGACAGTGGATGCAGGAGGTTAAATGTAGCTGCACATTATATGGAGGAAGAAAGAGCAAAATAAGTAGTACAGAAAGGAAAACAACTTTTAAGTTACACATTTCTTACACCCTGACCATTAAAGCACATTTTTATTTCAAAGTTCCTTGCAATTAGCTGAATGGCTTCAAAGAAACATTCCTTTTGGGCAAATACATAACCTATTCAGAAAACAGCACTCCTGGTAGCCTGCAAAAATAGGTTACCAAGCAGAAGTAAAGAAAGAAGCAGAAAGGCTTGCCAGTTTGAAAATCCACTCTCCTCAGCTTATATTCTACACATCTGTCCACCACACAACTTTCATCTCTCTTAGCAGTAAGTACTGTGTCTGATCTCTCACTTTCCCTTGCACCTTAGCTTCTGATCCCCTGCATTCATCCTTGTCACCTCAGTCTTTTGCTCTAAAACTGGCTGAGCTTAAAAACAAATTCCTGGTAATGCACAACTCAACCATCAGCGGTTAAGAAGAGATTTTCCTAAAACTACTGGCTCCTTTAGATCAGAAACCAGCAAAAAAACCCAAGAAAAGCCCCACAGCAAAAGCCACAGACTACTTCTATGCTGGGTCAGGATGACTTTCTATAAAGCTGAAACACTCAAGAGTAACAATTTTGATATCTGACCAACAGTGGTTAGAATAAAGTTATAAACAGATATTTTCTCTGGCCTTTCAGTTAATCATTACACTGCTAGAGAACACTTTTTTTACCTGAATTTTTACTCAGTGAGTAAATAAGTTGTCCAAGTTCTTCCTCTCTCCTCCAAGACTACAAAGTGTAATTTTCTTTGAAGCACAATTTTCTTTTTCTCATGAAGATAGCCTTGAAAACGTGAATTTATGTAAACTACTAGTAAGGTCTAGATGAGACATATTTCATCCTCCTGGTTCCTAAGCCTTCTGTCAAATGAGTGAAGAGGCAGCTCACACAATCCTTTCTTCTAATACTGTAATGCAAAATACATCACAAACAGTATGTTTTGAATCATAGCTTACATTAACTTCTCCTCAAATCTCTGCTTTTAGATCTTTAACTACAGGGAACAGTAACTATTAAGCTGGATTAGCAGGAAGCCCTAGGAAAAAACTTTCCAAGCCTAGAAACGTTTTAATGACCACATTCAGATGCAAGTTTCACGCAGCTCAGATGATTTTCCACTGAGCTCTACATACAATCACACGCAGAATCTTTGAGACAATTTTCAAGGACTGCCTATAATTTCTTATGCAAATTCTGGGTGTGCAATTACTCAGACTTTTTCCTTCCAAATGCTAACAGACGCTGAGCTGTGATGTGCAGCACATTTAGGTACTGCATACACAGCTACAACAAAAAGATCTCTCCTGTCCAGAAACACAAGCTAAGCAGCCTTACAGTTGGTGAAAAAAAATAAGAGGGATTATGCAGCTATGATGGAGGTTTGAGGCTGAGTCTCTACTGCAATGATAAAACAGGGCCAACGCATTTATTAAGGACAAAGAGTAAAAAATACTTGCATCAACTTTCTCTCTTTATTTTTTAAATTACAAAAAAAAAAAAGGAGGGTATTTAGGGCCAGTGTAACCAGTAGTCTAAGTAAAACAGTGTTGTGAGACAACAAATACTTCTTTTTAGTACAAAATTCGTACCTGTTTGCACTAAGCAGTAGTAAACTACTGGTAACATGAATACTATTTCATGAAAAAAAATTAGTCTCTAATCACAGGAGAAAAAAAAGCATTCATTTTGTGAGGATATAAATGCAACTTGTTTTATAAACATTACACTACTTTGATTTTTAAAAAGGCTCTCAAATCAATTTAGTTACCTTAAAGTAGGAAGTGGACACGACACAACTTTGAATTTAAAGATCTCAAACTTGTTTAAATTTAAGTCTTAGAAATCAGCTCTCTTGCCTGTTAAACAACTGGCTCTCTCGTGTACTGAAAAACAGATCACATCATACAAACCACAAAAGAACCATTGTGCCTCAGATTTTCAATCCCACGGGGTTATGGCCATCATGGTTTCACTGCCCTTCTTTGCTACATATTGTATCTGCAGCTATTTTATGTTTCTGTTTCTTTTCAATCCTTCCTGAAAACCTAATACAAACAGCTATGATGGGTGGATTTTGTTTTGCACAGGTGCAATCCTGCACTGCAGTTTTGGTAATAAGCTGATGTGGGTGTCGAGGACACGACAGTTATTTTTGCTGTTTTAAACTCACAGAACTGTTTATCTGTAGTCAGAGATGAAGAATTTAAAGTAACATATTTAAATTGTAAATATTCTTCCTTTTCAAACTAGTTTAAACTCTCACTTTTAATAAACCTTCTAATTTTGTTGTTTTGCTGGAAAGGCAAGAGAAGTCAAAGGCCAAATCGGTCAGAAAATCAGTTTGACTTGGACATTCAAAGGAAAACTCTCTTAGGCAAAACAATTTTAAACACCTATTTTTTGTAGAAGATCATAAAGTGTTTAGGAAACAAGTTCTCAGTGCTTTCAGCTCTGTAAGATTCTGTAGTACTATCCTGTTTACAGAAGGAATCCATCAGTCCTACAAACAGGATTCAGAGTCTTCACTCTATCCCGTGCCCAGAGCCCCACTATCTGTGAGAAAGTATGCTCAGGATAGCGAGAGTACATTTTGGAACAGCAGCCCGAATAGCTACCATGACCTCTGGCGAGGTTAAGCACTCAAAACTGAGGAAATTCCAAAGTTCAGGTTGCTCTGGCAACCCTGCCTAAGGAATGAGTAGCCAGCAATGCACGTGCACAAACCAACACGCGAGCTGTGGTGCTTTTCACATGCGTTTAAAACACTGATCAAACCTGCACCTCAACAGCCGTGCAAGGCCTTAACATCAAGGGCTACACCATGGATAAAGGCCCTACAAAATATAGGAACAAATGTTTGGAATGGTTATTCCAGGGTGTGCACAGTTTGAGAGGCCATGCCTTAGATGTCTTTTAACAACCTTAAAAGCAAGACCACAGACAGTCTGCGTGAAAACTTAAAAATTAAATAAATTGGTAGTGAACTGCTATCATTTTAAAGTATTTTCAATTTTTATGTATCTGCTATTGTTGCCATCTAAGGAATTAACTAACTAGCTTTTTCTGAAGTCAAATATCTTAAGGTACATGTCAGCATCTAAAACAAGCTCTAAGAAGTGTTATAAAATAAAGAACTTCAAATTATAAACCTTAAATATTTGCATTAAATTTTTGTATTTTCCCCTTTAATATCTTGGATTTTTATCTTTTCTTCCCCCCCACAATATTCTTGATATACAATTTCCTGTAACTGTGATGGGAAGTTATACATTTCTCTATCAAGGACCTCATTTCAAGTAATGTACTATTTAATTTCCTTTTTCATCTCTCTCTTGCTATAAGATCTATGCATAAACATGCTGTAATTAATGGTTCAAAAAAGCCACTATATTGTAACTTCACAAATGCTCACCTTACTTAATGCACAGCAGTAACAAGATAAACAAGTGCTGTAGATACATTATTTTTTTGTTCAGAAAAAAAAGCCTAAGTTATTGACTGAAAAAGAACAGAAAATAAAAAGGAAATGCACTAATTATAACTGAAGCACAGGCTTTTAACACAATTACCATTTATTTGGAAAATATAAGAAAACCACTGCAGCTGTTGCTGCTCTATTATTATGATCTATAATGAAAGAAATTGCTCATTATTTAAATTGTTCTGTTTCTCTCATCATTATTTTAACTACAGTCAGTTCAGTGCTCTAAAATGGAACTCTACAAAGATTCCTATTAAAATTGTTAAAAAGTTATACAGCTTTACCATAGAAACAAAATTTTTAATTTGAAAACATCATGAACATTGAGTGGGCCATAAGAGATAAAAAAATAAAGCCATCTGGAAGCGTACAAATTGAAAAGGAAAAATAAAAGCTGTTCTCCAGCCATCCTACCCAGCTCACAAGAGGCTCGTACTGCCCATCAGCTGCACGTCACCCAGCATGTATTTCAAATATGACCCATCAGCACCCCCCCAACACACACCACAGAAAAACAGGATTAAGTGTCTGGTCTGGACAATTTCAACCCCTTACGAAGCAGAACAGAGGTGTCTATCTCCTTCACTTGAAGTGCTGTGAGACTGAACGAATCCTGTGATGGCCTATGACTACTCATGGTGAAGGGTGAGGTCACTAGGAGATATTTTGATTTCCTATTATTGATACGAGAATTTATTTCACAAAACCTAAAGTTCATCCAAAGAGGTTCAAATGAATGTCAGTATTTTTTGTGCACTCCTGCATTTAAAATCTGGGTTCAAATCACTTAACTAGCAGTGATTTAGTAATCTAATACATCTAGAATCATAGTTCAGCTCTGGAATTCCAACTCTATTGTTGAGTTCTAAAGAAAAAAAAAATCCACAAACAGCTCCTCCTCCAAATTCTGGCAAGTATATCCCATGAGGAAAATATATTTAACTTGAATAAAAAACTTGTTCATCTCTTAAGTATAATTAAGTACAAGGCCCCTTTTTCAGCAAGGCTGTGGGAAGTGTTTGAGTTTGAGGCACATAAGACAAAGCCATGAACTGAACATTCTGCCCCCTCAAGAGAAGGGAATTCAAACAAGCATACTTCTTGAAAAACTTTTTAATTGTATTTACTTTTTAATCTTGCAGTGCTAATACTAAAATATTAGTCAGCACCCATGTGATAACACATTTAACTTTCTCATTATTTTCCAGTAGGTAATAACTGCAGGAGCTCTGGTTAAAAGGAAACTCAATAATTGTACTGATTACTTGGTGAATTGGAAGAGACTCTGGAGCTGCAGCACACTGTAACACCGTGACAGGAGTTTTCTAATCTTACAATTATGGTCATTATTCCCAAAGGGAAACAATGGATCCCCAAACTGTTGACAAAGAGAAGCAGTTTGACACAAAATAAACACAAAAATTATTTTGATTCATTTGGATATATTACAAAGAAAAATAATAAAAATCTATAGCCCTAACAAAGCAACAAATTTTAATAAATGGGTACAAGTTGAATAAAAGGAAGAGTAATGACTTGGTTAAACCTCAGAGGGAAGCAATGCCAAAGTCAGGCACCTCAAACAAAGAATGGGTAGATGGACCTGACATATGGGTGCTTTCTTTAGAGGAAGCTTCTGTTTGGAGTGCAAGTCATTCCAGCTAATGGATAAGTCATGTCCACTGACAATCACATTAGCCCTTTTTGCTGTTTTAGTCAAATAAGGCTAATCATTTAGCGTGCCTAATTTATATAGCTATGAGGGTGGGTTATCAGTACAGATGCACTGAAGCATAAAAGACTTGGGAACACTGACCTATCTGTCAAATTTGATCAAGCCCAGTGAAATTCAATTTGTTAATCTTGCTTCACAATCCTACCCTCATGCACTCTAAACACTAAAACATTTTGTATTGCACTGAGGAGCACAATCTACAGTGAGACTTGGTTGGAGTAATCAGACTCACGTATGAGTGATGTTAACAGTTGGAGCAAGGGATATGACTTTTACAATTAGAAGGCTAAAAGGAGGACTGAAAATCTGCAAACATTTGTAATATATGTTTGCATGTCCAGTTCTTACCTTAGAGGGCAAAACCACAATCCAATACTTTAATAATAAATAATGCAGAAAATAAAAGGAATGTTTTCTTATTAAACAGAGAGGATGCTGCTTTTGAGTGTGTATATATACACACATACTCAAGCTTCAAAAATTAACCAGTGCCAGATATACAGCTCTGGACTTCTCACTTCCCTAAAACAGGGATTAATTCTAATTTTGTGCCTAAAGCCAAGGTTTCTGAGGTCAAGAGAAGAGCATAGCTCTGCTAGTACCCACTCAGGCCTCATTCCAAAGAAAACATCTTTTTCATCAGTTATCTAAGTTTACCTCAGTCATGAAGTTCAGCTTTGGTCTCTGAATCCAGTACTACTCAGAGATGTCCATGTTTCAGTGAACTGAAATAGCACAAGCTCTTAACAGTTGATTTTTTCTGGTTTCCAGTTGACTCTAAGACTGGCTACACTTGCACAGATTGTTTTTCCAATATTTGCAAGCTATGGTACACATAAATCTGCAGTTAGAAGAATCTCAGTCCTGGTTTGTTTCATGACACTCATCCACTTATCCTTCTGAAGGGGTTTTCTACCTTATTTGCTTTCAGCATACAGGACAAGAGAACATTCCTGTTTTCCAGTCCCTGCCCAAATTGCAGACAGAAGCTTACTGGATTGAATTAAAGAGAATCAAACTTGAATAATCATTATGGTCCTCAATTTGAGACAAATTGGGATAATAACTGTATCCAAGTATAGACTCCAGCAGATGCATTTGGTCTTTAAATCATACCAGAATATTCAAGAAATAGTTCTGGAACACAAAGAACATTAGCTAGAGGAGAATGACCACAACAGACTTAACTCAACCTGTCCTAAAATGTCTTATCTATTTCTAGTTATGGTAAATAATAAATAAACAAATAAGATAAATAACCTTCCCAACCAAGTGAGCTTTTACTAAGCAAAGGAATAAAGCACTATGATTATTTATTGGTCCAGGTAGACATAATTCTGAATCATATGGGAAGTATTCAATTAACACTGATGAGACTTGACAGATGGGCTGTCTGGGAAATATCTTGGTTCTTCTGCCATTAGATATATTTATATAAGCCTGTTGTCAATGTTACACTGATTATCAGTGGACATTAGACTAAAAACATAGGTAATGTAAAGCCACAAAGTCAACTCTCTCAAAGAGGTTGTCAATCTGCTCGTGACCTGCCCACGCACTGTGGAAACAAACTCCACATAGCACTGGTATGCCTTTTTGTTTCAGAGCTTGGTCACCAACACCACTACAGAACAGCTGTGAACAGGACCTGCATTCAGCTGATTCACACAGAGCAGTTCTTCCAGCATTTGCTTTGCTTCTCTGGGTCATTCTCTCCACTCAGTGAGGGGAGTAAAGTGATGTTGTTGGGAAGCTTGCAAAAATTTAGTTTTATTTATCAAAAATAAACCCTAAAATGTAATGGCACAAACACTCTGAAAAAGGTATGTGGATAAGGATATTAAAAACAAACCATATCAAACCTGATTTCTGACTTCAATTATTTTCCTAGCATGAAACCTAGGAAAAAAAATAAAAGTGTATTTCTTAGGCAGTCATATTGCCATGTAATCATTTATGCTACATATTATGAGGCTATCTTTCCACAGCATGGAAACAACACCCAACATTAAACACCTATTGTCTTACTCATAACTCTGACAGTTCCTGGGGAAAAAAAGAGTGTCTAATCTGAAAATCAATTTAAGAGAAGCAATTCTTTTTAATTTCTTTGGAATTTTCTGAAAAATGGAATCACCAGTGCATCCATGATATCACCAGTGTGTGCTGAGCTGGGTATAAATCAGCACAGAAGAGAGACACTGAGTTCCATATGCATGCAGGTGATTTGTGGACATGGGTTCCATATCATTTTTAAACAGACAGGGCCTTCTATGTTACTTTTGTTCCATTATAGCACTAGCCAGAATCATAACTCAAGGTCTGCAGTGGCTAGAAAAACATTGTAGTTCCCTAGTTTATGAATTATGGTTTGGGACTTGTTTTACTTGTTCTTTCCTTAGACATTTAAGGGGAGTTCGAAGCTTCCCTGTCTATATGTTTTAAGAGGGGTGAAAAGACAAAATCCCAATTAGCTTCTTGTTAGTATAAGGTTTTGCATTCATAACCAGAAGGGAGAAGGACATATATATATATATATAAATATAAATTTTTCTTATTTGTCTAGGACTTGTTCCATCAGTGTGAAAAGTTATTTGTGTACTTACATCTATAACATATTCACATCTACAATTCTGTGTGTCTTAGCAGCCTGTTAAAGCTTACACATTCAGAATGAAGGGAAGACTCATATGTGGATGAGAAAAAAAAAAAACAAAACCCTAGAGATTCTTTAAACCAAAAATCCTGGATAACAACTCGCAGCCTAATCACAGCTAGTCAGATGGTGAGGTTTGAAGCTCCACGTTAGTCTCTGGACAGAAAGCTGTAGTAGAAGAGCAGGAAGAAGATGAGGAAGAAGCACAACTGCAGCAACAAGAGACTGATGTCATCATCTTCATCATTAGGAAAGAAGGCACAGCATGGGTGTCACTATTTAGATTTCTAAAGCTTTACTGAATTCTTTCCCATTGTACAGAAGTGAGAAAATGGCCCTACCCAGACACTCCTTTTAGGAGCTCACACTGAACAGTGTGTGAGCACAAACCCCAAGGCTACTGAGGTCTAACCATAGAAATTAACTGCTCTTCTTGAATGCTGTAATGCTGAGAGAAAATCTTTTAATTGCCTTACCATGAGAGCACCAAAAGTCAGCAAATCACGACTTGCATCATAAGCCTTTCTAGTGAACAGCTGCATAAAATACAACTCTTAGCTCCACTTCTGGATACAAATGTTAGCAGAAAGATACACATTCTAACTCATCAGGTTGTGAAGATAATTGTTAGGCAAACTATTTTGAATATATACATTATCAAGAAAATTATGTATATTTTTATATATATGCACATATTTTTATACACTTATATGGGCTTGTGTGTGTAAAATACAGGTATAGAGAACCCAGCTAACCAGGAGACGGGGTGAAAACTGTTCAAGTTGTGAAGACACATTGAAATAAAAAACTAATACATACAGTATGGAATGTTACCACATGGCTGAGGATGTGTTTAAGGTACCATATAGCATTAAAGCAAATAAAATCTCTCACACTTCAATATTCATGTCTGAGGGGGAAGTGTGAGATTTCTTCCTTTATTTTACTTCCAATTTCCTTCACTTAACTATTGAACCAGAGTGTCAACAGTGAAATCTGCGTGTCAGAGAACTTGATAAATTCAGAATAATTGTTAAAAAGTAAAAAAAAGAAAGAGAAACATACTTAATCTCAAAATAATATGGTGTAAAATAAAGCATTATTATACCTGCAATGATGTCATCCATCTGCTCCAAAGCTGCCTCCAGCATATGACTCGCATCAGAAGCCATCATCTGGGACTTCTTCAGATCTCTGCTCTTCCTACTGAAAAGACAGATGAAACCATGTGTATTACACTAAGTAACCTGACAGAAAAATATGTCACTGTTACATTACAAATTAAGCCACAGAAACAGAAGTCCATGCTAGCAAAAATACAGCCTGGTAAGAAGAAAACTAACAAAAATCTATTCTTTTTCTTGATAGATGACTTGCAATTTCTGAGGTTTTAATTCATCATTGATTCATTTTTTGAAGAGACTTTACTAAAACAAGGAAAACAAAACCAAACAATCCCAAATACTGGAAGCTTGAGATGCCTCTACTCCTCATCCTTAACAATGGTTTCCTGGATTCAAATTCAGTGCATCTCAACCTTTTGCTCTGTGGGAAAAAAAGTAGGATTGACTAGGGTTCAATAAAGGAATGCAGACATGGGGAAAAACATACCTAACTATAAACAAAACCCTTCTCTTTGATTGCTGCCTTAAGAGTAAAGACAATTCTGAAAGTTTTTTCTCCTTTCTATATCCCTATTCAATCTTTCCACCACTTCTTTCATAACAAAATACAATTCTTTCTGTTCAAATAACAAAAATGCCCCAGGTATGAATTGTCTGAAGTTACTGCTGCCTCTTCAAAACAGGATTAAATACATTCATGTTACCGTCTGACATAAAGGATAACAAACAAAATCTTCCAAAATGAGTCTCTACTGGTGAGTTGGTGCTGCTGGACTCTTAGTCAAGTAGCAGTCACTGCTGCCAACACATGACATTTCAAAGGGGAAAAGAATTTATGCATCCCATTTCACTGCCAGTGAGAAAATTCCCTCTGAAATAAAGCCCTTTTGCACATCATTCATTGCTGAAGCATGAGACCAGTGCCCACACAGTGAGGAACATACCCATGCACAACTTTCACAGTGCTCTAACACACAGTTCCAAATACTGACAAAGCCCACAAAGGGCCATAGTATTTTAATTTCTCTTCCATGAAGGATGCAATTCAGTCTTTTGACACCGAGTCTTCTGATACAGCGAGTTTTAATATCTGTGTTTGAAAACTGCTCAATTTTGACAGCTTTCTAAGCCTCACAAAAGACACCTGTCTGGCACTGGATAGAGATATCCTTCAAATGACTCAGGCTGTAGGTGAGTGCATAGGCAATGGTCCATGTTTGTGGGGCCTATTTGTCCAATGCTACTGAAATGTCACTAATCTGTATTTACCACGTGATTCTTTACGCTAAGAAATCAAGTATTCTGAATTTAAATAAATATTACAATAATCTTTTATGGCAATTCACATAGATTTGTACTGTGTTTATCCAGTGACAGTTCAGGCACTGGCCACCATGGTCAGCTGCATGACTGGTAGCTAAACCACCCATTTATTCTCTCAGTTGCAGCCTGACTAAACACTAGAATGTAGAATCAGCACCCAAGATAAAGACAGCTTTAAAATAAAATCTTAGTAATTTTTTTCTTTCAGTGGGACTGTCAGGGGAAAAAAAAAAAACCAACCTCTAAAAGTACATTTATGGCTGAGTCCAAATTACTGCATCACAACCAAAGTTCAGCCTCAGTTAATAAGCCTGATTCAATGAAAATTTGTACTACCGAGTCAAAATTATTTACTTCTCTTGCAAAGTAAGACACAGACTTTTCTCCTGAGACACAGACTTTTCTCCATAGTGCTGGTGAAGCATACACAAAGAAAGCTAATTTATTAGCAACCTCTGTGTTATCAGTGTCCTATGTCCCAGCTAGTCAATGTATATAACCCCACTATCTAGAGAGACAGATGCAGGAATGAGTCAGAAACTACAATGTTTTAATTTGAACTCTGCCATTTCTAGCTTGTCATAATGGGTAAGCCATTACCTAACTTCAGATCACATTGATCTGAAGTGCAATATGAGAGCGCATTATCTTCAGCATCACCCAAGGCAAAGATTAATGTAAATGAATGGTTGGTCCTGGACTCTCCATTTTTGTCAAAATAATCTTCTAAGCACGAACAATGCTAAATGTAACTGAGTTTAACCGAAATACACGTCACACAAATATTCCATTTAATGGTACTGGAAATAACAAAAATTGTGCTCGGAATAATCTAGAAAGTCAGCTGATACAAACTTGAAATTTCAGAAGCTTGCACACATGAACTTCACAGACACTCCCTGTGATTCTGTTTCTCCAGTTGGTGGGTTTGGGGAGGTGTCCATCTTCTGTTGCCACATTTACATGCCACTAAAGATTTGAGAGATCCCTTACTCTCAGCTGCAGAGAGCCCCCTTGCTTGCAGTATTTCCTCTGGTTCAGAGCAGCCACAACATCAGCAATAATCACCTTAGTGAAAGGAAATCCACCCGTACGAGCAGCTGCCAAAGAGGCACCAAGGATACCCTGTGCCTTCCGCGGATGTGGCCACCAGCCACATCCCCCAGAAATGTCTGGCCACCAGCTGTGCTGGCAAATCAGGACAGCAGACTGGCTCAAAATCAGAAGGAGGGAAAAGAGTGAAAAATACTAAAAATAGAATAGAGTTTCTCTTTCTAGATTGCAATCCACGCTCTTATTTGTGCTGTAAGCTACTTCTCCACGGGCTTAAAGCAGCTCATGCGTGGCTGTTGTTACATGAAATGCAGGACTACCATTTTTGTGAACTTCTAATATTTTTATATCTAGTATTTGACCACCTGTAGTGACAAAGGTACAGAAAGTGCTGATACACTCCATTACAAACTTGAGAATTTACTTATAGAAACACCTTCTATCAAGACCTTGGCAAAATCCAGAAAGTTTTGCCGAAAAACACCACCAGAAGTAAGTCTTCTGCCTCCTCCCAGCCTCCACACTCAGCCTGTTTTCTCACCTGCACCCACAGTGCTGCTTAACTGCACTAATCTAGAGGAAACCCTGGTGATCAAACAATGATTTATTAATAAAAGCAATGTTCTTTGCGCCACAGCGATAATGTAATATTACTTGCTTGACATCTTTTTCTAGACAGACCTGTTGCTTGTGCTTCAGGCAAGTCTTACTTTCCCAGACACTCCCTTCTTACAGTTGGACTGTTCTGAGCAATATTGTGAAAACAGCTCATTACATCTCCTCTGTTTTCAGTTACCATTTCTGATCTACTTCTATACAAATATCTACAACTGTGGATTCTTTTTCTAATACTATTAAATAATAAGACACCTGTATCAATCTCTCAAATAGGATCCATCTATTTGTGGTATTTTAATCACAGTTTTCCTTCTACAGTTTTCATTCCTGAATGACATCAACAGATGCAGAATATTAAGACTTACTTAACAATGTAAAAATATACATATATTTGGGAAAAAAAAAGGTTTTTTTGAGCTTTGATAAGGACTGAACAAGAACTATCCCTAATACTATAGTACAGGCTTTAATATTAGCAAATTCTTCAGGACTTATTAGATGAATTTATATGACAGCAAAATACAAAACCCATCTACTCACCTTTTGAGGTCCCTAAGAAGAAAAGAATTTACTTTTTTGCCTGATCAGTAAAAATTCCTTGCCATTAATAGCCAAAGTTTTACGATTAAGCAGACATAAGTCTAAATTATTATCATCCCTTCTATGCCACACGCTCATACTAATTTAGAGCCCAGCCCACAGAGATCTTGCCACCCTGTTTGTTATAATTGCCTAAGTAATGAGATCTTCCAGGAAGTGCAGAGAGAGCAAACTGGTCTGAATCTCTTAAATTTATTTTGCTAAGCTAGTTTTGCCCTATAAGAGATTTGCATTTCAAACAAAATAAAAAAGCTCTGGTAAAACTATTGTGCTTAGAGTCAATACCACTTGCAAATTTCTTAACCTTCATTCTCTATGTAAAACTGCAGCTTACTGTTTCGAAAAAGAACGTAATATTTAACAGACATATTCACTATGGACAAGATGTTCTTCGGAATTATGACAAGCTTGAATTAAATTTGAATCTTGACTAGCTTGAACCAGCAGCTACCCAGAGGTAAGAATGTTAACATATGGGTAACTCAGATGTTTTTCCTCCTTTTTAAAAATGACATTGGCAATATTATCAGTTATGAAGAGGGGTGTGGTTTTTGACAAGAACTCCAGAAATCCAGATCTTTGGATCTTGTCTGTGGCCCACAAATTCCTCTGACATTTAGCAGACACAGCTAATAATTTACTACCACCACAATTTTTTTCCTGGGATGAATAAATACTTGTTTGTAATCTGTTTAAATACCCGAATTCAGGTATTACACTGCCTTGTACTTAATGGTATAATGAAATAACAAGTGCCTTGGGGAAGCTTCAGAAGTCCTCCATGCTCTTCTTTAGCTGCAGGATGACTCCTGCCCTGGAATGAAGAAATGTGCACAATTTCCACCCTGGCCATTTCCCACCCTGCTTCTGCCCCAGCCACATGCTCTGTTGTATCCAGACACCCCACGGGAGCACAACTGCTGATTCATGTCTCCCACTGGCTCCACAGGACTCAGGACACCATCAACTACAAAAGTTATAGCCGCATTTTAGATCCTGGCACTTTTAGAACCCAGCATAACTCTCTAATTAAGATAATCCTTAGTCCTAAATAACTATACACAGCTGCTGGGAGCAGAATAATTCCTGATGATCACTAGAATGACCGCCTCAGGAACACTACTTATGTAGTAAGCCCTGGATGCTCCAGGGCTGCCCAGCCAGAAATCCTATTTATCTGACAGGCTGAGAGAGTTGGAGCTGTTCAGCCTGGAGAAGAAAAGGCTTCAGGGAGACCTTCCAGCAGCCTTCCAGGGCCTAAAGGGGCTGCGAAAGAGCCGGAGAGGGACTTTTTGCAAAGGCATGTAACAACAGGACAAGGTGTAATGGCCTTAATCTGAAGAAGAGTAGGTTTAGATTAGATATTAGGAAGAAATTCTTTAATTGTGAGGGTGGTGAGGCACTGGAACAGGTTGCCCAGAGATGATGTGAATGCCCCATCCCTGAAAGTGTTCAAGGCCAAGCTGGATGGGGCTCTGAGCAACCTGGTCTAGTGGAAGGTGTCCCTGCCCATGGCACGGGGGGTTGGAATTAGATGATCTTGAACATCCCTTCCAATCCTAACCATTCTATAATTCTCTAATTATGGCTCAAATTTATTCTATTTCTTAATACAGGCACTACTCGCTGTATTTCCCCTTCATATGCTTCACTGGAATAGGCAGAAGGGTAAAAAGAACCCTTCCTTCATTGATTACCCATTATGTAATAAGTAAAAACAAGACTATTATTATTTTCAGCAAGAGAGTACGAAGTGTCCACACTAAGGCAGAGGGGGAAGCTTTATAGAGAAATAGAGATCAGCCAAAGTTGAACAAAGACCTGATACTGAACTATTTCAGGTAGAATGCTGAAGTCTCTGGTCAATATATTGCTGGGAGTCCTTATATGAAGGGACATCCTTAGGTCAAGCACAGTACAATACCGCCATGATGAAAACCAGCTAATTAAATAAGCTAAAATGCCTTATGCAGGCAGCTGGGTATTACCCTGGCACTGTAAAACCACACCTTTGTGTGCTACTGATAAAAGTTAGAGTGACAGGCACTAAGAACTATGAGGCTTTTAAACATATTATGCTCAATAATTCGATTTAAAATATGAAGGGAAACTGAATGTAGTCAAATTTACTGCACTGTGAAGTAGCAAAGTCAAAGCTGAACATTTCAAAAATAAGCCCATTAAGTTTGCTAATACAAGTCTGAAATTTGGGGGGAAGGAAAAGAGAACTCATCCTTTAAAAAATGCAAAACCTGACTGATACTTTATGACGCTTTCAGAACACAAATCACCTCACAGCAACTCCTCCACAGGACTCATGGGTATTGAGTTACAGTTACCATTGGTACCGTAACCAAATTTCATTACTCGTGTTTGTACAAAGTCTCATCCTTACATATAAAAGCTGACGGTGACAGAATGGCATGTGCAAAGTGAGCTCCCTTCAGCTCCTCTCTAAAACAGTTGCAGCAACTGAAAACCCTTCAGTCCTTCAGTATTGTTTTAAGCATTGTTCATAAAAGCTTAATAAAACCCTTCATAATTTAATTTTAAATTATCAGATGTTTAAGAGTTCAGTGTTATACACAGTATAAAGGAAAATGTTACAGCTTCCAACTTTGCAAATCTTCATTCATTATTTGGTACTGTGTTAGGTGAAAAAAACCCTAATTAATTTGGTTCAGTAACTAATCTAACCATCTAACTAGTTCCAACTGCTAACTAGTTAAAATATTAAAAAAAAACCAACCTCACAATGAATAAATTCTTTGGATTTAAACTTCAGCTGAACAAAGCATTACCTGGTAAAATACATGAGAGGAAAGTTTCTGAACCAAAAAATGAGCATTTCTGCCCTTAAAATAAACACAAACACGAATGGTAAACAAAAGTCAGATTTTGTATTACCGTTGACAATTAGTTCTAAGAGTTTTAGAGTTAGAAAGAGTTAGATCCTCAAAATTCTGACATTTAAAACAAACTATGTTTATTTTTTTTTCTTCCAATCTCAAGTATTCACTGGCCTCAAGGTCACAGTTTCAAATTTTCTTCCATGAAGGTCAACATTTCAACTAGATCTTTGAACTTACTCAGCTCCAGATCCAATGCCTGGGAAACTGCACACACTACACCTTCCCCCCCACCCTCGCTGCATGAAAGTAAATTCATGCTCTAGTAAATTGAAAGGTGAGAAGTTATAATAAAAGTAAACACAGAATTCATGCACAAATTAACTCTTCACCCTGGAGTAAAGCAGAGGACAAACCCCTTGACAGAAATTGAGAGACATCAGATATACGTGATTAGCAAAAGTTTTCAAAGCTATCCCCTGTGAAAATCCTAAAAAAACTAGACAAGTTATACTGCTGGAAAGAACACTCTTTAAACCTTGAGAATTAGGAATAATATTTCTTATGGTTCATAACTAGTCCATGGACTTCTTTCAAAACTCTCTGAAACAAAGGCTTTTCACCCTGGCCAGGACAACCCCCTGAATCAGGCCAGTTCCTTATGGAAAATCCTCCTGTCCAATTTTTGTTTGCCTTTGTGCATTTCAGTAAGTTGTGTAAATGGAAACAAGTTGATTAGAGGGAAGGAGCACCTCTCCTGCAAGGAAAGGCTGAGAGAATTGGGGTTGTTCAGCCTGGGAAAGAGAAGCTTTGGGGACACCTAATTGCAGCCTTCCAGCACATGAAGGGAGCCGACAAGGAAGATGGAGAGAGACATTTTACAAGAGCATGTAGTGACAGGGCGTAATGGATTCAGATTGAAAGACAGTAGGTTTATATTAGATACTAGGAAGAAATTCCTTACTGTAAGGTTAGTGAGGCACTGGAACAGGATGCCCAGAGAAGTTGTGGATGTCCCAGCCCTGGAAGTGTTCAAGGCCAGGTTGGATGGGGCTCTGAACAACCTATCTAGTGAAAGGTGTCCCTGACCCTGGCAGGGAGCTGGAATTAGATTATTTTTGAGGTCCCTGCCAACTCAGGCCATTCTATGATTCAGAACCAACTCAGCAGAACAAGCACTACCACTAACTTAGTTGATTAATCTAAGTACGTGTGTATAAATCCCACTAGGGATAAAGTACATGTGTATAAATTCCACTAGGGATACAGAAGCGTACATGAGCTCTGTGAAACAGAGATTTTGCACCAAATTCTGCAAGTACCAACTGGAGTGTTAGTCTGCAAAGGCAAGATGTTTCACTGAAGGAGGCTAGTGCTAACGTAGGGGCCAGAAGATCTGATATCTCAAAGAAATGTAATTCAAATCTTCTCCATTTCTTCAGTTCCTTGTTGTACACAGAGGATGACTGAAAATCAGGTGCTTTGCCAACAAAGAGCAAACACTCCTCAGCCAACTGGCATAGTCTGTAGAGCCCATGCTGTCCTTGGTCCTAGTGCCTTGACCTCTATTTATTATTGCCTGCGGTGTAATCAAGACAGGTACCCATCAAATTCATATGACTCAGAGGCAGGAACAGCTCTGTATTTTTGGAACTCTTACCACACCATAAGAACAGTCATGCTCATTCAGAATAAAAGCCTGTCTGGCCTGGTGCTTTGTCTCCCATCACATTCGGTGCAACATACACAGTGATCAGTCTCCTGCTCTTCTCCAATATTCAGTAAGCCTGAAACTTTATGAAACTCAGACTGGGATGTTTCACAGGTGTTGAAGATTTATCCAATGTATTTTCAAATAATTTTTCTATAATTTTTCAGTGAATGCTCTGACATTACAGAAAAAAAAAGAAAAAAACCCCCACAACAAACAAAACCACAAAACTGCATTCTGGGTTAGACTGCTCAGAGAAACAATTCCACATAGACACGATGAAGAGAGATTATTTCTTGTAATTATTTCTTATTATGAAATGGTCTACTCTCTAAAGCTCAGTCCTGAAATTGTATCAACTTTACAAATACCATGTGAAGGCTTTTGTGAAGTCTAAACTCAGTTTTAGACATAAGTCTTAAAAATTAATACTATAAAGACAGCTTTTTGACTTTACAAAATTTATTTTCATGCTAGTATTTTTCCCTCTTCGAAACATTCTGTGCAGTAATTTATAAATAACTGGAAACATCACTAGGCTGGTTTAATATTACCCACCCTGCATCTGTGAATACAAATATTCTGAATTCATACTAACAGGAACTGACAGTATCAAGTGCTTCTGTATAAACTGGAAGCTTCAGAAGCTATTTTGAGGAAAGTGTGTGTGGGAAACAAAGAAAAGAAAAATATACATCTTCTAGAAACAGCAAATTCAAGAAAATTGAATCTGCTTGGATTAAAAGAATTAAACTAGGAACAAGATGTGGATCATTATGAAAACACCGTATTCCACATTACTCAACATATCAACGAAAATATAAATTTTAGGAGCTGTGTCAGTTTAATGCATGTGCTTATAAACAAAACATTCTTATATTGATTGCTTCCTGAAGATTAATGAACATGTCTTTCTAAAAAGCCATCTTCACGTTTTTCTCTTTCTCTGCCTAAAGATTGTGTGTAACTGTTGTGCCAAAATAAGTTCTTCCACCCAGTGTGCAAGAGGCCAACCCAAACAGACTCGAGCACAAATACTATCAAAATGTTTCACTATTTATACATCTTAGCAAGCAGAGGCATGAATGTTCATGGGCTGTGAGTTACCTAGTTCTCTTAATAATTAGGATTCTATCTACTAGTGGTTAATTATTCCATTGCTTCTTATGCTAATTAGTCCGCATTCTCAGTCCTTGTCCTGTGTCACGGAGTTTCTTGGGTCGTGGTCTGTGAACCGGTAGTCATGATCCCTCCCTGCCAAAATTACCTCTTACCCAGCTGGAGCTGATTTCAGCACAATTGCTGGGTTGGATTTATAAGTTTCTTCCTTATCTTGGGAGTTCTGATGGAAGTCCTTGTGGCTTGTAAATTACGCATTTTTTTGTGTCCACTCTCAGTAGTACATCCTTCTTCCCAAGCTCAGACCCCTAGGTCTGAGATCACTGAACCACGTCAAGCCCTAAATTTTAACAAGACAATTCTACTGACAAATAATTTATCTTTTTAACATCTGGACATCACAACCAAAAGGCAAAAATTCTTCATTTCAAGTCAAAACCTGATCTAAAATGATATATTTCATTGATTTTGCTCCTCCATTATTCAGAACTAATTGCAGAACTAGCCAACACTAAGGAAGTAGCTGTACCAAACACAGCTGAATTCTAAATCAGAGTCTTCTCTCATACTTACTTTCCATAGTTAATAGAGTAACATAATTTTCTAAGTTTGAAAAAAAGCATTATATGGAGAGTTAATGCTGCAAGACAGACAGAACAGTAATTCTATATCCACGAGCAACATTTAATACTTTTAAGATTCCAATAGGTGAGAGAAACTTGTAATATCTCCCAGCTGAAGAAACATTATTACAGGTGGCAAGAATAATTCAACATCCTTTATCTTTGTTCTTCCAGTGGATCCTAGAAGAAAAACGAATACCAAGATGCCTAGAGACATATCAAGCATGCACTGAAACCAGAAGCTGACTTTAGAGGGAACACACAATGAATGCAGCCCACAATGAATGTGTGACAAGATATATAGGTCTCCTCAGTGACCTATTCTATAGAGGAGCTGTATTTGCTCACTGAAACACATGTTTACCTAGCAAAGGATCTTAACAGAATCACCTCACTGGAAACCCACTCAAGAGCTCAGGGTTTTTTATTTCGCTCATCTATGTGCACTGTTATTGTTTTGGCTCCATCACCACAACTGAAACAAGTAGGTTAGGGAATAATAAAGTAATTTAAAAAAAATAAGGGTAATTGTACATCCAGTTTTGAGTATCTGGTAAAAATTTGTAATACTTAAAAGAGTTCTAAAGTGCTCAGCATGCTGCTTCCACTTAGTAGATATATCCAATGGCAAAGGATGCAAAAGAGATCCTGAAACTCTACTGTTATAATATAACACCTTTTAGTATCAACCATGGAAGGTGTTCCCAAGTTCTTACCACCCACAAAGCTCATCATGCTGTTTCTGCCAAACATTTCAAGGCCTTTATTATCAGTTCCATAAAAATGTAAAATGACTTAAGTTTCCATGTCAAATCATGTTATCAAGGGTAAGCAAAATCCATGTATATTTCTTCTTATAAATGATACATGATATGAAGGACTAGGAAAGAGATAAGAAAAATCACAGCCACAGTTCCACACCTCAGAAGGCCTATTTGAATTTGCAAAACTTTACAAGTATGTGTCATTTCCAAATAGAGACTAATTGCTCAGTAAAACTGGTTCCCCATATGAGTCCCTAAAGCTACCATACTCCAGTTCCCTCAGTCTAGCTTACAGTTTTGCTAGGACACTTCATGCAGAAAGCTTTTGGAAGTTTTCCAAATTAAAAAAATGCCTTTCTCAACACAAACTGAATGCAAGAACTAAACCTAGACAGAGACTTATTCATAACCTCAGTATTCTTCTAGTTTTTATATACATATTTACAACTTAAGTTCACGATGCTATCAGCATAATTCATCACTAGGGTATATATAAAGGATCCCTTCTGTTTCTTTTAATAGTGAATTCCCATTATGACATGAAAAAATGAAAAGCTAAGCTATCATAATGAACATACATAGGATTTCTCTAAATTCCTTTCTAGATAAGTATTTTGACTACTAGAATACGAGCAATGACCCAAAAGTATTAGCCAAAAAATAAAACTACAGCCTAAAATTGGTGCTACTATGTGTTATTTCCAGTCCAAAGTAAAACTCTTTCATATTATTGAAATAAAAATTGCAGTTGTTACTGCAGTATAAAAGTACCTGAATCAATACACTGTTATAAAGTTAGTCAGATTTTACAGATTCTAAAATAAATGCACCTTTGTACTCGGATAGAAACAGAATTCTTATATTACTTTAAAGGGCCAAATGTCATTATAGCAAGGCCAGAAGTTGTAAAACACAGTGTAAAAACCAGCAATGACACCTGAGGGCATACTGAGTGTCAGGCTTTTACAAATCCTATCTTACTTCAGAATATTTCATATTAAGACTCAGAGCAGCTTTTTGGAACTGTTTGAAAGTCCTACTACTCATATTTAGTCTGATTGTGAATAAACCTATGGAGTTTCCTGAGGCAGTAACTTAATCAGGTATTTTACTGTTTGATAACAACACCTTTATTGGACCTGTTTATTAAAACAACCACAAAATGGAATTATTTCAGGCTAATGACTTGCAAAGTCCTTTAATCCCTAACAGCTACCAGCTGATTTGTCTGGATGAAAAGTAACTTACAAGTTTCTTGGAAATTGGGGCCAAGCGACATTGCATCAAAATCAAAATTAAAAAAAAAAAAAAATAGAAAAAAGACTAAACTATCCAAATTACTATCTATCCATTGCAGGAAATGAATTTTTTCTTCAGAATTTATTATCAGTTTCTTTAGTAAAGTGTGGTTTTTCCAGTAATGATCACCTCTTGGTACTTTCATACTTAATTTGTAAGGAAAACTTGATTTGCTATTTATTATATAAGAGATTTAGTCTCCTGTGTTTCAGCGGTTTTCAAAAACTCCATGTGGAAATACACAAGGCAGTTTTATTAATTCCAAACTAATATATATATCCAGTCATTTCCTACTTGAAAAGAAAAATATGGCCATATTGACAAACACTACAAGACTGTTCTGCCATGAAGAAATTTTTTCTTCTCTATTAGTCCTTATTGATAAGGGATTGCTTTGCTTCATGGCTGTACTGTACTGTAAACAGTACTGTTCACTCTGTTAGTTAAGAAAAGCAAATAAAACATATATTTATGAGCATACTGCCTGGCAAACTCAGCAAGCTGCCTAGCACGGCACTTTTATCAGTCTCAGCTAATCTGGAAGCTCTTCTTAGTACCAAAGCTGGGTTTCCAAAGGAAGCGAGCAGCTGCTAGTCCCACTTGCAATTAGTCCTGGATAATCAGAAGCTCTGATTAAATAAAAACTACAAATGACTGGTGAATCCAAGCTAAATCCTACTGGAGTATGGATTCCTTTTATAACAAACCATTTACTTTGAACACAAACTCATCTCCCCATGTTAAAAAAAAAGTGTAGTCTCCTAAAGTCCCTTTTTAGCCAGATGTTTATGTGAAATGAGAACCAGCTGCACTTCACAATCTACAAAGGGAACTGAAGATTCTACCAAATTTTCCAATTAAATTGAAGAAGGCAATGAAAACAAAAGAGATTTGGACCACAGTTTTTGAAATAGTTTTCTACTCCTTAGCCTAATTTACAACTATCATTAAATGCTGCACACACTGGACAAAGTATGGTTGAGTAACTACTGTGGCCTATTAAGTATTTTTTCACAACACTAATGTATGCTCTGCAAAAGCAGGTCAGAACAGATCTTTTCCTTGCACAAAAGTTTGTTTTAACAACTCTCCTTTCTTCTACAAACAAAAGTTTCTAACATGATTTTGCTTTTGTACATATGAAGTTTGCTAGATCAGAGTACAAACTGCACTTCAGAGTTTCAAGTAAAATGACTACTTTGTAATTCGTAATCAGCTTTCTAAATTGAAGAAAATTTAAAATCAAGAAATAGTTAACTAATCTTTTATGATGTTTATGACAGAGATTTCCAGGTTAGTATTATCTGTAAATCTAACACCGAAGTATTCTGTACATACATTTTTAGTTACAGAAGACTACTCTCAAGAAAATATTCACTAATTTTGGTGGGTTTTTTTTTTCCAGATGTAATGAATACATTTTTAATAGAACTGCATATCCTACTTTCATTCATATTTTACAACCAGTCTGTGTTTCTGGTCCATGTCAGTAACCTCTGAATTTTAAGATTTGTTCTTCTTGCACTCTTGAAACAACTATTCAAGGCACTTGTACCCTCTTGTACCCTCACTGCAAAGTACATAGAGGGTTACAGCCACAAATAAACCAAAGCACAACTTCATACCTTAGCTTGGGCATAAAAAATTGAAAAAAGATGTTTTCCACAGGAAAGAAAGGCACATAATTAATACTAAACTTCAGGTCAGAGGCCTGCACTTAAACCTATTTGGAACAGCTTTTTATGAAGGGAATGTTATCACAGAGTAATTGAGTCATGGAACAGTTGAGGTTGGAAGGCACGTCTTCAGATCGCCTACTTCCATTCCTAGGGGATCACCATTCTGTTCTGGGGTTAACATTGGCCAGAATGTCACCAAGGCACTGACATCAAAGATGATCTAACAGAAATTTCATATGAGCTACAGAATGATAGAACATTTTAATTAAAATATGAAAAAGTTTTATGCAAGAAAATCTTAATATATCCTCTGTTTAATACTGCAAACAGTAAACACCACGCAGGAGAAAGGCAAAAACTTTGCTCCCTAGGATGGTTTGTGCTTGTTTCCTATCTAAAATATCAGATTTTCCTCCTCAAGGTCATTGCTGGAGAATTTTTTCCCTCTGCAGTGAAACTTCTGTTTAGGAGCTGACTGATTATGTGCATTAGTTTATCGCCATCACAGAAACACATTCATAAATCTTACTGCAATGTCATTAGAATGAGATGTTCTGATTGTGTGTTATTAAAGCAGATCCTTCCCTCTGAATTGTACAGTGGAATAAAACCATGATTCACTATATTCAAGAGGCAGTTGAATCTGTTCCCCAATCCAACCAAGATTTCCGAAATAAACTTTGGGTTGAAAATAGGGCAAACTGGAAACAAAATTACTTTTTTGCATGATCACCAGAGACAGAAATAAGAAGGCATCCCCAGCTAAGTCACCTCTGAACGGGGAGACCAACCAAACCTGTTTCCAGAAGAAGATAAAGTAAAACACCAGTTCCCATACTGTAAGTGCTGGAAATGCAGATTAGAATGCAACAGCTTAGATTTATCTTTAGTAATTACTTTAACTGGCACACAATCTGTTGATCTTAAAGAGTATGAAGACCTAACCAACAAGTGAATCATTCTCTATGAATATTCATACATGTTATGTTGCTCTAACGAAAACAAGACGCACAGTCAGCAGAGGCAAGCTTTGGACCTTTGTCTTCCATCAATGTGAACTGACTTTGATCAGTCAGTCTTATTTCACCCTCTACTTTGATCATTCAGTCTTATTTCACCCTCTACCCTAACCCAAGATTTTTCTGAAGGACAATCAGGCCTGCTGATCTGTTTTCTCCAAATTCATATTTGCTTCAGGAAACCGTCATCAACTTAGTACCATGTTCTTGGGTGATATGCAAAAGACTTCCCATACAATCACCAGTTCACACACTGCCACTGCCACTTTTGGGAAGTCAGATCCATCTTTTAGCATCCAAGGAATGCTGTCTGCCACATAATATCTGGTCACTATCAAGGTTTTTTATCTTTTCCCCCCTCTATAAGTGCTCTGGTTTTCCCTGTATTCAGTTCTTAACTTTTCAGTTACTTCGGGTTTTACCTGCAAAACTCAGCTAAGCAGATAAACACACATTTTTATGTGGACATAAAATAAATATATTTTATGTATCCCATACACAAAGCTGAGAAAACCATTAATGGTTACCTATTTGTTTGGTGGTAATCTGACAGAGAAATAATGTCCTGTCTTATGCGTGCCAAGATAAATTTTCCTTTTTGATCAGTATGTAACTATACAGCTTTTTGCCCTCAGCACCTCTGGGTCACAGGTCTTCCAGAAATACTAGTAAGCTACACAATATTCATAAAAATCTTGCCTTACAGGTTATCAAATTAGAGTTTAAAATCCAAGTCCTTTAAACGACTACGTTGTAACTTGGTAGCTGCACAGTATAAACACAAATTGACCTAAACTGGCAACAGTGCCATCAGGGTTTACTTTTTATGGTTATTTCAGGAAGAAATTATCTTTGTAATTTAACTTCTTTGTTCTCTACATCAATGAATTGCCAAATAAGAGCTATTGGGAAATGGTTTTATAGCAAACAAACACACGAAGATGCAGGGAAACAAAAGAGGTAACTGTAATGTTGAAGGCCACGGAGACTTGAAATAAAAACATCATGCTAAAATTTATAGGCAGAGGCATCTGCCTATATATTTTTTTTTTTCAAAATAAAGCACCTTTATTTTGTTGCCTATGTGCATCTATTTAAAATATGTAAAAACTGTAAAGGTGTGACAGGAAGAAATTCAAGCTGTCACAGTTTATCAAAGACAGGTTATCACCTCAGAGGTGGTGCTTAGACACTGATAAAGAAAGAGATTGTCCAAGGGTGGGAGTCTCAGTTTCTTCAGCTCTACAAAGTAGCAGGCGAGTTGATGGCACAGAACAGACAAAAGCAAACTGGGGGAAATTTAGAGAACTTAAAATAATTCACGGCTCAAACTTTCTCAGTTTCTCTAGGGGTCAAGTTACTGAAGCAAAGTTATTTCATAGCCATCTTCTGAGGCCTGATAAGTGATCAAGTTTTGCCTCCAGGGGCAGCCACTGCTGCTAAACTTTATTCACTAGCTCAGGAGAATTTCAAGATCATACCTTAAGAAGTTGAAAGGATCTCTGATGATGAGGTGGCAAACAGATGATAACATCTCCAAAGACTGAATGATGCCACTTGACTGAGAGAAAAGTGACTTCTGACCGTTCTAATCTACTGCCCTAAACGACACCATCTGTTCTATTACTATTTCTACATTATTGGGTATTTCTGGAAGACACAGAAAAGCCTTTCTTTGTACAGCTTGTTCAGTGATGACGTTTGCACCTATATTGAGTGATCATTATCACAAAACGCGTTTCCTTATCCATCATTCTCTGCTTTGATAAACACTAAATAATCATATTATAGACTTCTAAAGCAAGGAGATGGTTTCAGCCTATTCTTGTATCTTTTTGGGCGGAAGGGGAGAAGCAGGGAGGTGGGTTTTTTTGCTAATAAGCAAAGTCCCACTGAGGCTCTGTTTTACCTACATGAGGAAATCTTTTGCTAATCTTACCAGGTCAAGGCTGTTTGAGCTCAAACAAATCCTTAGCTGTGGGGAAAAATGAGCTAAGTTTCTGGTCTGCCTCTGAGTAGCCTAATAAGAGTGAAAGTAGTGTGTAAGTGCTTTATAAGGTTTTGTGGGAGTTTGTTTGTTTTGAGGAGAGAGAGCAGAAGGAGGCAAACAGGAAACAAGTTAGGTAAATGAGGGCTAGAAGCAAGGCTGCACATGGAAAAACAAAGAGGTGGCTCAGTAACTTTCATTCTGTTTCATTTTTCCTATCTTTGGCACTCAGAGGACATTCTCCCCCTGCTTTTTCTGCCTGTTTGTTGACCCTATCAAAGCGTTCAGGGGAGGTGATTCTTAAGGTCTCCACTTACTCTTTTCCATCTGTTCTTTTCCCATCCTTCATTCAAACACACCCTTCCATATGAAGTCACATTATGCTGCCTTAGAGCCTGAACAGTCAGTCCAGAGTAACTGAGAGACTCAGTCTAACAGTCATGACAGAAACTGGGAGAACTGATTCAAGAGCCCAGCAAGCACTTCTCTAGTCTATGCCCACACCAATATATTCTCCCTTTGTTTACATACACACCCACCCTGATCACTTGTCCACACCACTGGTCCCAGGTGAAGAAAGATGAAGTGAGATCAGATACAGTAGGAGCCAGGGGAGGATAGTGCTTATTATCTCATTTCTTCCCTATTTCCTTCCTGACCTCCCTGCTTATAGCAGAGTCCTCATCTGGATAGGGTTGCTGGAGTGAAATCAAGATGGTAGCAGCAGTGCCCTCTACCACCATTCCTCTAATTCCTCTGCTTTCTGGGACAGGAGATGAAAGCAGCAAGGGAACATGGAATCAGGGAACAGTGTTCCCAACCCAATTCCTATCACACTTCGGTCACACAGACTAACCAGTTTCTGCCCCCTCCCTTTAATTTGGGCCTTCCACAGGGCAGAGTCCCAGATGCACGATAGATAAACTGCTATATGTTCTGCCAAGACACTTGATTACTACCTGTCTTAGGTAAATAAAGCACTTAAGTTTTCTAAAGTGATGCTAAAATTAGTTCAAAACAGTTACAGGTGTGTCCTATGTCTCTACAGCAGATACATCAGCAACCAGTGGTAAGACTAGTCTTGAACTATCCCTCAGCTCAAGTCTTGTTACCGGGGATTTGAAATTATTTTATGTATCACAAATTACATTTTTTTAAATATGTTACTTTTCCCTCATATTCTTGTACCAAGCCATACTTGTCCTCAAGATGAAGCTAAGGTTCTTCTGAGTTCTACCTCTGCTCTAATTTACACTGAGTTTCCGTCAGGTTCAAGAGGCTCTTGTAATTGCTCCCAACTGGAACTGTGAGCAAGTGGACAGAAAATCCATACCATTTAAAAACAACACATATTTACTTAGGTTTGTCCCAATTTATCCTTTCACTCTCCTAGTATATTGAGGTCTACTCCCAGTATTTCTCCATTAGGAAGATGGAAGGAAGCGTAAAAACTCATTGCTTTTAGACAAGTTCATAAAGCAGACTCAAATAAAAATCAGGAAAACAAGCCAAGTAAATCAGTAAACTTGGAAAGCTGAAACTCTGCTTTCTTCACTCTTCCATCTACTCTTTCCACATTTCCATACAAGTTTCAGAATGAAGTCCTTCATGCACTTGGTCACATATTCCCGTTTAAAAAAATCCCAAAACAACAAGAAACAACAGAGAAGTGCTCCTCAGCATCTCCCCTCCTGCCAAAAGCTTAAAAATTAAAAACCTGAAATTGCAAAGGACCTTGATGATGGTGCAAATGCAATATGTTGTACATGCAAATCTTCAAAAGCACATGTTGCACAGTGCAGTTACTGACACACCAAATTGTTACTTAGCATCTTATTCTGCCCCATGCAAAGCTGAACAAATGATGATACACAAAGGAGTATCCTTCTTGCAAATGTTAAGGGGGAGGTATTTTTATCGTAGCAGCACGATAACGTGAGTGCTGGCTGATGGAACCGGAGATCCCTTGACATCTCCTCACGCTCCTACCTCCCTTATCTCCGCACTGCTAAAATACCCCCTTAACAGCCACTTTAATCTTCCAGCTGTTCTTTTCTGAACATCCTTTGAACTATCTTATTTCCCCACTGCGACCACCCGGACGACTCACATACCTCTTTTTTTGGGGGGAGGTCAATTATCAAATACAGACTGAGGGCGGCGGGGGCGGAGAACACCTGGCTTCCACTTTAGAGAACTTGGCCGCAGCTGGATGTCATTACCGACAGCACCGCAGCGACTGTTCCATGCCAACAGAGCGGTGTATTTACTGAACCGCCAGCCGAACTCAAGTGTCGGAGCTGCGAGAATAAACATGTACCTTACGGGAGCCGCGGCTGTTTAAAAGCCCCTCCCGGTGGTGGCGAGCGCTGAACTCCCACCGCAGGGGACAGGAGGGAGAAGCAACAGGTCGGGTCCCCCCCAGTTTACACACCGAGCAAAGCGTCCCGCTGACCTGCTCCTGCTCCTGCTCCTGCTCCTGCCCGACGGTGCCTCCTCCGCCTCCGCAGCGCCGCGCCGGGACCGCCGGGATAGCCGGGATAGCCGGGACAGCCGGGACAGCCCGGGACCGTGCTCCACCGCCTCCTCGCGGCGAGGGATGAGCCGGGGACCGCCCAAACCCTTCCTCACCACCCGTCCGTATCCTGATCCCGATCCCGACCCGGCTCCGCTCGGGGCCGCCCCCACGTGACAGCACCCGGCGCTCCCGCCCCCCCGCGCGGGCAGGTGCTCCAGGGAATTTCTGTGTGAACCCAGGGAATCCAGGGGTTTGGGCAATTTGCCTTCAGTTTCTGAGTTTTGTTCTTCGTGTCGTCCTTGCTAGAAGTAGAACTATCGACTAAAACTGTGTTTAGTTTATTAACTAAGACAAGCTACCCGGCACGCTTTTTTTTTTTTTTTTTTGTGCGTGTTTCTGCATTCCTGCATACCAGGGATTTTCTAGGTTAACAAAAACATTATATTATTAACGGAGAAAAACAATACACTCTTTCTCCAGAGATTTAAAAATCAAATATGTCTATACTTAAAGCACTTCTTATCTACTTTAATTCTACCAGTAAAACAATAGCATAGGTAAATCGTATTAGTAAAAGTGTTTTATATCATATTCCCCTTGATTCCTGTTTAAAAAACATTCTCTGGTGTTCTGTTTATGATTGCAAAAATCTCTAGTACAGGAAATCTCCAAGGAAGCAAACATTAAACAAAAACTCACGCTCAAGAAGTGCAGGTTTTTCTTCTGCCTCTAGAGATTCCTGGATTACTTCTAGAAATTTGGAAAGTCCTGCAAGTTTTGGTCATTGGGAGTTTGCTGGTCCCTGAGTGCCTTAGTGATGCAACATGTGACAAGGGTTTCTGGTGACCAAACAGGTCATCCCACCTGTGCAACACTGACACAGCTCTTTCACAGCGTGTGTGTGCCAAGTACTTCTGATGATGTCAGTTTTCCAGTGAGTTGGCTAAACAAAATTAACCGTGTAGCAGAAAGTGAGATAAAGAGTTGGGAGTCACATACACAATGTAATTAACACACACTTTTCACTGCGTTTGGAGTGGCTGTATTTCAACAACCACAGTTTGCTGTCTTCCTTCTTTGTTGATGCTGACTTTAACCTAAATAATCTAAGTGTGTTTAGTATGCACGAGGTTTTAATGTAATTTTGTTACTTATAACAATCCCCTTGAATTTTAGAATCTCTTTTTGCCTAACATAAGCTTGCAATGTATTTGGAATGCTGAAACATCTTGTTCCCTGTTACCAACTGATGCACTCTCTGACCTTGGGAAGAATTATTTGTTATTTCAGTTTTGTTTTAAACTCGCACGTAACACCAAGACCATGAATCACACACCAGATATTCCAGATAAAGGATTGGACCTCACATACAGAGAAAACATGCCCAAGGTGTGAGAGGGAGAGAATGGGAAGTGAAGTAGAATGCCTTTGAAACATCTCTGAACATGCTGAAGAGTAATTAAAAACTGGCAAGAATCCACGGGCTGCGTATTAATTCAGCTTTTGAATTTTTCTTGTCTTTCCTCACAGCTCTGAGGGAGTCATCTTACGTGGGTCTCGTAGAGGAGTGGTGAAAATTACAGTGGTTGATAACATCTACATCTTTTGAAACACTATATATATATATATATATATATATATAGCGCTGCTTGTTGCAGTATCCTTAAACCATTTAGGTTTAGTCAGTGGAATTTAGAAAAATCTAGGCAAAGCTGGCTATCTTTTCAACACCAGCCCAGTTTCCCCTCCCTTTCCCCAACTTACTGGTGGTCTAGAACAGGTGTCTGGGAAACTTTCCATATGATAGAAGCAGCATTTGGACCATCATTTACTCTGTTATGGCCGTGCAGGGTTGTTACCTCCTGTCCTGTTCCTGACCTGGAATAGCCAAAACCCTGCTGTTACCCCAGCGTTGTGTTGGCAAAAGCAGTGTCAGCCAGTGCATGGGAGGGCGAGCATGGCCTTGCCCTGGTGCTGTGAAGGGGAAGGGCCTGGAACACAGAGGCTCTGCAATTACTGCCACTCCCTGGGGAAGCACAGGCAGAAGCAGAAGGAGGCTGAACAGCACAAGCCAAGCACAGCACACAGAACACTGTCCTGCTACTGCTGCAATATTCATGTGCCATCATTTTACAGTTCTATTTCTGTATTTTTTGACATTATTGCATCACTGGAAAGCAGAGAGAATCCTAATTTTGGGCTCCCTTGAGCTTTTTGATCCTGTCTATGCTGTTTGATATCACTGTAAAAAGTTAATTAATCCTGCATCTCTCTCTCTCTCAGTGTAGTGGGTTTCAGAAGCACTCCCTCAGCTGTCCTGCCCTCTTGGCTAATTACAATTCCAGAAGTCCCCCCTTCAATAAGAGTGGTTTGTTTCTTTGCTGCAGTGGTGCAGACTCATGACTGTCACAAAGCTGGCATTGTGTTAAGTCTTTGCCTCTCTTATATAACAATGAAGTTTATTCAGAGGGAGCAGAATCATCCTTCTCGGAAAAGACCTAAGAAAAAAAAAAGAACCCCAAAAGAGAACATTGCTGGACATGGCTTTACTGACTATCTTCATTTCTTTCATCTCAAAGAACAGTGCAAAGCTGTCTGTAAGATCCCACATGTTGCTCTATAGCAGTTTATCTTAACTAGATATAAAGACCAGGGTTTATTTTTCTGTTCTTAAAACTTACTGAGCAGAACTGTCTGAGTTTCTCTTCCTCAGTGTCATGTTGTGGTCACTGTGACAATGCTGGCAGACCCTGTGTTTCAGTTCAGGCCATATTCCTGATCCTGCAAGTGTGCCTGGTTGGTGCTTAGGCTTATGCATTTGGTGGTTCTTTCCTAGTGCTATTTAGTCCATTACTGGACTGTGCAGAAAAGTGGCAAAACGGCTCATAGTCCCTGAAGGGTAAGGGCCAAAACAGACACTTAGATGAGGGCTCTAAGTGACTGTGCTCCCTAGATAGAAACCTGTGGCTATAAGGCAGGAAAAAACATCTATATTTTGATACATCAGTTTGCACTATGTCCCAAATTGCTGGTTTATTTGCTGAAAGGTTTTTATAAAGTTTAATTTTCCTGTTTATAAGGCAGAGTAAATTAGATGCAACTAATGTAGTCTAAATTCAGTCCCAACCACTCTGGTATTTTATTATCAATTCATTCAAAAATTCTCATAAGGGATACCTAAGACCTCATGTCCTTCCTTATCAAAAGCTTGGTTTCAAGAAGACTACAACAAAGGTTAGTCAGTGTATGGTTTCATTGGTTTCCTCAAATCACAGTCCTCATTTCATGCAGGCTTTGAAACACCAGTGTTAAAACAATGAACAAATACTGTGATGCAGGACTGTGAAATACTGTGAGATCTCTTGTTTGTGGAAAAAAAAAGCAATCCACTTAAATGCTCAGACATTGCCTTTCATGTAAATGTGGTTAAATCAGCTGTAGATAGGAAATAATGTATTGAAGAATCCTTCCCCATTAACTCAGTACAGCTAATCCATTATATCTCATTAGAAAGCACAGCCTGCCTTATCTTAAACAGAGATTTGTGGCCAGTCATGTTACCAGTTTGCTCTGGTAGGGTGCACAACCTTCTCTCAGCCTTCAAAACTTTTTTCTAACATATGTGGTAAGCTGTTTTTTTTTTTATTTTTTTTTAATTTGTTTTTTTCTTCCCCCCCACCCCCCCCCCCCATTATTTGGTAGAGTTAATTTGAAATATTCAAGATAAGAGTTTAAATAAATAAATTTGGTCTCTACACAAAAGTGCAATTGAAATTTTCTTGAAATCTTGTTGCTACAGTAGCTACAGCTATTTGATACAAAAACAGAACTTACTACTTTTTTTTTTTTCCTCTGTCATCCTTTAGAGCATTATCTGTTCTGCAGCAGAACACATGATATAAAAGTCTTCTTTTCAGGTATTTCTTACTAGGGGAGATGAAATACACTTTAAAAAAAGTCCTTAATATATAGATAGTTTTGTTAGAGCGCACTATATTTGTTGAGCAGTTTTGGGTTTTTTTCCCCCTGTCTTTTCTTTATATCCCAGAAGCTTTCATGAGCACACGCAGTTCTTAAAAAAGGCTTTCAGGAACGCATTGTTGCTTTTGTTCAGCATTTTTAAAGACATTTAACCAAGCCATTGATCTGGCCGCTTGCATGTAACTGATGGGAGTTACACCTGAGCCAGGTGTAACGAGCCGAATTCAGGCAGCGGTGCTACAAGGATTTAGCGACATCTCGCGTTCAGATCTTAAATAACACACGAGTGATCCCAAGAGTTTCTGGAATGAGTGTTTCTGGCCCCCAGGGAAACACTACCTCAATGTGTTGAGGCATTTTATAACTGTTGGGGAGTAGCAAGCCTACCATAGTGAATTAAAAGCTGATGGAAGACAGCTGATATCTTCTCAGACAGACACAGCTGTTTGTAACATTTGCATTTGCTCTCACCATCAGGCAAAGGCCTTCTAACTGTAGCTTGGAAAATAGAGCTTATACTGTACATCACGGCATGAATGTATGTAGAGAATGCAGTCCCATATAAGCTGCTGTTCCACCTGGTTTGGTGAGGCAATGTGGAGTCGTGGGACTTGTTTCAGTCAGACTGAACTCACAGCATTAGGGGATTTGACATTTGTCTAAATTTGCTGCATTAAAAAGTTATGGGGAAAAAGAAACATGCTACGAAGTATTGTGAATTATATAGGATGTTATTAAACAATTTCTTGACTGAGAAGATATCCATTGTTCTATTATCTCTTCATGAACATTTCCAGTCAACATTTGGGTTTGATTCAACGAAGACTTTTTCTTTTTTTGATCAGATAGTTCTTATTTAAAAAAAAAACAAACAAACACATGAAATCTTGTACCTTCAAACATAGGAGAAAAATTCCAAGTTCATCTTACCTGCAAGCTTTGAGGCAGG
>JAWWES010000168.1:6301625-6314330 GCA_035583135.1 Lophotriccus pileatus | reverse complement strand
AGTGGTACCAAATGTGCAGCAAGAATGGGAATATGTTATTTTTCTTATGATACCAATACTCTGGGGTGAAAATAAAGGATTCAGAGTAGCCTGGAAGTTTTTTCCAGTTTGTCTACATGCAAGTTCTGTAAACTTATAACAATACATTTTGACTTTACTGCTGTTATTAATCCTGCAAGTTTATGTTTGCATTTTATGGCCAAAAAATTGATTAGGAAATGCATTTTTTCTGGATGTACTCACTAGTTTCTGAATTAGGGGAGCAGACAAACAATTCCTAGCATTCAGCAAAATTGCTTTTGCTAGAAAGATTACTGATTTTCCATGATACAAGTTCTGCACAGACTTCAGAGGTGATTGCCTCTGGGACTGAAATACCTGACTTCAGATGGTTCTCCTTTTTTCTTTTTTTTTGTTTGCTTCTGTATAAAGAACAGCTAAGGGTTTAAACCAGGTTTTGAATCTTTGCTGTCAAAGCTGCTTTTACCCACTGTACATGTGGCACTGGAAAGCTGGCATTAAAGCAGGATGCAGATTGCAGACACATTAAAATGGCTTTTGGAAAAATACAGTGTGAGCATAAAGCCAAAGTAAATCTTTGCAGGTCTTACAGGGAGAGCCATCCCTCTGTATGGGACAGTGTTGATTTTAAATTGAGTATGTACACAGGGAATTATGTTTCTATCTTCTAATCCTCAGCTGAAGTAAATGGACAGTAATAATGCAAGCAGTATAAGACTGGGACCTTAAAAAGAGAAAATAATTGGTCATATGTGTTGTTTAAATAGTCTGACAAAAACCCTATATTTAAAAACTCCCCAGAGCACTTAATTCTTTCTGAGTGTTTGTTAATGATCACAGAAATTTGCAGGTATTACATGGGATCAGAAAAAAAAAAAAAGAACAAAATATATGATCAGTGCTGCTCCCAAAAATACTGTAAGATGATTACTTATAAAATAGTATTTGGATAGCAGATAAATGTGTAAGAAGTTTAGGATCGAATTCATTGCATTAGCAACTAGTGTTCACATATTTGATTTTTTTCCAGCTAATTAAGAATAAGAAAATTATGATTAACTTTGAGGTCACAGAACAATCAGGTTCACCAGTCCTCTATTTAAATGATCTTTACTTGGACATCCTAATTAAAATGCTGTTTCTAACCTCGTGTATCACAAACATAGGACAGGAGAACTCAGGTAAGGATAATAAAATCATCTATTTTTCAACGATCTCCAGTCATATTTCAAATCAAATGAACGCAACATCAGACCACACAGACTGAGAGTCCCACATGCAAATACAGAAAAACTGGTCTATTCAAGTGATTTTTGTCAGCTTTGGAGCTTCACCAGTTTTCAGGAGGGGCACTGATTCCTAGAGAAAAAATAGACACCTGACAGCATGTTCATGTTTCTCAGTTTACTTGCAAGGATGGCTTAAATAGTGCCCCAGAGACCACTCCTCCTCTCTGCAGGTAACTGCTCTTGTGATCTATTGCCTGCCAAAATTCAAGGTTGCTCAAACCAGTATTGTTCCTGACAGTGGATATTGCGTGTCTCCTGTCCCTGAAAATTTCTGAAGTGAAAAGGTTTGTGCCAAGGCTCAGTAGCCTTGTAGTCAGAGAACCTTATGATGTCTAACCTGACTGCAGTTTGAATTATATCTGTCCATCAGTGATGATCTTCTGCTTTGCAATAGCTTTTTACCTATTTGAAGCTTGGGAGGGTTTTTTTTGTAGTTGTGAAAATCATTCCTGCCTAAGTGTAGTCTTTGCTCTTGTCCTTTCTGAATTTTATCCTATTTTTTTTTTGACCATTTTTCAGATGAATTTTGTTAGAAATGTGTAGGCCAAAAATTAATCCTTTAATGACAGCTAGACTTGGAAGGAGTTGGTTTAACACACAGAAAACAGCACTGAGCTAGCAGGAACTGGATATGATGATTCGACAGCAGGGACCCAAGGCAGCAAACAACCCTCTCTTGGCCTGTGTTCATTAGAGATCTCAGTGTCCTCTTCATGAAGGTGAGTAAGAGGAGTGTGCCTCAGAGTGTAGCAATTCCAAGTCTTTGAGCTCGCAGTTTGTGAAAACTTACAGGCTAAAAATGACTACATCTAGTAAAGTTAGGATTGATAGTGTCACTTTCTATGGCCATGGTTTTGTTTGGAAATCATGTTAGTGGTAAAGGTAAAAATACAGTTAAAACAGTATTGGAAACTCCTCATGTTAAATAACCTCTGTACTCCATGTAGGTATTATTTCGTGTGGGGAAAACCACAGTTGCTTCATACAAATTAAGTTCAATATTTCTGTACCACATTCTTTATGGCAACCAGTGGAACCCCTGCAGCATGCACAATGTAAATCATGAAAATACAAAAGTTGGTTGTTGCACATACTGGTAAATTAATGTGTTTACTCCAGATTTCTTTTTAAAAGATTTGTTTTTAAAAATTTACTTTCTAAAAGCACATTCTTGCAGGTTTTTCTAAACCTCCATATAGGTCTGAACAGAAATAAGATACCTGACTACTCCAAACAGGTCAAAAGAGTCCTGTGTACAAACAAACACCAGTTATTACAGGCATTATGAAAAAAACATGACCAGCTCTCAGGATTAAGCCTTTTTTTGTCAATTTTGATATTTTCTGCTTCCCGTCTAATTTAAAGGAAATCTAGGCCATAAGATCTCAAATCCTGCTGTATAATAAGTGGTTTATTTTAGAAAAGCAAAGTGATGATTTAAAATATATTTGCTCTGGGAATAAAAAACCATCCTGAACTAAACTGCTGTTTCATTTTATTGGGACAGAAACATTCATATAACACTTACATTTTCTACTTCTAGAAGTTTAATTGGCTTAGAAACAAAGGTGTATTTTCCTTTACAGGCCCAACATGTTCTAAAGTGGGTATTTCTACTGCTGCTCCCAAATGCTGGATGTTTCAGACTGTCATTGGTTGGATGAAGACAGTATTGGGAAATAGAAAACCAGGTGACAGACTGCTTGGAACTCTCAAAAATTAGCCATTTTAGAAGTATTTACTTTTTGAGATACTCCTGGAGGTCTATCAAATAACAAAACATTTTCTACAGATATTTTTTCCCTTGTTCCTCTACTCCTAAGAAACAGTTCAAAGAGCAGAAAGAAAAGCCTCAGTCTTGTAATCACGGAGTGGGCACTGACTCACTGCATGGGGTCAGTCCCGCTGAGAAGTCAGCTCAAAATAAAAAGGAAAGGCAGATGGTTATCTGTAATAAATATGACACTCACATAGGGAGCATTTCAGAGATTTATTTTTTTTTTAGTAAGCTTTTCCACATAGAGATTTTACTTGTTCAACATTATTTTAAAAGGGGTTTCAAACAACAGCCTTTTTGAAATATTTTGCAATACTAAACAAATTAAACAGATGCCTAAATAATTAAACAAATTTATTTAATTACTTTTATTAATTATTTGTTTAAAGAATTAAACAAATTAAACCCATGGTTTATGCTGTCAGTGTGAACAGCAGGAAAAACTGAGTAACACCCAGATATCACCAATAGAAAATTTTTAGTTGACAAGGTAGTGTTCACTCAAAGGTTGGACTCAATGATTTCAGAGGTCTTCTCCAACTTAATTGACTCTTTGGTTTTGTATGTTCTTTTTTTCTGGGCTTAGGGCTCAGTATGGTGCAAGTATAACAAAATGTTATTTTCTTATATGCAATCCAAAACCATGAAAAAAGTTCAAATAACTTAAAAAGTCACAGGTCTGGATTTTTGCCTTCAGGAGGAGCTGTTTCTTCAGTATTAGGAGAGCCATGTCTTAATGGTTTTGGTTCTGCAGTTTCTTTGCTAAGCTTCCATGCACGTCTCTGCAGCCGTGTCCTCTGACTGGTGACCCGACACAAGGGGTGGGAAACATCACGTGGGGAAAAATAATGCACTGTTACAGAGCAGGATGACAGTAGGCATGTAATATTTGCATTGATTAGTGGTGAACCCCTATGTAATAAACATGTAGTGTGGGTTTTTCTTATATGGTGTCTGCTTGCACGAGTGCTAAAACAAGCTCACATCCTCCAGATCAAGAAAAGAAGAAGAAAAAGAGAAAGGAAGATTATTTTCTGAGAAACAAGCTTATGTCTGGGCACTGTAGAAATAAACCCAGTTACACTGACATAATTTACACCATGCTCCCAGCGTTAAGCTCTGCTGTACTGGCAAATTGCTTTCAACATACTGTCCACAGATCCTTGGCATCCACAAAAAAGTAAGCAAGCACACTGTTGTCAGAAAACTTAAATTCATCACACAGGTGTCAATAAATCAGAGAAGGCTGAAAACCTTTCTGTGATAATTCTGATTGTTTCAAGTGCAAACAGGATATAATCCGTGTAGATTATCCTGACGCCAGCCAGCTTTCTGCAAAAGAGTCAGTCAGGATTTAATGCAGGAGAGGACTAGGTAACTGTTGTATCACTGAAGAGGTGAGGGACATTTATTGCAGCACCGAGGAGTGCTGCTGTTGTTAGGAGGACGATGCTCCCGCTGTCATAGCGGAGAGCACTGGATTCTATCCTGAGAGCTGCAGTAAAGCAAAAGAGCCAACACAAGAGGACCTGTCTGTCGAGTCTGAACATGAAAATGCAGCTCTGAAAAAGCAAAAAGCCAGTGGTTCAGATGAAACAAGCACATGGAGGAGGCGCAGCATGAGAGGACAAGGGCAGTAATGGATGTTATCTAGATGGTGAAGGTAGAGGTCATAAACTCATTTGTGTTTTTTGTTCCTGATGCAAACTTCCCTGTGTTCATCTCCTTGTACCAATTTCATTCCCATGGTAACAATCATATCATCTACATGAACTGGGAGTCAATGCCCTCTTTCATGCAGTCTTGTCACGGCTTACTACTGTCTTACCAACAGTGCTCTGTCCTTGCTCTTTAGAGACTGATATGCTGGAGCAGATTATTCAATTCAGATATACGTGATTCTTTCCATTTCTGAACAGGCAGTCCTTATTTTTGCCCTTTTTCATCCAGGAGTTAACCAAATGCCTCTTCTGACTTCCTCAGAAATATCTGCTTGTGTTCTATCAGTTATGAAAATTAATCAGATCATACATATGTATGAGATTACCAAAAAGTCAGAGGAGAAAGCACACTATGTCATTGCTGCTGTAAGCCCGAGATACTGTTGTCACTCCAGTCCACAAGTTCGTAGCTACCCCAACCCACAGCCCATTTCCCAGTGTTTTTCATGCTGCAGGACCAGTAGCCTAATCTGTGTTGTGGTCCACGAAGAGTGTGAGAAAAACTGAAGCATTATAAATTGTTGTTTATCTTTGTCACAGTCATGGCAAAACACATGTGGTGGAAACTCACAGATGAGTGCAGAGATGGGATCATACTTTGTGTTAGAGAATAACACTAAAAATATCCATGAGGAGTCAGAAAAACAAAAGCAGTGTGACAGTTCATCCTTAAAACTATAAAACCGAGCCAGAGTGAGCCTCAGATTGAAAAGAACCGCCCCCACCTCCAGGTCCCAAGAAACTCCTTCAGTGGCCTGCAAGAGACTCCTTGTGTGCTGCTGGCACAGTGTCTGAAAGGATTCCAACTGCTCTTCTCCCTTGGGGCTCCATGCAGAGAAGATGGAATCTCCTCATGCTCCAGGGACAGGACCAGGTGATGTGGAAGAAGGGCCTACAGAGCACTTGGCAATGAGCAATTCTTTTATGGAGTGCTGGGAGGCCTTGCTCAAGGTGGCTGTGTCTCTGTCTCCTGTGGGTGGGAAGTCTGGGTGGTTCATCCCCTCTTGGCCACTTTCAGGCACAGGGGGCTTTAAATTTATTATGAAGCTTGGATTTCCAGGGCAGCAAGGTTCAGAGAAGATCCTGCTTGAACGTATGAGGATTGCTCATTGGAAGTTCTACATAGAAGGGTAACATGGCTTTCTCTGTTGTGTAATAGTGTGGCAGACAGCACATCCCAAGAATGCTTTTTCTAAAGAGCAGACTCACTCCATGTTTGCATCAAAAAGCTTTTATTTCTTAAATAAAGAAAATTGCACATCTTTTAGCAGTAAAAGATCTCAAAGCCTTCCGAAGGTGGCTAATACCATTTTGTGTTTAGGTGTTTGTAATTTTACAGGTAAGGAATAAAAGGCCAAATAGCCAAGCCTGCCTTTAACCTATGGTCACACAGAAAACCAGTGCTAACCCACCTTACTTTCAGCCTGAGATGTCTTTAACATGCTTTCCTATGGCTTCTGTAACACAGAAGTAATGCTCTAGTCATTAAGGCTGCTTAGAATGTTACAGGTTTTTTTCTAAAAGCAGAGTATCACTATTGCAGCTCAGGAGTCTATACACTCCTAGTTGAATTCTGGAAGTCCTTTTCAAAATCATTCTCTGATGTTTGGCTGCTCTGTTGAGGCTATTTTTAAGCAGGACAACAGCTCTTTCAATGTAAAGAACAAAATGGGCTTTCTGTGGAAACAGCTGTGGGTTGCTATTCAAGCCCCATTTTTTGTGGTTTTTTTTGCAGGAGACTTTTTCTGTTGTGTTTAGTTTTCCTTTTTTTTTTTTTTTTTTTGTTTGTCTGTTTGTTATTAAACAGAAATACAGCTGTCATTAAAATTTTTTAAAAAACCCAACAACTCAAACCTGCAGCCAGTAGCTGTATTTCACACTAAAAGTCAGTTTGGTTTTTGAAACAAAAATGTGTTTGTATTTACCTGGAGTTTATCTGTTACAAACACAGGACTGAGCAGTTACATGCCCTCTCTTGCACCACTGTGCTCATCAGGACCATTTTATGAACAGGTATTTTCCTGGAGTTGGAGGAGAGGATGAGAAAGATTCTGCTACGACCAATGGAAGTGATTTGAAGCATTGGGAAATGCCTCACAACTAGGTGCTGAAAGAGGACTAATGACAAAGGAAACAAAGAGGGACATGTAGAACATCTAAAAAAACCAGTGTTTGATACAGAATGGATAATCCAGGAACATTCCTTGCAACACACAAGCAGTGATACACTAAAAAAAATATTGAAAAGTGGCAACCTGAAGCTGATAAAAGCGAATATTTAGCTGCAGCTAATGTATGTCCAGGTTCAAAAGTGGACAGCTATATGGATAAGAAAAATATGGAAATTTCATGGAACTATCCTAGAAGTTCAATGATTAGAAATAGCCTTGATGTGATGCAAATGAGTTATATGTTAAATATAAACCGTGTTTGTGAGGGTCTCTACTCTTACACTTTGTGATGCAATAAACCTCTCCTGTTAAAACTTACAGATAATTTCTCTGGAAGCATGGGATTTTATATTGCTTACCAGAAGGCTTTCCAAAGCGACCTTCAGAGTAGTGGAGATTGTCAGATAGTGCATATTGGGTGGGAAGGACTTCTGATTTGATTTCTGTAGCACTGCAGCAGAATACATAGTTTTGAGAGGAAGGAACATGTCAGAGATGGTTTGCTATTCCTTTTAATTAATCTGAGACTTTAGGACTTGTATGTGTGTGTATGGGTTGTCCATGTGTAGCATTTAGTCACCATGTAATTTATAATAGTGGAGACTTTACATATTCATCACTGGACATTAGTTTAGGATCACTGGGGTATGTAAGCCTAAATTTATGTGAAATAGGTGAAAGTTGTAACAGATGAGTATAAAGTAATTTTAATAGGCATTAATGGTCATGTTGACACGGGACTGGCAGCTTTTAAGTCTATTTGAAAAGTTGCTAAACATTCTAAACTTTCTGCTGCGTGTGAAGCTTGTAAATGATCTGAGATCCATCACCCCAGGCGAAGAGCTGCTTTTCTTTAGGATTGTAGTGTACAGTGGAATGGCTCCCCTGACGTTTTGGGAAATGCAGCGCTGGGATTCCATAGGTATTGACAGCATCCAAAACGTCATAAACGCACCGTATGCGAGAGGTGCCCCCGCTAGGAGAGTTGTAGACAACGTAGAGTGTGTTGCATGCCATGAAAGCTGCTTCAGCCTCCTTGCTGCTGCAGGGTGTGTCCCAGGTGTGCTCCACTGCCATGGTGATGTGGTTGATTTTAGTAATGACAATGTTTCCTCCCGTCTCTGGCTCTGTATGGATTGCCCAGAGCCCTTGCTCATCAATGGCAAGATCTATTTTTGTGTGCGGGGAAAGCTGATAGGCAGGAGTCCTTCCAGCCCCTGGCAGTACCATTTGGTCAGCTACTTTTCTGCTCTGTATATTGAATTTAGTAATCTCATTTAAGGAGCCATATCTATGATAGAATAGGAAACCCTGATATATGACGTGGCCAGTTCCCTCCCAGGGAAATGGCAACGTGACTCTGCGAGCGCTGAGTGTGTGATTGTTTTCCATGAATTTAATTATGTTTGCAAATTCCAAAATAACATTATTTACAGAACCATTTAATAAATAAATCTTTGTATGCTTTTTGCCAGGATCTTTCATCCAAGAGCCGTGTTTATCTCCAGTCTTCTTAACTATCTTTAGGGACTTAATACCTGCAAGCATGTGATCACAACCTGTAAGAAAACATCCAAAGGAAAAGAAAAATTAGAATATCTGTGAATTTTCTGGTTTTCTTTCTTTGAAATATTTGGTTTCCTTTCAATTCTACTCTAAGATCAGGGTCAATGTATCAGTAGATGTCAGCAGCGTGGCTATAATAGTGCTGAAGATAGTTTTATATGATATATTCCTGCTAAGAAAACTGTATTTTCAGCTACCCACAATGTGTTGGGTTTTGTTCTGTTAGACCAGTGGTATCCGAAAGGGATTTCATTTGTGTACCTGAGAGGAGACCAAGAGCACAGTTACTGCTTCTGTGATTATTCTTGTCAGCTCCTTTACAGGGTTATAATTTTAAGTTCAGAGAACTGACTTCTGGTTTAGGTTAACACAGTAAAATAATCAAATTTATCTCCTATTGAGGGCATGCAATTCAAAATCCATTTTTCTGATATGCCACATGTTTTTCTTTCAGGACTTCCCTTATCCTCACTTAGCCTCTTTGTATACATTTATATTATAAAGACAAATAAAAATAGATTAGCACAACAGAAAGCCAAAACACTGGGCTATCTTCCCATTCCCATTCCTAACACCTGCAGCACAAAGGAACTAGAACTAGAACTAGAACATAGATCACAAAACCAGGAACGTGCATACATTCTTTAAAAAACCGATATGGTGTCTGTGCTATCAATTCTTGTGCTAGGGGCATGGCTGGTGGGATTGCATAGCTGTTTCCCTCACCATGGGGTTAAAATCGGCATCAGCAGAGAGCCAATCATAATTTTGGCTCCACTGCATTTTGCATGCACTCTGCATAGAAAGCTTGTGAAGACTCGGGCATTTAGATGCTAAGATCTTTATCAAGCACCATCCTTTCCAGCAAAAAACTCTATTGCAAAGCATATTAACAAGCTTGTTTACCAAAGACACCCATAAATTACAACACAGTATTTGAAGTTTAAAGAACTGCTTTAAGTGAAGTGCAGGCATTTCAGTAAACAGAACAAACAAAGCTCTAAGGCAGGAACTTCTGGCAGCAGATGAAATAGAGAAAGCAAAACCAGCCTCCCTATTTGGCCTGATATGAACCTATTGAAGTCAGTGGCAAGATTCCAGTTGCCTGTAGAAAGCAATCTTTATGTCATTTGTGTGTACCGATACCCTCTAATCAAAGAATTTGCATATTACTGATCCAGCATGAAGTTTTTTGGTTTTCCTCTGCAGGAGAAATAGCCAGGTTACTATCACAAATCTATGGAGTGTCTCTCTTCTTGAGAGAAAATTTTTAACTCTCTTTGTCACGGAGCTTAGAGGGAGAATGAGAAATTGAGACAATCACAGTAAGCAAAAATTTTACCAAATTTTTTCCACATTCTCTGTAATGATACCTTCAAAGCCCACTGTTTCTTATCACACCCCAAAATGTGCAGAAGATAATTTTGCATTTCCCACCCAAAGCAGGATGAAGTATTGGCTATTGCATGTAAAAACAGAGATTCTACATTTTTGTTTTCAAGTCTTTGTGAACTTAAACCAAAATCAGTAACACAGCTGGACCTTAAAAAACACTTTTCTTACTGAGTTTTGGAGTGACTCAGCAAAAATAGTCATAGATTCTGGTTGAGATGTGATGTGATAGAAGCAGAGGTGCTATTTGCTAGAGTTGAGGGTCTTGCTGCTTTTTCCAAGTGCTGTAAAATCTACACAAGGATTAGTTTTGCCATCAACTTCAATGGGGAAAGCTTCTGATTAGTACTGAGAGGAAAGTAAAAGTTGAAAGTAAAGTTACTAAAAACTGCTACAATAATTTCCAGTAAGGGAAAATGGAAAGTAATTTCCCCCTCCCCCAAACTCTCAGAAAGATAATTTTCAAAGTGTCCTAAACACAATCAGTTTAAAAATTCCTCAATTCTTTTACCTCTCTAAAAAAAAAAAAAAGCCTAATATTGAAAAGTTCTGTATATGGACAACACAAATATTGATAGTCAACAAAATTATTGTGTATGATTAAATCTTAGCAGCAGAATTGGTGACTGCTTTTGTAACCATCTGCCATCTATAACTCAACTTTTTAAGGTAAAAATACTTACAAATTTACTTTTTTTAAAGTATAGATTGTGTATATATATATGCTTCATGCCAGGTACCGTAACACTTAATTTTCAAATCCAAACTGAGCTTTGCTTATGGCTAAGCCAGAGTGTTCTCTTGATAAAGTACATAGGAGGGGAGAGAGAGAGAAAGAATAACAGAGGAGGACAGTTAACCAGATTCAAATTGTGAATCAAGTGTTTATTAACTCACTTTTGAGTTGAGGTTTTGGGCCTCGCCCACTCCAGAAAACAAAGGCCACTATTAAGTCCTTATTATAGCTGCAGTACTCAGAAATGCATATCTTCAGAGGATTTTACATTACTTTATAATAAAAAGCAGCTTCCAAAGAATGAATTTGATATGCAGTTAGGATACTTGCAAAATAAATGTTTGACTTGTGCTTTCTTCCCTCCCTCTCCCATACCTTTTTTGCACACACATAGTTTTTATAAGTCTGGTATTGACAGAGCCAAACCCCTTGCAATTATCTGTGGTATTCACATAGCTAAAGGAAATCTGTTATCTCTCTATCAGTTTTCTCACATTGTTTAGGGGACTGGCTCATTCACATCAAAGTTCTGAAAAGCAAACTGTTCTTACTTGCATTAAGCATGAGTTTAAGTTTCTTTCTTTCTTCTGCCTGTTCAAGCAGCTGCTGTTTCACCAGGTCTTCGTGCACTTCTATACATGGGTTAGAATCTGTGACAGATCCAAAATAGTCAATGTCCCTTTGTGCTCGTTCAATTCTCGTGAGCAAATTCTGTACTTCACTTTTAACCTCAGCCTTGTAAGAGTTCAGTCCTGCCAGGCGCGACAGTACCATCTTTGAAAAGTCTCGGAATTCCTCCACATAATCCAGGATGTCTTGGTTGCATTTTTCCAGCCTCTTCTTAAGTTAGAACACAGGAAAAACAAAACAAAACAAAACAACACATGGATATACGTGGATATTCTGTATACATTATAACATCATTCATGATTTCTTAAAAAAAACCATGCCATTCTCTCCTGTCCAGCCCTGCTCCCCATCTATTTCAAACCAGTGGCTATTGCTGGCTATTTGTGTGAAGAGGGCACAAGCATTCACAGGTCTGGACAAAACCCCACTTTTTTTTTTGCCTTGATGTGTTTACTGACAGCCAGATACTTTGTTTTGCTTTGGAGGGAAAGGTGCTCCGGAGAAAACAGCCAGAGGTACTTGATGGTACATAATATATCATTACTTGCTTTTCAGAAACTTTGGAATTCCTCTTTGTCATGGGTTTGCAAAACAGTCCCCCCAGGGCTGAAAATAGGTTTTTCCAGGTGAATTTCCAGAGCAAAGGCAATCAGAAGTTTTAGTAACACCTCTGCCAGTTACATATTTAAGAAAACAGAAGAGAAGCTGGGTTGCGCAGATGAAATTGGGAGCCGTGTAGGGGGAGACAGCAGGCTCCAAGGGGGGCCAGGCCTCCCTCCTGATAACAGAAGAGGAACTTTCAGATGCTGCAGAGTTGTTTGGAAGACCTGTAGCTCTGGAAGTGAAAAAAGAGATTGTTTCTCCTCCTGAACTGACACAAGAGGGGAGGGGTATTTTTGTAAATATGCAGCATTTTTGCCTAATTAGAATTGTTGTAGATATAGTTCTTTAGTTTTTATCTTGCTAGTAATAAATCCTAATATTATTCTCCCCAATCAGATCTGTTTTGTCTGCATAAACCTTCTCTCAACTTGTAGCAATTGTGTGTGGGGTGAGAGAAATTGCCCCAGGGCAAACCCACGACACTCCTGTAGGACCACTGGTGAAGCAGTCTCAGAGTTTTCTGCAGATCTATCAACAGGAACGTTTCACATAAATATGCCTCTTCTAACTGAGGCAGAATCTAGTGGAGCTATTTTACATCCATTTAAAAGGGAAAATGAAAATACTGGTGTGCTGTATTTGAGGAAGTTCCAGGGATTTTTTTTTTTTAATTTTTTTTTTTTTAATTTTTTTTTTTTTAGTGTGTGTTTTTTCTTTGGTTGGTTGGTTTTGGGTTTTTTTTTTTTTTTTTTTTTGGTTTTTTTTTTTTTTTTGTTGTTTTTTTTTTTAAATAATTGGT
>JAWWES010000168.1:6277243-6294902 GCA_035583135.1 Lophotriccus pileatus | reverse complement strand
TTTCCTTGTTTGTTTGTTTTTAAAGTCAGTTCCTTTCTGGTATTTCAGTTGGTAAAACTAGAGCAGTGTCACAATAAATCAGGCTCTTCGCAGCAATATGTGGCCCTCTGTGATGCCTGCAAAACATGTTACTGTCAAGCAGAATGTGTGTAAACTGTAAGTATACTTCTTCACAGAAAGTACTTCTCCATCACACTCATGGTGGGGAAATCTCATCTATCACAAGATAAGGGTCTCAGCCAAGGTGACCTCAAGAGTGCTGTCCAAGGCACTTCCTCGCCTTGCCTGAGATGGGCCTCTCTGATTTGTCACAGATCTCCAACTCTTCCACATCACTGCCAGAGCTTCTTGTTCCAGGTCTTCCTCAGTTCTTTGACTTGCCTCCACTCCCACTCTGGCTTCTTGCAGGCATGTCTGAGTTCCTCACAGGAATCATGAGACCGAGTGTTGTACCATCAGAGCCGTAACACATAAACCCCGCTGTGTCACTCCTGGTTCTGTCCGTGGCTGTAATAGACTCCCAGTGTGTTCTGTAAACCCATGTGGACACTTCTTTCTGAGCTTTGGGAACATCCCTGGCTACCAAGCTCCATCACTTTTCTTCTTTGGCTTTTATTGAGCAATGGATGCTGTTCTAATGCTGTGCCCTGTTTTATTACAACCCTAAAAGAAGCTAGGAAATCTCTATTCCTGTCACTTAGATCCAAGTAATACACATGCACATATACTGATTTTACTCCTGATTTTACTCCTGAATCCCAGATGAGCTTAAAACAGGGTTAATTATGTTTTTCAACTTTAATTAACCTCTGCATGCAAAGCAATAATAGATGAAAACGGAACATCAAAGTCTGACTTAGAACTTTCTACAATCCTGATTTTATGCACACCTGCATAATTGCTGCTCAGCCTGATGCATCAGTGATCCACCAGTGCATGTGTGCCTTGCAGTTTTGCACCTCATGGTCATTAATGAAATGTGTTATAGGCAAATAAGAGGAAAAAGTTAACTATCTGAAAGAGATTTTGTTTGTGATTGCAATTTTGTTTAGTTTACAGTTGCCTACTTTCGTAGCTTCTGATGCTGGTGAATCAGACTGATGTTTTATATTAATAACATAGAATGTACCATTGTCTACTTGTGTGTCTGATTTTGTTCACAACTACAGAATTAAGTTCCTTGTTAGTACTGGCCACTATTCAGATGCTGAATCTGTGAGGTTAGAAAAGATTTTTGTCATAGTGGGAAATAAGCGCTTAATTTCAATTCCGCCTCATGCCTTTTTTTTTAAACCACTTTCAGTATTTCATCTTAGAAAGCGATTCACATTTCTGTGAAAAAGACGAACATGAAATCCAGCTGAAGTCCTTATGTGGTGTTCAGCTTAAGGACAGTGTCGGGAGTGCTATCAATAAGGAATGAAATGCACTGTGATAAGAAGTTTGGGCTGAATTCTGGGAGTGAGGCAGAGGCCTCCACTAGGCGGCTCTCAAGTTCTTGGAATTGAAAGGCAGGCTTGACTGAAGCACACCATTTCCAAACCCTCTGAACGAGAAGGAGTGCAGTAGGAAGTATGGTTCAGATAGGACAATTGCCCAACTCAGTTCAGTTGAGAATGTCAGTTGTAGTGTTCTGGTTACGTTTATTTTTGAAACAGGCATTTTAGTTGTGAGGCATGACTTCTGAAAACCTGAGGAGATATTTTATGTATTTTAAATGCCTAGGGTGATATACTTTCCTTTTTTTAAATTGTTTATTTGTGTTGATTTTGTTTCTTTTTTTTTGGGGGGGAGGGGGTAGTAGACACTGACATGGTAACATTTCGTAATATTTCAGTATTATTTCATTGAATGCTGCAATGAAGAGACAGATTCATAACCTGTGTGCTACATATTGCAAAGAACCAAGAAGGGATCTATATATACCTAGGAAAGCTGGTAACACTTACCAAGTAACTTTCCCTTTGAGATGACTAAATGCCACTAACTGGCCGAAGAAATATGTTTAGTGATGATGAATAATGCATTTGTTTGTAGGACACTGGCAGATATGAAGAGCGTTTGTAACAGGGTGATGTGCCCTGAGACTTAGAGCAGTGAATTCAGGACTCTGCAGTTCTGTTGTTTAAAACTAAAACTCTGACCCTGCATTAAATTTCCGAGTGGTTGCTGATGACATGTTCAGAGATTACGGTGATAGTTACGGTACCAGAAACTTGAGCTGAATAGAACGGAGTTGTGCTAGCAAGTGTCTAATTAAATCTACCCAAACCCTAAAAGATAGCAAAATGTCTGTGAACTGGGGGAACTAGGACAGAAAAGGCCCTGAAGGGGCCATGCAGGAGTTGATGAGGATGGTTGAAATTCGTTGTGCTGTTTTTGCCACATTACCGATAAAAATGAGTCCTTATGAAGGAAGAGGGCCCAGCCTGAACTCAAGAGTCATGCTTAAAAACAAGGGGTGCTTTTTCACGAATTTTTAAAGAAAGATCAGAATATGATTAAAGAAGAAAATATCTGTTACTATGTTTCTTGCTATTTATATCTGCTTGCTATCAGCTGAGTCCTGTTCTGAAGGTAAGATTAATGAGGCCTGCTGTGTTCTCAGATTTCTGCAGAGGAGTCTTGAGATTTCTACTTCTGGAAAAATTGATTAAATTTTTACACTGTTGGAGAATATTTCTCTGGATGAATTCAAAATTAACAACTGCATTCAGAAATTGAGCCAAAGAGACATACACTGACTTTAAATGGAGATCCACAGGTATAGATTTCTGTTCCTCTCTAATCTGGTATGAAAAATGAATTTCATCGCTTCAGTCTTTTTGATTTCTAACTTTTGTTTCTGCCAACCAATTTATGATCTCAAAATTATCCTCGATGCATGCCAGAGAACTTCAGCATAATAAACTTAGTAATTATAGTGCAAAGCAGGGGGATATGAGCTAATGAGTACAGAATAAGTACATAACAAGAGAGCATGTTTTTTTGAGGCACATTAATCTGAACATTAGTTCAGAGAAATCTCCTGACAGACAAGCTCCAGGTCAGGAGAGTGTGTATCCACTGGACCTGCAGAGCAGTCAGCTGTACAGCTTTTCAAAGCCTCATCATGTCAAGACACTTCCATATTTTGCTTTAATGCATGCTTTATATTATGCTGCACCCAATCTCTGAAAGCAAATAAAAAATAAGACATTCACAAAAGACTTTAGATTAGAAAGAGTATCTTCCAAACCAACAGAGAGTGAACTCTAAGCATGACACATATGCAAGAAATGGATTTTGTGGCCTGTGTGCTCCCTCTAAGGTTAGAGCTATCAGATTTGAAAGTCAGTGTATCAGATGAAGTGGTCCTAATGCCAGTTTATGACGAATAATAAAGCAGATGCACTATGCTGACTGGAAAGGACATAAACATGTTAAATTGTCATGAATAATAGATAAACATTTCTTTAATTCTTTAGAAGTCAGCCTGTTGTCTAGCAGTGCTATCATTGTTATACTGAGTCCATTCCTCAAGCCTTGTTGTATCACCAAAATTAATTATCTCCATTCAGGGAAAAGGTCACATATTTCTGTGCTCAGCATACATTCTGCTGTGCTGTATCAAGTGGATTTGATCTGTTCCCTGTGACCTGTCAGGGCTCACTGCACACTGAATTTGTATGGTTTGAAATGTGGGTTTCTGCTGAAAACATTTCAGTCTTGTCGTAAAAATACGCAACTATAGGGTCCTTTCTCAGGAAAAAAACAGAACATTTGTCTTAGGAGGAAAGCTGAAAAGGACAGAATCCATTGAGTAATACAGAATATGTGGTAAAATTTTCCATCTCTCTAGCCCTCAGCTGGCCAGACAATCAGAAACTGTTTCTGTTATCTGATTAAAATAGAAAGTCAGTGCCACCATTGTGGCCTTTTACTGGGTTGTAGGAAAAAAAAAAGGAAAAGCTGTTCTGCCCTGCAAGCTATCCAACCTGGCTCTGTTTGTTTCTCTGAGTAGATAGGGCATGACTAACTCGTCCATATGTTCAAACATAAAATTCCTGCTGTGATTCTCTGCAACAGAGGACAAGCAGCATCTGTACATAAGGGATATCTTTTCTGCACTTAAATCAGTACAGGCCTCCAATGGGAGATATTTATTCCTGACACTTGGGAGCCAGCACACTACTGCATCTGTATCATACTGCTGGTATGATAGCAAGATATTATTCCCTTTCCTGCGCGACACGTGAGCAGCGCATTCAAATGTTGTACCACAAACTCACTCTCTGCTCTGTGCACTTCTGCCTCTGGCAGAAATATTGTACAGTCTCTGTGGAATTGTATTTGTATGGATCCATGAACACAGTTGGGTTGATTTTGAGAACAGTCCCAGGTAAACAATCACTGAAGTCATTCTTAAATGCTCTGCTGCCATGGCAGAGTCAGGCAGAGAATATGTGTGTGTGTTAGTGTAATACATGAATTATGGGCTGTATTAGTGTTAATACATGTACAGGTGTTCTGTATATTCTCTCAGATCCTTTGACAAATTATCTATATATATGTCCACCTAAAAGGTGATTTAAAAAGATGTTACCTGCTCACATGGTGTAAAAGTGACACATCAAATTTGGCCACTAGCTTATTTTTTGTGACTTTCTTCCTGGTTTTCATCACAATCTAGTTCCGAGTTCTTCAAACTCTAAAGTACATTTGTCGTTTATTACTGTCATACCAAATGAAATGGCACAGGATGTAGGAAAAAAATCCTATGACGTATTTCTGCAGAGAATTTACAGAAAGCAACTTCACAGAAAGAGAGTTCAATCTTTAATTCTAGGCTTCATTCTTTATTGGAACTTCCTCTTAAGGAAACCTTATAACTTTGTCCATGTCTGACATGTGCGAAGTATTAGAAAGTACAGACAGCTTTGTAATCTCCCTGAATGATATCCTTGTGTGCTACTATCATTTGCTACATGGATTGTTCTTAGCTCCTAAGGGCCATTGCTGTCACAGAGCTGAGGATGTTAATTATAAATTAGCCTCTCAGGCTGCCTTTTCCTGCCTCCATGCGCATTTCCTGCCTGTGTATGTTTCGTGTAGGGAACAGGAATCATCATCTTTAGCTGGCTTCTCTCCGTCATTAGTTATTCTTTCTCTTCTTTAGTATTTTTTTCTTTCATGTAATGAAAGTTTTGTGAATAGTTTTCACTTTCAAAACAACTGAATCATGTTTGACCCCAGTTTTCTCCATGTGTCTGAAGTATCTATACCTGTTATCCAGACCAGACACCCCTTGGACCAACCAGAAAGTGACGTTGGTATGGGAATTGTTGCCTTAAAAACCTGCTGAAAGCTAACAAGCCCTTCATTTTAGTGCTATGTGCTTCCAAACCCATCTCTATATAATAGTTTTGGCTCAAGGATCAGGTGGATGAATGTGATATAGCACAGATGGAGAAATATATAGGATAAGCTTTAGCTCTTTAGTAAACCTTTATGAAACAAATAAGCTTGTCCATAGTCTTACAAACAAAGAAAACACCAGAGAGTTAAAGGTGACTCAAAAGAAAGCAAAGCAAGAAGATCTATCAGCCTAGATAATGCATCTGTAGCCCTACCATGTAACAGGCCCAAAGCTGCAAACACACTGCTTTTTGTGGAACAACCAGATGCTGCCACTGGAAAACGTCTCAGTTTGACATTACAGGCCAGATGGTCAAACCTGTGTCCTCTGTATATTGTAATGCATGCAGATAATTCTGCCAAGTGTAGAAAAATAGGAATGTGATCCAGTGGCTGTCAGCAGTTAAACAGGATTACAGCAAATTCTTGAATATACAGCCATGGGACATCAAGTTGTTAGTGATTGCCTGTGTTGCGTGTGTGACCCAACTGTGAGATCTCAGCTTTGGCCCAGCAATGTTCCTAACCTTCAGCAGCTGTTTCAGTTTAGGATGGTCAAGTATTTGTCTCAGGAGGGAGGTAAGAGGCACTAGACCTCTTGTATCCTGGCCTCAGTTGCTACTGGTAATGGATTTCATTGTTTCGTTTTTGTTCTACTCCACCATACAAAGGGATCGAAACCATCCACAAATTAAGCTAACCTGACTGAAATGCAAACAGGAACAGTTTCTGAGAGCACCAAGGGGCAGGAACTAAAAGCCCAGCCTCTTAAATCTCACTTATTGCATAGAAACTTGGGCTTCTGTTGAGTTTGTCCTGCTGGCTCTCTCCTGAGTGCACTGTTGTGAAGCCATTCAGTGCACTAAACGTGTCTCCCAAGGTGGCTGTGGGTTAGGGTAGAAACCTGGTCTCAAATCCAGGCTAAGTGAGAATGTGGATGACCACAGTTACCTTAAATGGGGATACACACATCCATAAACCATCTTGAACTGTTTGTGACAGCTCTTAGGGGATGGTATGACATTGAAAGACAGAGCTCTTGGATAGCACTAGTTGACTAATAAGTGGTAACTACAGATCCTACTATTTGCTTTGTAGCATGGAGAGTGGCTCCAGCTGGATGGTCTGGTAAAAATGAGCTGTTGATAATTTCTTTATTCTTGAAGTTGCCATTGACTGAAATGAATTTAAACCCATTTTCCTTTCTCCCTTTAAACATTACCTGGCCTCTTGGCATTATTAAGCAGTTGTGTTTTTCACAGTTACTGCATTTCAGCCATAAACGTGGTAGGTGACATACACCTTGGATGAAAGATACCACAGACCACAGAGTGCTATTACAGGACTTGTTTCCATAGTAGTTACTGGGAATGGAATTGTACTCTTGAGAGTCTTTTTTACCTACCTAATTACCCAGTTTTCCTGTGTACAACTGGGCTAATAAACTTTAAAAGCCAGGCAAGGATTTTACAATGCTAGCAATGCAAACAGGACATTTGCCTTTATTCTTGCTGCTCCAAATCTTCACAAGCTGTGCTTCCCCAATTACCTTTTTTTCAGTGAATATCATCCCATGAGAAATTTCCAATCCTCTGCAATCTAGCTGAATATAGGCAAAATGGAAAATGCACATGGAAAAATCAGTTTGCCCAGAAGGACTTTTGCACAGACTTATTCTTAGACAGAAATTTTAATTTACTCCAAAACAACTAGAGTGATTCTTCCAGGTAGTAAATGCCAATTTATGCTCAATGAGAAACACAGTTTCCACAACTAAATGGTTATTATGATATATTTCCATTCTCTGCAGCAGTATCCTTGATACTGTAGCTGTAAACGACCCTTTTTTCCAGCTTGTGACATATGGGTGACTGTTGGCTGCTGTAGAGCTGCTTTTGCTCATATCAGATGGGATTTGCTTAGAGCAGCATTGTGGATGGGGGCAAGATCTGCAGCCTCATAGCTGAGGTCACAGTCAAGCATGACAAGAGAATGGGATTCTTCTGTTTTAAGCATAGCATTGCAGATTACAAGAGTTAATTGGGGATTAGTTATTCAGAAAATATGGTTCTATATCATAAGTGTATGTACAAAGTGATTTGTCTCTGGTTTAAACAGTTCCCATGTATGCGGAAAAAATGTCACAAAGTGGTTTAATATAGAACAGCAAGCAGACAGTTTGTGCTGGATTTAGAGCCTTAGGGTAAGCAATCTTTGCATAGAATTGTATTTTTAAGTAAAGAACTGTCTAAAGTTTGCAAACATTCCCATCTGGCACTTTTTTTTTCCTTTTTATTTTCCTTTTGGCTTGTGTTCAACCTTTTTAGGTGGTGCAGTTCAGTCGGGACTGCTTTGATGCCCGTGCTACTCCCCTGTTGCACTCTCACCAGTCCTATAGTATCTTGAGAACCAAGTTAAGGAACTTGTGCAAACGTGCCCAGGTTTACATCATTCATTTGCTTGTGTATTCACATAACAGGCACACGAGAATGATGCACCTAGAAATGTTATGTGTTGATGGCTATAAACTATATCACTATGCAAATGCATTAAAGGGTATTTTTTTAATCCAGAAGCAGCACATTTTCTGAACAGTGTCCAATGCAGAGTGATTTTCCAGTTGAATTTTAAAAACCTCTTTTTGAAATTTACACTTAGCTGTTTTGGAATATCCTGATGCTTCACGTGTTCTGATTTCCTTTTTCTTCGCTTTCACAGTGGTTTGTAATATTAAGTGTACGCTCATAAATAAAAAGAAACATTCCAGATCTCTTGCCGGAAGGAAGTTTATTGTGTTTTTGTAAAAGATTGGTTCAGGGAGTTGAATTCCACTGGACCGCATATGATTGCAGGAGCAGTCATAAATTTTGCAATTGCAAGCATGGTTAAATCTTTTATTTATAAGTTAATGTACCTTTTATACTGTCAGAAAATAGTGAGCAGAGTGTACTCCTGGTGCATCTGTCTTAATGTCAGGAACGCCTGCCAGTTTACAATTTTCAAACCGTTTGTTAAAATCTCAAACATCAGTCTTGAGCATGAGCTCTTGGGTACTAAAATGAATGGAAAACCTGCCTTACTATAAAGAGAAGGTAAACATGTTTTGATAAAATTCATTTTAAGAGAACCTTAATTGTATGTAAAATATTGTGGAGAAAATATAAATTGTGAAGGTCTATTTAATTACAACTGGCAAACAGAGGGAGCTGGACAGATTGTGGCTTTTAATTCTCAGCGCTGCCTGTGGGGGACTAAACAATCTCAGTTCTTCCAGAACTGACTATTATCCATCTGATGTAGGCCTGCCATCTCAGAGCTTTCTGAAATACATGAGTTTTACTGTAAAATTCAAACAAAAGTTGTGTTCTATGTGTTCTATGGATTTTAAACCCTGTGTGCTTGACCTGTGTGCATATATGTGCATGCACACTAACCAACTTAGCAGTAAGCTTTGTGTCTGTGAAAGCTCACCTGTCTTTTTTTCCGCCTGCACCATTTGATTTAATAAAAGGTATCAGGTGTCCCAATAAATCTTGCCTGACTTATGTCCTCAGGCTGCTGTAGCTGCAACAATGTTAGTTAAACTTCGCACAAATATTGCAGCCAGACTGTGGAGAACTATAAAGTAAGATGGACAGAATTTGATACGTTAGGCAATCCACTACATGTTAGTATTTAGGTTATTTTTAGTCTGGCTTCTGTGAAGAGCTGGTAGACAGGACAAAGCAGGAATTGCTGGGGAAGCTGCACAGCAGAAGTGATGAGTAGGAAGGCTACTTGTTTACTTCTTAGCAAATAAATGTGCACTTTTGCAAATTTATTTTTGCATTCTGCACACGAAACAATCAAATTCAAAAAAGCTGTCTCTTCACAGCTTTCTGCATTGAGTACTTTTCAAATTATTAATTAATAGAATAGGAAATGTTTCTGGAAGGCTTAATCTGAATAATAAATAAGCAGAATAATTTACTACTCACCCTTTGCTAAACACAATCTCAACAACTCCAGCTAAAAGCTACATTCTGCTGCTATTCAGTGAAGATTGTATTATACGGTGTTTTGACAATAAAAATTATTTTTACAATAAAAATTAAAGCAGGAAATTGAAAAGGCGTTCAGTAGCTCCAATTTTATATTATGTATAGTTCATTGTTTTAATAATGGCCTTTAGAGTGAAATAATATAGAAGTCTATACAGGTATTAGGTGTGATGTGCCTGAAGACAAAGAGAGAATTTAATTATTTACTTTTATTTATCACAATATTTATAATATTAGTCCATTAATGGCTGAAATGAGGAATACCAAATCTTGTCCAAGATTTTTATATCACATGAATTTAAATGTAGTCAACAGCACTGGATGGAATGCATGGAATGGAATGGAATCAGTGGTACAATAACCGAACAGTGAAGGACTTTGTCAGGAAATGTTATCAGAGTTGTAGAAATGCGATAATTTTTTGCACTGTTTTTCAATTTTTTTTTTAAATGTATTTTTGGGGAAGATGGATATAAGATTGTGTTTGCTCTCTCAGGGCTGAATACCTCATTGCTTTTCTCTGTCATGGCTTTGCTTTGGCTTTGCTGCACGGCTGGTTATTGCAGCAATCTTTACGCCATCCTGCAGCACAGCCCCTCCTCACTGTGGTGTTGGACCTTGCTCTGGGATCAGGGAACGTGGATCAGCCTTCTGGGTCTGAGTGCTCGTTCATGGGCTGCCACTAGACCTTCTGCCTGGCCTTGTTTCCACCTTTCCTCTTTTGAGACAGGGATGAGCCAAGCTGGGCTGTCCTAAGGGCCCTTTCGGCTGCCAGTTGGACCAACCTGCTGCATCAAAGTGGTCCCACACAAGAATTTAGATTGCTAAACAAATGTTCTTCTGCTCTTCAGCCAGAAAGAACAGCCACTTCCTTCTCTTGCTTTTTAAAGTGTTACCACGTATCTCCAAACTATTTTCTCTTTTCTCTCCTTGTTTGGGGAATGCGACTGATAAATCGGAGTGGAATATACATTATGGGATAGCTCTTGATGATCATTTACCTCTCAGGTGTCCTTCAAACTATTTTGGACAAAAATAAACACTGGCATTTACTGTCCTGAGTGCTTCAGACATGATTTCTCACTGACTGCCTCAAATGAGTATTTTGTCATTTGGCTTCTTCAAGTTAGGAGGATAAAAAATGGGTACTGTCAGTTGAAAGCACTCTAAATAGCTTAACAGCCATTACCTTAGGCAGTGCCTTTTACTCTTCATTTTGTCTTGATTCCAAAATATGACTTTATCATTTGTTGACTACTTCTTGAGATTTGCAGTCTCAGAAGATGAAGGTGCCTTCCTGTACCCAGAATAGCTCCCACAAAGTCTGAAAGAGTGCTTCAGAAATGCATCACTATAAATCATTAAATATTTGTATCAAGGGGGCATACTAACCACCCATTAAGCAAATTATACTTCTTTTCAATGTCTGGCCTGGAAAAGATAGGAATATATTGATGCTACTAAGTGAAGTGCAGATCTTTGGTTTCTATTCACTATTATATATATGCAAATAAAACCAATTTCTTCAGAAGATTCCTAACCGTGTGCTTCAAAGCAGTTAGTATGTTATTTTCTCAGAATCTCACATGGTATTTAATAACCACAATAGACTGTACATAAGTACACCATGTGTCTTGCTTATAGCCAGGGATCTAAAAATATTTTATGAACATTAATGGTGAACAATATACAATTACGTATCGGGGAAGAAATTTTATTTTGGTTTTAATTCATCTTTCTCTGAGTTTGAAAAGCCTTACATTTTTTCATGAGTATCTCGAGGTATTAGGAGCAAGTTCTAGTGACTGATATATGTCAGACTGATATATGTCAGGAAGACTTGACCCTCAAACCTCATTTTAAAAACTTGATTATATAAACTAAAATCCCAATTTAAGGCACTTTGTCAAAGATCCCAGAGTTGAAATAATTAAACAAAATTTCATAATCTTATATTCTTAGATTTTTTTAGTAATATAATTCCTTGGCAAAAAGAATCATAGAGTGGCCTTTGTTGGAAGAGACCTTAATCATCTTGTTACAGCCCTCCTGCCATGGGCAGGGACACCTTCCAATGGACCAGGCTGGTCAAAACCCCATCGAACCTGGCCTTGAACACTCTCAGGGATGGGGCATCCACAACTTCTCTGGGCACTTAAGGATTTCTTTTTCCTAATATTTAGTCTACACCTACTCTCTTCCAGTTTGAATCCATTCCCCTTTGTCCTGTCAATACACTGAATAGTCCCTCTTCACCTTCCTTGTGGGCTCCCTCCAGGTAAGTCTCTTTTCCAGGCTGAAAAATCCCAATTTTCTCAGCTTTTCTTGCAGGAGAGGTGCTTCATCCCTCTAATCACCATGGTGGCCTTCTCTGGACTCACTCCAACAGGTTGGTGTCCTTCCTGTGCTGGGGACTCTGGAGCTCAATGCAGCACTGCAGGTGGGGTCTCACCAGAGGGGAGTAGGGTGGAATCCCCTCCCTCAACCTGCTGGCTCAGCTCGATCCTTAAATCTCCTTTTAACAACCAGAATAGACAAACTGAATTCCTAATTTAAGGCACTTTGTCAAAGATGCCAGAGTTCAAAGAAAACCATAACATTTTAAAATTTTATTTTCTCAGACTTCTAGTAACTAGGTTTCCAGTCATATACTTCCTTGGTAAAAAGGCTGAGCATTTAATTGGCCTTCTGGAAACATTTCAAAATCATAGGAATTATACCTGCTGATGAAAACTGCTTTTGAGAGATGAAAGTGTTCTGGATGCTGTCTTGAGCAAGACTTCCCCATGGTGAGCTGTGCTAACCCTTTTTTGACAATCTTTTCGCACAGTCTCAGCAATGTTCTATCTGAATGTTGCAGAGGAATTTTCTGTGTGATTTTCAGGCTGAGCTGAGTAACCTGCTACTTACCTTGGGCATGCACCAAATAGAAATGGCTCTTGCTTAGCTGGAGCTATAAAATGGGCTGGCTCCCAGGTACACCTGTGTGAGCGAGCTGTGCCTATGGCACCAGATGGTCGGGTGGAATTGCCCTGTGTGGGCACTCAGGGTCATCCAAATCATCCTCTGCAGAAGCGATAGGGCCTCATGTGACGGTGCAGAGGGATTTTTACTGACATATTGTGATAGTTCACTATTTTTGTCTCTATATAAAAATAATAGAGGTGGCATGGCTGGCTGAAGAAAAAGAAAGCAGGGTGGTAGAGACATAAAATCCTGAAGAGAAGGCTAGGATCAGTCAAGCTTGAAGAGTGTGGTTCTGTTGTTTGTTTCTTGAGGTTGTTTGAGGGAGCAGTCAGCACAAGCTCTGAAAAGGCAAAACTGAATGTCTGGATATTTCGCCTGATGCCAGTTGGATGTTACAGGAATTTACATGTGCAGCCGAGAAGAGGATTGATTGCCTGCATCAAGCACAGAGAGATATTTGTCTGAAAATCACCTAAAATGGGTCCAGTGTGCTGGAACAACAGGCACAGCAGCAGCAGGGTGTGCTGTATGTACATCATCTGCACCGATCCTGGTGCTTTATGATCTGTACACTCCATTAGAGGAGTAAGCGATTGCTTCTGTGCATGACCAGATGTTTGATTTGAAGACCATTAATCAGATTTCCCAAGGCAAAAGAAACATTAAGCAATTAATTAAGTTATAATACTAGACTTGTAAGAGCATTCTGACTGCACTAATTAATCAAACCAAGTTAGAAGATTTTGTTTAAGGAGCTCTGAAACACTTACTTCAGAGGGAGAAGGTGTAGACATTGCACAGGAGATCTGAACTGTTTAAGACACCCCTTTTGCATTCACGTCACTGCTGGTATGATGTAATTTGTGTTGGAAAGTCATGGTGAAATCATGATATGTATGGGGGTTTTTTTTGTAGTCACAAAGGCATTTGGAATGAGCTGCAGTTGAGTGAGTCAAGGAAGCCCATCTTTCTGTCTGCTGAAACTGAAGAAAAATACTTTGAATTTTGGAGGTGATTCCAGGCTACTGTTCTAATTATTCATTTTGGGGACGTATGGAAAGGATATACAGTTAGGGAAAGCTATATCAATTATTTTGCTCATTATTTTTAATGTTTCATGCAGCAGCATCTAAGATCCACAGGATGAAAGTTGTTTCTTATGGACACTGTACACTTTCTGATGACAGAAATATTCCCCTGTTGCCAATAGAATTTTAAAACTGCAAAAGATTCCGAAAAAAAAAAAAAAAAAAGACAAAAACCAGAGTAGTAGAAAGGTAGAACTGTCTTGAAGGACAAGCCTTTCTCAGATTCCTCTGCTGAATGACAATAGGATCAGAGGCTTTGTATGATGAGAATCTCTTCCTGCTTTGCCCTGTTATGAAGCCAAAGTGGGAGGTTCTTCAGGTTGATAAAAGCAGGATAGCAGCATTCACCTGTTACTGAAGGTAACAAGGGCTGTTCTGTCAGCTAGATTTTATTTGAAAGCTTGTCAAACCAGCTCTAACGTTAGAACTCCTGTTCCTCATCGTGTTGTCTGAAGGCTCTGGACTGGTAAATTCATGGTAAGGCTCCTATGGTCAGTCATGCAGGAAATAAAGTAATTGGAATTAGAAGATCAGATGATTTGAAGACTGTATTTAAGAAATGAAAATATCAGGTGTGAAAATAAGTAAAAGAAATATCTCTTTTGACACATTATCAACTGTAGAAAACAAGAAAATTAGTGAAATATTGTTGTAAATTTTCAGACTAACAGTACATAAGTGGATGTACTTGGTTCCTTGGAGCACATTCAGAAACTGGCCTGACTGTTGGGAGAGGTATTGTCTGGAGAATATGCTTGTGTAAAAGGTAGATAAAATGTTAATTAATCAAAAAGATCTGGAGCACTTAAAATTGAAAATGGAGAGCCTGAGGTCATTAAAAATTAAGAATTACAAAGTTTCAATGTCATAGGGAAACTTTGACAACTAAGGTAGCAAAATGAATGGGGTTTTGACAGGCTGAGTGAGATAAGAGAGCAGGAACTGTATTGTGTGGGGTTTCTGTGATGAACTGTGGCTGCCAACCAGAAAGAAATCTAACTCAATCAAGGTTAAACTGATGCCAACCACAACTAACAGGCAAATAGTGGCTGTAGCATAATTTCTCCAAAACAGACAAGCGTGAGAGTAAAATATCTTACGATGGTTAAGAAGAAGATACCAAAACAAAAGAACATGACTGAGAGGCTAACTTGGCTGTTAGCTTGGGAAAGCTGCCAGATGTATGTTCCCATAGAAACAAAAAATGACAGATTTGTTTAAATGGTTGCTTCAGGGCCCCGAGTCTTTCCTTACTGTCTAGAGAGAGTTCTTTGGCAATGGATAGAACAGACAGGTGCCAAACTGATGAAATCATCACTGGTAACGAAACCATTAATTGAGGTGGAAGTCTTGCAGGGGAAGGTATTACAGTAGCTGATACATTTGGAGAAATAAACAAGCTCACCCATCTTTCACAGTCTGCCTTTTTTAACTGTGCTAATAGATCCAATAAAAAATATTGTATCTTCCCACTAACTTTCCATTGTCAGATTATCATGAAGCAAACATTACCGTTTGAAAAAAAACAACAAGAAAAGTGGCTATTTAGTTGTAGCTGTTATAGTTATTTATAGCACCTATTTTTTTCCTCAGGAAGAAAAAAAAACATCAACACTGATTTTTCTTCAGAAAAGAACAAGAAAGTGGGAAAAAAACCCCACAGATATAGATGTACACATATACCTGTGAGGAAAAAGCTTGTACAGCTTATTGAAAGACTTTAAAAAATTTGCACTGATTTTTATGTAGACATTAAGGTGGGATATTTGGCAATATTTTTTAGTAATCACTGAGTGTCAACAACACTGCATCATATGCATTTCCATCTGATGAAAATGTGAAGTTATTCTTAGCATTTTCCAGCGTAGAGTTGTGAATAATCTAAATTTTTCTTCAGGGTGTCTCTTTCATGCTGGATCTTTGAGGATCTTCTATATGTGGACTTCTAGAGAATACAATAAACCGCAAGCAAAAGCGTCATTTGGGTACCAGTGACAACATAACTTGAGAAGAAATTGTTTTGATTTTTCTTAATTATTTTTTCACTAAGGGGCAGACAAGGGAGCTGGTTGTGCAGGTAATAAAGTGCTTATATATATATATATATATACTGCAGTTCTGTAGAGGCTTAGTACCAGTATCTTCCCTTTGAAGAAAGAAATGTAGTTCACTGGAATAGTGACACCACTGTGTCTTTTGTAGAGAGTCCCCGTCTAAGGCAGTATAAAAGGAGATATAAAAATGGTATGAATATTTGTGCCTAATTGCACTGCAACAGCAAAGTACAGAGAAAATGAGAAAAAGGAAAAATAATATCCTAAATCTCCAAAGGGAATGAAGATATGCTGGATGAAGTACGAGGCGAAATTAGAAGTGCAAATATTTGGCCAGAATACCACATTATATCTATGTAAAGCTAATGTAACCAAGAAAACATATAATAGTATTGTTTTTACAAGAAACCATAACCATTTTACTCCAGATTCCCGTGTAACAATGTGAATTTTTTCTCATTTTTTTCATTATCTTTCTAAAAGCTTAACAAAAGGAGTGCCATGGTTGCTCTGTTACTATTACTGAATAACATGATAGCAGTGGAATGAGGGTCAACAAGAAAAATACATTCTGTTGTGGGGTTTTTATTTGTAGTTTTTTCATTTGGGTTTTTTTTGGGGGGGTGTTGGATCTGGGTGTTTTGATTGGTTGGTTGGTTTTGGTTTAGTTTGTTTTTTTTCCTCACAAGTAGACCTTAAATCACAACATTTAACAATTAAACAAAAGAGAAATTATATGAAGCCAATTTTGATATGTGACTGGTACTTTGGACACTAATATTCATGAACCTACTCAAACTGTGACCTGGTTCTAGCAGGGTTGTTAGAGTTTGTCAGGATAAGGCCTTTTTTATGCAGAAAGAACTAATGCTTAGAAACATGCCACTGCCACGTTTGAGGATGGATTGGAGCACATCATCCAGGATGTCAAAATCTGAAATGAGAGATCAGGTTGGGAAGGTAATTTTAATCATAGCCTAACACACCAATTAAAATCGATGTCACTGGACTACATAATCTCTACTCTGGAATATTTATCAGGCTAAATGGGCGATATTGTCATATGCTTAAATAGCTTTATTTTTACCCCTCAGAAATTTATCCATTATTACTTTAAAAAATAATAAACCCTGCAGCAAAGCTTCAATACATATAGTTATTTCTTTGAAGTCCATGGGGCCAAGGTTTTATGAATATTAGTATTTATCTTTCAGGGTAACTGGCGAGATTAAAGAGGAGGAGAAAGGGAACAGGGAAAGTCAAATCTGAACTCACCAAATTTTGCAGCAAAAGTTTCAATTACATGATTGGGACCAAAATTTTGTGCAAAGTTCTAGGAACATTATTAATAACTTAATATTATGCCTTTTCATACTCTTTTTATGCTAAAACTGCTGTACCACCCTGATCACATGAGTTTCTGCTTTCTCTTGTCTTTGGTACCCTAATGATTTATGGAACACACTTGACTTTAAATTCCTGTAGAGCCAAGTTAAATTAATTTATTTTGCTATAAGAATAGTAAGCTTGTCCCCCTTATCCTCACAATATGAAATGTTTGTGTATTTTAGACGTACACAGCTATTACAAAACGTACGTTAAAAAATGTACACAAAAAAATCTGATGCAAGAAAACATCTCTCTTCAGGAAAACATGGGAGTATATATACCTAGGACTCTCTGAATTTATAAAATGGGATCAAATGTTTAAATATATATTTTGTTCCACTTCTGAATAGGGATGGATGTAGACACATCCATAAGTGTTTTCTTTAGCCATGACGCAACAGAGTGTTAATTAATTTGTTTATAATATTTGTATATTTCTAATGCTGTCTTTAATTTGTGGGTCTAGGTATTTACATGACTCTCTGTTAAGACTCAAGTACAAACCAGGTTTCTCTTTCCTCCATTTCTTGCTTTCCATGGGAAGGAAACATATATAAAGATCAGAGGACAGGTAAAGCACAGGTCAGCCCAGGAGCTTATCTATCTATCTTGTGGCTGTATGGAGTGAGATTGTTCAGGTGTACATTTACAGCAATATAGGACCAATTTACTAAGTCAGAAATACCTGCATTGTTACTTTTGTGGAAATGTGAAGGAAAGTGTG
>JAWWES010000168.1:6237453-6262377 GCA_035583135.1 Lophotriccus pileatus | reverse complement strand
GATGCTGGGATATTCAGCTTTACAACTAGCACTGAACCTGTTTCAATCAACAGCAATGATTTTTAGCTTGGTGTTTGTTGCCCCTGTCTAAATGTGCTAGAAGTGACAGTTGTATTAAAATTTCAAGACCTCTGCAAGGAATATTCCTCCAAATGTTTGATTTGCATTTGTTGCCATGTTGTCTCTGGCTATACACAATCTGCTGCAGAATCCTTTAAAAATCATCTCCTGTCATGTTAGGAAGATTTTGGGGTATAAATCTCATAGCATATTTGAGAGTTAGTTCTGCACAAAACTGTTCCAGAAGCTTTGTGTTTGGGAAATCAGTGTCTGGGACTGGAGTTCCAATTTTCAGCATTTGAAAAGAACTGTGGTAAACATCAGTGCCTGTCCGACAGAGAGACCCTTCAAGGCCTCGTAAGGGAAGTTTGCCCAGGAACTGTGTGCCAGGAATGTTCAGGTTGGTGTCTCATCTAGGTTAGTTTTCTCTTCCTACCAGATAGAGGCTTCTGCATCAGAAATGAATATCCATACAGAAATTTTAAACGTAGGGGATGAATCTTGTAAGATGCTAAACATTTTTGTGCCAGTTGAGCAAACATGTTGTAACAGCAGGCTGTATGCAGACCCACTGGCACTTTTATGATGGGTTGGATCAGGACCAGTCAGCACCTTCCAGGTTGAGTCTTTGTGTTTGCATAGAGCATTCCTGAGCAATTAAAACAACAAAAACATTGGTGACAGCCTGCAGCAAGTAAATTAAAAATATCCAAAAAGCAGTCACCATCTACATCTGTTCATGCATCCTGTCCTCCAAAGGTTTCTGATAACATTAATGAAAAAGTGATTAGGACAAGAAAATGAAAGCCATCTATGCAGCACTCTTGGTGTGCTGCAAATTTTTAATGCTGTAGGTCTGAATCACAGTGGAAAAAACACGTTCAATGAGACAGTGAAGTACTTGCAGTTTCTGTACCTTTGAGCCCCTTCTGCTCTGTGAAAGTTAGAAAATGAGAACCATGAAGGGTTGTGAAGTGCTCAGAAACTACTGTAACAAGGATTATTTCAGTACACCCTCTGATATGTTCCAGACTGAAACCATATGTAATATGGGGATGATTTAGGCACACACAGAAAAAGTTTCATATTAATGCAACAATGCCTGCTCTGAAATTTTCTCTAGTAATTTGTGTTTTATTAACTTAAAGGCTTGTAAGATTTTTCCATCCTCTGGACAATGAGGGCTTCAGGCTTGTTGCATACACACATCTGCTTTTTGTTTTTGAACTTACAGAGCAAAATTTGCTCTTCAAAATCTGGTTATGAGGAGGCGTGTGGTTGTAAACAGTGAGAAATTAATTACATGGGAAAGTTATTTTAAAGATAAGGGAATGTGTACCTGACTAAATACGTACTGTAAATAATTAATCCTATATCTGCTGTATAAATAGTAATAGTAATGTAAATCAGGCTGAGCTAGCCTGGGGGTTCTGTGAGTGTTATTCTCTGTGTGTATCTGACGGGAGCAGGAGAAACCAGGAGACGTTTCACATTTCATTAGAACTTTAGGCAATTTTGCAGATCTTAGGCCTGCTGGGATAAGAGATTGGCCTTACATGACTTCCTCAGATGAGATGTAGTGTCACCACGTCTCTTCAGCAACAGTTTCCAAACTGTTTTCCGTGATACTGGGTGCTCGTGTTCGCATGAGCAGGCAGCTGGCAACCCGTGTGTGCTTTGAGCAAATACGAGCCATTATCAGCCCTGCTTTATACTGATATAGGTCAGGTGCAATAATGGTAATTCTCTGAAGAAAGTAGATAAAGGGGGTTTTTTTTGGTTTGTTTGTTTCTATCCATCCAGGGTGCTTTAGATAGTACGTGCTGCATTTAGGCAGCTGAGGAAATAATTTCTTTAACACTTGCGCTGAAAATCTGTCAAGCACTGTAAGGTCTGGAAGCTACTGTGCTGCTTTTTCTCTCTTTTACTTACTTGTACATGCAACCAGGGGAACTTTATGCATTTTTCATTGTCCTGTATTAGCAGGATCTGCCACGTTAGGGACAGCTGAGCAAGATCAAAAGCTCAGGATTAGTTTAGGTAATGTCTCTGATTATTTTGTAAAGATAATAATCAAAGATAGCTGTTTTCCGGGAGCAAGAGAAGTACCGTTAGCAACTCGTATCAACATTTTATTTTTGTAGCAGACAGGTGTAGAGGCAACTGTACTACAGCTGCTGAATATGCTTGAAAATCTTTGATTACCTGTCTTCTTAGTTTTTCACTCACTCAAAGCCGTAACTTGGCAGTTTCCATCCCTGAGGGTGTCCACAGTGTTAGCTTTATTCAGTGCCGAATGCCATTAAGATCCTCTCGGTGTCTTTCTTTTATGTGGCTGTAACTGTTTTCTAAAAGACTTATTCTGTAATTAAGAAATAAATTTTACATTCTGCTGGTACACTTTCTTTGAGTTTCCTGCTCCTCAAAATTATGGAATTGCTCAGTAGTGTTTTTAAGTGATTATAAACATCTCCCTCTGTTTTTTAAAAGAAATGCTAATAGAGGAATAATTGAAAATGCATTCTTGTATATAAGTAACACTACAACACTATGGTTACATCTCTCCTTTAAAATTGCTATCTGTGACATACACTTTGGCTTTATTGCTCTGCTCAGTCATATATCAATTCCCTAAGCTTTCAAGGTTCAGAGGGTGGAATTATGCACTAACAGTGCTCAGGGGGCCCCTGCTAGTCTTTGATTATGATCTTTTCTGGGTCAGATTAATAATTCATACAATATTTCTCTGTGAAAAGAAATATGTTTCCTGTCATCTCCTGTCATCTTTTTAAGGTTTGTTTCCACCCTCTAACGGGACTGAGGCCAGATATAAGTTCATTTGAGGATTAAACTTCAGAAAAAGGATAATTACTAGGTTATATGAACAGACACTAAGTAGACAGCATTCTTGGATGGATTTTCTGGATCTTCAGCTATTAGAATGTGGAGCAACTTCTCGTGGAAAGTGATGGAAGATCCATTACATGAAGCACTTAAAATTCAATTGATAACTTCTGATAGGGAAGAAAATATCACTGTGGGGAATAAATTTTCTCTGTGAAAGAGCTCTAGATACAAATAAAATTTGCAGTATTTTGAGGGAAGCAATATATTTCCCATGCATCCTTTATCCAGTTGCTTTAGGCCATTTCATTACTCATAACATCTTGTTCACGTTCTTTGGGATATAAAAGTTACTTAATGTAGAAGTTATGTGTTTTAGATTTAAAAGACCGTATTTGATTTAAGAAAAAAATACATTACCTAAATTTTTAACTAAGAGAGGAAATCCGTTTTCAGGAGGGAGACTGAGTTATTTCATAAGCATGGTTTTAAACTGAACACTTCAGAATGTTGCACCCAGGAATTCTGATCAGGTTTCCATTAGCTTGCTGGGTTTTTTTGGTGTTTTTCTTTCCCCAGTTATGCTCAGTTTGCCTGTAGCACTTGGGACACGATGTTGTTTGCTGCGCCTTCGCCTGATGGCTCCTTTCAAACGAAGAGAAGGCAAAGTGTGGCTTGGCAGTCTCATTAGGCTCCTTATCCCTTGAAATGAGTTTGAAGGAGGAAAGGGATGAGGAGAACTTCCTTGTGTAGATATCCACGGCTTGAGCATTCCTTCCTTCAGGGAACAGATGGAGAGGAAGGGTTGTCCAGCCCAAGGCATGGCACTGCTGACTGAAATCCTCATCACATAGTGGACAACTGTGGGAAAGTTGTCAGTTTTCCCTGCCTGCTCTGCCGATTGTGAGGAGAAATCTATTAATCTGACTTACTCTGTACTAGAAAAATTGTACTATGTATGTCTTTCTTCTCTTAGACCCACGCTGAAAGATGGAAGGAGAAGGCTTCTGCTTCAAAGCAGTCATGATTAGCAGTAATTTAACGTCATGTTAAATCTCAGTATCCAAGTCTAAAATGATTTTGAATGCTTTGCATTAAATTGGATCAAATAACTGAAGTATGATTAATATTGCAGTACTGAGATAAAGCCTTGTTGTCTTTTGTTTGCCAGACAAATGAATGTATAGGATGTTAATATTTTCTGCATAGATAGTTGGCGATAACTGTGTTTTTCTTTCACATTCCATCAGCCCGAGGGGGATTAACTTCTAAAATATCAGCAGGGATTACAGCATAAAAAAGACTGGCATAGGAGAGGCATAGAATTCCTGTCTTTTTAAATGGTATGGATATGATTAAATTGCAGATGAGGGACTAAAACTTTTTAATATAGCAGCGTAAAAAGGTAGATTGGGCTAAATCGCTCTTTGAGGCACACACTTCAATAACACTGCACAACCACACTGAGGGAATAGCAATATAACTTGCAAGGAAAGTATTAAGGACAAAGAAATTTGAGGAGAGATTGAAAGGTCTAATCGTATATATAAGTACTTAATCTGCGGCAAAGCTTAAGACAACTTAAAGTGCATCTGGAAGAAAAGGAAGGAGGCTTTGGGATTATTTGTGTGACATTTTCTGAGGAGATCTCTGGACTTTTTTTGAAGACTACAAACAGCAGCACCTGGTTAACATGAGCTGGAATTAAAGGTATCCTTAACCACAGTCTCCAAAGTATTGGTTTAGGGAGAACCACCTGTGTTTGCTGCATTCCTGGCTCCAAATACTCTCCCCTGTTCTTAAATTCTTACTGTGCTAGGACAGTAGAAACGGTTGTCATGAACATTTCCCTGCCATTTTTGTGTCCTCTGAGGGTTTCTTTGAGCTGGCAGAATCCTATTGTTGTCAAGCAGGTTGGAGAGCTTTCTTTTAACTCAGACATGTTTGCCTCACACAGCAAAACTTATCATGTCCTGCTGTTGCTCTCTGGCTGAACTACCTGCAGAAGGAAGTTTCATGTCTGAAACAGTAAAGAAAGCTATAGATCAAATCCCTAGTGATTCATCACAGTGCATATTTCTATCTGTCTGTGGTCTGGAAAAACTATAATTTTATGGCTGTGTCCCACTATGTCTTTGTTACCTCCTCCAATACTTGTATATAATTCCAATTACCATCAATGTGAAGTCAACCTACACACTGGAAAAACACAAAGTTCTCCCTCTGCTGTTCTTGGTCTTCATCTGAAGAAAGTATGTTATTGAAATAAAGTTCCTTGACATCACATAAAAGAGCTAGCTTAGACTGCAACTTTCTCTGATGTATTTTATTCAAAGTATAACATTTCAATAAAATATATAGAACTATTTATTAGAACCCTAATTCTTGTAGGTAAAAGAGTATTTTTAAAAAGGTCTGAGTTAACATATCAATCTTAGCTGTAGTGGCTGAGATGCCTCTATTCCTTATTTAGAATATTGAATGCACTTTGAGAAGAGTTGAATGATTACCAATACAATACCAGTACATATTTCAGGGAAAAAGTCCAAACCCACAAGGTTTCTATCCTGTTGCAAGGGTTTTTTCTGACTTTTTTTTTTTTTTTTGTGACTTGTATATTTGGTATGCTTCAAGAGGATTGTATATAACGTGGCTAACAATACAGTAATAATATAGGCAGCAAGCAAGCTCCCTGATTGTGTGTGTGTTCTTCAAAGAATACCCTGGGATGGAGTTGGAACCTGGGGTCAGCTCAATCTGTTACAAATACATTGTTCAATGAAGAGACAGCGAGTGTGTGAGGAATCATTCAGAAGAGGGATGTGCAAGCCCTTCACAGCTGGCAGCCTGTTGTGACAAACCTAAGGAGAGCTGTGAATGCCAGTAAGCTGTTTTGCAGACGATAGCTTAGAAGTATGACTGTCATTCAAGGAGAAAGATTAAAGTTTTCAGGACAGGATTTTCTCACTGATGTGCTCAGTTCCCACAGAGCATGCAAATTCCCGTGTTTCTTCCAGGGGGCATTGTCTATGCATCATCAACGACCTTGACTTCAGCAGGAACATGGAGGAATAATTTTTTGAGGAGGCCCCTAATGAATAATTAGTCTACAGAGCTCTTTATCTCCATGCTATGGAGCAATCTCTTAGCAAGCCTCTCATCTTTTCCGTTATCTGTCACCAAGTGTAGCAATCAGCTTTGTATGATTTAAGATCAGGCCTGTTGGTAAGTCAGCAGGCTATACAGTAATTTTTTTATGCTTTTGTCTATTTCTTGCACTGTCTTTTAATTAACAAACTTATTTTGAAGATTCATTTTGGTGCACTTTTTGTTTGCACTTGTCTGACAGTCACTGGTTAGCAAAATTAGGATAATAGCATAGCTGGCGCCCTAGTTCAGGAGGTGTCTCTGTTTTTAAACTTTTGTTGGTGACAGTTAAACAATGGGTAACCTTTATCAGAGAACAAAATTTTATTTCTAATTCTAAAGACTGTCACTCAACACTATGGCTTGTTATATTCTAAGACCTATTCTCAGATTTCACTTGTCTGACAATGTAAAAATACAAGTAAAAATACAAATGAAACCGGAGGAATGTTAGTACATATCCAATGTGCTTTCACATGCCAGTTTTAGGTTTCTGATAAGCAGGGGCACAACCTGGTTACTGTGGAAGAGCTGGAGATACCATTGAACTCCCTGAATCACAATGTGTGCTCGTTTCAAAAAAATGCACCAGGTTTTGTTTCTCATCTATGTTATTTTTCCATGAAATTTTTGCTTGCAATTCTTTGCAGCTCATTATAGACTGTATCTTGGGTTTCAGTGTATTTTCAGGCTCTACCTTTAATTTATTCCATTAACATTTTCTGCTAATAGAACATATTTTTTGAAAGAGTATTGAAACATAAATTTCAAAAGCGCTGCAGCTGACAATAATGCTGCCATAGAACAGACACTTTTGGCAACATAATGCTGCCAGTTTGTTCCTACCCAAGCAGTCCTGGCATGTTAAAATCATAGAGACCTGCTTTGTCATGGTCAGGTATGTCCTATGACAAGGTAATATTCTGTAGATCTCTGTGTGCAAAGAAAACTCTTTGTACCCATGTTGCTGTTTGATAGGCACAGCATTTAAATAATTCAGTTTTTTGTCCATGCTTAGCTGTTTTCCATCAGACATGTTAAGCTGGAACTTCCAAGTGTTGCAAGACTGTCCTTCATCTCAGCACATTTTTAATGATCCCCATAGTATGTCATCAGAATGCCTAGTTCAGTTTAAGGTAAGGGAATTACACCTGGTGGTTCCTAAGCAGTGACCTTAGAGGGAATTCCTGGTAGTTCTTTTATGCTGTTAGTTTTCTTCAGTAAGGATTACTGAACTGAATAAGGACACATCTATTACACTTTCTGTTTCAGATCTTTTAGAGACTCATGAAAGTCCTCCTGTGTTTTTTTTGCAATTTGTTCACACCATTATTAGTGCTTCTATTTTAGGCTGAGATTGTGCAGTGAAGTTTTGCAGTAAAGGAATAAACTGTGTGTTACCAAAAGAATAGGTGAAGAGAATCAAAGAATCATTAAAAAATCTAGAAGTACTGTGTGCTTAATTTATTAACAAGGAACACATTTGATAGGTGAAAAGGGACTGCTATTTATTTGGTTATTATTACTATATTGTAGGAACTTGCCTGTACTCAAAAATTAATTACTGCTAGAAATTGAAGGTTTTGGTTTTTGTTTGGCTTCAATCAGAATGTAATTTTGTGAAATTAATTTCATTTAATGCTTGCTTTCTATGTTCTCTTGGCACAGTATTTTCTGTTTGGACTCACAAATTGTCATTTCAAAATTTCGCAGATGGAAATTTGGAATCAGTGTTTTAATAGAGGAAAGTAAGATGTGAATGTTATAAATGCACTTCTAAATTATCTGAAATTGTTCATCACTGCTGGTATCATTGTTGACTAAGTATAATAACTTATAAGATACATCTTAAAAAGGATTTAAAATACCTTTCAATTCACATTCTAGTACTATCAGACACACACAGTGTTCTGTTTTATCAAAAACATGGTCAAATGATAGTAAATTATAAATGTGTAAAAGAATTTTAATTAAACTCTTTAAAAATTGCGTTAACTGATAAAGTAAAACTTATGGATTGTCGTACTTCAGAATTTAATATTCTGTGGTTTGATTGTAGCAAATAATCTGTCTCCAAGTCAAGTTTTCATGCATATGTGAAATTTTGGTAGAGTTAGAGAATGTCTTTTACATGGGGAAGGACACTGAAGAAAAATGTTGACATAAAAGTAGAAAATATGGTTTTTAAATTATACAGTATGATTATACCCATTAAAATTACAATCCTGACCCTATCCAATGGTAATAGAAGCCTTAATATTTTCCAGTTGATTTCCTCTTTCTCCTCCTCTTATGCCTTTCTTTGCTGATTTTCTAAAGACTAGAAAATCAATTGAATACGTATTTATGTTGATATGCTGGTGTGTTAATATCTTAATATGCTTTCCTATGTTACAGAACTACATGGTTGAATGGCTGTAGGTGTGGCAGTGAAATGATTAACACAAGGAAGACCTTCCACATTCCACCTCGTGAAACCTTCTCACAGGACCATTACAATGTTTTCATTTTACTCTTTAGTGAATTTTTCATAAACCTCTACGCTTCTGAATTCCTGAGCTGTTTATTACCTATTTTCTACCTTACTGAAGCTTTTTTCGGCTTCTGTTAATAAGTAGAATAATCTTTAAATTGCAGACTTTGGCATGATTGTGATTGTCAGCGTTGAATGCTACAATTCACTGCAACTCTAAGCAGCTATTTGGGGTACCAGAAATGAGTTAATCACAGCAGCACAGAGTAAAGACAGATTGTTTTATCATTAACTAACACACACCCTAATATGTGTGGATAATTATTTTCCAGTTTTTTAATAGTTTTTACTTCTAAACAAACAATTGTGCAGTGCCATTACTATTCATTTTCTGAAATTATATTTGTGCTTCAAAATTAACTATATTAAAATTAGTGCTGTTTTTCAGCATAGGATCTCAAAACCCTTTTTTTTTTCTTTTATGTGGTGTTTTTCCAATGCACAAATAGAAATTTTATCTGTATTCTTCCTCATCAGAATTACTTCTGGAGACCTGTTCTTTGCATATTCAAATCAGAGCATTAGTCTCCAGTATGACCTTCTAGCTTGTTTTAAAGGAAAGAAAGGGGAAAATGAGATGGAGTTGCCATTACATTGAAAACCTATCAAGAAATATGTGTTTCTTTTATTTATATGAAATGATAGGCAAAGATGTATTGAAGGTAATTGGCTTCCTTTGAGAAGTAGGTTCAGAGGATTAAAGGAAGGTGTAAATTATTAGAAATACAAAGATTTTTGGTAGATCTAACAATCAAGAGCAGCTCATTTCATCTGGAGTGTTAAAAGCACATAACAGCTTTCAGTCTGAGTGATTTATCTCTTGAGGTTTCTGTTTGGAAGCATATATTCTTTCCAAAGACCTTGCTAATAATAATACGTCATTAGATCTACCCCTCAACACGGAGATGTAGGTTAAAAAGTTTCTGGAATTACTTCCATGTGCCTGTTAATGAAGGAAAGATGCATAGATAGAAGGCATAGAAGGCTTCACGAATTCAGAATTCAGCTTCAGTCTGTATAATCAAGCAGAGAATATTGTCAAATCAGAAACCGAGTGTTTATCTGATGGAAATATACTCCTCTCCACAAATCATTGATTACTCTTTTCTTATGAGAGCTGACTTGGGATTACAGCCAAGAAAAACTACTGTTTTCTTCACTGAAAGTTTAAATAAAAGCAAATGTCTTGATTCAAATTCATTGATGGTGGTCCTTTTTGATTGCTCACTTTTCACTTCCAAGGATGTTTGTGGAGAATACGATCCTGCTGTGTTCTCAATGCAGGTATGAATATCTGCTCTGTGGTGCTGGACAATTAGCAAGAGCTAAGTTCATAGGCATCATCTGTGGAAGGCTGAAATCAGCACTCAGAGAGCCATTGTAGGACAACAATCAAGGCTGAGCTGCCATATTTCAGGAGGTAATTTAAAATCATGTGAGATTCACCTTAGATTTTAGTGTTTGTTTTGCACCTGCTTACTTTCCTATAATGAAAACACAAAGGTAGTCTATTTTGTGTCTCAATGAATGCCATTGTTCAGTCACTTTAAATGTGTATTTTTCAAATGGCTTTCTGTAAAAATGAGAAAATCTATCCTAAAGAAGATCATTTATAAAACGCTTTAAACGAACATAGTATTAATAAAATAATAGAACAGGATGTTTAATCCTATTGTCCTTTCAACAGAGGAGTATTACTCTTGTTTATATTTTTCTGCTTTAACTTTTGTTACTATATACACCATCAAATCTTTCACTTATATTCAGCATAGTGCTGCTTCCTCAAATCCTATTAATGCTTTGCCAGTTGTACATTTCTCTTGCACCTAACATTTTACAGATAGTTTAATTGATCAGAGTTTTAAATTAGTTACTGGTTTGTCAGATGGTGTTTTTCAGGTTGCTGTCTACATCAGCTAATGGTATCCTCTGTCTGCAAAAATGGAAAATAGATAGGAATACATTTGAATATAATTCTACACGTTATAGCCCTTTATGACAAGAATGGGTTATGTTACTTTTTAAGTGGTGATATACAGGTGTGAAAGGAATCTAAACATGTCTATAAATCATGTTATGAAGAACAAAGCTCAAAAGGCTGTCAAAGATTGTAGGTGTCAGGTCCTTGGCAGCAGCCTTTGCTCTACAGAGCTGCTTCTCTTGAGCCTTATTAATGCTATGCAGACCAAAGGTCCTGTGCTTACAAAATCCCCTTCTTCTAAAGCAGTAAATTATGAATGGCAGAGCCTTGAGGGGATGGGACCAGGGACAGCTTTTCACTGCCAGCCCACAGCCAAAATGAAACAACCTTGATAAGACCAGTCTGGTATCCTCCAAGGTCTCAGAAACTACAAATTGTCTCTCCCTGACTCAGTTTCCAAAAATGAGATGCCTGACAACCTGGCCTATTGGCCTCCAAGTACAATTTCACAGTGTGCTTAGGACATCTGCTCAGTTTGTGATATAAGCTAAGGTTACACTCTTCAGCAGTTCTAGAACTAGTGCTATTATCTCCACAGCATCTTTATCCTCCTGTTACTCTACTGCACCTTCATATGTGAAGGCCCTGCAAGGTGACAGCCCTCCTGTGCACCTCAGAAATATTCTTAGCCCTCGAGCTGACGCAGTCCTCTCCAGCCAGATCCTGAGCCTGGAGAATCACAGTCCTTTTGTACACCTTGCAGTGGCCTCAGTAAGGGACAAGAATTTCACAGAAGATGTGACATAATCGAGATGGTGGAAGGAAGAATTGTGTCTGAATGTTAAAACTTGCACAGAATTTTAGCAGGTTGAGTTAGATTTGCAGTTGTCAGAAGATCTGAGAAAAGCATGTCCCCAGCTTTCAAGGTTGGTCTGACAATGCAGCTTCTTAGTGAGTAACTTGGTTTAGAGGGTAAGTGTTTTAAACCACTTTTATCTTGGTAACTTAGAGATTAAGTGGTTTAAACTTACTCTCTATTGTTTGCTTCCTCTTCTGTTATGTGTGCTTGTGAACTTACTGAATTTGGGCGCAGGTGACATCGTGTCAAATTATTTACATTAGTAGAATCACAGGGTAAATGAAGTGGGAAAGGACCTCTTGAAATCCTCTACTCCAATCTCTGTTTTCAAAAGAACCAAAGTCACTGAGTTTTATAACTGTGAAAGTTGCTTACATTTTCAAAGATTAAAGTCTTTAGCAAATGGAATTTACAGACAAAGGCTGGACTTGATGATCTTGGAGGTCTTTTCCAACCTGTTTGAATCTATGATTGTATGATTCTATGACACTTTCATAGAGCTCATATTTTTCTATTGCTCTTTGTTGCATCCTGTTGAACAGGGATTGTGAACTCTGATTCACTTTTTTTTTTTTTTTGCTCCATTTTTTCTATGTAAAACAAAAATTAATTTGTATGGTTTCAAAACCAGAAATGTTTAAAGAGGAAAAAAAAAAAAAAAAAAGGAGATTCTTGTGCCAATTAGATGATTAGTTTTATTTTTTAATCAAGTGTTTAAAAGCCAAAGCTGAAGGTTTCCCTTCTATAAATTTACCTTAAAATATCAGAATGAAAGCTATTCCTCCATAATCATGACTTTTGGACACACAGTAATATATATTGGCTGAAAAAAATACAGGCAGCACAAGAAAATATTTAATCAGATCACTACATTGCTGAAAATCCTAAAGGTTCAAATTAAAGTGTATGAAAACCATCCTGTAGGCTAATTGTGTTTCCTCCAGGCCCAAGGGAATGCATGACGTCTCCATGGCAACTGTTCTTTACTTTTTTATTTAGAAAAGTGGTTATGCATCATACTTCACATGTTGTCAGGTATAAGGAAAAAACAGTGCTGTAGAATTTTAATAATCAGCAGCTTTTCCTTTTGCAGTGTTTCTCTTAGCATGGATATTACAGTTTTGATTTCTAATCTCAGCTAGAGTTTTATAATCAAGTGGTCACTACATTTTATTTTTGCAATGCAAAACGTTTCTTTGATAACAAAGAAAATGATGTCTTCTTTTCTTGCATTACTGCAGTGGCAATTCAGCAGATTTAACTGCCCTTAGTTGGTGTGCAACTTTCATGTTAATTTAGCAGAGGCATCACAGCTGTGATATTGATCGGCATGGATACCAAATCTGATCACGAAAAAAACAGATTTCTTAGGTTTTTTTTCTCAATCCATATTGTATAATTGGTACTTGGATATTTCACTGACTGTAAACTGGTGCAGAATTAGGATGAATATATTGAAACTGAAAAGGGAACCCAAGTTACTGGGAGTGAATAGGAGCCTGCAAAAGCTCTTTCTGATGCTCAGACTGGCAGATCTGGGAGATGAACACCTAGAGCGTATATTTGCCTTTCAAATGAACTCTCCAGATGACTGCAAAACAATTCAGTTCACCTCTGTGTCTCTGTTCCTGCATCTACAGGTAGTATTAATGATTTGGTTTTGCCAAACACTGCAACATCTGCATTTTCGAAAGGAGATGAATTATAGCTCAAAGCTTTTCACCCATAGTGAGTATTAACCAACGTGCTTTCTGGAAATATTTTGCCATCATCAGTTCTTGCCCATTAGTGTTTATTTACATTAATGATACCAAGACTCTGTGGCCATTTCAGTCCCCTGCACAGCTTTTGTTCTTGCAGTCATTTCAGAGACCTACTCAGCAGTTTCAGTTCTGGCTTCCTGCTCGTTTTTGTCAACACAGTATTTTTGCTGGGGCCACGAAATTGTGTTTCTTCCTATGTGACAAAGACCTGGCTGGAGAGCTTTTGGCCAGCTGTTACTACCTGTGCTTTTACCTTACAGCTAAAATCTGTGCCAACAGAGCTCATACTGTGTGAACTTGAAGTCACTGGAAAGGATTTTATCTTCTGTGTGTGGTCTTCTGGAACGGAGAGTGAACTGAATGAAGAGGGGTAACTGAGTGACTCCCAGTCTTGTAAAGGTTCTGGAGCTCATAGCAGGACTCCACTGAGTTTGGAGAAGCAATGGCAGCGAGACCTGTGAGCAGTTCTGAGCAAATATCTGTCAAGGATGTTTTAGATATGGTTGGTTTTCTTGTGTAAGTGAGGTGTTTAACAGATCTATTTAACCTGTTGGGTTAGAAAAAGAAACTCATTTCTAAAGATTTATGGTACTTTTCAATAAGGTATAAATTTATTTTTTAAAAATTCTTACTTTACTGATAGGGTTTTTTTACCTTCATACATTGGGGTTTGAAGTTTGTGTGAGTCAAGCTCCACTTAACGACAGGTTTAAAAGTAAGCACTTATTTAGATGATTTGTGGAACTGAAGTTTGTCCTTTCAGTGTCCCATTCTGGTTCTTCACCCTCTCCTTGAGAAAGATGAGACCTGCATGGTGATGACTAATCCTGATGCTATTGCGGTGTGTTTAGATGCATCAGTGAGGAATATTTTTAAGAACATTTCCTATTGTTTCAATTAATCTTTAATAAATCAAGCAACAGCAAAACTGCTGTGTGACCTTGACCAAAAAAAACACACTTCAACTACTTATATAGAAAAATCAGTTCTCAGGCAGTTTAGAAAGTATAAATTGTTGGACCAGAGTAATCATCCGGTAATGATCACATCTATAAAGAATTTGTAACTGTTTTTTATGGAAAATATGCAAACAACACTCTTGCCCCTACTGTGCAATAGTAATAATTCATTTACCAGCAGCAGCTTGATAATAACAAGCTGCCAGTCTATATTCTAACTTGTAGTAATAAGAAATTCCAGTCTCCTGTTCTAGTCCCAGAGAAATATATTGGAAAGCAGAACTAGACATGCATTGTGTATGCCTAAATGCCAATTGATTCAGGCATTTAGTTGCTTCCATTAAAGCAGGTAAACAACTTGCTTGTGGTTTTTATTTGCACAAATAGCACAGCTATAAATGTGTACATTGCCATGAATCTAAACACAAACTAGTTGTTAACCGTTGGCAGGAGAGAAAAGTATTGGCTTGAAACATGTTTATTTTAGTCTTTTTTGATTTGTTTCTCCCAGTAGCAGTAATAAGCAAGAACATGCTCTAGAGTGAAAGAATACCCTTCATAATGGCTTCGCTGTCTCCAAAACAGCAAGCCTTGGTGGTATTTACTTACTGTTTACATTGAATATCACCAAAGACATGAGCTCTAACATTCTAGAAATATTACAAATCCGTAATAAAAGTCCCTGCTTGAGCCTCTTGGATGATTTATTTAATCTAATAGTGATTTGTTCATATGCCTTACTTATCACAAAAGACATTTCTTATATTTGACATCTACATCTCTGAAGTTCTCCCTTTAGATGAGGAGTATTCAGAGCTAAGGCTTCAGCTTTTGTTTTTATCAAGAACATAAAGCATGATCTGCTTTAGGAGCTTTTGTGCCTCCAAAAGAAGCGGGAGTTGCACACTATTTGATGTGTAACTGTGAAAGCCATAACACTAAATACACACCTCTGAAAGACTCATCTCTGCAGACAGAAAACCTGGTAGGAAAAAAAAATCTTTCTGCTTCCTGGTGTGTTCTCAGTACTTCGTGGTACAAGATAACAATGGAGATTCTGCTTTCAGGACTAATAGTAATATCCATTTTAGACACTTTTAGCGACCCTAATGGATTCTACATCTATAGAAATGCTGGGGTTTGTCCCTTCTGTTGCAGAGGATCTTTCCAAAAAGAAAGAAAAAATGAAGCTGTGTAAAAAAGAAGTGAAAATGACAAGCATTCAAGAATGCATAATCCTCTGCTAATAGGAATTTTGACTCCTTTGGTGAAAGTCCTGTCTCAGAAACAGAGATTTTGAATTCAGTAAGCACTTCAACCATGACTCTTACCTTGTGTTGAGCCCTCTAGTTTGAATTTGAAATTAATAGAAATTGAATAGTTGATGGAAATCTATTTTTCTTAAGTAATATTTGTATCAGGTAGGATGTTTCAAATTAATTTAGATACCAACTAAAACATACATATGCAGGGCACTAGAGGGAATGACCAGTAATCTAAATATAAAGTGATGGGATTTGAGTTAGAGATACTGAATAAATCCAAATTTTCCTAAAAATTATTATAATCTCCTTTTTTTTTTTTTTTTCCTAAGGCAAAACTTACCCAAAGAAACAGTTAATTAATGCTCATTTGGTAATATTCATGGTCTGGAGGTCTTTCTATAACTTGCCCAGAGCCCAAGGTGGCCTCACCTGTTTAAAGTCTCAAAGTCAGTTTAAAAAAGAAACAAAAACATTTAAGTTCTAGATCTCACATGAAATATTTACATAATTGTATTGACTAGTGCTATATTGATCTCATTTATCAATGCAACACCAACCTTCCAGGCAGTAATTGTGGGAGAGTTGTGAAAGATGTGAACAGAAAATGGCAAAGAATGGAGATCAAAGGGTTACAGTTTCCTTTCTTCATAATTTTGTTAGTTTTCCATTGCTTCTGTCCACATATTAAAATGATAATTTGTATGATTGCCATTAATTGGCGAACAACCTCAAAGTAAAAAGACTTGTCAATGTGAGGTGTAAGAGCAAGTTTGTGGAAGAAATGCAGTTATGTGGTAACATCTGGATGTTACCTTGGAAACAGAAACCCTGATGGACCTTCAGTATTATTTCCACTATCCCATACAATTCATGGGTGTGGAAATACCATGTAACACAGGGATTTCAACCAAAGATGGGGATGGAGCAGCAGGAATAGATTAACTCATAAGAAAAAAAATCTAGTTTCCGTAAAAAGACACCAATGAAAAAGATAAAAGAAAAAAGGGAGGGAAGGAAACAGAACACAGAGAAACAGGTTGCTTTTCATCATTTTCATGGGTGTATTTTTAGGACTTCTCACAGGAGACAATTACTGTGGAAAAAGAGCTATTTTTCCCCAATATTGAATATGGTGCAATGTGTGTGTGAGTACAAATATACATACAGGGCTAATACTGAAAGATTTTTTAGCATGACGTCAGTCACTGAGTACATATATTAATTTCCATTTAAACTTCATCTGATCATGTCTTTTGAGTCTAAATTTCCCTAGAAAGGTAGTGAAAAATAACTTGTACTCTTTTTTCATTAGTTATAAATATCATCTGCTAATTTAAAGCCGCCTGGGGTTGGTTACTCTGTACCATAGAGGCACATAAAAGTAGACATTATCCTTTCTCCTCTTTGGTAAAGAGCATATTTCTCCTAATATGCCTGAGGATAAAAAGAAGTATCAGAAGATCCCACATCCCTTTAATGGTGCCACAATACCCTGATGTAGGTCAGGGTTTAAGGACCAAGTACACTCCTCAATTCATGACTTGAATTTTTCATGTCTGAAATGTTTTTCTTTGATATTGTAGATATATTGATTAAGATGAGAATATTAAGAAAACATACTCCTCCTGTTCACCAGCATAAGAAGAAGCCACACATGCCTGTGCACTCACAGACACACATTTATTGTATGTAGTGTAGTTAAACCGAGTAATTAATCAACTTGATTGAATCCAAGAAGATTGGAAGGCATAACAATATTATGGTTTCTTAGCATCAGGGACTATAGAAACTAAGGGAGAAACAGACTGGAGATGCAGGTTAATCTTTAGAAACAGTACAGTCTGCAGATGTCATAAACTAAAGCAGAATTTCATAAACACCAATTTTAGTTTATTAGGTAGAGTGGTTTAATTTTTGACATCCTGAAATAAGAGATGAGACACTTTGCTGCATTTTCATTTCTATATGTATTTATGTGGCTCTCCTTCCTTTGTTTCATTTTTTTTTGGACCCTTTGCAAATCTTCTTTGACAACCCATTAAATCTGTCAGGATTTTTTTCTACATCATTGCCTTTAATTCTAGTCCTGTCTCATTTTTTCCCCATCACATTCTCCTCTCCTCTCCAGTTCTCTTGCTGTTGTCTCCTTTTTTCTTTTTTTTTTTCCAGCTCTCTTGCTGCTTTGCTTTCTGATTCATTATTTGAAGTAAAACTTTTCTGATGAAGAATCACAGGCATGATTAATGTGATATATTCTTTCCTCAAACACAGACATTTATCCCAAATTGTGGGCAGGAGCTTCCGAGTAATGTGATTTAAGAGTATCTGCTGAAACCCTGTAGTTTCAGCAGAACACTGATTACAACTCTGATAATGTTGTTCAAACTTAAAAAGACTGTCAGTTATGTGGAAAAGATAAGATAAGAGGGAAGACCATTCTGGATTTGACGTGAGGAGAAAGCACACGGGAACAAAATAAAATCCCTCAATAGCAAAGCCTTGTAAAAATAAACAAGGCTAAAAGCTGGGGGTGTATTTATTATGTCATGCGTTGCAGGAGCTCAACACTTATATATTTTCACTCATGATCTCTTGAATAACTGGGAAATATATCAAATAAATACTGTTTATGTAGGCAGACAGATCGACAGATGTAAAATTTCTAGAGCCATGGGAGCTGTTTAAAATCATGCCCCTAAATTTCTTGCACTCAGATGGGATGAGATTTTCAGAAGTAATGAGTAAACTTGAATGTCTACATTCTGCTGTCACAAAAGGACTTGTTCTAAGCCCTGGCTGTAAATTACATTCATCTCTTTCCTTAAATGTATTCCCAGCTAGGCAGCAAAAAGAGAAGCATGCTGAATCAGTAAAACCTGTTAATTTTGCTCTAAAAGGAATTCTGGTAGAGAGAATTCTCAGTCTTCTCACCTGGGGGGTTTCTGATGCAGAAAGGTCAAGGTAAGGGGTTTTACAATGAGAGAGCAGGACTAGTAAGAGGAATCATTAACAGTATTAATTATTGCTCCTTCAGTGGTGTCAATGTGCTGGCTTGGCAGGATATGGGCAAAATAACGTTATCAATGGATAAATGCACAAGAAGGTTCTGCACTACAACTTGCATAGGACTGCAGAGTTAATTGTAGAATGACTTCTCATTAATAACAGAGCTGTTTTCATTAGGTTGCATGGTAAGTCACATTTGCTAACTCATGAATGATAAGTTCCTTGGAAAGTTCTCAATTCCTTGTCTAACGCTGTCATTTCAGCCCTGGGTGGGCTGAGGCAACAGAATAGAGAGACTTGAGGCTGTTCAGTCTGGAGAAGAAAAGGCTCCGGGGAGACCTTTGAGCAGCTGTCCAGTAGCTAAAGGGGCTACAGGAAAGATGGAGAGGGACGTATTTACAAGGACGTGTAATGATAGGACAAGGGGACATGGCTTCAGACTGTAAGAAGGTAGGGTTAGATTGGATAATAGGAAGGATTTCTTTGCTGTGAGGGTGGTGAGGCACTAGAACAGGATGCCCAGAGAAGCTGTGGATGCCCCATCCCTGGAAGTGTTTCAAGGCCAGGCTGGATGGAGCCCTGAGCAACCTGGTCCAGCGGGATTTGTCCCTGCCCAAGGCAGGGTGTTGGGAATAGACAATCTAGATGACTCTTCCAACACAAACCATTCTGTGATTCTAATATACATGTTGAATGATTAAAATCGTGAAGTGGCAGGAATTGCTTGTGGTTCAGAACAGATCTGACAGAGATTATTAATATTTTTCTTTGCTACCACCCAGTCATTCGACTTCTATTCTGGCATCCACGAGCGTAACAGCCTCCAAATAGGATGTCTTACAGAAGTTTATAATATCCTTAAACAGGCATTTAGGTTTTTTAATACTGAACAAAGAGAAGCATTGCAGTCTTTTGTTAATGTCATAACTCTGTCTGCCCTTTGTGTTCTGGTCCTTGTATTTTATGCACAGAAACAAAAGAACAGTTATGCACCACATTAAGCAAGTTGTTGACTTAGTATTTTATAAACTGAAGCATATATTAAGCTAAGTGTTGTTTTTCCTCATTGTAGTCAAAGGCAATATTCCCAGCAGTGTTATTAAATGCAAGAATAGGCCAGAAAGCTGGTTGTGCCTGAGTTTAAAGAGGGTAAAATAGGTTATTCTTTCAAGAATTTGGAGCCTATTTTAAAACATTTGTTATTTGTTTTCTTGTTGTTTAGGTTTGGTTTTTTTGTTTGTTGTTTTGGGGGAGGGAGAGTAGGGGGTTTTTTGTTGGTTTGTTTGGCTGTTGGGGTTTTTTTTGTTGTTTTACTTTTGTTTTTGTTTTGGTTTTAAGAAAAAATTCTGAACATGTAACAGTGATGAAAAAAATGTGACATTTTGTGTCACTAATAATCAGAATGGATTTCAAGGCATGAGATTTGGGTGGAATTTAGGTGCCTAAATCCAAAGCCTCAGTTTTGAATATTTTGTTTCTCTATTAATATATTCATGTGAGATTTGCAAAAAAAGTCAGATCTGTGAGATGTCGAGGTTTTAAGTGACTTACCAAAACTTTACTTAGACTATCAGTGTCTGAGGGAGACACGGATATCCAGTTATATTTTATATGAAGAAAACAATGAACAAAATACAGAACCAGCATATTATTTAATGGCTTTGAACTCTTTTGGGAGGCGGCAGCTGACAGGTTTCAAATCAGTAGAGAGTTTTTTGATTGTCTAGATCTTAATGATGGTGATGACAGGATTGGATGTTTATGGGGGAAGGCCAAAAAGACACATCCCAGGGTGGGAGTCACCCACGCGGGATGAAGGGGCAGACAAGCATTTGGGAGAAGCTCTTGATTGTTGGTTCTTGTTCTTCTGAGGGACTTCAATTTACCAGATGTCTGCTGGAAAGACAGCAGGTAGGAAACAGTCTAGGAGATTCCTGACTGTGCACTGGCGGTTCTTATTCAAATCTAAAGAGATAATGTACGAAATAATATAAAATTAACAAAAATTCTCTATTAAAACATTGCTTTTAATTTTATAAGTTTACAAATATCGTAAGGATTTCTTTTTTTACTGTTTTCTCACATTGTCAGTAATTTGGATGATCACACTTGTACAAAGTTTTGAAATCTATAACTTCTTAAATTATGTTTATTATGTTTTGTAAATGTTCCCTTTTCAAATGTTTTTTTTGAAATCTAATGGTGGCTTATTTACAATTGGGAACACATAATGATGGGTTATTAAGAATCTATCTCCATTTTCTCTGAATTTGTTTCAGGAGCAATTTAGATTAATAAAGTAAAAATAGTGTTTTATTAATTATAAAATAAACTGTCATGGTAATGCACTGGCCCTTGCCATTTACACACCTTTTATAGATGTAAATATTTATCCCTGATTTACAAAGAGGGAGGCTGAGACACAGGTTGATGGCTTAGACTTGCAGATGCTGCTATCATAAATGAAGGAATAAAAGCCAGTCTTTTTGTTCCATTACTGGTGCTCTCTCCACTCCATCATCCTGACAGAAGCAAAACCATCTAATGGGATTCCAGTTGAAGCTGTGGATGTCAGCTTACACCTGTGAGGCAACACAGGCTCTGGATTTGGTATAAATACCTAAGAATTTTTATGGATAGGCTTGGATCTGGACCTAAACTTACAGCATTACAGCTAATGTCCAGTTTCAGTGATAGGAAACACTAAAATCAGACTCACAGCTTTGCCACTTGGAAATGATCTCTCACTGATCTTCATTTGCTGGTTATGTTTAAAGCTTAGAGCTTCAAACATATTCATATGAATTCATATGAATATTCACATTTGTATGAACGAGCCATGCAAAATTCATCCTATAAAGGTGCTATTCTGGGGTAGATTTCTGATGCATTTCTGATGCATGAGGCAGGAACAAGGGCAGGAACTTCTTGCTGAGAAGATAAAAAAATGGTTAATCCTTTGAAACACATTTTGCTAGAGAAGACATTTTGAATAAATTATGTGTGTCTGTAGGAGAAATACACTTCTAATGAAAAATATAAATACCCAGGGAAAACCTCCTAAGTATGTGCAGCCAAAGGAATTGCAGAGAGGCAGAGGAAGGAGGAAATTACTTGTAAAAGGATGAATGAGGTAAGATTATTTTGGAGATGAGAAATAGATCTACACAGTACTTCTCTTAATATTTCCCAGGATTTGTCCTGTGCCTTTCATTTTATCAGCTTCAAGGAAATGCTTTTATTTCCAGAACAGAAATCACGGCATAGAAAAGGAATGCCCAGAGTAGGCAGTGCAAAAGAAAATGTCAGGGACTGAAGGCACAATACTCATATCAGATTGCATTCATTTGTCTGAAGTGATGCTGGACTTCATTCATCCAGTTCAGTGAAACACAAACCTTTATCTTTCAGAGATGTACTACAGGGCTTTCTTTTTTTTTTTTCAGAGACATAGTGAATGACATGAGGATTCATGATGGAAGAAGGTCACCTTCCTTGACTGGGTTTGTTCAGTATCCTTTACATAATGGGGAGTGATGTCCATCACTCACAACAGTAAGATGCTGGAATTGTATTAATGACCAACGTAATTAAAAAATATAACATTAAAGAGAATTTATTTATAGGATTACCAAGCAAATCAAGGTTGTGATTAATAGTTAAGATAGACCAAAGGAAATCCTGCAAAGCCCTGAGGTTTCTGTATTGTTGGTACTTACTGGAAATGGGGTATTATTTTTTATCCATGCCTAACGTGGTAGGCCTCTCAGAAGTACTCTGCTATAAGCATGGAATAATAATAATAATAATAATGGTCACAGGAAGTTTGAAATGGTCCTGAAGCTTTTTGATCTCTTAGTAATAGAGGTCACAGCTGTAAAGGGAATTGTCTATTCTTTTTAGCATGGGCCAGGCTATACATAGTAAGTGAGCATTATTTAACTGCTGCTTTTAGAAGTAAATCTCTGCCTGATTTCTGTTCACATCGCTGCTGTTTTTCAAGTGTCTATGCAGGTTGCTGGAGAGCATTTGATGTAAGGAGTAGAATGGATCAGAATAGCATTTCTTTAAAGAGAGATATGTAGGCCCTGGTTTCTGTTGAAGAAGCTTTGTGACAATAAAGCAGCTTCCCCAGCTCAGAGACAACAGAAATTTAGTGACTTGAGCAATGCTGTCCTGTTTTTTCTTCTCCCTGAGCTATACAACCTGGATTGTACAGGGAGCTGAAAACCCAGACTAGCTGGCCAGCTGGCTCTGCAGGCTCTCTTTTTCACACTGTTGATGAGAAAACAGAAAAGCTAAGTTTATGTTAAGTGAATTAATAAAATGTCTGCATAGTTGAGTTTTTTGACAGGTTTCTTACCACAATCTAGTTAAAGCAAATTTGGAGTCAGTAGAATGACACTAAGGGAAGTTAGATACTTTCCTTCAGCCATCAGTAAAGGGATGAAGAATTCATTTCATCGAAGAAAAAGAAGTCTTTGTGTCAGAGACATTGCAGCATAAGGGGAAATACTGGAAAATAAAGGTATCACACAACTTGTCCATCATCTTCAAGGCACTGATAATGTTATGAAGGCTTTAAAGGCACATCACTCTACTCTGTTGTTTCTTTCCACAAGTTCCCCAACACAGAACATTCAGTTCTCTGCTGACTCCCTGTAGAGCATCCCTGGCAAAATGCTGCTTTAGAGCTGTCACACTTGGCAAACAAATTGTGTCAGTAGGTGGAAGGAGATCATGGAGACACCAAGCATATTTTTTAGGCTCTTGAAATATATACAGGTCCTTCAAATTTGCCTCACACGCAGCCCTGGGCAGCACAAAACTAATGTGCATTTCTACTACCCCTCTACTGCCCTGTTGCCTTGGTAAGCATATCAGGATGAAGAATTGGGCTTAAAAGTTTTAGGAGTGTCAGATGTGTGTGTTTGGCTGCAGAAATTAGTGAAGGTAGAAAATGCAAAGTCTGGGCAAAATTCTGGAGTAAAAAAGGCTGTGCTGCCACACTGAAGTTGTGATGGCAGATGCAGCTGAGAGTTGGTTGTCACCCTCCAAAAAACATCACTGCACATAGTTTGGGATGAATTGGTCTTTATCATACCTACCTGCAGTGGATAAACAAGATGATTTTACCTCTCAGTTAACAATTTGGCAGTTGTATATCCTTGCATTAAGAAAAGAGATAAAAGGCTCTGCTTGCAGTCCTGATCTCCATAGAAGAAGTATGCTTTTCTTTAGTCATCCAACAAATGTGGTAATTTTGCACTTGGAAAAAATTTTTCTAGGTTGAGGAATTTGGTAATCTGTGAAATTCTATTTATGAGCAGGACTAGGTGGTAATGATTTAATTGATGGTTAGGCATGCCGACAAACCAGGCATAAAGGATCTTTTCAATAATTATATCTCTTCATGGAGTGGCAGGATTTTGTAATTCAGGTCCCAGACAGTAATTACAAACCAGATGCTATTTTAGGCACAGTCTGCAGCACACTCTTGGTACTGATTCTGAGATTCAAAACAAACACAAAGCCACTGTTGGAACACTTAAGGCAGAAAGGTGAATTAAAGTGAGGTAAAGTGGTATCACACATGAATTGCTATATGGGTACTGTATCTATTATTATAACATTTTCTCTCTAGGTTCATGGTCACGGAGCATGACTGGTTTCGGTGGAACTATTTTTTTAAAGTTTTGTGTTCAACCTTCTGGGTCAAAAAAATCTCAGTTTTCATTTGCAGACCGTGTTGCATGGAAATCACTGTGTGTCAGTATTGGGCTCTTGGAAAAATAGGATGAATTGTTTCCTGCCTGTGGTGGTTTGACCCTGACTGCAGGCCAGGCACCCACCGAAGCCACCCAGTCACTCACTCACCTGCTCAGCTATGCAAAGGAGAGAAAACATAACAAAAGGATCATGAGTTGAGATAAGGAGGGGGGGGTTACTCACCAAATACTGTCACAGGGAAAACAGGTCCAACTTGAAGATATTAGTGTAATTTATTCGTAGTCAAAATCAGAGTAGGATAATGAGAAGTAAAATAAAACATAAAAACATCTTCCCAGCCCTCTTCCCTCCTTCCTAGTTTAGCTTTACTCCCAATTCTCTACCTCTTCCCCACCCCAGTGGTGCAGGGAGATGGAATGGATGTTACAGTCCATTCATCTCAAGTTGTCTCTGCTGCTGCTTGGGCAGAGGAGTCTTTCCCTTACTCTGCCATGGTGATCCTCCCACAGGAGACAGCCCATGAACTTCTGCAACGTGAGGCCTTCCCACAGCATAAGGTTCTTCATGAATTGCTCCACTATGGGTCTCTTTCCATAGGTACTGTCCTTCAGGAACCAACTTCTCCAGTGTGGGTGCCCCATGGGTTCAGAAATCATGACAGTAAGCTTGCTCTAGCCTGGGCTCTTATCTCCATAGTTCCACAAATCCTGCCAGGAACCTGCTCCAGTGTGGGCTTCCCATGGGGTCACAACCTCCTTTGGGCTGTTCCAGCGTGGGCTCCTCCATGGGCTGCAAGTGGATCTCTGCTCCCCGTGGGACCTCCCTGGGCTGCAGGGG
>JAWWES010000168.1:6220323-6237353 GCA_035583135.1 Lophotriccus pileatus | reverse complement strand
GGCTGTTCCAGCGTGGGCTCCTCCATGGGCTGCAAGTGGATCTCTGCTCCCCGTGGGACCTCCCTGGGCTGCAGGGGAACCTCAGCTCCAGCGCCTGGAGCACCTCCTGCCCCTCCTTCCTCACTGACCTTCGTGTCTGCAGGGCTGTTCCTCTCCCATATTCTCACACCCCCCTTCCCTGGATGTGATTACTTTTGCGCAGTAACATTTTTCCCCTTCTCAAGTCTATGATCCCCGAGGCATTGCTACCATCTCTGATGGGCTCAGCCTCGGGCAGTGGTGGGGCCATCCCAGAGCTGGCTGGTACTGGCTCTGTCAGACATGGGGGAAACTTTGGGCAGCTTTTCACAATAGACAATCCTGTTGCCGCTCCACTACCAGCACCTTGCCATGCAAACCCAATATGCTGACAAAAATTGAGGCTTGTTAACACACTGTGAAAGCCATTCCTGTAACAGCATGTTAGGAGAGTCTGGATGAGAGACATAATGCAATTTTGGAACAAGACAGTGTCATACTCTGCCTCTGAGAAATACGAGATATTTTACTTCTGTGAATAGTGAGCAATCATAAGCACTGAACGCAGGATGTTTTGCATTCCTTGCACACTGAAGTGCTGCTGACTCATCTTACACCCTGAAATGCGGTTTGGATTCAGGAAACCAAAACAAATAATGATTTTTTTTTCTTCTTTTTTTTTTTTTTTTGCTTTGTCACATGTAATTACCCTTTTTGAAACAGTTCCTAAAAGGTGCCCAAAGGGGAAAGGAAATTAATATAGAGCAATAAATCTAAATCTCCTTTCCTTAGAGGTCCTTTCTCTTATGGACAGTAACATTAGAGTTTGCTGTGCCATTGGTTTATATAAAATTTCCAGAAAGTATTAATTGTTGTTATTTGGACAGTTGGATGGCATATTGTGTCTGTTCCCCTGAATCCTGTGGTAACTCCCTTTGTAAACACAGTTCTCTTGCTTGTCCATTTGTTTTCTGTGTTGCTGAACATCATTTTGGACAAGTGTCAGAATGCTGACATCTCAGGCTGTGTTATGGCCTCCAACATTTTATTAAGGTACTTATCCAAACTCCTAAAGACATCAGATGTTTGATGTCTTTAGGAACAGACATGAGTAGCCATTGATTTTGTGATTTGCTGTCACCTTGGATTTTGCAGCATTCATCAAAAGCATTTCAGGCCTGGCCATTACCATTAAATCATTAAATTTTGCTATCTGGCAGCATATTCCACCACGTTCTGATGTTCTGCAGCAGCCCTTATATCCCTACACCTTTGGTCTACTACCTGAACACAAAGTGCACGCTTTTCTAACGCAAATGTTATTGCTGTGAGGTGAGGAGCAGATGAAATGTGAGTGGAGGCTGAAACAGCTCATTACCAGCCTTGACCATTGGACCTGGACCTGGGCTTACCAGGAAAACCGCAGGAGAAACCAACATATTTGAGGAAGTTTTCTTATGTGTGAAGAATGGGACCAGTTGAACCCATCTCTCCAGTAAAAATCACTAAGGGAAAGATGAAGAGGGAAATGATTTGAAGAAGGGAGGAGAAGAAAAGGCAGATAACAGAAATGAAAAGTAAAACCAGTGGCAAAATAAAATGAAAATATGTCAGGCATATGTCTACATGCAACTCAGACGTTATTCCTACTTGCAATGGAATTTCCAAACCAAAATGTCTTAGATTTTGCGTGAAGAGCTCCAGAACTTCTGGAGGTTTGGCTCAAATGTGCTGTCTTGCCTGAGCAGGATGAGGGCAGAAAGGGGAGTGGGAGAGAATGGCACTCCAGTTCTCAGGCAGATTGGAGGAAATGAAAAAACACTTCAGCAGAGCCCCACATCCAAATTTAAAGATGCTCCACATGACAGGAAGGAATTTTTTTTTTTGAGCAAGCTCAACCTATTATTTGGCAGAGTTTGGAAAAATGAATTTTAATTTAAAGTGACTTTAAATTAAGAGTAGGAGGAAGTAGCTTCCTGTCCTTTCTTATTGAGAGGAGATACAGCTCCAGACTCATACTGAGAATTCCTCCTTCCATTTCAATCCACTTTAACTTTTCAAGTAGTTTAAGTAGTGTAGAAAGAGGAGTTTGGGGACATTTACAAACATCTGGATAAAGATGCAAGAAATTAATTAATTTGGGGAAATATGATAGAAAAACCTTTTGCTCCTGCTACCAGTAACAAGAACCTGCCCACAGCAGTAAAATGTTTGTTCCTAATTATTATTGCTGGAACTGTGTGATACTGAGCAGATTATAATCATCATTGCAGGTGTACAGTAGGTTTCTGCTACCTCTGATGCATAGCACCACTCAGGGACTCTTTTACCATTTATGATGGCCTAACCTTATTTCATTAATTGACCAAAATTGTACCTGTATTTCTAATTGTTGCAGACTCGGAGATGTTTGCAGTTCCTGTAGCTCCCACGTTCCTTTTCCATTAGATTTAAAATTTTACTTCTTTGTAAGATTTCAGTAATGGAATTCAAAATGAAGCAGAATATATTTAAAAAGGTTATTTGAACTTTGCAATTATGCATGTTGCTGCATGGTTTGCCTAAGTTAGAAACTGGTGAGATTCCCCAAGGGTAACTGAAGAGAGGGGACCAGGGCCAGGCTTAGCAGATTTTTGAGTGCTTAATGTCCTTTTCCTGAAACATGGTCCATATTAAAACTTTGAACTCAAAGTAAAAAGCCATCATGTTTGGAGAGCTGAGGTTTTGAAGGGAGGAAATAACAGTATCAAAGGTTGTTTTCTGGCAGATAGAAGAGGTATTTTTACTGGAAGAGTAAATATTTTGAATTGAGTTACACTAAGTTACAAGAACTGATTGATGAATTTGGAATTTATTTTAAGGTATGTGATTATTAATCAAATGTTATTTAGTAATTTTTTCTTTAATGTGGTGAACTGTCTTTAAAAAAAAAAGGCAAAAATTATTCAAAAGGCCCATAACTGTTGCATTTTTAAAAGATGTTTCTTTAAATTATATTTTTGGGAGACCCAAGGTAGCTCAAGTCTATTAATCTATTGTTTAAAAAATGTTTTTATGCCAGTTACCAGGATATAAATTATATGTTTACAGTAATATTCTCAGAATTCTGCCTGCTAAACTTAAAGTTACAAAACTTTATATATAAAAGTTCAGTGTAAAATTTATTATTAAGAATGATTTCCCTAAAAAATATGTTTTTATTGACAGTTTTCCTTTGGGTAAGGATCTAACACTAGCTAACTTACTGACATTTCTGGCATATCTAAAGGATCCTTTAATATTAAAGCAGCTTTTATTCAAGCTCTTTGAAATAGGCTGCTCAGGCACTTCTTGTGTTATGGAACATTTACAGATTTTCCCATGTGTGCTTGTGTTGCAGCATAAATTCACTGAATGCTATTTGGCAAGTTATTAAGTGGTTAAAGGCCATGACCTTTTGGATGGTGTGGTGGACCAGACTGAAGTGTGTGGTTAATAAATATGGAAGTGATAAATGCATAAGTACACCCAGAGAATTGTTTGATGCTGTTAAAATAGCAATATTAGAACACCAAGCAGGGAGACAAAAAACACATGTTGCTGATATTAGAAACCTCTGTTAGGTCTCAATCAGTGACAATATCGTCAGAATGAATGGAATTAGTTCGTGGTACAAGGCACTATGTAATGTCCTTCCTTGGAAAGGTTACTTTTGGAGTCACAAAGTTTGCAAACGTGATCCCGTCTTTAGTCAGCCTCGTTCTGTGTCTCTGCTCCTTTCTGAGTTACTGATTTCTTACTGTAACAGCCCATGTCCTCAGCTCTTCAGGGACATCACTCTGCACTCCCACTCCCGTCGCTCCAGGCACTTTGTAGCATGTCCTCACTAGGCATTTCCCCTGCAGAAAGTCTCAGCCAGCAGCTAGTAAAGCTTGTTACTAACAAGGCACCTCCGTTTATTTTCATCTCTCAGCTGATTAGCTGTGGAGGATTATTAGGCTTCTCAGGTTGAGTGCTGTGTGGGATGTCTTATTTGCTATTGATCGGGCATTTTCAGCGAGGATTCTCAACCTCTGGCTCCTCGCTTTCACTCATTAACAGGCTGTTGCAATCAGTCTTTCATCTGTCCTGGTCTTAATGGAGCTTTTTTCAAGTCTGTAGGCCACATATAAATACTTAAAGTATGATTCTTCCGGAAAAATGTCTTGGAAGGAGAGATGTGTGGGCCTGTTTTGACAGAGCAAAAGGCTTTTGCTTGCTTATTAACAAAGAAATAGAGACATGCAAACCAATGTTTTTGAAAGACATTAAAAACAACGTTGAAGTTCATACACCTCCTCTCCTGGAGTATATTTTATAGTGACTTATGGGATAGAGAGACATAATTAGCACTACATTCATTGCCAGGCACAAAATGCCTACAGATGTGTGCTTTGTTAATCTTCAGTCTCTCTTGTTACCCCAGCACACCACATGGAGCACCATTTACAGGTACCTGTATGTAATGCCAAAAAACAGGAGTCTACCCAGGACCTAAAGGATTATTAAGGATAATACCAACTTCACATCAGGGCCGTTCCCATTTTTTTTACCTCATGCCTGTGATATCAAATAATCCCAAGAAAAGAACTAAATCAAATTCTTTCTTAGTTGCATGAAATGCTGTTTTGTGCCATATGTTACATGTCAGCAGCCCTTTATTAATGTGGTACGTGCAAGCAGGATAGATCTTCCAAATGAGGAAAGAATGAGCTTATCCCTACAGAGACAGAGAGATTTACTTTATTAGAAGTCAGGCGCACGTAGAGTCCTTGCTGATGGATATGTCATTTCGGTTGGCGTGAAAAAAAAGACAAGGAAAGAAGACAAGAGTGTTGCCTTTCTAGGTGCAGTTTGCTTGGTCATACCAGATACATCTGTGCTCTTTTCCATTTGTTTCTGGGCTCTGCCAGGGGACCTCTGGGAATATTCCGGAGCTACATGTCGGGTGTTGACACTGCTAATTTTGCCACTGTGCCATGCTAAATAGTGATTTTGGTAATTAAACACACTGTTAATTGATAGAAGGACTCCTTTAGCTGCTTGATTTTTTTTTCCTTAATATTAAGCTTATATGAGATTCATGTTTGATATGTCACATAATCTTTCTGTAATGATGATTGTGGACATGGGATGAAACAAGAGGGAGTTTCAGTATCCAAACCCCCAAATTGTGTTCAAGTGCTACAAAGTAACTGCCATGCTAACAGCTTTGTCTCTCTGGCCTCATTTGTTTTATCAAAACACAACATCTAGGGAGAAAAACTGAGCAAAAACATTCCCAAAGTGTTTGTTGGTTTTCTCAATAATGAACTGAACTTTAATATATTAAATACAAAATAGTAATAAATTACAATTGCACAATTTCTTACAGAGTTTTTATTAAGATCAAAACTTATTTGTTCAGACTAGATTTATATAAATAAATCACAGTACATTTTTACTTGTGTTTAGAAGTTGTAATACGTATTACAAAATTAAGATTTTTTTTTTTTTTGTCCCTCAAACCATCACTGCAAAAGGAATCATGCATTATTTCTACTAAACGAACAAAATGCCCACCTAATCGAGAGAGCCTTGTTACAGGTATGGCTCTGCTCTCCAAAATTAGACATGAAACATAGAGATACTGGACTATTTATTGAACAGGAAAGAATAAAGTATAGTACAATGTTCATGTGTTATTAAAACCAAAAGTATACCGAAACAACACACCTCTCTTCACGCACCTTTGTAATGGGTATTAAAAATGACAGCCGGTCAGCATGCAACTGAGTAAAACATTCCAGTTTTACAACGTCTACATCTGAGCAAAAGAAGGAGGAACTGAAAACCCCAGACAAAGCAAAGGAACAAATGAACAGCCCAGATGCTTACAAGTCCTCAGGTCATCTTCCCCTCTGTGCCACGTGTGCTGCCTTCGGCCCGCAGACGAGACCCTTCCTGGCTGGTGTCCTCCACTGCCATCTGGATTAGTGCACCTTACGGACCTTCAAGGAGATGGAGGTCCTCTCAGAGAACTGCAGGACCCTGGAGAACTTCCAGCTGTAGTTCCTTGCCCAACCCACTCTAGCAGAAATTGAGCTGTAAACACAACTCTTGGAACTACTCAGCCTTGACCGTGCAGCGCCACTAAAACACAACTCACACCTCACACCGCTGGGTTTACCTACTGCAAAGTTGTCACTTCAGGACAGAATTATGACTGCAAGCGAGGCTTGCCACTAACTGCAGCAAGACCCAAGGTGATCCTGTTGCAAAGTCTGTCCTGCTGCTGTTTTTCCCAGCACAGGGGGCTTTTATTAAGTTCTACAGTATTGTGGATTACTTTCTCTACATGGTTTTTTTTCTTCAAGATAAGAAAGGCATTGTTTTCTCACTTGACACTGAGAGGTAATCACTTGACGGTGCACAGTTCTAAAGGGAAAAAAGCATTTAACTGATGACACTTCAGATGGAGTCACCTAATCTAATTTTTTTTTACTTCTGTTCGAACAAAATGCATCAACAGTAATTTCAGATCGATTTCTAACTGGGTAAACCAGATTTTTCAACTAAATTTCCCAGTCCCCATTTATTGTTCACTACTTTTAAACTAAAGGGGAGTTTGCAACAATTTTATTTTCTTTTTAATTGCAGATATGTCCCTTCAGTGCTCGAATGCTGCCAGGTGATAAGCATGTAAACATGTCTCTTATGTTGCTGACTTTGGGTTCTCATGATAATATAGCTACATATATCATGTTTCCCTGTTTAAAAACACGCAAAGGAAACCAAGCCAAACCAAAGAACAAAAACAACCAAAAATCCCCCCTAACAGCCGCCCCCTCAAGCCAAGAAGGGTGGACTAAAATAACCTCTTCTTTTTCATTCTTTTGCATCTCCCTTTGCTGTTTCATGTTGGACTGAACCAGCAGTTTCTCCTGCCAGTAATTAAACTGGACCCCTAAGAAACCAGTTGCTCACACGTACTCCTTTGGTGGTTTGTGGATCTGCTGGCACGGAAAGCCGAGGTGTGCAATGGCTGGTAAGAACAGTTTGAGCACTGGGTCTTTTATAGTACATATTGACTTTCTGTTCTGGTACTCCCAGATCGAGATGCACGTCTGTGTATCCACTGCCAGGATTACTGACAGGGAAAAGTGAAACTAAGGAGAGCAGGAATGCTTTTATTGTCTTGTGATTTCGGTGGAAACAGACAAAGAAATATTTCAGCGCTCAACTGCAGAAGGGTTGTGCTGGGAGAGTTTTTTCATGCAAATATCACACAACTGTCCATTGTACTTGGCCTCAGTGTCAGTAACTCGGAAGGCTTTTCCACAGCCACCCACTGTTTTTTCATAAAACAACATCTTGTTATGAAAAACTAGAAGTTAAAATCTAAAATTTAATAGCGTGTTGTTAAAATGAGTGAAATGGGATTAAAATCCTGCTGAGATGCACTTCTAAGGGATTTTCTCTTCTGTTTCAGGGTTAAGATACATTTCATAAAGAATAATTATGCACTCACAGCAAATAAGAAAACAAATGAGGGTTTCAGCTTTGCAATCATTCTTGTGAGTCTATTACTAATTTACCTCTGAGAATCAGAGTTCAGAAAAGAAAGACTGAACAGTATTGGGACAACAGTTTCCTCTGGGTTTCTAGTGTAACTATCCTCTATTTCTTCCAGTGGCTGTGGTATTATTGTCATACAATCCAAAGACAGCAGCAGACCAGAACCATAAAATGAAAACATTTCAGGTCTAGGGAATATCATTGGTTAAATGGAGTATAAGGGTGAAGAGTGAAGTATCCAAATATAGAAAATAGCTATCATTCCACAGATGCACTACTATGATAAGGCAGATATTCGTAAAAAGCACATAGTAATGCCACAGCCTGAGTAACACTTTGCAAGTCATGAGACAGCAAAAATTAGAATATAATAAATTTAGGGTTTTTTTTTCTCATCCCTAAGCCTTTGAGGTATGCTGGATTCCACTTAAAAATGCTCGCTGTCACAGAGATTTCTTTCTTTTTTTTTTTTAGTAGAACCACATTCAAAATAATTCTTTTGATGCCAGACCCTTGAGCATTAAATAAACTGAGCATGGTAATAAAACAGAAGAACCCCAACCCACTGACAGTTTTAATGATGCTGCTTTTCCCTTGATGCCCCTTTGAATTGCTAGGGACAAATCCTAGAAAGGCTCCTGCACTGCTTGTGTAGGTGTTTTCCTTTTCACAGAACTCTCTTTTGCTAATGTTGCAGTGGCAAAGCGTGTCGCTGCTGGCTCTGCATTCCAGGCAGGGATGCACGTATAAATATTTGTCCAGGAAATCAAAGAACTCCACCCCAAAGCCAGAGCTCCTCCTTCTTTGCTCATGCCCATCTCCCCATGTTGACTCCTGGGGCATGAGCCTGGGTAAAGAGTGCAGGACTTTGCCTGAGGTGAGGATCATGCAGGAGCAGATATGCACGATGGATCGCACCGCTGGCATGCTGATATAAAGCTTCAGCTGAAAGTGCAGTGAAGTAATTTCGCTGTGGCAACTTCATTTATGTATTTTTTATTCTTTTTGAAATGCTCAACTGTTACCCATCTGAAATTGTGCTTTGGCAGGTTTTGAAGTGTTCAGTTTGCCAGGAGTGCCCTTGCCCACGGTATTCTCCAAGCATGGCACGAGATTTTTGAAAAACCACTGTACTTACAGGGTTTCTGCTTTATATCTGCAGCACACACAACAGATCCAAGATTTCCTGCAAGTGCCAAGCTTGCTTTACCCGTAAGCAATCCTGATTTTTCTAGAAGATCTTCACTGAAAGGTTATAAAACTAATTTTTCAGATTTGGGGTAAGAATTTTAAATATTTCTTCATTCTGTGCGTGCATATCTGTGTCAGCAAAGTTGCAAATCCAACACACTTGGTGACCATTCAACACATACAAGACACGAAGCAATGTGTGTGCACATAAACTTATCCAAACTATATGTAAAGACCAGGGCTCCCTATCTGTAAGTAAATAACAGACAATTATATTGTATAAAACACCTATACTCTGCATTTGCATTTTTTAAACAAAAAAATCTCATGTGAAAACTTGAATCAAATTCTCTCTAGAAAAATTTGGAGGAAAAGAGAACTCCGTGCATGGCTAAATAAGCGGCAAAAAATTATATCAGGGTCTCTTTGTTTTGGGGCATAGATTTTATTGTGTTGAAAGAGTCCAGTGCTTTGATTTATTTTCTTTTAACGGTCAGAATTTGTCAGAATTCACAATACACCATCCTGCAAAACAGCCCTGCTAATTCTACCACAAATAATAAAGGAAGTCTTCACAGGCACTATATATTTGGAACAGCATTTTAAAATGACATAGGGTGTGCTTGTGCCCAGGCACACGTGTGTGCTTGTTTGTACGATCAAGCATTGCTGCCTGTGACGTGCTTCCAACATTTTGCAGTGCTGTGGACACAACTAAGAAACATTGACTGGAATATCGTCTACAAAGGTTGAGGACTAACAACCTCCGTGTTATACAGATGGTTATCTCCTTTCTAAAAGAACATACTGCCACCACAAATACCATATTGGCCTTGTTCTCACCCAACAGAACTTTTTTACAGGGTTTTTTTTTCGGGATTTGAAGGATTTCTTCAAGGAACTATGTTAATTTGTTTTCATGTAGGTGAAAGGAGGCACCAACTGAGACTGAGGACACATCTTGTCACCAAAAAATAAATGTCTGACAATAATCATTCTTGAAAAAAATTATTTAGAAAGCTATCCATTCACAATACTGCACCTTTCTTGCAAATACAAGGACCATGGTTGTTGCTGCTTCCCATATTTGTTGGTTTTCCTTGCTATCATTTTGCTTGTAAAACCTGGGTTATTCTAATGAACAGAAATGATGACTTGAATTTGGGTAATGCTTACGACCATATAAATAATCTATCAGTAGCAGTAGTGTCAGCTGGAGAATTAATGCTACAAGTGGATAACATTATGCTACTTGAAACCAATAGCTCTTCACACAGTAGAAGACTGAGGGTCCTATTCAGCAAATATTCAGGGTCCTATGGCTGTGGCCACAGAGGTTCCAGAAGCTCTCGCTGAGTCTAATCCTGATTCAGGAACCAAAATGATATGCTGTGTATATATTTCTCTGCACAGCCTGGATGCGCTGGACACCCTCCCCCACTTGATTCCTGGGAAGGAAAAAAATATGTCTCTGTTTAGCTCAGTGACATGAAAAGCAATCCACAGTAATGAAATCTAAAGAAGTTAGCCAGGCATGTATGAAAAGAACAGGATGCCTGTAAAAAGGGAAGAGCTGTCAAAACCTAATTGTGGGCTCTGGCTGCAATGAAACTTATCAAAGAGGGAAGACAGGTTGGATATAAGGATGTACACAACTTTTGATAAGAGACACTTCTATTCTGGGCAGTAACCACTACTCCTTGTGTGCTGTTTCAAGCCATTCCTATCAATTCTCGGCTACAGCTGAAAGCTTGGCTGAGTTTTTTCCAAACCCAGCTCCCAAATGCCCAGGTCGGCTTTTCAGGCACGACACTTCAGCTGGTATCTAGCTTGTCACTGAGGGCACAAACACACAGGCAGAGCTTCCTCACTGTGCTCCATCTTCTTTCACAGACAGTTGCATGTTGGCAGCACCCGTGCTGTGCAAAGGCAGAGCGCCTTCCCACTGCGGCTGCTGAAACTGTGCTGCTGTGGTCCCCAGGCACCAGCAAATGCAATTGCTTATGGACACAGGGAGAGGCTGTGGCATTATTCCCAGTTTATAGCATCTTCCTATGGCCTGAAAATTATTTATGGAACTGCCTGGGGTCAGTGCTCGCAACCAGGCAGGTAAATCTTCAGTTGCATCTCTAGTAACACGGACTCACTCTGATGCATAAAATACACTCAGAGAGGCTGCCTCCATGTATTAGGTGCTCACAGCATCATTCCTGGCTTGATGCGGATACTACAGTCTTTCCTGTCCTTCAGCATTGGGGATAACACTGTCACTGTTCACAAACATGATAGTTTCCTTTGACTGGGATTACTGCCTGAGTAGGCAGTGAGAACAGCAATGGAAGTAAGTCATGGCAACTCTTAGGAAGCAATTTAGTTAGATCTCTGATGAATTTTTGTGTCTCATGAATCAGGATTAGTGTTCCCTGTATTGGGGAGAGGATTAGACAGAGGGATTAAAAGGACATCTTTACCCCACTGGACTCTGTGGAATAGCCCCTGAGGATATGGCTAAGAAAGAGTTCAACAGGAATGCCAAATTTCTGCTGAATAGGTTAAAAGGGTGAGGAAGCCTCTTCGGCAGCCATCCAAGCGCAGAAGACCTGCATAACATTCCTGCTGAATAGGGCCCTAAAGACAAAAAACAAAACAAAACAAAACAGAACAAAAAAAAAACATAGGAACCTTGAAAAGCTTTTCTGATCGTGTCGCTTCTTATCAGCGCCTCAGATCTCCAGAGACACTTAAATATATTTTTTTTCAGTGCAGTTAGGCATCCTTTGAGATGTGCTAGTGCCATGGATGATATATTGTTACAAGAAAAGAAGTAAATTAGGTTGTTGTATATAAAAAAAATAGGTCTTCATTGTTCTGTAAACAAGGTCCATTTCTTTTTATCAGTTATCACTGAGAGTTACCCAAGATCATACTTAAAACACAAAATCAAACCCTTAATTGAGTGTATAATGTTTGGTGTTTTCATACATATATCTTATGGACATTAATTACTTTCTGTCTCCCTAAAATTGAAAGGAGCAGACTTAAACTTTCATTTTATGCTTGACTTTTAATACTGGCGTTTCCAAGCCCTTTTCTAGGATTTACTTCATGCATGTAGATCTTGGGTTTGTTCATAAAATCTAATGCCATCCGGAGGAATACTCAGAATTATTGTAATGGGGAAGTAGGAAATAAAAGTCTTACCTCTACAAGAGGATGCCAATGAGCAATGGGTTTCCGAGGATATGAGAGCATTTCGTTCCAGTGGTCACGACCTAGACTTTCTGCATTGTTGCCTACTTGACATACTCCAATGACCTCATTGTGACCTACACTGTGAAAATGTTTCATAATATTTTTTTCTTAAAATTTTACCTTTAGAACCATACCATTTGCATATTTCATCAGAAACAGTCATAATGGATTTTTAGAACTAATTCTTGCCTGAAAAATATCATGTACTATAAAATACATAGGTTTGCTCTTTACATTTCCCACTAATCGGAGCAATTTAGTATTTCTCCCTCTTTATAACACCCACTGTGTGTGTGTCTGTGTGCGTTTGTTTCTTATTTTTGCATGAAGAATATAAAAGGTTCTTCGTTCTGTAATTAGCTGCAAATAAAAGTAAACTCTAAGCCACAGTTTTATAACTGGAGGCCTGTGTGTGAGGGGTTTGAGTAAATGTGCTCAAAGAGAACATCAGTGTGCAGAGTGTCTGATTATATGCTCAATTACTTCAGTTCTGGTAGACATATATGAAGCGTATTTATGTCAGTTATGAATGCAAATCTACACTTTGAAATGTAGAAAGGAAATTGTGCCTGGCAAAACAAAAAATTTGAGTCTTCTACCACATGAAGTTAATTCCCCACTTACAGGGCAAAAGTACTAACTTTCTTTCTGGAAGCAAATCTGCCGTGCAAGATTTTTAAAAGCCAATAGTGGATGTCATTTTACAGCTACAGGTATCTCACCGGTCATAATCCATAACAGCTATCCACAAGTTAATTTGGTCAATGTTTTCTGGAGGGACGTCAAAGACTATGGCTTCATTGTAAACGGGATTAAGGGTATTCCTCTTGGTGGAAGTTTTTCTTTTCTTTAGTCGCCTTCCTTCACACATTAAAGAAACCTTCACGTAGGGATCTGTGTGAATCATAAGAACAGTGTTGATTTTCTTTTGATGCTTTCAAGCAAACATAAATGGCAAGTGAAGGGAGCAGACTTCTCGTATTGTCCATACCTGCTTGCAGAATTCATCTTCTGGACCTGACTGGAATTTGAGCTTCTTTCTTACCCTGGAATGCCTGGGACGCAGTGGAGCTTTGAAAGCTTTACCTGGTTGACTGCTTATAATGAACAATTTAGGTTCAAGAAGCCCCTTGCTGTATACAACCTTCTCAGAGGGTATTAAAATATCCATTGAACCGTGTTATACATGAGTATTCTATACAACAGCCTGTGTATCAGCCTATTTATAGCAGTTTAATTACTTGTTAGATTTGTTGCACAGACAGAAGATGACAATGTTTTTCACAATGCAATTTACTGATGTATGGTTGAATATAATTCAAAATGTAACAATTAGTGGCTTATATTTCTCAAGAGAATTATAATTATTTTTAAACTCCTGAATACAGTTAAAAAAAAAAAAAAGCTATTTATTTACAGCCCCTTTCTGGGAGCTCTACAACTCCTTGCTAGTATTTCAAAGTAATTTATTAATTATTACTTAAATTAGTTTATCATTTTCGTTATCAAATTTTGAAAGGGTTGCCAAAAGGACTCTGGGATGGTCAATTCTTTGCCGATATGCCAACAAGAGCAGAACTGGTTCAGTGGCTCTTGCAGACTGGCAGAGAGGGTCAGTCTGCCTCTGTGCCACAGCCAAAACAGCCTGCTGCTCAAATTCCCAGTGTTAGGAATGCACTCTGGCCAACTCGTGCTACTCTGAATCACAGTGGCTTTAGAAACAATAATCCTGCAGTCTACTTAAGAGCAAAGCATTCTAAATTGTCAGTTGCAACTGAGCAATCTAAAATATATTTATTTCTCACAAACTCCTGTAACTCAAGAGCTCAAGTAACTCAAATATAAGAATCCTCTTCTCAAAAATCATTCTGGGATTTTTGATAGGGTTGAATTCTTTGTCTCCCAAGAGGGAAATGGGACAGAAATCCACACTGAGTATTAAATTAATTCATACCTGATGCTCCTGTGATATCCATTGCTTTTAAATTTCTTGCCTTTATTATTGTAATAGTTAGTCTACCAGCTGTTGGAAGGTAGCAGAGTGAAAACATAAGGTCACCAAGATCCACGTTATCCTGTTCCAAGAAAAGAGATAATATGAAGCAATAATAAGAATTTTCCTACCCATAACAGAAGCTAAAAAATACACCTTTGGGGGGTCTACAGTTTGCAGGCAAAAGCTGAATTCTCATTCTGAAACACATCTGAAAAGACAGACATCCATCTGCACACAAGGTTTGAGTCGCTACGTTTGTTGCTGGAGTACCAAAGCTCTCAAGGGTAAATGAGTGTGCAAACCCTATTTGCAATTACAAAACATTGTTTTCTTGTGTTTTCTTTTTTTTTTTTCTTGATTGTTGTTTTGTTGTTGTTTTGCTTTGGGTCTGGTTTTTTGTTTTGTTGGTTGGTTTTTTAAAAGGGAAATTCAAGTCTTTCATTAAAAATATAATGAATAAAGGATTGTATTAAATTATTTCTGTGATTTGATTTGCTTTTTTTTTTGACTGACCAAGAATTCATACTTTCATAGACCTGTCTCCTGTAACCTAATGTTTCATTCTTGACTTCAAAAAATTATCCTATCCAGCAAATTCAAAGCTACATTCCAGATTTTACAGCTGTTGTGGAGCGTACCTTGCCCACTTAACTTTGTGCAATAGCTCCTCTCCTTTCCCAGTTTGGCTCCTTCTGTGTCAGTCACCCAAAAATGAAGGGTGGCAGATGATATAGAAGGTGAGTGAAAACACCTCTCAAAACAGCCCCTAACACAGGTTTGTCTCTGAGCTGTCTGCACAGACCAACACCCAGAGCCTGAGCAGTTATATTACTAGGGGAGATAGGCAGGACAGAAAATGTTGCTGTCACAGAGTTGTAGAAAAACATTGTGTCAGAAGGGAATTTTAGGTGTTGCTTGATCCAATCCCTTGCTCAAGAGAGGTATCTTTGCTTTAGCTCTCAGCTCATTCAAGGCAAAAACCAAAAACACGTACATTCATTCAAAAGTAGGTCCTTTCCTTGTGCTGTTATTTAAGAGAGATGCTGCCAAAGAAGGAGAAGGTTTATGGGTCCTTTGTAAGGAATAACCAGCTTTTAACCCTGACTTGACTTCAGCAGTTATCATCTTTTCCGTTCTAAAGGTCAGTGTTTCACAGTAGCTGTAAAGCTAATAAAGGCTGTGACAATATCGAGATAACTGATATGAGTCACCCAGTTTAGTGTCTCTTGATGGTGCATACTTGGAAACAGACCTGCTGCAACAAACTGTGTCACTGACACTTTGTGAGAGGATCAAAGTGCTGTTTGAGAAGGTGATGCTGTAAGAAGTATTACAGGCTAAAGCTATATCAGCACATCCAGGAGGAATTTCTCTTGTCTGACACCTGTGCTTAACCTTACAGGAGGAATTTACCAGTGATCAGCTGGAGCTTGATACCTATAACCTGGGGAACAGGAAGCAAAGTTTTCACTTATCCTCCCCACTGTGACAAAGAGCAACTTCCAGCATGGAAGGCTAGTTCCCCAGCTCTGGGGTGCTGAGGTTTGTACCTGTGAAACCCACTTGTGCTGCAGCTCTGAGGGGAGCAGGATTTCATAAGCCATTTGAAGAAATGATTGACTAAAGCCATCTTTTCCGGAATTTGTCAGTCTGGAAAATTTTTGATAGAGAAGTTATTTTCAATGAGTTAGTCACTACCCTTCAGAAGAAGACAGCACTGGTGAATCACTCAGGTTTTCCCTGACCATAAAGAAGCCTATCAGGCATCTTGCTTTAACTGTGTAGTTTGGCATTCCTCAGTATTGTCAGCCATAACAAAGTCATTCTGTATTCAACTCCAGTGCTCCACATGGTGACTAGGAATTCATTCTCTGAGTACTGTAAATGTTTCACTGTTACTACCAAATACAAGAGTTTCCATTTCAGACTTGGTCATCCTGAATGAACACTTTAAAAACTTGTTATCAATTCTTATCAAGAAGTTCATAGGTAAATGTATTACTATAAAATTTTTTCACATATAAATGCCAAGAGAAATCATATTATCACAGAATACCCTGAGTTGGAAGGAACTCACAAGGATCATCAAGCCCAACTCTTGGCCCTGTGCAGGACACCCCAAGAATCACACATGTGCCTAAAAATGTTGTCCAAATGCTTCTTGAACTCTGTCAGGCTTGGTGTTATGCCCACTTCCCTGGGGAGCCTGTTCCAGTGCCCAACAACCCTCTGGGTGAAGAATCTTTTTCTGATATCCAACCTAAACCTCTCCTGACACAGGTTTATACTATTGCCTCAGTCCTGTCACTGGTTACCAGAAAGAAGAGTTAAAATATGTTAACCTTCTGCATAAATGAACTGGTTAGGAAAGAATGGATCACATACGTTAAATGCGGTGTCAGGAATTATTCAGTAATATACTGGTCCACAAACTTTGTCTCACATGTGAAAAAGAATCGTCACCTGCACTGTGATGTGTTTTTAGCAAATGCTGCGATGACAATACTTCATTGATGCCTTTTGAAAAAAATTGCATTGGGTATTATACAGGAAAAACATTGTTACACTGGAAATTTCTTCACACTGTGATTTCTTCAGCCTTTTCCAATTCTAGAAGATTTGGTGTTGTAGTAATAGGTCACAGATGACTGTGAGATTGTTCTTAAGCCAATGCCATCAGTGATCTAACCAGGGCAGTCTGAGAATGTGACTGAAGGGAAGCTTGCAGGCAGCAGCAGGAAAGAGACACACTTTTGGGCATGTGAATCCTTCTCCAAGTCTGGAAAACAAGCCCTGTCTTCTCACAGTTTCATTTTGACTTGTAGGGAATTAATGACTACTCCATCATACTGGCCACTTCCAAATGTTTCCTTAATTTTGCTAAGAGAGATTTTCTAATAGAATGCTTCCCCATGCTCTGGCTATTCCTCCCTGCTTACCCCCATTTCTGTAATCAAAGGGCAACATTTTCAATAACTGCAGTGAAGCAGGCAACCTG
>JAWWES010000168.1:6164386-6220223 GCA_035583135.1 Lophotriccus pileatus | reverse complement strand
GCATAGAGGACAGGATCTTCTGCAAGGATTACACTCCTGTTTGAATTCAGTACTTATGTGTTACTATGCATGCTCGACAATATGTGGCAATGTATTACACTGCCAGAGCCGTTTTAAAATTCCATCATAGGAAGAAATTTCATAATATTGTAGGTTATCAAGTCATGCATGTTGTACATTCCAAACATGTGTCTAACTTCATTCAGTGTGGCAGTAATACCATACTGTGCATGTTACAGTGCAACCATGACAGCCCTAATACAACCAGATCAAAAGCTGAGCAGCTGTATTAATAACTTAAAGGAAAATAAGTAGAAGATAATTAAATTCCAATTATAATTTCTGTACATGTATATGCTGCATGTTATTTTTCTTTTCGTCCTGTTCAGCATGAAACATGTAAGAAGAGGAAGAAATCACTGCTTCTATTTTTAATCTATAACTGCTCATTCCTGTGTTTTAAAAAAGGTAGAACAGGCTTGGCATCTGCTTTGCTTTTCCAGTGCCCCAGGCTTTGGCCCCAGGCTTGAGGTGATGGCTGAGTGCCTTGATGTTGTTAGCTGTGCCTTACAACAAGCTGCACAGCCTGTTTTTGATAATCCCACCTAGATTTGTCTCTGAGCCCTCGTCCTGTTCATGCAGCCCTTAATTCAAAAGGGCAGGAGTATGAAGCTTCTTCCTTAAAAACGTCCCAGTGTTACCTAGGAAAGTTATATGTATTCAATCCAGCTGGAGAGTTCAAACCAGAGGTGTAAATCACAAGGTTTGCCTGAAAACTGCAAACAGAATGAATCCCACACTGAAACCTCAAGGTAAATTTGACCCTTTGGTTCCTGTTAGGAGCATGGAGACATAGTTCCCCTCACATTATCCTTCCTCCTTCCTCCATTTTCTGGTGGAAATTATTGAGAACATTATAAAAATCAGATTATTTGAATAATTTTCCGTGGTTTCTACTGAAAGGTTTTAATGTTCCTACTTTTCCAAGAAAACATTTCTGCAAATAAAATAAATATATCTTTAAAAATATTGAATTCTAATAGTAATGTTAATAGGATTTTAGTCTAGAATCACATGGTATTTATAGAACTTACAATTATTAAATTTTGCTGCAGGATAAAGTACTCCCTAGTACTGTGTCAGCAGCTCCATGCTGTTGCCTAGTGAGTATAACTCAGCCTATTAAACAGGGAGAAGTGTAACCTTAAAGAGGATGGTGAACATGGGCCCCTAAATGGCCTCACCTTTGGTGCCTTGGAGGCTGCATTGAGCAGCTCAGGCTATATCAAACCTTCTCAGGGAAACCTGTAAATAACCTGGGACTTAGGGAGTTTTTGACAAATGGGGATGACATTTGGGATCGGGTTTCTCCTCTCCCTTCTCCTAAATACATTTGAGTATTTATATAATAAAAAAGAGCAGAGAATGGGTATGTAAAAACAGGCAAAACAGGCAGCAAGAGATGTAAGAAAACAAGGCAGATTATAGGTTATAACTTCTGCTCCTGACTGCTGTCCTTGAGTTAGGCATTCTTAAGGTTTGTGCCCATTTTTTGGTGACTTGAGTTTTGCATTTCTGGAGCGGAGAAGCTGTGATAGGCCTGTCACCACGCAGGGCCTGTGCCACTCTAATTAAAGCATATGCCTCAATTATACCAGGTTCCTCCGTTCCCCAGCTATAAAAAGACAGACACTACTTTTTCACTTTTCGGCTATGTTGCAAAACTAATTATGGACTGTGAGGTGCTCACATGCATTTTTATGCATCTCACCAACCTACCATTAACGGGAGCACTTACAGGCAGTGGTGCCCTTGCTTATTTCCTTTAAAGTTCCTAACTGTTGGAAGAGGTTTCCAAGGCCCTAGTGATTTTAGACTTGATAAATTCCCACTGCTATGTCAGAGCTCAGGCAATGGTAGCTTTGCATGCTACCTCCTTTAGCAGTTCTGCATGTCTCTGCAGAGGACACTGGGAACCAAAAAAATAGCAGAGGTTTCATGAAATGAGATATACCATTTCAGGTTCTGAAGCACAGAAAAGGATAGATTACCACTATTTAATTAAAGTCTCTCTTTTTTTTTCTCTCCCCTCATAGCCGAGGAGAATTAGTTATATTTAAACAAAAAAAAAAATAAAATCTTCCTAGTTATTTTCAAATCTTTCCTGGAATTAATGGAATTATACTGCTATAGTGCAAGATAATTTTTACTGTACGTCATTCTAATATTTGATAATGTGGGGATTTAAATTTTGCAAGGATTTATTTTAGAGGAAGTTCACTCAGCTAAGACAAGGATGATTTAAATGTACTAGGTATATGTGTTAAGTCTAAATGAATTAAAAAATGCTTTAAGTAGTGCTATCTACTTTTTGGGATATACATTAATTAAATTGTTCATCTGCTTTGAGAAATATGAAAAAAGATTTGAGTGATAAGTTATTAATTCAGCTGAGGTACATGTCAAGGATACAAATATTATGCAAATCCCATACTAAAAAAATTTGAGATGGTAATCTGTTTGGGAATGACAGTAAATCTAAAGTATGAAAAATTCATTAAGTTAGCTTTACCTTTTTTATTATTACATCATAGAATTATTTTCAGTTATATCTAAGAGAAATATATGCAAACTTTTTCAAAATATTTGATTTTAATTGAATTTGCATGTGACTAGAAGAGAGCCACTTGCTTTCTCATTACACACTTTAAGACGAATAGAAAAGATATGACTGGAAAATTCTATTTTCATGTCATCTTAAATCAAAGAAATGAACTCTGATAAAGTAGGTATTTATTAATGCCTCAACCAATCTATATCTACAGAAATATGATTAAGTAAAGTGTGTGGAAAATGGGAATGGCCTATCTTTTACAATTATTCTTTCAATACATCAATGTCAGGCTATATTTCATGTTTTAGGTTAATTTGAAAATTGCATCATTTTCTCACTGTGATTTCATTTTTTTTTTTTTGCATTTCATTGTCTTTGCTTCTTTTCTTCATGGTTTTCTTAAAAAATGAAAGCCAACAGAGCTAGGTGTGCAAAAAAATGAGTCTGATTTCACTTAATGGGAAAGAACACTAAGAATTCTGAAGCTTGGTTTCACTACAGTGAAGGAATATGAGAAAGCTGACGTGTTTGCTTGTAGTCAGACAGGCATCTCGCCCCACAGAACAGCCCTGAATACAACCACTTTGTGCTGCACTTCGTAGGGACTGAAGAAATAAGAAGCCTTCCTGCAGACTGAGCTGCAGAGAACCACTATGATTTTCAGCTCAGGGAGTTTATGTTCTCATTTTAACTTAAGAGTTTTGCTGAGCATCTCGGCAACCTCTCTATGAAGACAGCATTCAAAGCAAAGCATCCAGCAGACAGCATATCCTCTGTCTCCACTTCAGAGCCTGAAGATCTTTAGACATGGATTTTTGGAATCTGTGTGTTGTGGGTTTTTTTCCTCTCCTGTTTCCATTATCCTTGTGTCACAAGTGCTGTTCTGTAAGGCAGGTCACTGCAGGCCACATAAGAAGGATCCTCCAGACACAGCTTTGTGTTGTGCCAGTCATTCCAAGATACCTCAGAATGTGGGGAGCTGGAGCCAAAGGACAAGCTTTTCACTCCATGTGCACTTCAGAACAAATCCAGTTAGTGTCTTTGAGAAGAACAGACACATAACTTTCTCTTGCCACAATGCCCTCAGTAAGTCAAGAACAGAGGCCTGCCCCTGTAGGCAGGCAATGTAGTTATCTCTCTGAAGACCCAACATCTCCACTGTCATAATTTCTATCCTATAAATAGGATGGAGTGATTAACTGAAACTGCCTTTCTAATGGGTTAGCTGCATACCATCCTCAGTTATCTGAGTGCATTTACAGGATATAATTGTTCTTACTGAGTAATTTAAGACTTCATTGATAAATTATTCTGTGTGAAGAGCCTTTAAAAAAAACCCCTCTATTCAGTAAAGATAAACTTCATTCCTAAACTTATTTTTAAACATATGCTTAAATCCTACAGATTTTACTGGTTTTGAATACTTTTCACAGATCTTCAATTCACAACTATAGTGGTTTGCTGTCTGGGCCTAAGAGTGAATCTAATGAACTATCCTGTAACTACTGAGATAGAAATAATGTCTTAATTTGTTCCAAACTAAATTGATGAACTGGGGAGATGGTCTGAATTGAGCTAATGAAAATTACTGGAGACACGATTGAAAAGCTGGAGTACTTGTCCTGTTTGTGTGTGTCCATGTCAGAAACTGTTTTCACAGGAAAAACAGAAATGAGGCACTCTGAAAGTGAAACTTCTGTAGAAAGTTAATATAAGTAGTTTTTAACTCTCTCATCTGTTATTAAGAAGAGGAAAGTGTGAGTACAAATTTGGCTCTGAAGGGTTGCTAGATGGTGTGGAAGTTCAAAGACAAAAGTTACTTGAAGTTTAAGTTTCTCCTTGCAAATTAAACTGTTCCTCTGAAATTTTGGTTTCTTGAATTGTTACTGCTTTTTTTTTCAATTCTTCTACGATTTGTCACTTTGTAGAAAATACAAAGTTCTGTATAGACTTAACAGTAAAAAGAAGTCTGCCCTGGCTCTTCTTTCCCAGTTATTGTGGGCTGCCTTGTATAATTTTGGTTGATACTGGGAGGCAGGGGTTGCATATGTGTGTGTGTGTGTGTAGGACTGGAAATGCCTGAAAGCCAGAGAAAATAACTGATCTGCACGATCTGATACGTAAAAGCGAAAATGTCATAACCTGCAAGACATGAGTTCACAAGCAAGGTGCCGCAGACAGATTTGTTTCTGCTCTTCTACCAATATACTCCACCTTGTCAGAGTTTACAAGTTGCCACCTTTGGTATTCTGCTTCCAAAATCTGTGGAAAGGGAAGCCTGGTGAGGGTGGGATGATTTCTGAACGCTAAAGCTTTAAGGGAGAGCACGTTAGCACGAAGCTGACTTAAACCTCTCCCTCTGCAGGGAAGGCAGAGGTGCTTCAGAACTGCTGACAAGCTTGGGAAGAGCAATGAAATGTAAATTGCCCTATATAGGAATAGATGTTTGGAGGGCACCTGTTTTCTCAAAAGGAAATGAAGAGGGAGCTTCTGCTGGGAAATATAAGAGTTTTGATGTTAAGTGAAGGTGGTAAAAACGGAAGGACAGGTAGGTCAGGCTGACAAGGGGATGCCTCACAGAGGGTGGTGTCACAAGCCTATCTAACTAACCGTTCAATCTCTAAAACTGGGCAGTAGTTGCCTGAAGTGAGGACCAAAGCTTTTAATGGATGTCCATTGGTACCTGTCATGTCAAACCCAATAATTTTTTCACAACATGTAATTGATTTTGACTAGATCTCCATTTTTTGTGAAACACTAAGACTGAAAATAAACCAAAGTAAACCAGAGGTTAATGGTGGTGCAGTGTGCAGTACCCTTACAGTGCAATCTAATCCAGGTGGGGCAACCTTGCTGACTTCAAAGAAAACTCTTGGTGAACATCACACAGATCAAAAAAGATGAGAAAATAAGCCCTTGTGGTTTCAAGGCTAAATGCTAGCTTGTTGTAAGAAAGGGAGGCTAAATTACATGTTAAGTGTTCACTATCTCTAGCCAAACGTGAGCTCGAAGAAAATGAAGCAACAAATCCATTCTAATGCATAAAATTATTTCTACCATTTGCCAGTTACCTCTTGCTTCCATTCTGACATAAGCTGAAAGATACATTTAATTATCTCCATATACCACTAATAATGAAAATTTCAAATAGATCCAAGAGAATTTGCAAGGAAGGAAGCTGGTTCTTAAAGTTTACTAATCAAAATATTTTAATCCAGAATGTCTTGCCTGTTAACTATTCTCCCCTAGTGTGTTAAAATGAAAATGTCAATTTAAAGTGAATCTGTGTGCAAATTAATGGATTGGCCTTTAACTCTACCTTGAGTTATGAGGGCTGCACGCGAACTTAGAGCTTCACTAAAATATGAAGAGATACTGTGTCTTCTAACCCCATTCAATTATCTGTTCATGTACAGGGACTGAGAGCAATCAGTATGTCAGGGCCCTGAGGGCACTAACAGCCCTTACTGGCCCTGATTGCCTACCAGGGTTTCCCCTCCACCTTTCCATGGCCCAGCTCCCCGTTTCAGCCTGACTCAGGGAGCTTGGCCCATCCCTAGGGAGCTGGCTGATGCCAGGTCTGCCCCCCAGGTCCCAATCTGTCCCACTCACTGGCTGGAGTGGTGGGATGGGACCTGGCTGACCAGGTCCTGCCCAGAAGTTCCAGGATCTCCTGCTGCCCCTGATGCTGCTCCTGACGCTGCTCCTGATGTCCCAGCCTGCAGGGAGCAGCCCTTGTGCCCTGCTGACACAGCCTTAATAAAGGATAAAGTACTGCAGAGTGGCCATTCTGCACCAAAAAAGCTAATTAGACATGATGCTGAACTGACATGATACTAGAGTTTTTTGGGCCCTACTAACAGTTCCTCACCTTCCCTTGGCACTGAATGTCATTCTCAGTGCAGGAATTTTGCGTTGTGTAAAGCAGCTGTCTGTGATATCATGTATTCTGAGCACAGCACTCTGAGGAGAGAAAATAAGCACCTGGGTAGTGCTGAAAAAAGATGGAGAGGGTCACAGCATCAGGAAAAAAAGATGTTCTTCCCAGCCTGTGCAAGCACTTAAGAGTTTTGTGGATGTATTCATTGTATGTACATGAGGTGTTCTGAACTGACTTCCTTGCTGCTCAGGCTTAGCACAGATCATACACAAAATGGGTAATGAAAGGACACTTCTACAAATCTGAATCTACTTTTAGTGTAAGTTTGCTCTACAATTTTGTTTTTGGGGAAGCTGAAATCAAAAATAGGATGGTCCAAATAAAATCATGTACTTGAAATGCAAAAAGGTAATGACAAACTCTGTGCTGCATTAGCACGTCTCTCCTGCCACTTCAGAGCTTTTCTCTGAGGTAGGTTTGTTGTTTTTTTTTTTATTTAATCGATGTCTCTTGATAGATTTTGCCATCTGCTGTGGAATTTGTCTCAGGTGAGATTGCAGCAGGAATGGTGTCCTGCTATACATGTGTGTATGCCCTGGGAAACTCAGGAGGGGCTCATCCTGCTCAGGACTCCAGTGTAAAGAATGTAGAAGCTGGAGAAGCACATCTGCCATTTTCACTGTAAACAGGTGTCAAAGGAGCACTCTGCCCCTAGATTTTGACCACTTCAGTACAGACCACTAAAGTAATTGTTAGTGAACAGTGTATTGCCATTGACCCAAACTCTATCTGTTCATTTAAAAGTTCTAGTGATTGGAACAGGCCACCCAGGGAAGTGGTAGAATCACACACCCCTGAGGAGATTTAAAAGCTATGTAGATGTGGCACTTAGAGATGTGGTGGTTCAGTGGTGGACTTGGCAGTGCTGGGTGATTGGTTGGACTTGATGATCTGGAGGGTCTTTTCCAACCTAACTGATTCTGTGATCTCTGGATATCAAATCCACGCTTGATGAAATCCCTAGTGTGCCTTTCCTCTCTCTCTTTCTTTTTCTTTTCTTTCTTTCTCTCTCTCTTTCTGATCCTTTCTGGCTTCTCATCCTACTAAAAAGTAATACAAGAATTATTACCTAAGCTGGACTTTTCAAAAGCAATTATTTTCTGTGTGCATCTCCTTTTAAGTTCAGTGCCAATTCACATCCAATGGGATTATGAATCTATTTCTCCTTTTTTTTTTTTTTTATACGAGTTACACAGTGATTTTCCTCATTTTGTTTGAAAGTTATTTTTTCTTTTGAGTAGCTACTTTTCCTGGGTATCCTTGTGATTCTAAAGCCAATGATCAAGTGTGTTTCTGTTGAAATTTCTCCATGTGTTTTGTTTCTCTACAGACAATCTTGTCATATTATATCATGCATCCCCTCAGGTCGGGGAACTGTGAGAATACTTCATGTGTGAGAACACTTCATTTTTCCTGGCAAAAAGCAGCTTCATTTCCAGAGTTGTCTGATGCTGAAATCCTGTTACCTTTCAAAGTGACTTGGTTACTATTAAGTGGTGCCACTAAATACATAAAGTTGGAATGGGTCACATAGAAAAGGAAATCTCGGTAAATTTCAAAGGGAAGCAGCCAAGGCAAAGAGATTACTTCACCACTGGCAATATGCTGTTAATGAATAGGGTGCAAAGGTGTGGAGTCGTACTGCTTTGACTGTCCTTGCACAGTCACTCCATTTTAATTGCAAGTTAAATGGAAAAATAGAATCATGGACATTAAGGTTAATCCTAAAAAATACAGTTATTAAATGTGTCAAAATAGATGAACCCTAAATCTTCAATACTGCAAAATTACCTCATTTTATAATTTAGAATCTCCCTGGTTTCCAAATACAAAAGAAATTGAAATAATAGAGGGAAGAAGAATGAGAAAGACCATAAAATTAATGATAATAAGAGAGTGTCATTCCAGAAGTGTGAAAAGGAGGACTGCTTTCACCCTTTGCTTCTCAAACCATGCTACAAAGCAAATTGCATGTTTGTATGAGGAGAAATGTTGGGGGTTTAGTGGTTCTTTTTTTGGGGAGGGAGGGAAACATGGGAGAGAAGGCAAGCTCTTCTGTTTCCTCTCAGGGATGCAAGTGACAGTTTCATAACTGACTGCTCTGTAAAATTTGCTGACTGCAGAACATGCTGAGATGCTGTTGGTATCTCACCCTTTCAGGGCCAACCTCGCTGCCTCACCTCCCCAGTGAACCTCTGGGGATCCAGTGACATGGGGTTACTTCCACCACTTCTCTCAGGCTACTCCAGGAACATTTCAGTGTTTCTCAGTATCTTAATTGCTGATGCTACACCCAAGTTCATGCAAAATCAGCTACCTTCCTTTCTTCAGAGACAGTTCTGGAATATTGCCACTGGGACACTTAAGCCATGTGGATCTGCTAATGAAGAATTTATGCTGTTGCTGTGCATTATCCACCTACCTTACAAATAAACACAACCCTATAATCTTGAAGTTGCTAGGCAGTTTACCAACCCAGTACCACATCTACTCAGGAGCTACACAGAAAGAAAAGAGCTTTAAAATAAACAAAAGACTATGAGGAAGCTGAAGGGAAGGTGAAGAAAGAAGACAGAAATCCACTTTAGAAAATGCAGACTCTGCGATCAAGTGTATCATCCAGGTGTCTACAGCATCAGCAGGGGAACATGTGATTGTGCAGTGTGTGATAACAGTTCTTTTCCTGTGATGCTCATTCTCTGTCAGATGTGTTTGTGCCTCCCTATTATATTTAGACGTGCACTGGAGGCAGTTTTAGGGCCACTTCAGTGAGTATGTTTTCTCTCTTAAAGAATGCACAGAGGGTAGTGTAAGATGAGCACTAAATATAGAAGTGCTTTAATGCTTTAAGCCCGTAAAAAAATGAGTCAACAGAACTCCCTCCTCTTAGCAGACTTTCCTTCTAACTTGTTTTACCTTGCACGTGCTACATGTGAAACCCACCTAGAGAGGAAAAGGATTGTTTTCTGCAGCTTGTTTCGTTCTTTCTCATGGAATCACATGTGTGAGGTGTGTGTGGTGAGCTGCCCAGAGTTATACCTGGTTATGTTTATATTCAGAATAAATAACGTTATTCAGTACATACTTGCCCATGGGCAGGAAAAAAAGTAGCACTTTTAGACAGCCTGTGAGTGATTCAGTAAACAGTGTGTCAGAGTCACTTGGATGCCTTCTCAAATTTTCAGTTTTGTTGCTTATAATTTAAATAATTGGATAGTTTTTAGATGAAATCAGACTTGTGAATTGACTTGTCCTAAATGGCAAGCTCACTTTAGGACTCTGTTAACTTGATTTTGGGTACTCAATCTGCCACCCTAACAGGGCCTGACTTCAATTTTTTGGAAGGAAGTATGACTTTGAAATCATTTAGGGTACTTATCTCTGACCATCCTGACTCATAACTTTTGAAGCAAAACTCTCTGAAAAGAAGGATAGTATCCTTTTGTGTGTGGGCTGATTTAGCACTGAAAGGTTTCCTGAAAAAGCAACTTTTGAGAAGAACAAAAGTGGCTGGATGAAGATGAAGAAAGTGAGCATCTACTGCTATAGATACTTGTTTGGTTTTAAAATTATCTGTATATTAATGAAAAAAGTATTACTGTTATAGATAGGATGCAAAGCCTTTTATATGTTATTTCATAATAAAGTCTTAGCACTGAATGAACTGTTTTTTGTGGTTTTTCCCAAGAATGTTGGTACTCTCTATATATTGAATAAGGTGAAGGATTTGGAAAAGGAGCTGGTAAATGAAAAACCATGCTGAGCTACCAAAAGGAATGGGTCAGGGGGGCTCTGCAGAAACCTGGAGGGAAAATAATCTGTTTTCATTCCATTAGGAAGGCTACAGCCAGGCAAAAATTGAGGATGTGGATATAGAACTGAGGTAATTGCTGATGGAGAGATTTCTATCTGCTTTCTCCAAGAAGAAAGGTGATAGCTCACTCATATTTTACCCATCAAATTTTGGGGGAGGACGAGTACCTTCAAATCTTTGTTGAGAAGGTCACTGTCATGTATTTCTTTTACAGAGAGGAATAATAGGATGGTAATTTGCTTGTACTGCTGTTCTAGTACCTTTTCTGACATACATCTCAAGTTATCTCTTTAATTATTTCATATGGCTGTTTGTACTATTTACAAGATACTATTTCCAAACTACAGCAAGAGGATATGCATGAAATCTGAGCTCCAGTAGGAATTCTTTCCCTGACTTTACAGTAGAGTCAGGATCTAATCCTGAGCACTACTCATTTCTACCTGCATAAGATGTTCTGCATAAGGTCCCAGTAGAGGGAAGTTTATTGTTAAATTAGCATTTACTGCAAGATTCTATGCTCAGTGAAGTATAGACATGAAAGGTTTTCATTATTTTTAAGTGATTCCTTTCTTCCCCATGATCATAAATAACTCTCTAGGGTGCTCAAAACCAAAGTCTGCTGTTTTCTTTCTATCATTTCTGTACACACTTTTGTTTCACTTTACTGCATACATATTTATTTTATTGCTGGGGTTGTTCAGAAGAGTTATCGTAATGTAGATCAGATGGTTGATTAAACCACAGCTGGCTTTTAAAACTACTTATAAAACCTCAGCATGCTTTTAAAAAGAAAACACATGTAGAGTTCCATGAATTCTCAAAGTGGATAGACACAATGCAGTATGGGGCACTGTTCTTTTGTTCTTCTGAGTTAACTTTCATAGTGTTTGGGTAGCAGCTTCTATATGAATGGAAAATATTCAATGTTGGATGATATATATGGCTTATGTCCCATTCACTGCTCCTTTCGAAAAAATTTTACTGCAGAAAATGGGAGAGGAGATGTTGGGTAGGAAGGGCGGTGGATTTGAGGATGTTAATAATTGGTTGCCTGGCAAGCAAGGTTGTGTTTTCTGATGTTGTGATAAACTGCTACTTTTTAGATGCCAGATTTGGCCCGAGTATCTGAGTGGGGAATTTCATCCCTATAGTTCACATAATCAACTGTGAAAACCTCCAGCTGTCAGTTGTTTTCTGCTTCCATGCCCATCACAAGAAAGATGCCATCACTAGTCAGAAATCTTCTTCCAGATGGTGTACGTAGCTTTAATTCAGAGTTTGCCTGATGAAAGGAGTAGTGAACGATTAAGCATTCACTGAGGTAGGAGGTAGCTTGTGACTACTGCTTTCTTAGAGTAAATAGAGCAAGGTGCTTAATCAAGCAATGAAGGGCCAGGAACATGTAGCTACATAAATCTCAAATGTCATGGTACCACAGACATTGCTAATGCAGTCTCGTCACTGGAGCCTGTCACTTCACCGGAGCCCATCGTGTGAAATCCTCACTCTGATTCTCTGCTAGGGAGCCACGGGAAGGCTCAGGCATTGCAAAAGCCTGTATGCCTCATTTATCCCTGAGATTAATTCTAGTGACTTCAGTGAGACTAACTAAAGAATATCCATAATTTTAGAATTTGGGTGTGCATTATGAATTGCCTTTCAGTGTTTGTGACAACTGGTGCAGAATTCAGAGATTTGTGCGTGTGTGTGTGATTTAATCTTCCTCAGGCAAGAACAAAGGGAGGTTGTTGTGGCCTGTTGGATTTTTTCAGAAAACAGTACACTTTATATGTTGTTCCTGATACATATGTATTCTGAATGTTTAGAGAAATGAGTATTCACAAGGAAAAATTAAATAAAATAGTAAGTTAAAAGGAAGATCTCTGCTGTAAAGATGTCATAAACTTAGGGTTGATAAATCTTCATGAAAAAGCTTTTAGTCAGGTTATAGGTGCTCAGTTTTGCCATTGTTTCTTTAGCTCTGCTCCCAGAAGAATAGCTCACTTACCATGAAAGAGTGATGCCTTTCTGTCCCTCTTCCCTTGCATAGTTTGACTGCCAAGTAACCTATTCTTTGCAAAGAGAAAGACTGGAAGAGTATAGCTATATATCCTTCTGCAGTAACCTGAGCAAGGTTCTCTACAAAGCCTTGGCAGCAGCCCTCGTGCTCTGAAGGGCTGTAACTAAAGAAAGAAAATCTGTCATGTAAACAATTAGGGCCTCCATAGTATCTGGAATTATACTTGCTGACCATCTAACCAAATCTTAGCCAAATGCTCTGTATAACCTTTGAAATTTCTACTCTCATTTATGTCAGTTCAGTTGTTTCACCTACTTCTTTCAGCTCTAAGTTCCCTAGACTAGGAGAAAAGCTAGAAAAGCTATAGATACATATATAGCTGCAAATTGTAGGAACAATATGTCCTTTTCCACAAGTCAGCTCAAACTTCAGCTGCAGCTTCTAATGTTTTCCCCCTACAGAGGCAGTGGGGAGGTCTGATTATGTAGCCAATGATATGGCCTTACCTTAATTTTGGCAAGCTCTACAATTTAACCTGTAATCCTAAAATCCAGGCCTTCCAGCACTACAGTTATGACCCAGTAATTCCTCCCCTCTATACAGATGATACTTTGTCCTCTGTAACCGGACTCTTGGAATCGTGAAAGGTAAAACTGTGTGAGACAGGTTACATCCTCTAACAAGACTTTGGAAGAGGCCAGACAAATCATTGGTGAGAAAAGAGCCAGTGTACAGTGGCAACTGTACCCCAACATGTTCACATTTTAGGTTGAGTTAGGATGCTTGTTGGGTATGGTATGCCAGTGGTGCTTGGTACGTCCTGGGAAGAGTTCTGGGAACAGTTATAGGAGCCCCTATGTAAATAGCAGCAAAAAAGTCCTCTTACTGCTTAAGTACAAGACCAAGGCAAACTAACATGAGACCTGGGTAAACAGATTGTACACAGAGGGAAGCTGTAAAACTCTGAAATACCCTGTTTGGTGGAGGAAGGATGCCTGATGGCTGTGATCTAGTGGGGATTAAAGGCTAAAAATGGCTTGAGGCTTTTCACATAAGCACGGTATGCTCAGAGGGAAGAATACTTTCAAGTTGGGTTCCAAATATTGAAACTTCATTTAAAGAGTAGGATTGTTCAGAAATTTTGATGAATCCATAAGCTATTGAATTGCTTTCTGTGACCTCTGCTAGAAAAAAAGAGACAAAGTAAGCATTCCCAAAACTGTTTAATAATTAAATGCGTGTTTGAAGTGATTTTTTTCCCCTGCCTGGCTAAATACATGTTTAAATTGAAAGTTATATAACCCTGTAGAAAAAAGGCTATGGTACAGTCTAATCCTGAATTATGTGCAGAATGGTTACAACCAAGATCCCCTTAATACAGCTATTTTAGTCTTAGGTTTGCGTGAGTGTTCTTTGCTCATCTTCAAGAATTGCTGCCTATGAACTGTAAAACACTAGAGCAGTATTTTTTTTGTGTGTTTGCAGCTCCCACTGACAATTTTGGATGGTATAACTGAAGGACAGGCTTGGCTGACCGGGATCACAATTTGGCTTTGCTTTATGTGCAGTGTGTCTGTTACTGTGAGCTCTCTGAGATCCTTGTTTGATAGAGATTTCTGGGAAAAAAAAGAATTGGCAGAGGAGGGTGAGAAGAAAGGGGAATGGGGACATGTGGAACGGGGACTGTTACAAGACACTTCTACTAAGCAGGAAACAGGAATTTAGGATTGTGTCTAGCCTTTCTCAGCATGCAGCTGATGAGTGGAGGAAAATGTTCTTCATACCCTGTTGTTCTGGGGCTTTTGCACCAGGGAAACATGCACGACACAGGGGCAAAAGACAAAGCTCAAGAAAATGCAGCATTGATGGGCAGGGGAAGAGCCAGTGTAGGAAGCAGGTTTTCAATTTCATAAGGACTCTTATTTCCATTTTGAAGCAGAATATCCCTTGCTTGACTGGAAACATTTTGTTTTGATAAAAATCATGATTTTTCCTTCCTATTTTCAGTTTTCAAGACATTAAAAAATATAGCAATAGAAGGGCATTTCAAATGAGAGATCAAAACATCTTATTCTGGAACTTCAGCCTTCTCAAAACACTGATTTTGAAACAATTTTTTTTTCTTTTAAATTCTCTAACTGGAATGGTGACATTTTTGCTATGTGGGTTTCTTCTTTGTTCTTTTGCCCGCTTTAATTTCTTTTCTTTGGTTGTTTATTTGTATGGGGTTTTTTTTTGTAGAGAAATATCCATCCTGAAAAAGCTCCCTTGGAAACTGTGATGGCCCTGCTCCTGGGTTCTGCAAACTTCATGTGGTACATACACATATAAACAAGTCTCTGAATTGCCATTTTCTTAAACTGCTCCCAAACCCCCAATAAATGTTAGCTGATGCTTCCGTGATATTACAAGATTCATCCTGTTTCTGGCTATGCCTGTGGAGTTACAAGGTAATCACTTGCACAGAACAGTCTTTGTTACTTTTGGAGCCAAGCTTTGAGCGCTTGTACCACCAACTCAGGACCAGCAGAGCTGCACCACAAACCACTGCTCTTCGAAGCATTTGACTTTTTTTTTGCTGCTGACCCTTCCCAAGTTTTACTGAGTATCATTCTCATAGTTACCCAGTTGTTCCAAGCAGAATTAGGCATATGATGTCTTCAACTTTTCTGAAAACATTTGTTAATATTTTATCTCTATCCTACACGATTGTACATAACTGTACAGCCCAGTTTTGAAAATAAACCTATTTAAATATGTGGTTATAAAAATATTTTTTAAAAAGTAAGAAAAACACTGGCTGCATCTGTTCTCCACTGTACAATGAGTACCATTCCTGTTGTGCTGAAGCTGAAGGCTAATTAATTTCTGTTTCATCCTTACTGTGGTAAATCTGAAGGATTAAAGACCCATGACTTTTCATCATCTTTTATCTGTGAAATGGATCATTACACGTGCACTTTTATTTTTTCTGTAAATTTGACTAAGAATAGTCAGAAAAAATCATGCAACAAAAGGTGATATTGTGACTTTGGAGAAGATGAATATCCACTGATCTGCATGAGCCTGCAAATCTCTCTATTCTAAAGAGCCTTGCATTTGCAAATCAATTTATTTGGTACATCTCCACATCAATAACTGGTTGTTCACCTGATGCAAAAACCTATGTGTTTAAACAAGTATAACACTAGATTAATATCAGATATGTTTTCTGTATTAAAAAAAAATGGAAACAAAAATCAACTTGTGTTTCTCTTTTATGGCCACAGTCCTAAAAAAGAGATATGGCCCTTAACATTGATGGTTTGGGTTTGAATTCATACATCGAGGCAGAGACTTGGTTTGTTTCTGTTGCTCCTCAAACTGTTAACTCAAAAATTTTGTTAACCACTGTAAATATTTTAAATGCTTTCCTGAGCTCTTGCTCAATACCATTGCTTCTCTAAACCCTGCAACTTGCCAGAACAGGGATTTCAGAAATACTAGCTAAAGCATCTTGACAAGCTAAACAGTTTTTAGAACTGGAGTAGGTGGACTTAGCTGAGTTCCTGCCAGCTCCAGTGTCTGCACACTGTCGAAGGAGATAAGCAGTGCTACACCGAGTGGATTAAGGCTGGTGCCAGGAATCTGCAGATTCTGGACCTGGTCTCATTTCTGCTATTAGGAGCGCTGCGATTTAAGCAAGTCACATCCCTTTTGCCCGAGTCTGTTCTGCTGTCTGTGAATTAGGGACAATATTTACCTATTTCTTTCAAAGAAGGAAATTTCTTATCCTCAGTTTTTGAGGGTTTAAGCCCTAAGGACTATGACCTGCACCTATGCAGCTGCATTTAGCAGACTATGAATTGCTCATGGCCTGGTTCTGAGCAATGCAACTTTTTAGGAAGTTTTTTTTTCAGTTTGAGGTCAGAATAGTTTTGAACTGCAAAAAATCTGGCAGGTTTTGTCAGGTTTCAATATTTTATACTTTTATCATGCTTTCAATAAACAACTGATTTTAAAAAAAAACAGTGTCTTCTTGTCTCTCTTCTACACATACTGTTATTGGCATTAACATCTCTGAAACAGAGAACTTGAAAATTCCTTGTGGTGATCTTATGATTCCAGTTGCATCTCAGTTATACAACATAAATGCCTAAAAATACAAATTCTCCAATTTTTCTTTCTTGGGCAAACTTGAGAACAACAGCAATGAACAATTAGCATTTTTAAAATGCAGAATTTCAAACACTTGTAACCATCCTACTTTTTAACTCTCTCTTTGTCAAAACACTAGCATGCATATCAACATACATCCTACATTCCTCAATTTTAAAATATGTTTCTGTATCCTACTTCTGTGTAAAACTAATTCATCATTATCTGACACATTTTTGTATTCTTACCACTACCCAGACCCTAAAAAGAGCTTGAAGATTCTTACAAACAGATGCAATCAATTTCTTGGCTTTAAAACTTGGAGCATACGCTGGCTCTTTCTGGATGTCAGAGTAAGCAACTTGATATACAGCTCATGTTTCTTCATAGCTTTGAACTATCCCAAGCTATCTTTTGGGTTTCAGTGAACCATACACATTCCTTAAAGTCTGTGGCGTGTTACTCTCAAATTCTATATGTATTATCCAAGGTCTTCTTTCTGTAATCTCTTCTCAGTTTCAGAAATATTTCCTTCTCTATTTTCACTTCTTCAAGATATTCTATTTTCACTACTTCAAGATAGTCATATTCAAAACAGAGCAACCCTTTGAATTCTTCCTAGTCCTCCAGCTGTTTGTAGGTAAAGAATAAACCATGGTTTGAATGCGACCAACTGCTTTCTACCTTTATCAGATTTTCAACTTACTTCACACCTTCACAGAAGTTGCCAAAGAGGCTCAAAGGAATCACAGATAAGGATAAATGGTAGCTGTCAATCAGGTAGCTACATTTCAGAGAATATTAGGTACATAATCACTGTAAATCTCGTTGTAAATATTCTTTCAGGAAAGAATGTTACAGAAATATTCACAAAAACAGATTAGTTCAAACTCAGGGTAAAATGAGAGAAAGATGCCAATGGGGTATTATGAATAAGGGGGTTTTTTAAGTGTATATATAAAGTTAGACATTCATAAAAAGAGCAGTTTTCATTGCACCATGCCTAGATAATAATGTAGCAGAAGCTACATATACTGTAACAAAGTCAGAAAATCGCCTTCTAAAATGACTAGTCATTTTGGAAAATGCTGGCCCAGTTAAGAGCTGGAAATTCACATTGTTCTTTCTTACCCTTATTACCCCCCTGCTCTAATTTAAGGCCACTTTTAAATACTCCTCTCTAGAAGGATCACCTGCTTAGGAAGTGCCAAAGGCTGAGCACTTTGAGATTTCAAACATCCAGTATGAACCAGAGCTAGATTTCTAGCTCACAGAAATCCTCTCTGCGCCCTGTAGCTGTCTGGTGATGTTTAACAAGCAATTCTTCAAAAAGGATTTGCCTTTCTGGGTGCACAGAAAGTTATGCAAGTGGATCTTCTTGGCATCCTCTGAAAGAGAAGGTTCTCCTTTATGCGAAACAGACTATCTGACACCTTCCTCTTTCATATCTGACACCTTCTTCTTTCATAGCTTTTCATTTTCTTTTGTGACAAAGCCTTTTTTTTTTTTTTTGCCTGATCCCGTCTGAGTTTGAAGATGGCAACCAAGGAAATATTAACTATTTTTCTCTTCAAACCGTGCCATCAGTCCATGAAAATTACAGATGCAAAGAAAAAAAAACCCACCCCAAACCATGATTATGTTTTAGATGCTCTTAAACAAAACATGGCAACAAGAGAAACACAGGCTAAATATAAAAAGCATCCCTTTTTTTTCTTGGTAAGCCAGTAACCAGTGTACATATTCAAAAAGCTTATCTAGTTCATTTCATGTTCATCTGAAGTTGATCCATGTAATTATTTCTCCCATTATACAGCCCGCTGATGCCTTTTTTTCTGCTTGGAGAAAGTGTCAGCGTTACAGGAGAGAGATTTTGTGCTCAGAAGATTAGAAGAACAGGGATTAGAAGAACAATTTTGATATTGGAGATTCACGTTTGGCAGCAGATTGCTCTTAAGCATGTAAAAAAATTTTATGCTGCGTCTGTGTTACGAAATAATTTCTCTTTAACTCTGTGATGGTAACAGATGTTATTGTCTAAGGAATGAAAACTGCTGGTTGGGGATAAAAAAAAAATCTTTCAGTGTTATTAGAAAACAGACGAAAGCACATGGCATAATAGGTCAGTTTAACGGCATTGTTTGCAGTAAATCTGACATTTCAGGCATAATCTGCGGTGCTCACTTGAAGTAGGACACTTTGCTGGGCAGAGAAGGATTTGATACATTCTTTTCTATTACTGTGTCAAATTGGATTAGAACATAATGAAATGAAGAATGTAAAATAAAGGCCTTTGGGCTCACTGGTTATGCAGTGCAATAAGATGCACAAGGAATTAAAATTAACGTACTCTTCAGAATTATGTCAAACTTGTCATGTGTAGTTTGTGTGGAGCTGCCCTTTGTCTCATGTTTCCTTGGTTTATCCTTCCTGTGTGTACTCTTCGTTGATCTACATTAACTGAATTTCTTTCAGTACTTTTGCCCAGAATTTGCCTGTTCTCCAGTATTATTTTTTGAAACAACAAGGCATTCAAATATAAAATCACTGAAAACCTGCGCCAGTTGATACAGTTTTGGTTTTGCAACCATAAACCTCCCCATGGTGCTCAAAACTTAGCCAAAATTCATTCCTGAGATTCACTAATACTGCCTGCTAGCTTGCAGAGCAGCCACAGGACTATTCACTGCAGCAGCTTCGTGAGTTGCCTGCAGGATTCAGCTTCTGCTGTCAGTCTGAGAGAGATCTGAGCTACACAGACAAGGAAATGGGCTCAAACTTGGTCTCTTAAATGACGCGTGGAGGGTTTCTCATAACTTTATGGAGTAAGTTCTAACCTTTGAAATTTTGGAAATGTTAATTGGTAAGCTGAGTACTCCACACTTTCATTTATCTGATACTCTTATCTCAGAACTCACATTACCCGAAATTGGATGTGTCTCCTATGTCCTGTGAGTCACTTGCTTTGAAAAGGTCTCTGCTAGCTGGAAACCCAGTGACAAGTCTAGATGGCAGGTCGTGTGTTCAGTTTGGATAAACAGGGTTACACTTCTCACAGGAATTAGTATCAGTAGGAATTTTAATAAATGACTCATGTTTCAGTCCTGCATTTAATTTCAGATATTAGAGAAAATTTGAATACAAATGACACGCTGCATCGTTTTTGAAATTTGGAAGGAGAAGTGATTCAAAAGAAAATACCAGGGCAAACCTTCTGCCTAAGTTAAAGCAGGGAAAAAGGACTTGTACACATCAGAGTAACTCCAGCGTGCCTGTGCATTCAGCTTTCAGTTGACTGTAAAAAATGAAGCTGATCTTGGGATACTTAATGCTGTGTGAAGACAGCCCTTCATTTGGAATGACTGTCAGCTGCTCTGTCACATCCTTACTTGCCTCTTGTGGTTGAAAAGCAAAAACTTCTCATACAGAAGCCAGGTTCCTCCTCTCTGACACCAAGGCCCTGCCTGTATCCCGAGTGAGGAGCTGCTTGTGCTGCTGAAGCACTTCCATCCTTGTGTGGGACAGGACTGTGCAGTGAGTGCGCATGTTCCACACACTGACCAAGAGGGCTGAGAAATCACCTTAAAACAAGGGAAATATCCATTTCCAAAAAGAAATTCCAAACAAAAAAAAAGGATTTAAGCAATTTGGTCTGTAATACAGGCATGGTACCAGACCACAGAGGTATATGAAGAGGAACTGAATTCAGGAAACTTATTTGTCTCAGAACATCCTTTACTTTTTAATGGTTTCTTATTCTCAGCTAAGCATATGCTTAAATGCTTTCCTGAACCGAGGTCTAACAAAGTTACACTTTGATCTTACTGATAATTGGTTCATTTGACTCCAAAATGTGCACTCCACTTGAGTGTGGTTTGACATAACAAATGAAATATTTACTGACACTTGGCACTGGTACCTTCACCTCTGTGGATTTCTGTCATGTATCATTCTCACTGAAGGTCTGTCCTCCGGAGGATGTGTGGAATTCATTTCTAACGGCATTACAAGGATGTTGCTTCCTGCTATGAGAAGATTTCTTTTTCAGAAGTAATTTCTGTTGTTTTGCACCTAATCACTGTTTGTACTTCTGCTCAGAATTTGATACCAGAGACTTTGGGATAACAGAAAAAGAGACTTATTTTACAAGTTTCCCATTTCCCTAGGAACAAAATGATGCCAACCAAAGAGTTAAACCAATTTGGGTGTTTCACTGGTATTTCAGAGTATTGTCTGAACTCTCTTTGACTGGATTATAGCTGGGGGGTTATCTGAATTTATGAGAATATAGTCTTTTGAAGGACTTAAAATCACTACATAAAGAATGTTGAATCTGCAGTTCTGGCTGATTAGTACGGTGTAATTTACATGACAAATCATACAAAACACAGAAAAGTAGGCAACGTAAGAAGAGTAATATTTCCTTGAATAAGTTTTAGATTAAGTAAGATTAAGAGAAGAACATTCTCCAGCATTTCTACCCTATCAGCAGCACAATGACTAAACCCACTATATCCTACATAAAACATGCTTTAATATATCCAAAGAACAAGAAATTAGGACTGAAAATGTACTGTCATTTTCCTTGGATTAAGGTCAAAGCCTGAGAAAGAGAGAGAATAGAGTATTTTCCTTCATAAATCTAACAGACAAGCCTGAGAAAGAGAGAGAATAGAGTATTTTCCTTCATAAATTTAACAGACAATTTCAGTTATAATAATGTTAAGGAAATGAAATCAGGAAAAAAAAATCAAAAAGAAAGATTGTCATACTTACATTGGTGACATATTCAATATCCTTCCAAATATTACATTCCCTGGGAAAATCTGCCAAATCTAAAAAATTATCCACTACCACTTGGCCAATCAAGTCATGCCTGGAGAATCTGTCAAAGTCATATACAGAGAAATGGAGTTTCCTTGTGTTCAGATCATTGTATGGGACAGTAAATAAAAAAACTTCATCAAATACTGGATTTAGGGTCTTTCTGTGAACTTTAGTCTGGTGTTTTGTTTTCCTGTCAGGAAGCAGGTATATCTTCACATACGGATCTGAAGTTCCAGAGAAGTCCTTTGCTGGCAGGTTGATGGCCTTGTGAATCTTCACTATCAGCTGCTCTAAATCACAATCGTATTTGAGGATGAAGTTCAGTTTTCCACACGCCTTGCTATTACTCCTCCGGCCGTCATCTGTGTCCACCGACCTTTGCTTGTACAGCTCTGGCTTAATGCGGCCGATCCCTGTCAGTTGCTCTTGTTTCTGAACCTGCTGGATGTTGAAGTCCGGGTTGGAGAGGTTGAGCTGTCTCCGGATTGAATTGTGCCTTAAGTGAAAATGAAAGAGTTTGAAACAGGCTGTGTTGAGGATGGTAAGAATCCATGCACACGCACACTGGAGATCCTGCTCTCATTTGGCATACTTTTTGTAACGTACAGCAGGGTCAGACTTTTAATCCATGAAGGGATAAAGCGTGAGACCCAAGAGTTGTGAGAGCTGACCTTCAGTGCTAGTGTCCCTCTATTTCTGTTTCCATGTCTGAAACCAAACCTGGCTGAAGAAGGTGACAAATGGGAATTCGTGGCCATTGCAAATCCAAAGGACCTGTATCTTATTGGCAAGTATAGTGTGACACAAGAACTCTAGCTATTTTTATCACTACCCATTTTTGACTGAATCCTGTAAATTAATGCCTGCAAAATGAGTTGCATTATGCAAATGGCAGCAGGGTCAAATGAGCTTGCTGATTTCTAGTTCAGAGGTAAAGCTGGATAAAGGAGGATGCTTCCTGACATCTCTGCATTTTAATTATTTGTTGATTTCTACAATTAACAAGTGGGCTGTTCTGGCCTGAAATCATTTGTTGACCACCCCAATACTTTTTTTTTTTTTTCTCTCATACCTGATGTAATGAGCTCCATGGTACTTTGGTTGAAAACCTCCTTGAGTTTCATTACTCAAGGTTAAAAAGTTGCTTTTATCTTCAGTCCTGTGAAATTTATTACCTGGAGTCCCTCACTTATTGTGACTGAAATTTCTCCCTAGTGAATGGTAACAGAAATCAAATTTGCAAATCCTGTTGAGGTAGGGGAATGTGAAAGTTGGATTAGGTAAAACCCTAATCTTGTCTGAGTGGGGTCCCATTTTATCATCCTACTCATATTGAGCAGTCACTCAGTTATTGGTGTACCATGAGCTGTGGTTTGAACACAGAAAGAGCACATGGAAAATGCTGGCAGAGGATTAGTCGAAAGCCATTTATATTGAATCTAATCAGCAATAGTTCCTCCTCTATCATTGTTCATTCAATCATTGTAAATATCTGTTTATGCATGCTTAAAACAGGAACAGCCTCTTCTGTACTATCCTATTTTTTTTCTCTTGTTGCATAATAAATACATAATCTTACAGCTATACATCAGTTATTTCCAGGATAAAATATCATCATGTAACCAAAAAAATAAGTATTTTTTCAACCCTTAATCTCCTCATCACAGTGGCAGGTGCAGAATATCCTGTAGAGGAATAAAAAGGAGGGCACTTCAGAGACATCTTAGCAGGGACTGTAGCAGGGGCAGGTGCCTGGTCTCTGTGGCCACAGAGGAAAACCACAGCTGGCTCCCCAGTTACAGCAGAAAGCAGCAGAGACAAGGGTGATGTCTCTGCTGAAGGATGAAGGACAAGGAAGATGGGCCACTCCTGCTCAGTGAAAGAGTCTTTTGGAGAAGACCTGGGCAAAAGTAAGGGGCAGTGAAAGAGGGGGGTTTGCTGCTCTGTGCCAATGAACTGCATCGAGCAGAGAGGGGACCTGGAAAAGGAGCCCCTGTGGGCAGAGAGCCAGTGTGACACCTGCTGGAGAGGGCCAGCCTGGGAACATGGCCAGAAGAAAGATCTGCACAGGAGAGAAGGCCTTGTCTTTGCACTCAGGATGCTGAGGCAAGTTCTTTTACAGATTGAGATTAGCATTTCTAATGCTCTGGGAATGCCTCAAATTCTTTCTGAGACGTGTTTTGGACAACTGACAATTACTGAACTGGCTGTTGTCATCTCTCCCATGTTTCAGGTATGCCTGCAGGCAAGTGTCTTCATTAAATTTGCTCTCCCAGATGGCCAGAAAGGAGGCTAGCAAAGAGCCACTGGGCTGATGCTGCACCTTCTCCAGCTGCAGTGCATCTGCTTTGACTCAGATATTTACTGGCTCTTCATATGCTGATCTTTTTTCTTACTGTATAAAACATAATCCTTTTATCACCTGCCCCTGCACATACTCTCACCCTCACCCCTTCCTTCATGTACTGGTTCTCCAGTTCCCCTGGAGATTTCACTGACTCTTATTCAGTCCGTTTTCCCCCCACGGTCATGATTGTAGCTAAAATCTATGATTTTTAATCCTATTTCTAACTCTTGCAAGTGTTTCATTAGCTTGCCCTACTTTTCTTTGGTTGTTTTAAAAATCTTTGAGGAGATATTACTGAGTGCTCAGCATCAGTGCTAAGTGCAAATGAATATGCTTTACAAGCTAAATCTAGGCTGTTCTGGTGCTTTTAAGGGACACACAGTGTTCTGCATTATCCAACTTCTGAGGGAGAAGCACAAATGAGACAGTAGTTTATAGAGAAGTGGAACAGGATTGTGATCCTGTCCTTTCAACCCACAAGGTTTGTGCACCTCAAAGAATAAGGTTTGTGTGACTTTCTTCTTTAAAAGAATGTGGCAAGTAGATGATACATTTTTATCAGATCATTGTGCTGGATAATCAAGCTGTCCTTTTTGGATTGTATCTGTATTCATTAGTATCAGAGAGAAATTGGAGTTACTGACCGAGCAGAAGAGGTGGGTTCAGTGATCTGACGATGCATTCGCGCATTGTGGACGCAGTTCTCCTTCGTTCCGGCCTGGGTGTCTAATGGAATATCAGGGGAGGTATGGCTGATCTTCATGGAGGACTCTGGATAGGCTGTAGGCTGGCCCAGATAATCCTCACTGTAGTCACGGTCATTGGTCTCCGTGTCTGTGTAGTTCAGTGATTCCTGCTTGTTGTCTTTGTTCCCAAATGGCAGACCACGCTCTCGCCAAGGGATCCAACACAGCTTCCAGGATACGAACAGAGAGACACCAAACAGAGCAAGACCACAGGCTGTGACAACTAAGGAGAGCAAGCTTATTGAGATATCTGCAAACAAGAAAAACACAGCCATGTCACTTCTCTGTGCTCTCTGGAGCTCTGCATCTCTGAAGCATCACTGTGGGAAGTAAAAGATCTCTGGATTGCACATCCACAAAAATTAAACTTTGGTTCCTGCAACAGTCATAACAGAGGAACATATTAAAAGTTCTACTTCCACCCTCCCCTCCCAGAAACTTGTTTGGAATTCAGTTTAAGGCTTACCTTGAGATAACTTGGCTTATACTTTCCCTCCAAAAGCTGGGTGGTATGAAAGGTCATTCTAAATATAAAAAAAGGTTGTTCACTTGCTCAGTCAACTTTCTACTGATGAAAGAGCTGTGCCTGCAGTATATTTTGCCTTTTTATTTCCTTTTATGTAGTGCAGTTTCCTCCACTTGCTTTACCAGATCCTACTACCTTCTGTTCCAGAGACTGTATTACTGTTAAACACCATGAAAATATGTATACAAGCACATACATGACCTGAATTTTTTTAGATATTCAACTGGTGTATCTTGGTTTGTTATTTTAATTCCATTCCTTCTAATTTTAGATTCATTTCCATCTTTGCAAATTATTTTGACTATGCCTTGCTATTCATATGTCTTAGAAACTGAGAATTTTTTTTCTGGTTCTTGGGGGTTTTTGTTTGTTTTCTTGTTTGTTTTAAACTCCAAAGGCTCTTTTTTTTCTGTTTCTAAACTTCTGGTATACAGGGAATGTGGACATGAGTTTTCTGTTGGTTTTCTCCCATATTTCCAGCATTATCCTATTCCATCAACACAAATAAATTACAGCTGGAAGAGGTTTTTGCTCTGTTTTGCTTTGTTTTAAGTTGCACATTGGGAAAATGACTCAGTGGAACAGCTGTTTTTATGGCTACAGTGTTTTTGAAATTAGTCTCTCTGTGGATTACACAATACATCATGTCTTAAACACAATTAGTGAGAATTCTATTTTACTGCCTGAAATTATAAACACAAGCTGATCAAAGGAATTTTTCACACTGTGTGTAGGTTCAGAATGTCAGGCTGCACCTCTCTAAGCCAACAGCTAGCCTAAATTTACAAAGGATGGCATGAGGTTGAAATGTACTGCTTCTACCAAGACAATTATTTAAGAATGACAATTCAGACGAAACAGCCCCAGTCCATTTGAAGGAGGAAAAAAAAGAATTTTCTTTTTTTAAAGTGGAAAAGTCAATACCTTCTGTCCCTGCTGTGAGTCTCATTCTCACTAGCCAGACAGATTAAATTTCCTCAGAGGGGGGAGTGACACCACAATCCATTTCACACAGGAGCTGTCCAGTTTATTTTGCATGCTGAAATCTAATTTCAAACAATTTTAGACAGCACGGCCCTTTCTGTCTTCTCCAAGTCATATGAAGACAAAGCTCATTAAGAGTGGGGACAGCACAGCAGCTGTTTGGAATTACAGCAAAAGAGTTTCAGAGCTGAAATTAATTAAAGAAATTCCTCCCATGCATAAAAGGCAATTTGGGAGAAAGTAGAATGGTCTTTCTTGATAATTTTTGAACATTTATTGGTAAACAAGTCTGGCAGTGGAGGCAGAGCACAACCTCTCTGTTTGATTAAAAAGCTGAGGATCTAGGGTGCAGCAGTGAAAGCAGACCTTCAGAATAAAGCAATTTGTCTTGGATTCCCTGGAGAAGAAGGAAGAAATACATCAGAGGTCTGCAAAAAGGCCTCTTTTTTCAAAGAACTGATTCAAGTAAATGATCCAGCATTGAAAGAAATGAGAAATTGGGAGTTGTCAGAACCAGCCAGGAGATCACAAGATGAGAACTAGAGACTGCCCAATGCCAAGGATGTGTGAATGTGAGGAACGATTTGAAAGGCAGACCAACAGTCCCCTCATTTTGAAGATGACCTTAGCAAAGGACAGTCTTCTTCTAAAGAACTGAAATCATGAGAAAAAATACATGAGGACAGCATGAACTGCTTTTCATTTGGAGAGTTTGGAGGGGTTTAATAACATACTTCTGCATTTGATAAGGTAACACCCTTATCTCACAGCTTAGTTCCAGAGAAGGTGGGCAGTAAACAGCTCAGGTAACTTGCCAAGTCACAGCATAAGAGGGGTTGTGTTTCCATTATCTTGGCTTTACTTCTTCCTGACTCCCATGTGTCAGAAAGAAGTTTTTGGTTCTGTGGGTGGAAAAGGGATCGTCATGTATCTGTCTTACTTCTATGGAACACACCAAAGGGCAGTGCTCTAAGCTGTTACCTGTCACTGGGCAGTGATTTTCATATCCTCCCTACCTGCTGGGCAATTTTCAACAATTGGGCATATCCAGTGTGAATAGCTCGAGTGAGTGCAGTCCCAAGTGAAGAGATTTTTGGCTGCATCCTGGAGCTGCTTTTCCATTAGCCATATGTACTGTTACATCCTGTATTTTCTGTGTAATTTTTACTCCATCTTTCCAGATGTCTCAGTTTTTCCAAGCCTGTTTATCTGTATTCTCATGTGGTAGCAGTACTCATATCTGATGCCAATGATTTCCTCTGCTTTGTAATATGAGAGAGCAGGGTAAGTCTTTACTTGTTTGTCTTTAGAAAAATGAAATCTGCAGCACAGAAATGTTCCTAAAAAACCCAACTGCTTCCAAATTCACTCTGTTTCCACAAGAACTGGAGCAATGTGTTTTCCAGAGCAGTACCTGATGTTAAGTCGAAACTGCCACTGCGAACCCGAGAGCAGGCAAGTGCTGTGGGCAAGGCTGAGCAGTTCACAGGCATTTTTAGCAGCATTGCAGTGTCTCAGTTCAGTGTAAATGTTTTGCCGTGTTTTTGATGATGCTCATTTACAGCACCTGGCCAGTTCATTGGTGGCTGACTAACACATCTACTCTGTGAACCTGCTCTACACCGATACAAGCTGTTGATGCTCTGCAGAGGAGAATCTCATGAACACAAGGAAGGCACTCGTGGCACAGGGGGACTTGCACTGATATGTTTCCTGGCACAACCATGACACCAGCCAAGTGTCTTGAGGTGTTGATGGCTGCAGTAAGAGCTGAGCTTCCAAATTCCAGCCTGTCAGAATACTTGGACAGTGTTGATAACGGATAATTTTTTCCACAGAAACTAAGCTTCCATTTTTTTTAAAAAACATGTATTTTTATAATGGGTTAAAGGAACCAATCAATGCAATTGCATATACTTACAGTTAATTTTTATAAACACATCCTCTGCAATATACTTTTATACACTAGTAAAGGAGGCCTTTTAAAAAAAACAGAAAATAAGAGGACAGATTTTCTGGTTGGCCCCACATTAAACACTGAAGACTAGGGAGCCTCATTTAATTCTTTGTCTATTGAGGCTGTAACTTCCTGGTTAGAAGACTTAGAAGGCACTGCCATTATTTCCTCGCATTCCCAACCACCAGGTACTCAGCCATGGTGTGCAGTAAAGCCATGGACACACAGGCTCTCTGAATATCTTGCTCATGGCATGTCTTAACAGATATGCTGATGTACTAGTCAATTTGTGACCAGGTTTTCATGTTTCAGTTCTTTTTACTCTACTGCCTTTCAGCTTATTGAGCTCTTATGCTCATCACTGTGACTTGTTCTGGCTTCTTTTCTTTTTGCTAGCAATTGGAAGGTTAAAAATTATGCAGGAATAGCAAGTGAAATAGAGTTTTCTACCTCTGGATCACATCATCAGTTGTTATCACTGACTGGAGATATGAGCATGGCCTTTCTCTGTGTGACAGATTTTATTACAATCAGTGTGATGACAAAAAAGCCTCAGTTCTCTTACCGAAAAGACTGATTGTGGACTCATTGCTGGATCCATTTTTAATTTTTTAACTCACATTTTAAAGTAGATCTGTTACACAGAAAAGAAAAATCTCACTCTTTATGTCAACTGAATGTATGATAGGAATATAAATTCCCTTGCCTTCAGATTATCTTAGTGAACAGAACCACAGAACCGTTGGGGAAAGGACCCTTCAGATCTCTGAGTTCAAGTACGAAGGGTCACCTAGGATAGGCTACCCAGGACAGTGCCCAAATTTCTCCAAAGATGAACAATTCACAGTCTGTGTGGGCATAATCTTCTTCTGGTAGGGGTAAGATACTAAATGGATAACATTTTTTAGATCACAGTAACCACAATATCAAAGCTCTAAAATATAACTGCACCTTGCAGACTATCTAGAAAAAAAAAAAAGGAAAGAAATAAAATTATGCCTCTATTTTTATTGCACCGGTTTTTAGTACAGATATACTGAACACAAGCTTTTAGACTGAATTTGAATAAAATCATAGATTGTTCTAAAAGAATTTGAAAGGTGTTGAATTTTTACATACATGTAGCATGATTCCTGTTCAGTATGAGAGGTTGCAAGAGCAAAGATAAATGTATAATGATCCAATTCAAATTCTGAGAGTACAAAAGTGCAGGCCTGTGACTTGGTTTTTTTCTGGCATAAATGGTTGAGCCTTGCCCTCTAAAATTCTGATGCCAAAAAAACTTACCTAAAAATTACGCAAGCGAAATGCTGAAATAATAGTGGTGGGTTTGTCTGTTCATACACAAAACAAGGAATGAAGTAATTTTTTTCCTTATGTTTATTAAGTTACCATTTGGATTGCTAAATTTTATACAAAAATCAAATATCTGAATTAGCCAACAATGAGAGAGATCAATAGCTAATGCAGATCAATTTATGTGCCTAGATATGCAGTTGGAGTTATGGAGTCAAAAAGCACAAACTGTATATATTTGGATTCACCTGACTCCAAAAGATTCAAATAAGAACAAACATATGAGAAAGGAAAAATAAGCGGCAATTTCTCATCAACCAGGCACAGACAGGACAAGGGAACTGATGATCAATAATATAATTATTTAGATAATCAAGTTGTGGGTTGTCTGGATGTGACAGGTGTTCCATTAAATGAACTCCTTCCCCAACAAACTGGCTGTAATTTAGTTTAACTTGAGGCTGAAAGAGCTTTACCCGAAATTCTAACTGGAAGAGTTCTTTTAACATGTTCTTCTTGAAATAAAACAAGCTTTCTTCTCTATCCCATTTATTTTCCTCTTTTTAATAAAATGACTATTCAGATATACCAGCATTACTGTAATATACACATTGATCTGTTGGGGGAAGTTTGGCCAGAAAGAAGTGAAACAAACCTTTGCAATTTAAAATCTTGCATTACGAGCATTCTTTCCTCATTTAGAACCCAACAAATTTCAAAAGACATTCAGTTAAAATAATAAAATTAATTTGTTCTGAATAGTCATAGTTCTAAACTTTAAGATACACTGGGTCAGATCAGTCAATCTTTGTGAATATGATTGTCTAAATTCAGCAGAAATTTCAAGCTGTCACTGCCTGAGGAAAAAAAATATTCCTCTTTTGATTTCTTTTTTGCTGCTTAGGAGGAGATTTTAAGGAATATGAAGGGGTCAGACACTCAATTTCTTGAAAAACAATGGGAACATCAGTGCCTGTAGCTTAAATCCTAGCTGTGCTTTTGAAAATCTAAATTGTCTTTCTTTTGTGTAAATACATCCATGGAGGGTTAGCCATCATTCAGCTCAGTAATTGTACTGTAAAAACCACTGTTGGTTTTTTTTTTTTCACTATGAGTCTAACACCCTAGCTTTTCCAGAGGAGAAGAGTTCTTAGGATTGAGTATCTGAAGCAGTTTTTAACCTAATATTGCAGTGTAGTTTCCTTTGTGCTTCACAGGTTTCCCTTAATTAACATCCCTGGCACTTGTTCAGGACGGAAGGTGTCTCTTTGCCAAGACTCCTGAGACAAAGGAATAATTCTCAGCTAATGCATTCTTCTCTGAAACACTGTTAATTATTTTTAATACTGTGTTTAGAAACTTTCTGGTCAATTCTTTAAAGTGAGGCCACTGAAAGCCAAGGGAATTAATCTCAGATTATACTAATTTTATTACACTCCAACTTTCATGTGTCTGACCCTGACATTTATGAGTGTGGACAAACAAAACAGGCCCAAATGAGATCAGTCAGGGCTTCACATGGTGAGAACATTCTCCATGCTCTGAAAATGTTTTTGTAACTGAGTATCACAAGTATTTGAAGCTGTTATTAACTTTTAGATGCTTTTTTCCCTCCCAAGTTGTGTGTTCTACATATTCTAGGTAGGTTTTAGGGTATGTAAAGCTCTTGTGTTGTTTAAGACTGTTCTGATCCTCTGACTGACTTGCATGTCTTTTTATTCCTAAATAGTGTTACAAATTCCAGTTTATCACTGTGTGATTTCTCTTCATCTGCTTGGCTTGGGTTACAAATTTGTTTAATGTTTTCTCAGGGATTGCCTAATAGGAACTAAATCTCATAAATTAACCAGATCAATGAAGTACAATCCTAGGATTCCACCAAGGTACTTGTCAAATAGCTTAAATGTACATAAATTCCACAGCACAATTTTGATATCAAATCAGAATTCCTAAATGGCCATACAAAATACACACAACAAAAAGTTGGGCAAAAGCAGTAAGAGATTTGTTCGCACAGAATATTTTTCCAGCAGCAATTGCTGTGGTACTGTTCAACACTGACATAAGATTGACACAACAGTCTATTGGTAAGATCACAAAATTAAAGCTTTACGTGAAGAAAAAAAAAAAAAGAATTTTTTTTTTTAATTCAGGTAAGGTGGCTTCACATTGGAGACTTTATTAATTACAATAAAAATTGTATGTGGATTGGTTCTGAGAAGAATTTATTTTTGTTTGCACACCTATCTCTAATATATTTAGTCTGCATCAATGCAAATTTCCTTGACAACTTAGCTGACATGTAATATTCTGATACAGTTTGTAAGAGACAAAGAAGTCTTTACTAATCAGACAGCTGGCTGAATGAGCAGTGATTTTTAAAGACACAGTTGAGAGGAGTCATATGTTTCTTTCTGACATCTTGCAGTTGTATCTCCTGACAAAGAGCGATGCTGTTCCTCTTGTGAAAAACTAAAGCTCCTGTTTCACAATCAACATGGACACAAGGCAGAGTAGAAAATAAAATGTTTCATGTCTACACAACTTCAGTAAGATTTATCCAGGTTCTCATGCCTGAATCTTGATTCTTTTTTGTTATTAGCACACTCTTTTTCAACATATACTTCACATAAAATTATACTTCAAATAAAATAAAATATAAAATGTATACATTTGGTTTATCATATTGAGTGAAAAATACTATAAACTGGGGGAAAAAAAATCACAGATTTAATAGAAGAGAGGACAGCAGTTCTAAAGATACCATGCCAGATTTTCAAGTACCTATATATGGAAATGGCTTAAATGACTCCATTTCATCCTGGTAGGAGAACCACTTAGGATGCTACATTTGCAGGAAATGTATCTGGAGCAAAGGAACATGAAATCTTCTAAAGGCCTTTTGGCATTTGAGATGTGCTTTTATCTTGTTAGCTAAAAGGGAAAGCTGGTGATATGACGAGTGGGAAAGGAATTTTGGAGGTATACACTTACACTGCAAACTCCTATGACCATCAGGCCCGTGAGCTCCTTCCCAGTGCAAAACCTGAGTAGCTGTACTTTTGCAGGAGTTAAGTTCCTGTGACTATAGCCAAAAGCCACAATGCATATTTCCACCCACTTTCTTTGCTACTCCTTATGCATTAAATCATAGAATCAGATGATTTTTTCCAAGCAAATAATTAATATGATACACTTAGACTTTTCTTTTTCCTGCAGAATCAGTCAAAAAGTGAAGAGAGTTGCTAACTAACACTTTGCAAGTGTTTATCCTGGGGTTTTTTATGATATGAAAAATAAAGCTTCATAGAGCAACTGAAGAATTTAACTTCTCACCTAGTCATAGAAAATGACGAGTCACTTTTGGTAAGTACTGTGTATGCTCCCTCATTAGCAGAATGAAAGGTTTTAATAGTGAAATGAAGGATGGAGAATGAATAAAGAATAACCTAGGAGAATTTTCCAGTAGAAATTTTTCGACAAATTGTGTGTATTAAAAATTACGAAACTGTCAAGATTTGTGAATATTTTAATGACTAAGCCATGGGAGCACACATTAATCTTGAATGTTATGACCTCATGAATAATAATGGAGAGAAATTGCCATTTATTTCTGCAATATATAGCCAGTAGCAGGAAGTCCCCATGTTATGGAAGAACCTTATTTGAACCATGCCAACAGCCTTTAAGTTCCATTATAGTCCTCGAAAGCCCAGTAAATTGCCATAAATATTCAAGTATTTGAGAGCACTAAAGGAAACGACAGAGAAGCATTTCATTTCCCATTTGTATAAAACTGAACAGTAACATTGTACAGTTCGATCCAAGTGCTCAAAAGAACAGTTACAGAGATCACAGAATCATAGAATAGTTTGAGTTGGAAGGGACACTTTCCACTAGCCCAGGTTGCTCAGAGCCTCATCCACCCTGGCCTTTAACACTTCCAGGGATGGGGCAGCCACAGCTTCTCTGGCAACCTGTTCCAGTGCCTCACCACCCTCACAGCAAAGAATTTTTTCCTAATTTCTAATCTAAACCTCCTCCCTTGCAGTCTGAATCCATTTCCCCTTGTCCTGTCACTACATGCCCTTGTAAAATGTCTCTCTCCATCGTTTTTGTAGGGTCTCTTCGGGGACTTTTCAGGAAGGCTGCAATTAGGTCACCCCAAAGCCTTCTCTTTTCCAGGATGGACAATCCCAATTCTCTCAGCCTTTCCTTGTAGGAGAGGTGCTCCATCCCTTCAGTCATCTTGGTGGCCTCCTCTGGACTCACTCCAATGGGTCCATGTCCTTCCTGTGCTGTGGACCCCAGAGCTGGATGCAACAGTCCATGTGAAGGTCTCACCTAGTTATGTCAATGACCATAATAACCTGGTTTTGCTAATAACCACTAACAATATAATTCGATACGCTAATAAAAATAATAAAGAAGCAGCAACATTTTCTGTAAAATTCTGATTGATTTCTTTAATTTTTATACCCTTTAGGGCACAATATTTTCAGGGGAAAAGGAAAAAAGAAAAAAGGATTTACGTAAATATCTCACTGAGTGACTTTTTTTGGTGGGAAAAGTTGTGGAATTACATTACTGTGAGGGACCATGGGAGATGCAGATAGACCACTAAAGTGTGTGAAGTGGTGTTTGAGCTTTAGCAAAATTTGTTTCACATTAATAAAGAAATATCTAACATTAATAAAGACAAATATATGTAAATGTATATAAAATACATCTATAATGTGATGAATATGATTAAAAATACTTTCAGAGAGCCAGCCAGAATCATTAATACAAGTTGTGTTGCTCATATAGTTCTAGTAAAAATCTATATTTTTCTTTCAGATTTCCATTTTTTTCCTATTGGAAGCATTAAATTTCACCTACCATTTGGCTCCTTGTCCCTATAATCTAATTAAGTTCAGTGAAAATTATTAGCCTTTCTGATTTTGAATAACCCCCCTCCCCAAAAATTATCTCTTTTTGAACCTTACTTTCTTCATTTTGGTTTGATTTATCTTTTTTTTTTCTTTTTTTTTAGGAAACAAATACGTAAGAAATAAGAATACAGTATTACTCTTTTGGGCAATTTATGTAGAACAGAAGTGCAAGCTTCTCTTTAAAGTCAGACTGCTTGGAATGGAAATGAGGTCAATTCCTTCATTAGCTTCCTTTTCAAAATCAACTACTCTAAGCCTACATTATGGGACTTTGGCACATCACAGTGGTTCAATATTTACAGTCCTTGCCTTACATTTAAGGAAGAGCCAAAATTAATTTGCTTTCTCTATACCAGCAGATCATAAAAAGGTGGTCACAACTGTTGAAACCTCACAAGGGGCTTCAGGAAGGTTGCCTGCACAGACTGATATGGATAAAGAGGAATTGTATTGCTCAAATTATATTGCTCACTAACATCTTAAACCGATTAAATAGCCTGATTTTTCTTTTAGGAAGGAGTTGTTGGCATAAAGGGAAATAAAGACAGCCCTGAAAGCTTTTATCCTTCTCAGATGAGGAGCCAGATGCACTTTAATGTTCACATTCACTAGTTTTAAAAAGTATTTCAGCCATGGCAAATGTATTATATATGTGTTGTTCTTTGTGAATTTAAGGTTCCCATTTTATAAAAGGAAGCTTTTTTGACTGATCCATATGTATTAGGGTGTGATGGAAGTCTTACTGACTGGGAACTTAACTATTAAGTAAGACAGTGAATTAATAATATCCAATGAGATCATGTTTACTATGAATTCACTGTTTGAAAAAAATATACAGAATATACTTCTTTTCCATTCGTACTTCTCTTCATTTCCAGAAAGCAAAAGAAATGAGCTCAAGGCTTCTACAGACTTACAAATGGGTAAGTATGGAAATCATAAAATCATAGAATCATTTAGGCTGGAAAAGATCTTTCAGATCGTCGAGTCCAACTGTCTTGTCTGTCTGAAATACTGTCTACGAGAAAACTGTAAAGCAGATATGAAAACAGAAAATCAAGAGAAATCTAAAGTGAAACATCCTAAGAATGTAGCAGCTAAAGAACAGAACTGAGAAACAGATTTGGTAAAAATTATCATTCAGACTGCTCTTCTGCTTTTTCATTCCTAGACAGGGATTATTTTAAAGCTGTGATGCTCTTGGAAGCCTTCCTAATTTTGTCAAAGCCAAATACAGAGAAGAACTTCAACTTGCTTGTTTTTGCAAAACACATATAAAGAATGTATGCTTTGAGTAAGAACTGAACATATCGGGATTTCTGTCTTCTTGGGTTCAATTGTGCAGTCATGCAAGATATTGTATTAAAAGGAATCTGTAGAAAGAACCAGTAGCAACAACTCACTCTCTTATGAACTAAATGATTTCATGTTGTACGTAGTTGTTAACGTAAAATTGAAACCGGACAGCTCGAGGGGGTTTTCTGCTTGTAGAAGTTTTATGGAGTGGAAAGCTGATATACTGCAATTATACCCAACAAAGCAAATATTGAACACAGGGTAGTGGTGACAGATGTCACCCTATTGCAGATTAATGGACCCACCCTGCTCAATATTCGCTATCAAGAAGAAGGCAGGAGAGTCTAACCCTCCTGTTCCAATGAACCCAAATTGCACTGGGTTACAGGTATGAGTGCACTGAAGTTTGGAGGCTGAGAAGGATGGTAATTATCTTCCTGCCCAACAGTTACTCTCTGAAGCTGTCTATTCCTACTCCACAACATGCAGGAGGTGTCCAAATACAAGCTTTCTCACCAAACAGCAAACTGGCAGGGAGCACACTGTACTGTAGCTGACTGAGGGACAAATTCAGGGCTTTATTCTCTACAGCTGATTTAAGCACTTTGATTGAGCTATAATAGATTAAAAAGAGGAAAAAAAATCAAGAGGATAATAAAAATGAACTGTGCACTTTAGCATCAGGGAAGTACCTGTGGGATTGCTACTCTTAAAAATACAGATGTCAAAGTTCACCAATGGGATGCAAACTGTTGTCAGTGATTCCTGAAGATTAATGTATTAATATGCCCTTAAATTCCTGAGTAAGGTTGGAGAAATATATATCTGGAGAAATGCAGTCCTAACACACGGTCAGAGGGGTATGCTCAACAACAGTTACTGTGAAAAGCTCAGGAGTGTCTGAGAACCTGCTGGATTCACAGGGAAAACAAATCTTTAGAAGGAGACAGGTGGAGGACAAGGGGCAAAGATGAAACTTTAACCCTATGTGCTGTCAACTTCCAAATTTGCCAGTCCCTCTTTTACCTCTCTGTTAACAATACCCATAGCATTGTAGTATGGAACAATGAAGCATAAATGCCAAAGAACAGTATCAAAACCAACTTCATTAAGGCTAAAAATGCTGGCAACTGACAAGATCAAGCTATTTCGGCTTTTAAGGAAAACAGCTTATTTTTGCCCTTACACCTATATGTAAAACCAGCCATTTTCCAACAAACACAATCCTTCAGGAAAGTCCTGCTGCATCAGAAGTTAATTTATTTTTCATTCATCTTGACATAAAGGTCAAGATACTAACACTTCAGCATTTCAGGGTTTTAAGGGTGATAGTAACTTAACTGAATACATTAGCCTTGCATCTATCTGGAGGTTTCAAATGCTGCAAGGGACTTTGTGGTGCATTTTTCACCTAAGAAAAGCAGGAAGTGTTACTTTAGATATTTAAGAAACACCATGAGCCTTTTTGCACAACTAAAGAAACTTGTGAGCACCAGAGACTAAGGTCAGAGAAAGGATCAGAAGCTCTTACGTTCATACAAAAAGTCATTTATAGCAATGACTGTCTGTTGAACCCTATTTACCCCTTTGAAAAAGTATGTTCCTTTGATGCATCTAAAAATGTTTGTCAATTAAAAAACTAACAGTTATTCTTTCAAAAGCATACTGAAGATTTTGATCTATTTCCCTCAATGACAATGAACAGGCACACTTAATGCACTCCATTTGTCAGACACTGCAGACCTCAGTCAGATGTCTCCACACCAATTTACACTGCTTTGTGTATTCAAATGTTTCTCCCTTGCTTTCTTTACATGCACACTCACACATGTATGTCCCAAGTCTAATATACATCAGTGTGGGTGGAAAGCTAAGATTCTGAAATATATAATAAATACATATAAACTGATCGCTGACATGAGCTTAATAAATGATGCTGCCTCAAGGGTTTTGGTGTTTAAAAAAAATTAGTAAGTTCTGATGAGTAAAATAGCTGTGCAGGGGGATAACAGCTCTCAGATCTATGTGGCTGCAGCACAGTTTGCTGAGGGAGCTTGCTCTGTTTTGACTGAGCTGGAAGGAGTTGCATGAGAAAGCCAAAGACAAGTTTCCCTCCTTGGTTATACAAGTACTGAGTCACCATCCCTGGAGGTATTTAAAAGATGTCTAGGTATGGCACCTTGGCACTTAGGGACATGGTTTAGTGGTGGACTTGGCAGTGCTGGGCTAACAGTTGGACTTAATGATCTTAAGGGTCTTTTCCAATGAATTCCAATAGAATCTTAATGATTCTTTTCTGTGTTTCTATGAAAATCGCAGTCATACAGTGATCTCAGAACTGCAAAACTAAATCCTCTATGCATCTATGATACCCTGATTTTTACTAGCAGCTAGATACAGGCTTATTTTTATGCCCAGGGATCACTTAATTACTCTTCAAAAGTGATTAAGATAAGGGGTTGACACCTTTCTTGTCAAAGTTTTCAGACAACCTCTCTGATGGATAGTTTCATTACTGTCCATCCAAGAGGCCTCTCAGCCTCTTGGATGATGACAAGAAGGTCTACTACAAATATTTTCCCCCAGTGTTTTCCTATCTGAATGGGAAAAGATATGCAAACCCAGACCTTCAAGGGAAAGATGTAATTTAAAATATTTCAAAGAGAAATTTGCATGCTACCTTTTTCAGATTTTGTCTTTATTGAAGTTTAGTGACTTCTGTTATACATCTGAGGCATAAATGACAGCCCTCTGCCCTTATTTAACTAATCAATAACACTGCCACTGTTGATACAATGAGAAAATTATTTTTTAAAAAAATTAAGGTTTATTCATGAAAGCTGCTAAAAAGCATTAAAATTCTGTAGATGTTCTCTCCAAGTGTCTGAACGTACACAGTTAAAACAACTGTGAGTAAATCTGGATCTGAAAAATGATAATGGAATATAAACAGTGCAACAAATGTGTTCAGAAACCCTAGTGGCTATTTGAAGAATTGTTTGTTTTTCTATTCACATTACCAAGTAGTTTGTAGAATAAAGCTGTTAAAATATCTCAGTGATTAAACTGTTTATTACTAAGTAGCTTTTCCCCTTCTTCTATAAACGTCAAAGTTATTTAAATACCTTTTTACAAACAGGAACAGAAACCAAGATGTAGCACAGTTCTTAAGGTGAGATTTGGTAAATCAGTTGAAAAGTTAAAAATGGAACCTGGATCTTCTCACTTCTGATTGTGAGTCTAGCAACTTTCCAGTTGCTTCTCTAGTGAAGCAGGATGCAAGAGAAGGGATGCAGGGAGTTTTACAAGCATTGCTTAGCTCACAAGCAAGGCTTTGACCACTAGACAGATGGTGTGGCTTCTTCAAATCATCTAGTTATAAATGAGTTAATTAAATAACTGAGTCCTGAGAAAGCTGTCATCTCTCCAAGCACACCTGCTTTCCATGAGGCAGCAGGCACTCTGGCTATGTGTGAAGCACTGACACCATGAACAGGCCTTTGCAGGAGGAAAGTGATACAGAAAGCCAAAAAAACTGCGTCACCAACTCTGCAGCATAAAGGGACTGATGCTGAGCATCAGCTCTTAGGTTGTAAACAAAAAAATATCAGGAGTTTTTTGGGTAGATTCCAGGAAGACTAGAATACCATGAATCATAGAATCATAGAATGGTTTGAGTTGGAAGAGGCCTTAAAAATCATCTATTCCCAAGCCCCTGCTGATGGACAGGTTGCTCAGAGCTCAGAGCCTCATTCTGCCTGGTCTTGAACACTTCCAGGGATGGGGCATCCGCAACTTCTCTGGGCCTCAGCATCCTCACAGTAAAATGTTTTTTCCTAATACCTAATCTAAACCTTTTCTTTCTCAGTTCGAATCCATTCCCCCTTGTCCTGTCACTCCAGGCAAAAAGTCCCTCTCCACCTTTCTTGTCAGCTCCCTTCAGTTACTGGAAGGCCACAATTAGGTCACCCCCTAAATAAAAGAGAAGCCTTCTCTTTTCCAAGCTGAACAAACGCAATTTTCTCAGCCTTTCCTTGTAGGGGAGCAGCTCCATCTCTCTGATCAGCTTGGTGGCCTCCTCTGGACTCACTCCAACAAGCTGATGTGCTTCCTGTGCAATTACAAATAAATTCCAAAGCAATTACAATCAACATCTGTAATAAAAAAATGAAGCAGAGGTTTTGATAAATGTAACAATTTTGGAAGATCTAAGCAGAAAATCCAAGCAATGATATTTATATACAACACTAAATGATTCCTACAATAAAGATTTGTAGTAGTCTTGCATGCTCCATGTAATGTATGCCATCTTCTTGTGGAATATGTAATTGTAATAAAAGTTAACAGCCTCTTTTAACTTGGAATTCTGTAGATTTCAATCTTGCTATACTTTCTTCTCAAGCAAACTCTGCAGTATTTCTTTTATAATATTTTATTATCAAAAGACCATTTTACATATTATATAAGAACTTTAATCTGATAATTGATTGAATGGAGAAGAGCAATATAATTAACTGGATTCAAAGTAAGCTCTAAAGTAGTTTGAAAGTGCTGGAAATCAGTCCATGGTACTTAGACTTGGTTTTTTCACTTGCAGTAGTTAAATTCAAAATAAATACTTTCTGTTTTCATCTGGCATTCTGATAGAAGATATTTCTAATGGTTTAGATGTACAATTATTGCCACTATTCAACATATCCAGACTCTTGGAGATATTATGTGCTTGCAGCAAGTAGTATCTACTGTCATTCTAGTAGAAAATGTATTATACCGGATTTGCATTTTCTTTAACTAAGTTAATTTAGCTAGATCTGTATCTTATCTCCTAAAATTATTTTCCCCAGAAAAAATTGGAACAGCTAGTTTCTTAAGATGAGGAACTAAAGAGTATCCTCTGCTTTAAAAGGTCAGCAAGGGAAGTTATGATTAGCTGTTCGTTGAACAATTTACTGTGACGTGAAAAGAGCAGGTTCTGCCAGTCTAAATCTGAGAAGCAGACCTGTGCTCCAACATCCAACCCCAGAGTGAGAGCAGGATACAATGTAGCTCTCTATTCTTGGGAAGGAAAATTTTGCAGATTTCTGTTGTTTATCTGTACGAAGGGCTTCACTTTTTTTTTCTGCTGTCCTAGACTGCTTCTTGGCAAAGCTCTTTCTTTTATTGAGGTTTCTAGACAGTCCATGCTAATTCTGGAAGCTTTGGCTGTTTAAATAGAAAATATTGCCAGGATAAACTGGCAGATGAATTTCTGGGAGCCATTCAGTGCTTCTTCCACCTTGTGACCTGGAGTATGTGGAGGAAATACATTACTTTCAAGAATTGCCGTCCAGTTCCATATGCAAAAAAAATTGCTCTGTGTTGGTAATGATTTGCTTGTCATGTCTTTATGCACAAGCCACTGTCCCTGAAGTTACTGAGATTTCAAGTATAGCAGAGCTATGTGTTTGGAACATGAACTATGTTAAAATCTTCGTGTTTTTCTACTCTGAAAAAGAAAGCCCCTCACCACAATCATCCCCCTATTTTGAAATGTATTTTTGTAAGCAATTAACTCCCCATTTTTGAGGTCCAAACAACAAAATAGAAATGTACTGTGTGCTTTAGAATAAATACAGTATAGCAATTACAGTTAATTGCATATGAAATTCTCAGTGAAACTGAAGATGAAACAAAGGTGACAAGCAATTTACCAGACTGCACTTCCAGTGCCAAAATCAATTACGACATTCCAAATCCTGTAAACATTAATAGTAATTAGTAAGCTGTGTGTCATTATGCCTCTTTGACTGATGTCCAGCATGTACTGTCTTATTGTGTTTAGCTACAAGGACGACTTAGGAACAACTCTTTTAAAAGGCAGTGAACAGCACACATTTATAGAGGCTGAACAAAATATCTGCGAGTACAGATACTGCTGCTGCCAGCGGCTCTAGTGTGTTCAGGCCAGCCTCTGGATGTCATTGATAGCATAAATACAGAATAATCATTAATTACTAGGCAATGCTAACTAAAGCAGGATGAGGCTGAGTGTGAGGCTGTATACCTAGCACTGAGCTTATTATTCCATTTGGCTCACTATTAGATGATGTTAGTACCAGGGGATTACAAATCCCTCTGGGGGTTATTCTGCAGTGAAATACCACCAGTTGCACAGTATCTTACTTCTTCTAAAATGGAATGTCAGACATATTAGGTTCACTCAAGCAATAAAAAAGAAAAAGAAGACAAACCACCTTACCAGAGAGAGAAATTATAATCACGGTATATGGCGTAGTTTTAAGTTCAGTTATAATCATGATATACTTTTCATATGATACACACACTACTCTCTCCAGGTGGGTGCACACAAACAAATGGGATGTAGGGGAGGGACCATGAGCTTTGTAATCTTCTTACAGAGTCCTGGCTGCTCTTCCCCAGGCCTGTTCCAAGGGGAGAACAACTGCTCTCCCTACCTCCCTCTCAGAATTACAGCGCGGAAACACTGAGTTTTCACATCTTCTCTCCTCCCCCAAGACTTGCTCAGCTGGATTGCCCTCAAATCTGGGGAACTCCAAAAATTCTACTACTTCTAAGGGAAAACCAAACTGATTGTAAATTTCTAGGCGCTGTTTTTTCATCTTCTGGTCTCTTAATTTTTTTATTCTTGACCAAAAAAAAAACCAAAAAGCAACTATAAGTAGTAACGAGGGTTTCTTCCCACTTCACCAGATGCAACTACAATACCCACTTTTCTTGCTAACTGGATGGGATTTGCTGATTTTTTTCTGCTACTTCAGTAGAAGGATTTTAGGATAATTTTTTGAATGTTTGGTACATTTTCCTTTGTCATCCAGCATGGGTAGATAAGGCACCCATCGATGTCTACTGCTTATCCTTGGTCCCACATGGCTCCTCAAAATAAATTTAAAAAATGAAGTTAAAAATAAATAAGTAAAATAAAATCACACTTCTGATAGTTTGATTGCACTATGAAAAAATATACATAAAACTGAATTACATGAGTATGATTTGAAATCTACTCTTTAGAGTCAGGTGCTTGTATACAACCTTTTCTCAGGAGGTGTCTGTGATCCTACTATTTTCTTTCAATTAACAATTTTTACTCAAAGATTATTTTGAGTGAAAGTAGTGTTACAGAAGCCGTGAGGTCAGATTTAGTGACTGTGGTTTATAGAATCATACAATCACAGAATGGTTTGGGTTGGAAGTGATCCTAAAGACCATCCAGTTCCAACCTCCCTGCCCTGAGAAGGGACACCTTCCACTAGACCAGGTTGCTCAAAGCCCCATTCAAGCTGGTCTTCAACACTTCTAGGGAAGGGGCATCCACAGCTTCTCTGGGCAACCTGTTCCAGTGCCTCACCATCCTCACAGCCAAGAATTCTTTCCCAGTATCCCATCTAAACCTGCCCTGTGCAATTTACCTGTTAGTATTGCTGTTTTGTCAGATGCAGGCTATGGTGTGTGGTATGATTTAAGTCTGAAAACATAAATCCAAGCTTGCAAAGAGGTATCATGAATAAATTACATAGCTAAACATAACAAGCCCAGCACAGAAATAGAAGTTTTGAAATCCTCCTTATGCTTTTATTTATTCCCATTTGAATGTGAATTCCATCAAATCACTGCCTCTCAATTATGACTTCCTTGCTGATAGCAGAGGCACATTTCTATTTGCTAACGTACACAGGAGGAAAATATATTCTGTTTATTATTTATAAGAGTAAAGTGCTGAGAGGCCCCAGCAAAGCCCAGGTTCTTGTTTTCTGTTTGCTATGAAAATAGAGCGAGACATATTCAGGCAAGCTGCTTTCCACCTAAGTCCTTGGACCCACTCTTTTCTCTTGGATGCTTTTTAGGCAGGTTTCTGCTCAGTGCTTCACTGACATCACACTTGAGACATGCCCTGCTTTCTCTGCTGATTACAGACACAGCATTAGATGGAATTTTAACTGCATATCAGTACTGGAAAAGCAGCTGAAAGGGCGGGGAAAAACAACACTGACAGATTTCTACAAGATCACATCCCAAGTGCCTGGCACAGTTGAAAAAAGAGCTTTATTTTCCCAGTCCCCAACTAGTAATCTATTCCAGTCAACTAAACCCTATCCCTGTCTCTAAACAATATCCCTGAACCCAACACATTTGAATTAACATATTGCCAGCTAATACCTGATTTGCAGGATTTACAGCCAGACATCTCTTATGCTGTTATGTATGTTCACAGTCCTCCTTAGCTGGGGCTGAGACCTTCCATTACCTTGAACCAAGTGCGTCAGCATCGCTCCTTCCATTCAGTTGCTGACTCAGGAAATACTCTGTCAAAGCGTGCTTTTCCCCCTATTTTTTTCCCAAAAACTAACAGGTAAAAGAATAAGCAACGTTTGTGTTTTTAGAAACGACGATATACATTTACCTCAGAAGTACCTGGGGATTTGGCATCCCTTTGCTGTCATTTACTGGGAAGAGTACATCTTGAAATGCTGTAAAAGGGTCCTTCCTTGTTCATCAAGGTTAATTATGCAACACTTCTGTATCTAACATTTTTTCTACTCCTGTCCTAAGAAAACTAATTTTATTTATTAGCAACATTGACTGATTTAACAACCCTGGCACGTGCTATTCTATGCACAATGAATCCAAGATCTTGTGTGAATACCCACTTTGAGGTGATGTTTCTTTTAACATCAATGATTCTATGATTGCAATAAATGGTTCCCAACTGTGTTTCAAACTGCTGAAACTGCTACAGAAAAGTAAGAATTGTTCATCTTTTAAAGCTTTGGATGTTTTATACTGCTGGAATCCAAAGACTTGTGTATTTCCCAGATGCAGCTGGCTGTTTTGCTGTCATGCATTCCACTACACTCCTTTACTGATTGCTTTATCACATCTAGTTTGCTCATATATCTTTGAGGTAGCATTTTAAGGCACTATTATTTTTTTTTCAGCTTTCTGATCTGCTTTGCTTACTGAGAAAATAAAAAGGGATTTTCATAGGTCTTGATGCAGCAGTGATGACTTGAGAAAAGAAAGCAGCAGAGGATGGAGGGACTGCACAGCTTCTTTGCTCCTCCATTTCCTATCCAGCATACGTCATAGCAGCTACTGTTAACAGGGCTGGGGAGAAGACGCAGACAATGGAGAAAGAAAAGTGAAGGGAAGAGAGCTGTTAAATTTACCCTTGGCAAAAACATCTCACAAAGTCAGCAGGACCGTCCTGAGAGGAAATCCAGTGTGGGAGACAATTAGGGATGCTGCTCAAGAGAAAAGGGCCTGGCGAAATAAAAGGCAGGACTGATTTGGGGTTTTGAATTCCCTAATTCCCCTCCTCCCTGGCTCTCATGATTTTGAATGAAACATTAATACTGCTTCAGATGCTTCTTCCCTCCAAGGCCAATCAGCTGCTCGGCAGGGCGTGAAGCGGTTGTTCATTTGAACAGCTAACGAGGGAGTGGAAGGACAGAGCTAATTCTAAGGCTTTCCCAGCTCACATTTGCCTTGACACACAGGGAATGACCTGAAGAGCCTCTCTTCACTTAGGAAGAAGAGAAGTGGTGCTGTATTAATTCTGCATAAACAAGCCCAACTTGTCAGAAGAGATAATTTTTCACAATACGACCATAAACATAGTTTTAAGACTGGAGTAGACACCTCATCCTGCTTAGTGCCATGGCAACAACTGCCACTGGAAATCTTCCTCATACAGAGGGGTACAGAAAAAAGAAGGTAAAACTGCCAAACAACCAAAAATGTCAAATCCCAAGCCTTCCATTTTAACAAAATTACAGTTCCTTCTCTCAGTGCACAGAGCCTTTAGGATAAGGAGTGAACCCCAAGACTGAATTTTACATGTTCCTGAAGGTGAAAAACTACTTCCCCCTAATCTGGGAACAAAAAGAAGCTGAGGTGGCTGAACATGTTGCGGGTTTTGTTGCTATTAAGATCTGTTCTGGTTTCCAGCTCCCAAGAAAAAAAGAAAAGAAGGAAGAAAAATACATCAAAAGAAGAAAGAGCAGGTTTTGTTCACAGTGCTGGGTCTGACTTATAACACCACACTACAGAAGGACGGATAGAGTAATCACTATCAAATCGCTCTGGCAAACCCATACCTGTGCACTGCTATTTTGGGAACTGCTTTTAGCTATTTTATCATCACTGGCTCCTAGCAGCAGTAGGAAAGAAATCATCTTGACTAGTCAATTCTCTCTTTATAACACAATGACAACAGAAAAAGAGACAGGTACAGAACGAATAAGGTAGGCAGGAACAAGACATTAACTTGAGAACGAGAGCAGATATAAAAATGTTACACCTTCTGCAGCTAAGAGAAGCTGGCAGGAACAGTGATGCTGCTGCGCAGGAAAGAGTCAAGGTGACAGGTTTGCTTCTTAGGTGAAGCCATGACGGCCAAGCTTTCTCTTTCCTGATTAGCCACAGCCCTACTGTCAGTGTCAAATCATGCTTTCTCAGAATGACTTAGCAAGCTACTGAGCGCTCAAAAAAACCTCCCCAGTCAACAAACAAACAAACAAGCATGTGATGGGACCACAAGACAGCCAAAGCATTTGGACAGATCTGCTTTATGGGTTTTTTTTTTTCTACAGTGAGCTCCACAAAGAAGCTTAAAAGGCTTTTGAATTTGGGGGGGGAAATGGCGGATTTTAGTGTAATATAAAACAGAAATATAAATTCTTACAACAAAGGTACAACCTTTCCTGTCCACTATGTCCCTGTAGGCAGGTCGTTAAAATCCCAGGCTTCAATTCAGCTAAGTCTTAATTTCTAAGGAACAGCAAATCAGCTTGGTGCTCTTTTTGGTCCCTTGGGAATATGAGTGATATGTCTCTCCTTAGAGGCTTGGCTGACTGTTCTGCTCCTCATGTTCACCTCCTGAGTAGCACAAGCAACAGGCATCATGCTTGTGCCTGCTGTACCATCAGGTTTCATCCCTCTTTATTTGTGAAACAGCTATGAAACCAAATAAAGTTAAACAAACAAACAAAAAGTATGTCAAGCCCTCACCTCACCTTTCTGTTTACAGCAAAGCCTAATTCCTGGTCTCCATTTTTTTTTAACTCATTAATCATCTTTAATATTTGTCAGCTTGAAAAAAAAAATAAAGAGGAAAAGTTTACATTAGACTTTTGTTACCATGGATGCCTTAGTGGCATCTGCAGAAATAGGAGCCTTTCTTAACGACAAGATCTACTGTAGAGGAGAGCACAATCACAGAATTGAACAAAATCTGGTTTAGATTTGTGTCCAAGTAAAATTATAAAGCTTAAAAATATAAACCAGAACTGATAAAAGCATTTTCTGTTCAGAACTTTACATATTTTTTAAGCAATACTAGACCTCTTTCCTCTTGGTTTTGGTTGCTAATGGACCTTAAAGCTCTTTTCAGCTGTTAGGAACTGCCATAATGCCACTGTTACACACATCCTACATCAGGGAAAAGAAGAGCACTAAGCGAGAGCCAACTCAGTACCTGCTGCATGTCCCTGTAGCCAGACTGGGGAAACACTTTCTTCCTTTATGCTGTGCAGAGAGACCTTGGCACAATGAACACTAGAGAGCAGCTATTTTTGGGTGGCCTCCCAAATAGAGATAGAATAACTAGGCATTAGTTTTATCCATTTAACTTCTCTAGGGGGAAAAAACCCCCACAATTTCTGTTTTAACTGGGTAAGACATCTGCTACAAATGGAAACAGAAGATCATAAGGCTGTTGTTGATCATTTTCTAATTAGTATTGTACATTCCTTTCTATAATAGTAGGATAATTCATACTGAACTACAAGGTTTAATTATTTATAAAACTTGTTAGTTGTGAGAAACACCTTTTGTATTATCTTAATATTTGTTGGTGAAACAATCAACTCCATAGCCATGAACATCTTGCAAATTAGAAAAGAGGTAGAAAGTCTTAAAAGGGGACTCTAAAGGGAACTTTATAGAGCTGTAGCCAGATGCCCCATGAGATAACCTGTGTGTAAGATGGGTCGAACTTTGTGTACTGGTTGATTACACAGCAATACAATTACATTACACTAAATGGGAGAAGAAAGCAAACCATACTGTTGAAGTCAGAGAACTAAAGCACAGCTGAATTACAAATATTATAAACGGGGCAATAAATCTAATGAGCTGCTTGAGAAATGGAGTGGGAACACCCAGATGGAAAATCATCTGAAACACTGGTATATGCATATATAATCTAGAAAGGGAATGGAGCAACCAGACACTAAGTAACCTGAGTGGGAATGATCAAGACTGGTTTACAAGAGGAAATTTTAAAAGATAAATATTTAAATGTTTTGTATACACAAAAAACCCCCATCCCTCACAGGGGGAAAGGAAGTATTTGGGGAGTTTCACAGACAGTGAGATAGAATTAAGGTATTTTAAACAAACTTCCTGATGGAAATTAAACAAACTGAAGAAACATATTTCCAAGGGAAGTCAGCAAGGCTTTCTTTTATGTGTAAAACTAAACTGGGAAAAAAGAAAGTGAGAAAGTATACTGGAAAGAGGTAATCCTATTTCAAACCCTCATTCTTATTATCTTAAACACCCTCTGAAAGTTTCAACTCCAAATCATTAGTGCCTGATCTTTTCGTTAGTATGGTTGGTGGTTTTACAAAGATAGTCTGAAAGCTTTCTCTGACAGATTATGGACTATTCCAACATGTATCTTTGGTAGACACACAACAACTGTAAATTGCCTTAAAGTGTACATGCACGTGTACCGGTTTCAACTGTATTCACCGTGTTTCTAAATTCCAGGTAACCATGGGAGGTGTACAAGATCAAATCCTGTAGTGTGCATCTGCCAAAGGAAGCCAAACTTGGCTAATGAATGTCTAAAATAATTTTAAAAAATTAAGCTGAACCTACTGAGCAGCTTAAAACACAAAATTCAGTGTGATTACAACAGCTAATGTAACAAATGTGCAAACCACCACCTGTTATACATAACACTTCTTTCTCTGCTCTCCAAATAAATGGATCAAGTACTCACTGTTTAACAGTACTACAAAACATGCAAAAAATATTATCTTGTCAGATGATGAGCTTTAGGAATTGCAGGTTTTATAAGTTGCAACTGATAGCATTTTAATGGAAGTTCCTTCCATCTGTAATTAATTATTCTAAATTCTTATCCCTTGAACTAAAATTTTGTTAGCAATATGAAAGGGACCTGTTAGCAATATGAAAGCTTTACATCAAAATAATCTCTCTTTATCTCTTTGGGCTAAATAAAGCCACAGAAGAGCTTAAAATAATGACAAAATACAGCAAAAGATGCACAGTGCAACATTCTTAAGTACAGCTTTGCACTAAATCAACGGTGATCATTCTTTTCAGTGCAGGAAGAACTAAAACACAGAAATGTGGTTTTAAACATAAATACATAAATTGCAGTTTATGTTCAAGCTCTACATATTACACACCAAAGTTGGTAGAGCACTGCACAGCCTCAAGACTGAGTTTAACTGGATCTGCTGTTATGACAGCAATAATTTTGGATTTACATTTCTAGGTCTCTGAATTGTCAGTGTAATTAAACTCATACAAATTAGTTTGGAAAGGAATTTTCCAGAAAGCTATCTGCGGGAACATGTGGCTGATCATTTGTACTTGGGTCACTAAATATATGGATCACACAAATATGTAACAATTCAGATTTCTACCAGTACTGAAAAACAGAATTACTGTAACAGAGGCTCATGTTTTTTGAGGAATTAATGACCTGGAAATCCATTACAGTAACACCTCCACTAAGTCATCAGAGCTTTGTGTGCCAAATTTAAACTGTTGCCTGCAGAAAGTTTATGGATAATCCTTAGGAAAGTATAACTAGCAAATTTCTTTCCCCTCTCCCCTCCCATCAAGGAGGAATGGGCAAATCCCAGTGAAACAAGAGCTATGACAAACACAGTGATAAAGTTTTAGTGACAAAAATTTTGTATGTACAAGGACTAAATTTAGCCTACTGCTCCTCACAAGCAAAGCTGGCATTTAAGATGGGAATTCAGGTGTAAGACAGACTGTATGCTATTTAGCCATCCTAATTTTCAAAGGCTGATGTTCTTGTCATTACTCTTCAGGTTATTTTCAGTTATATATATTTTTGTTACTCACAGTTCCAAATAACCATTTTCTTTAACGTTCACTCCACATTTGGAAGAGAAATGCTTAAGTTGTGTGATAACTGGAGTGATAACTGATTTCCGATTTAACTAGTATGTTATTTTAACTTTTAGTATTACTTCACAAATGGGCTTGCAATGACTTCAGTAAATATTGTTTTTACACATATCACATATGAGTAAACATACTTTTTTTTCTGTTAAATACAAAGGGGTGTAGTTGGCATCAGGCTATTTAACACAGCATAAAACATTGTTATATTATAGTTTCAGTGCATAAGGGCAGACTGTAAACAACAGACATTTGGTATAATTCCCATAAAAGTGAGAAGTCAAACCAAAATGGAAATGGAAGCCCCAGAAACCCCTTACTTTCCACGCCTCCACAGAAAATATGGATGCAGAGACCAAGAAGGGCTAAAGGCCACCTTTGTCTTGTCTTTTCCCCATAGACTGAATCTTGCCCTCCTCCCTGTAGCAACCAAGAGCAGCCACAGGACAGCAATGGGATTGAGTCTTGGTCAGAGGGACTGCAGGAAACCTACTCGTGTTTGTCTTCCCAAGGTAAGGTACTACTAAAGAACGCTGCAGTTGCTTTGCACTACTGAAAATACATAAAGTGATTTCAGTGCTGCAGGGATCTGTCCTTTCGTGTCTGAAGAGTATTTAACATGACTATGCTGCAGCCTCAAAAAAGCTCAGTTTTATTGTAAGAATTATGTTTGTAGCCTTCCTTTTCTCTCATTTTGAAGTGTAAATCATAACTTAGACATCTATACAACTTTAGGTTACCTATAAAAAGAATAAAAATATATTCTAGGGAAAAAGTTATGTGCAGTTATAGTAAAGTCTTTATTTTTATTAAAATTAATTTACCTTCAAACCATTATTAAGCACACAGCTAGTCCCTTTACTTTGAACATAATTTGCTCTTTTCTACAATTTGTTTCAAAGTTTAGTTGTCTGTTTTAGACAGATTTCTCAGAGAAAACCAATACTAAACTCTTCCAGTATGACAGAAAAATCTCTTAGAGCCTATTTGTTCACAGGGAATTAAACTAGCAGAGCATCTTAGAACACAAGCAACAGGAAGTAATTATTTTTACCTTCTTCAAACTTGTTCCTGACTTTTCAAAAGAGAAAAAGAATACATATTTTCAGTCTAAAACATGTAACACCAGGGTGTTTTTTTTTAAAACTCTTGAAGCAGGACTTGGTTCTGGAAACCCAAAGGAACTTGAGCCTCACACACGTTCACTTATTCGACCTCACGTCAGTGAATATGATTCATATTTGTCCTCTGTCCTGCAAAGACTCTTGCATTGGCATGACATACAGAATACTATCAATTTGGAGCAGCAGCACTTTACAGTCCTTTTGCAGGAGAAAAAGAAAACTAAAAATATGGAAAGCAGTGGCTCATAGTGAGTAAAATAAAAATAACAAACATACTGAAAGTTATTTCACCCACTCAGATCTTCTTCATGTCTTTACAACTTGTAAATGCTTTTTGCATTTATCTAGATAAATCTAGATGTACTTAGCATCTTGATGAAGCTCTGCAGCTTGATGTGTCCCTGGAATACTTGGGGAGGTGAGGCAGGGAATAAATCAGCGCATAATTTGAGTTACAAAAATTTATAAATACCCTTCTAAGAACTTAAACTTCTTTCTGAAGACAGGTTTTGGTTTTAAACTCAGTTCTGAATTAAAGGGAAACTTGCTGGAATTATATTTAATTGCAAGTATTAGCTTCTTAAGTCTATCAGAATGATCCTCTCCACAGAAAACCGTGGCTCTCAGATTCCACCAGTGGCTTTGGAGGCCACGTATAACCTGTTAGGCTTTTTTGTTTCTTTGTGCTTTTCTCTTTCCTGAAGTTGAAAGTATACACTAAAAAAAAAAAAAAAAAAAAAGGAGAAAAGTACGGATTCATAAGATTCTCAAATTCCACGGCAAGACCATAACTGCACTTTCTTGTACATTTTGTCTTCAATATCCACCCCATTTCCATGCCCACATTTTTTAATTTCTTGACTGTCGACTATCTTTACCTCCATCAAGTACTAAAATCTGACTCTCTGTTACTGTACAATATTGATCTCAAACTTATGACCTGCATCACACTTTATGCTTAATGGCCATCACCATGCCCACAACATTCATCATGTATTCTGTTTTAGCATCTATAAGTCAATGTTAAAGAACATAATTAAGAATATTTTAAGACCTTACTGGCTCATCCTCAAGGTGTTTAATTCAACACAACAGAAAAGGAGAGCAAACTTTATTTTTTATTTCTTTTCATTTTTTCTGCTACAAAATCAACTAGAATTAATTATGATTAATGGCCTGGACTTTTTTTATAACCCTTATCTTCATAAGCAGCTTCTTTGTCTTAATTCCTCTTTTAATGGTTAGTCTCTCCATTAAAATTTTCTGCCTTCATGGGGTTTTTTTTTTGTTGTTTTGGTTTTTTGGGGTTTTTTTTTACACATTAATATAATTCCTCTGCTCAAGGAACTTCCATTCCTCATCTACAGTATTTGCTTTGTTTGGTGTCATGGGGTGGTATTACATGATCTTGAGTGATTGTTTTCAAACATCCATATGACAAATGTGGTTTTCACTTGAATATCTCCAAGAGGTTCACACAACTCTCCTTTATGAATGTATTACATACTTGATGTGTTCAGACTTTGCAACTTACTCTCATAAAACCCTTCTGTGATACAGAAATATTATTGACATTTTACAATGGAACAGAAAACGAGTCAGCTTATTAAAGTGCTGAAATGCTTAAAGATGCCTACTGGGATTTTCAAGGTTGCTCTGACTTATAACTCTTATTGAACTAATTGAAGATTTTTTTCACTAAATGGCTAATTTGCATTTTTAGTTTTCTGAAAAGCTTTAAAATCTTACTCACCCACGTCACCCTTTATATCCAGTGGACCAGCGCATTAAACCCAGATTTCATCAGCCCATAAACTTATACTGCACGTGCAGGGCTTCCCACCACAGGGCAAATTACATGAAAAATAAAGATGTGGCGCATACCACAGGCATCTAGTCCCCTCCTGTCCCTGTCCTCCTCCCCTCCTGGTCTGAGTCACACACCAAAGCCTCAGACAGCAGGGAGCCACAAAGCCCAACTGCATCAGATGTCAGGCAAGAAATGAGTGGCTCTCCAGGGATCTGGCTGCTCCGTGCTGGGACTGAGGGGTGCCAGGAGGCTGAGCTTGTAGACAAAGACTTCTATCAGGTTTAATAACCCCTCAGCGCACCATCTTCCTCAGTTAGGGCTTGATTTTTCTAAATACTGACAGGGACAGAGCAAACATGCATGAGTGGCTCCTACCAGAGTGTTGTAGAATTGTCTATATCCACCATGGGTTTAGGCAAGTAGCCATTTTATTTCAGAAAAATTTTTGTAAGCATTTCCCCGTGCTTTGATTCCTGTGCAAAATCTAATCAAGTGTGTGTTTTCTAGCTGCACTTTTCTCAACTCAGTTGTACATGGTGCTCTTTTGGGTGGCCTAAAAGCAAGTTACTCAGTTTGGCTAATGCACATCACCTTCACACCTTGGGGGGCAGTAAGTTGGAACAAGGACAGCTTCATCTTTTGCCCAGTTCTGACAAGGAGATGCTGTCTTTCAGCATGGGTTTTCTTCACATCCATATGCTTAGACCACTAGTGGCTGGAAAGGGAATGGATCAGCTGTCAGGGCTTTTTATGGACATTTTGCCCTCGTTGACTCAATGAAACTCCCTGCATAAAGCAGGCTGGATTTGGTCAGTGTACTGCCCTTTGACTATGAATCCTATTGCTTCATTTTGGAAGTCATGTACACTGCCTTCTTTACAGGCCACGTCATCATACCTAAGGACCAGCTAAACAAACCACATGGGCAGCCAGCTTACTGGGACAATATACGCATTTTAATCAAAGAAATATAAGACCAGGTAAATTAATAAATTCCTGATATTGCTACCTTACAGAAGTGCTTTCCACATCAGGGCTTATGGTTAACATGTTGCCTGCTAGACCCTCTGAGACTGGCTGCAGCTGCAAAAAATAAAAATGTTAAAATTGAGGCCAATAGGAAGATGCTGCCTGCAGCATAATTGCTCACTGTTGTTGCACATTGGCTGGCGAAGGTTAGGAACTGCTGCTCTGTGTAATCGAGCAGGTTTGCACAATACTGGAAGGCTGTTGTATAATAACAGTTGAAGCAAAACAGGTAGAAATAAATACACTCTTTTTTTCGTCTTTAGGTAGAGGTGATAAATTTTTACTGAGCACACCATGCTTTAAAAATGCTCCCAAACAGATGCCAGGTACTCTTTTTGCCCGAGGCTGATGGAGAAAAAGCAGGTAGCTTCTGAAAGAAATCTGAAAAGCTGTTATCCAAGTAGCTGAGGTTAAAGTCTCCATATGCATTTCAAGTAGCTTCATATCCAAAGTGAGCACTGATTTAAGCAGACATTTTTGGAATCATGACCTGATATACAAATATGTGATTGATCCTTTAGTAAATGAAAATTACTGAAAATCACAGGTGTCTGTCACAAAAATTACTGCTTATATGAACAAAGTAATTAAATCTGCCTATATGAACCAACAATTAAGTTTGCCTATTTTTAAAGAATCCTTATCAAACATTGCATGAATCACTTCAATTTGAATATTTCAAGTACTGAAAAGCTAGAATGGCTGCAAATAGCTTTGGATGCAAGTGAACTGAATGATGGAAAATTCCTTATTCATTTGTTGTGGTAGCAGATCTTTTTCCCTCCTCAATTTTTTTTTTCTTATTTTTACTTATTTCATCCAGGCCTTTTAGCATATGCAAGGATTTGTCAGTAAGTTGCACTCCGAGTGTTACTTCAGACTCACCAAATCACAAAAAAAATGTAAGAACAGTGTCATTAGACTTCCCTACACTAAGTGTACTGATTTATTTCAGAAAATAATAAAGAAACTAATACTGTGCTGTGATGACCAGCTGATCTAACAGCAAGGCTTCCCACTACTGCAAACGTTTCTCAACTTCTCTTTTAGCTCTCTAAATTTCTCCTCCCAATGAGCAAACCCATTTTGATGCAAAAATAAATATCATAAGCTCCTACTTTAAACTGCAATTTGCCTTTCCCTTATGGACAGAGACATAAGGCACATCCTCAGTCTTTCCACGTTTTTGTGCAGCTGGAGCTTAGCTTCGTTATGAGAAAGCTTAAGTTAAAGTTTTTTAAGTCGGAGTGTTATGCCAAGATGCAAAAAGGCAACCATAATCCTGACACACACAACCATAATCCTGACATACACACACAAAATCAGCCGGTGCGCATCTTGTAAGCCCCACAACCTCTACTTGTACCTACGGAATTGCGAGGAATAGTCTTCTTAGTTTGTGACACACAGAACTGGGAAGTTAGTTTAAATCGCGTTCCAGTTACACCGGGCTACGAACCCTTCTCCTCTGCCCTTAACCCCGGCGCGCCGGGAGGGACAGGGGAGCACAAGGGCAGCCCCGGGCCCCCGGCACTGCAGCAGAGCCGCGGCAGATCGGGCAGGGCGGCTCCGACCCGCTCCGGGCGAGCGGCGGCGGCCGAAAGTTGCCCGCCCGCCCCCCGCGCTGCCGCACCCGCACCTCGCACGGGCTCGGGCAGCGCTGCGGGCTCGGGCTCCGCATCTCCCCCGGCACCGGGCGCTGCAAACCAGCGCCGGGAGCAGCCGAGCCCCGGACCAGCGTCCTCCCCCGACCAGGCCGGGCAAATTTCCCCCCAAGCCCCGCGTTCCCAGGAGCATCCCCCCCTCCACCTTCACCGCTCCGCTGCCGCTCGCTCCGGGCAGCCCCCGCCGCGCCGGCAGGCCTCTCCCCGCAGCGCCCGGCCGCCGAGGGATGCCGGGGGGGGGTTCGCCCTCCTCCCGCCGCCGGGGCCGGGGGAGGCCGCCCGTGCCCGCGCCCCCGAAGGCGGCGGCCGTACCTGAGTCGCTGAGGCGGGGCCGGGCTCTGTCCCGCAGGTAGTAGATGAAATCGCGGCAGTTCTCGTTCTCCACCGCCCCGACGGAGCACAGCTCGGCCAGCAGCTGCAGCGCTTTCTGGCAGATCTCGTCCTCCCTGTCGCCGGGCATCGCCCCGCAGCATCCTCGGGAGCGGAGCGGAGCCCTGCGGTCAGGCGCCGCGCCGCTGCCCGCCGCCCGCCTGCAGCCGCCGGGCCGCCGCCCTCATC
>JAWWES010000168.1:6125104-6157145 GCA_035583135.1 Lophotriccus pileatus | reverse complement strand
AAAAAAAAAAAAAAAAAAAAAAAAAAAAAAAAAAAAAAAAAAAAAAAAAAAAAAAAAAAAAAAAACAAAAACAAAAACAAAAAAACACTAAACCAAAACAAAACCAGAACCCAAACCTTATTCTGAAACTCCCTGGATTTTATAAAAGCCGACTTGGGCTCAGCCTTGTTACTAAGCAAACAAGTGACAGAAATAACATTGTTCAAATTCCTCTTCTCTTATTCACTGGAAGAAGGAGTTGAAGGAATCGCAGCTGAACATGGTGCTTTGGCCACAGTGTTAACTTGAGGTGCAGTGGCTGCTGGCCTTCTACTCCCCAGCAACCACAGAACCCAGTGCTTGGCTTAAATCTGCATAAGACAGGGGGAGTTTTGTGGTATCTTGGGCATCTCAAAAGATCTCATCTTCCCAAAAGACTAACAAACAACTTCTTTCTTCTGTTGCAGTTGAAACACTGGGTGAATAAATGAGCTGCACTGCTGTGTGAGATACTTTTGAGGGAAAATTAGGTAAGCTGTTTCTTTGGCACAGGCAAAATTTAAACTTAAGACTGAGGCCCCACATGTAAATAAGTTTTTCCAGATTTAACCGGAAACACAGAATAAACACTTTCATCAGAAGAGTAGTGCTTTTTAAAAAGGTATTACTTTGTGATGCTGAGGCAGAAGAGTCTGTAGTTTGCTTTATTGGTTGTAAGAATCATGACCTATGCTTTAGAACAGTTTTTCTTCCACCCTCTGATCATCTCCCCAAACAGCTAAGAGCTATTTTTCCTTCTCTGAGGATGATCTGATGAAGTTGATGCTATGTGGTAGGTCCTGGCCACCTGCTTTACTTGGTCATGTGAATGCTTTCCTGAGTCATACTCCCAAAATATATTGTTGCCTAAATCTAGGGAAAACTGACAATTGGTAGCAGTTCAACTTTCATATTACACCAGAATTTATGTTAAAAATAAGTTCTTGCAAATGATTAATGTCTGTAAAACATATGGGGTTTTTGCTCAGAAACTAGGTAAGCACCTAGTTTGCCCTGTGAGAGGGGTTTTCTCTCGTTATTAATTCCTCCAGGAATTAAAATCCACAGTAAAGCACTATGTAGGAAATTGGGTTTCATGTTCCATACTTTTCTAGTTAAATATTGACACTGTCACAGAGATGTTCCCAGCCTGTGTCAGCTACTGTTAACTTTGAGAGCCATGTGACTTTTCAGGCACTGTGATTTTTCAGTTCTTTTCAACAGAGTAATATCTTTTCAGCCAGGAGAGTTAAGGTTGCTTTAGCAAGGCAGAGAGGACAGGCCATCTGTAAGTGAGCTGTTAAGTTGTTCTGTGAGCCAGAACCTGTGGGCAAAAACATTTTCTGTGGTGAACTGACTCCTGGCCTCCCCTTCCTGGAATGTGATCTAAGCGATGTGGTTATACTGAGTTCCCGCTGTTTTGTCTATTATGTTTTTTGATTTTAACCCTTCTGGAAGAGTACCTGTCTTTGGGAGAGGATTCTAAGCAGTATTCCAGATGGATGATGAGGTCCACGTTTCAGTCTGGAGGAAACAGGGAAAATGTAAAGAGCTGTGCTGGTCCCATCATTTCCTTGGGCTGCCTCTGCAGTGGTGCTTGGAGTGGGTTGACTCCAGCAAGCTCCTTGGTCGGTAACTGGGCTGGTTTGAATTTTGCTGAGACGTGTCTGTCTCCATGGATTGATAATGTGTGAAAGTTGATGGCCCCTTTCCCCCATATTGGGAAGCAGAAGGTGAGGAATGCAATATCCACCCTGTACTTGTACTCTATGGAATAACTGACTAGTGCAGGACTTGGAAAACAAACTTAGGGTCATAGGGGAAAACAGACAGAGCAAGTTGAGAATGTCAAACTGTTGAAAAAAAAAAAAGACAAACGTGGTTCTGCAGTTGGGACTATGGTTGGGAATATTGCATGGAAGACAAAGAGCATAGATATTCTGATTTGAAATTGCTGAGGCTTTATCTAATGGAAGTTTTGGATACTGCATTTTCACATATCGACAAGCTAAGGAACCTCCAGAAAAGAGAAACAAAAAAAAAACCTCTTAGAAAACAATTCTTTGTTAGCATGTCCTGTGAGAAAATACTAAAAGAAATAGAAGATTTCATAAGCTTTTCTACAGAAAGAAAATGATCTTGTGACTGCGGAAAAGATTTTTAAGTTTTCTGGCTTCTTTAAATTGATAATGAGAATGACTACATAGAAAACCAAGGAAAAATACAAACAACACAACATACAGTAAAGTAAATGCAGTTTTCTATGCAACAGGAGACTGCCTAACAAGATAAGGAAAGAATTTAAGTGAGCAGTGCATTTTTTTCTTGAATGAAAATCATGCAAAAGAATTTTACATTGATGTCTTAGAAGTGGTTTAGTTTAGCAAAAATTTATTTCGATTTAAAATATTCCTATCTGAATAAATAAGCATACCTTTTGCAGCTGCTGTTGAATATGGATTAAGTTGAGACAAAACATAAATCCTTGTCTTAATTGCTTTGAAAACAGCCCATCTCAGGCCATTTAACACCCAGTGCAACTCCCACTAAATTAATTGTGAAGACACAATTAAGAATTAAGAATTAAAGAATTCTTTACACTGTATAACAGCCTTTACTCAAGCTGGGTCAAAGCAAAGTGATCTGTATGGGTGCCTGTATTTGATGCAATAGGAACATTTCAGGAGATTGCAGCAGTCAGTTCTGAGATTTGTTTGTCTGTGTGGGGCCTGGGGATTTTAGTTTAAGATGGATCTCATCTTGTCCTCTAGATCTTAGTCTTCCATCATAAATTGTGGATTCACTTCAGTTCTGCACTGTTGCATAGAACCAAAGGATTAGGAGGTGAAAGCTTTACAGTTCCTCCTTCTGAATCACATAGTGGACTTAAAATACAAAGTTATTATAACAGACAGGTATGTCTCCTCTCCAATGTATATTTTATCAAAGTACAAATGTGAGCAAACTAAGGAATGTGTGATATGATTATTTTATTGGTGGTTCTCCCACTGAACTGTCAGTGGTGACTTACATTTCTCTATGTTACATGACAAAGAGGTTATTGGTAATAACTTTGCTCTTTCTTGGCAGACATGCCAAATATCAAGGGTACAGAAATTTAATCTTATTATTGATAGCAACCAGACATTTTTAAGATATTCATCAAAAAGGTCTTTGAAATTTTTATTCTGTCCAACAACATGATTCTCATAAAACAAGGAGAAATTCTTATAAAATGTGAGCACCTTGTTTTTTTCCAAGGGCTCATCTGTCTGTCACAGGAGGTTTCTAACATTTGATGAAAGTATCTAAAGCTTTATGGTAAAGACCTTGATAATTAACAGATCAAGACTTTAATTTACTTATGTCTCACAACGTAAGCTGTATTTGTGTGAATGTAGAAACAGTCTCTTCTGACCCAATTTGCTGCTTCTAACATTGATTAATAGATCTTAATTAACTTATTGTAGCCTTACATAATCAGAGTGTAATTTCTTAAGCTGAGAGTTTCTGACCTGAAAGTTATATTTATAGTTTGTGTCCAAATTCAAACTTTCCTTTTGTTCATTATGGTGCCACAAGAGTTGAATAAGAAATATCTTTTGAATTTTTTGAAATTAGAAGGTATTTCATGATAGCTCCTGTTCTAGCTGGGCAGAAAACATGCCTTTTTTTTTTTTTTTTTTTTTTAGAGTGTTTTGGGTTTTTTTGCTTTTGCTAATAAAAGAGGGACTATCTTCATGTAGCTAAGGACTTCAGTGGTTGGAACACATCTTGGGAAGAGAGCACCCTGAACCGAATGCCTGATACCTCTTCTAAGTGAGTTTCCTAAAGCTGAGTTTGCTATATCCAGCTGAGTGGGACAGTGGAAGACCTACCTTTTAAATTCTTTTCTTCTCCACTCTCTCAAAAAGTTTATTTTTCTTATTAACATTCCTAAACCAAAAAAACACACTTGCATTTCCTTACAGAAACCTGATCATTTAAAGCATTCCTGGCAATCTGTGTTGCCAAAAGCTTTGGCAGAACCAGCAGTGAGAGGGGCTTTTTAGTCCCAGCAGCTGGATTTGGGTTCACCAGTAAGACTGTTCTTCCTCCCTTGAGACGTAAGATAACTTCCCGTTACTCTGGGTTTTTTTGTTTGTTTGTTTGTTTTTGGTTTTGTTTTTGGTTTTTTTTTGCTGTTGTTTTTCTCTTGTTTAGCTCATAAATCTTTATTTAACGACATGAGGTCTTGGATTATCTGCTTTCCCCAGGAGTCTGAACTTTTCAATTCTAGACTCCTTGTCGCCATTAGGGCAGCAGGGCTGATACGAGCTTGCTTACTGCAGTTTGTCTTCACCCAGTGCGCCCAGCTATTTTTCCCTCAAACCATGTGGAGAAGGAGAAATGATCCATATCCAGCTATAGTCTTTGTTTTTTCCCCTGTTGTTCTGTTTCTGTTCATGTGCAGGCTTTTCAATTTCATGAAGCAGCTTTACATGAAAGCTGAAATGTAATTGCATCCTCCTGAGTAAAATGGACAATTTCTGTGCCAACTGTGTTTTTAAAGAAAAAGATTACAGCATTCACTCTGCTGCCTGCTTTCTTTGCGAATGAATCGCTTTGCTGATGTAAAGGGATTAAATATTCTAAAACACCAGCCAGACCAATTCTCTATAATTCCATAAGTACACAGAAGATCACCTCCATTATTTTTGTCAGGGGAAGAAGTGAAAAATAACAGGGAGGTCTCTTTCAATGGCACCTTGTTTTACTTCAGCAAATACTAGTGAGGATTCCTTTCAGTATACATCATGCTTACTGTTCCTCTCAGCTCTCCATATTAACTTAAACACAAATTTCCTTGTGGAATTTGTAGCTTTCTGATATACCTTGTAGATCTAAGGCAACAAAATAAATACTGTGCCGTTTGCAGTTTTTATTTCTTTGTTTTAAACTGAAGCCCTGGAGTGTGGTAACATTTGTTTATGTCACAGAAAAAAAACTTAAAAGGGTGCACGGTTGCAAACAAAGCAGTTTCAAATATCTTTTTACACCCCATTTTTATAGTTTCTAGTACTCTTTGTCTCATCCATAATATTTTTATATGGCCTCAGGAAATGTGTGGCTTTCAGTATTTTGTCTTTCATTGATTGCATTTTGTAAGATTTCCAGGCTTAGTCATGCATTTTATGTTTGACTATGGGCAGCCTTAAAGTAGTTTTCTTATAGTTATGTTGTGAGCATAACAATGCCAATATATCTCACTTTCTTGGAATAGTGTAGGGATTTCTTTTTTTCCCAGCCAAATGATGTTGCAGCCTACCTGAAAGAACACTTGATGGCAAGGTTATGCAACGTAGTTCTTGTTCCCCAAAATGTGTTTCTCTATCTCAAGTCTGTACAATCCTCAAAGGCATCTCTGATGCTCCCCGGAGCAGTCCAAACCAGCTTAATGAATAGGGGTTAGGAGAAATAGTGCTCTAGCTGTGTTGAACAAGTGGCATTTGCAAAAGTGGGAGAGGTTCTTAAACTCAGGACAACCTGAACTCAAGAGGCTGGGCTATCTGGGGTGATATAGTTCTACTTTGGAGGTCGAGTTAAACTGTAACACTTGTAAGTCTCCTGTTGGGAGGTGCTGAAGGGCTAATTCCCATTACTGTACGGTTCAGCAGATTCAGCAGATGTTCTGTATCATGGGATGAAGGGGGTGACAAGCTGCTTCTCCTTTGGTTATTGTCACTGCTACATCCATTCTGGCTACTGATTACAGCTGCTGCAGGATAGACTCAGTGGTGCCACATCATTGACTTTTTGAGCGCTGTATGTTCATCTCAACCAAGGAACACAGCAATAACCAGACAAGCCCTAAGGAAGTATTAGAGCCTATGTCTATAAAATACGATTATGCTCTGAAAGATGCTGAGCATCAGCTCTGAATAAAATCAGTAAGAGTGTGCAGGGCAACACAAAGCAATACAGCAGAAGTACTGTGGGTCTAAGAGCATTGGAGGCACGAAAGAAACTGTTATGAAATTAAAAGCAGTGAGATGTATTTAACTACACTCTACTAGATTATACAGGATTATAAATCAATGTGAGCATAGGTACTTAGAGGCTTGGGGGAAGAGGAGGTGGGTAGCTCATCAGAAAAACTGCAAATGCCAAGAGAAAAGGCTAAAACATCATAATACTGTAATAACCTCATATGCTGTCAGATAGAAGGGTGAACCTTTAGAATGGGATTGCCATCTGTGGGTCTGCTTCTCTATGTGGAAATCTAATGGATTCTGGCAGACTTCTTTTTAAGGAGATCCTTTAGCTCCTCTTTTTTCCCACCAATAATCATAGAAATTTTCTTTGAGATGTAAGGTGCTACAAAAGCCATGGGGTTTTTTTCTCCTCACTAGGGAACACACACACAAAAAAAAAAGGGTCTGCGTTTTCAGAGAACAACTGGTTGCTACAATACTTTTTCTTACTGTTAACCTTACTAAATCACAAGGGATGTAACCACAACTAACCTGACCTTAGCCAAATTAAAGCTAACTTACTCTTCAGTCTTCACCTGAACAAAAGCATTTGTCAGTCATCTTCATGAGTTCACAAAACCCTAGGATTACAGACAATTCTCATGTATTTTATAACCATCTGCAGATCTTAATGCCAGACATCTTTTAACAGTATCCTTTGCCTAAAAGGAAAAATGGTTCAAAGCTGTTGTGGGAGAGGATAGAGGTTTCTTTCCCTTCCAAGGCAAAATGTTCTCTTCTTCTTTCTTAGTCCAATTTCAACCTCCCAAGGTCTGCCTTCAAGAGATACTTACAAATTATGGAGAGGTAGTACTTGAAATCTGAAGCCAATATTTTCTTCTACCATCTGTACTACTTAAGATCTTTTCAAGACCTCCGTTAAATGGTAAATCAAGAGCACTTTATTGAAGACTACTGATGATTACTGGCTCTTTTAGGAAGCGCTGATTTTGTGTGATATTTGTGTACAGCATTACTTGAGCCTGAAGTTTCAGTCTTTTACAGCAGATTTTTCTGCTAGGCCTTTAGATCTTTCCCATTGTACTTGATTTCTGAGAAGGCAGAGCTTACTCTGTTGAACAAATACTGACTGAACTGTCCCTATGCCTTGCTTAGTACTCGAGGAGCAGTAGCAGCCTTCAGTGGGCTCTTATCTCCCAAGATTTAACCTACTCTAAATCCAGCCTCGGTGGTAGCATAAACTGGTATCTGTCTTAAACACAGTGATAGATTAATTCCTTCTGCTTCCTCTAGTCTTCATTTTCTCCCTGTGAGGTTTTAAAGAATCACCATTAATTTTAGCTTTCTGGCTGTGCATCCCCAACTTTAAACCAGCCAGCTTCTCTTCTGGATTGTTGCCAATTGTAGTAGTGACTACTTTATGGTTTCTTCCATGTGTCTTAATTTTAAATCTTTGACAATCCATGGCCAGTTTCACCTCTAGAGTTTCTTTTTACCTGACCAGTCACAGCCTCAGCTGTACCCATAAGTCTCATACCAGCTTTAAAAGGAGTGACATTACTCTTCTTCCTGTTTCTTCAAGCTCTTATTTTAGCCATGTGAGCATGTCAAGGTCTATCACTCAGCTGCATATGCTCTCCTTTTTCAAGCTCTATCCTCAACCTAAATACCATCTTCCAGCAATGCAGTGGGACTTGACATACCTTACCACCAACGGCAGCAAGTTTACACCTCTGTCCCTCAGTCCTCATGTCACCCTGAAGGCTCTCCGCCTGCAGCACTCGTCTCACTCCTGCTTTTCTGCTTTCCTGAAAGCTAAATCTAAGTGTAGTTGTAGGGCTGGTTAGTACTTGCCTGAATTGGAGTGACAGCTCATTTAGCCCTGCTTCCTCCAACTCTCATTTCGGGAGCATCTGCAGAACCAAAAGTAGTGCTGAGTCTTGAAGGGCTCACAGGGCTGAAGTGAGTGCTGTGGACAGGACAGGAAGATACAGTCCATTCTGCAGGGTCCGGGAGAAGGTCAAATGTGTGATGGATTTTTTAAGACCTGCCGAGCTAAAACAGGGCAGGTACAAGTCATATTTCTGGTATAGCTTCTACCTTACTAATACATTTTTGTCATCCTTGTATCTGTGGTCATGTTTTGTCTTTCATGATTTAATGGCCGATTTTATGATTTAATGCCCACTTCAGCTCCTTTCTTGAGCTGTCCCTAACTACAGCCTAAGCCATGACCCTTGGGCTGTTATTTATCTCTCCATGCTAGAAACTCTTTTTAAGATCTAGTCCTGAAGATTTTTCTCCTCTCATCCCTTAATATATCCCTGGCCATGTGAGTTGCCCTTCCCATTTACATTATAAACCATTAACTTGTGCTTACACCATAAATGTATCAGATGGAAGGAAGCTATATCTCTTACTCATGTTGAAACTGGAATAGAGTTACATTTTGGAATATTGTTCTCTGGATGATGTCCAGCTGGAGCAATGACATTAAACATACTCTGAATTACTATATAAAGAGCTTTTTTTCTCATTTATCATTACTAGCATCGAGCATCATCTTAGGTCTTTAACCCTTGCTTTCCTAATCCCTGTTCACATTTTGGTCTGAGCCTTATTCCAAGTAAAAACCTAGCCCAGTGATTCCAACCTGATTCAAGTAATTTTTGTCCAAATTAGAGGTCTAATCCAATAATAATTATAGGCTTACAGTCCCTCCTATGCTGATCCATAATGCTAGTACTAATTAGTCCCCTTCCTAACCTTCAGGCAGTTGTGTATGAATTACTAAATTTAGTTCTTTATTATGTTTTCTGGAACTCAAACCTTCTCCTTGACACCTCTGGCCTAGAAATACAGAACTGTTCATTTCTATGCTGTGTTTACTTTGGCAAATAAATAAATTGACTTTATAACTAAGCAGTGCAAATCATAACTAAAATTTTGATTGGAAAGCATGTATTTACATAAACAACTCAATATATATATGCAGACATTTTTACTCTTAGAGATTATTACCTTTTTACAGAAAGCTATCATATACATTAATAGAACTAATAAATATAAATATTTGTGTGTAGACTTCCCTTGTGCAATCACATTACATTTTCAGAGTGTAAGGAAAAAGGCTCAAGCTCTAACCCCCAACCTTTCCTTTGGGCTAGATTTTTCCAAGAAGCTCATCTTAAGGAGAAACACGGGGAGTACTTTGTGTGCTGTGCTCTCTCAAAAAATATGTCAATGTGCTATGATGTCTACATGGCAGCTGGTCTCTTGGAAAGCCTGGATTTCACCCAAGTGAGCCAGCATATATGTGTGTGGTACAGCCTTCCTCAGTGGACGCATGATGAGCTTAGTAAAAAAGCTCTGTTATACATGCCACGATTTTTCATATGGATTAAATTCAGTCTAAGCCCATTTTCGCTGATGCATTCTAAAGTACTTCTAAAGAAGGGAGGTTTCTAAGGCAGCTGCCCAAATACATTTCTTCGATCATTGGAATGGTAGAATTTCAAAAATATTTAGCCCTTTTGATGGTGAACTACATTTATAAAATAAATGCAAAAACTAAGATTATTAATTTTGCAAAGGACTCACTGTGAATTCAGTGCAACATCTTACCTGTAAATAGCAGAATTTAGCTTGGAGGGTTGATGTTCTCAGAATAGGTTGGGAGCAGAAAACCCAGATTAGAATGAATCTATATACACAGTTTGTTAATACAACTCTTCAGTAATGGAAAATCAGTTTCCAAATCTTGACTTTTCAGACTGAATGAGTTCTTATCAGACGTTAATGGCTTGTTATTGGTTTGTGGGGTTTTTTTTATTAAGAGATGTCAGGAAACGCTTTTTGTCGAGGCTAACTTCATACACATGGTTATTGTCAACTAAACTCTTTCCTAAAAGGGATGATGAGAAGTGTAAAAGAAGACTGGCAATACCTAAGATTCCTGGAGTGCTACAGATGTTCTTAGTGCTGAGGCCTTGCCAGCATCCTGCCTTAAAACATCACCAGGCTGGTGGTTGAAGACGACAATGTACAGTGAAGTTAAGCCAAAGGGTTACACCCATCAGCTGTGAGCCACTGGAAGACTTTCTGCCACAGGTATGCTGTGCTCTCCTAAGATAAATTAGAGATAACAAAAAAATTCTGTAATGCAGCTCATAGCAGGCAAAGAAGGTCCTGAACTTCCCTTGGATTGAGATTGACATGCAACTGCAAATATAACTCACCTGTTTATTGGTAAATCACAAAGGCCTAAAGGGCTTTGATTACAATCAACAAAAAATGCACTCTTAGCCAAATTATACTGAAGGTTTTTGATTTATAGTTCTGTGACATGTTCATGTTTTTGAATCTGTTACTGTGCTTTTAGTTTGAGGACTTTTGAACACAGGCAGATGCTTTGTTGCTTGCCAGTGGGAGAGAGAAGAGCCTTTTGTAAAAGTAACAGTTTTAGTGTGAATTCTATAGCCAGGGTTCATACTAGTCAGATCTTTCCTTTAAGAAAAAAGACTGCTGCATACAGTTTATTTTTTATGAAATAAAAACTCTTGATAACCGTGCTGAACCTTGCTCCGTGCTATCTGATTTACCTTAATAAAATACCATTTTGCCTTGGGCTTTCTTTTGGCTGGGTTGTAAAATTTGTACCCCAAAACATGTTTGTCAGTATGTGTTACATCTCTTCTCGTCTACCTGCCTACTTATGTAACTTTCTGTATCATCAAGTGCTTATCATCACAGGAATTCTGGAAAATACCCGGTCACAGAGATATCAGTGCTCCTCTCTCTGCACACCTGTGTCATGTTGAACCACACAGCTCACAGCTGTGAGTGCTAAGGATCTTGTAATTAGGTGAGGCTGTGCTTCCCAGGAGAATTAAGAGTGAGCACAGGACCGTGAGTGATCAACACTTGATTTCTGATTCGCTTCATTTTCTTTTCTGTCTGTGTAATGAGAGAGCTTGCAGTATAGGGAGATGCTCTATGAAGGAGCTACATAATTTTCTTGCAGAACCTCAGAGACAGGGAAACACGAAAGTGGGAACTTTCAGCACTTGTTCTCTAAAATTAAATTTCAGTGAGTACTGAATCTGTTTGTCCTATACAAAGTAAAAGCAAACGCTTGGAAAGGCAGGAATTACAAATGCAATAACAGTGTAAGACATGCTTGACTGGTCAAGAGGTAGAATAGGGTACAGCATTGTGTATATGGCAAAAAAGGATGTGAAAATGCAGAATTCTGTAGAGGAATGAAGTCTGGATTACAGCTGGCTGGCTGTAAAACTTGTCAGGGGTAGCACTGAGTAGAAAACCTGAGTGACAACTGTGCTGTGGAGTTGGTAGAGGATCAAAGCCCTGCTCGATGAGAGAGGCACCATGAGTGTGGGTTTTCTTCTGTTACTTTCTCTTGTGTGTATTTTGTCAGCTGTGGGATCAAGGGGAATAGAATAACTGTATCTTTGTTTTTAGCAAGCTTTCTTTATCATTGTGCGTGTTGGAATTTTATGTGGTGTTGGGTTTTTGTTGATTTCATTAGAAACTCCTTTCTGTTTCCTCTTATTACCAATTGTGCTCAATATCTGATCTCTTACTCTTCTTTGAAGTTTAGGCAAAACAGGTATTGAATGTGTTTGGGAGGGGTGGGGGGCTGTTGCATTTGTGATTTGCCTTATTGGAGAAATCCTGGGCTTGCATTTTTCTAGGTCCTGTGTTTTTGTTTCTTATTGCTGTTTGTGTCTTTTCCCTAACCCATTTTGCACTGCAACCCCCAATTCTGGCATTACATGATGATTTTTTTCTCCTATGTTTGTTATCATTGCACTTCATCTAAAGCACCTGCCAGTTTGACCTATAGCTGTCTTGTTCCTGTTCAGCTTTTCTCACTTCTTATTTTCTGCAGAATCATGGGTTCTGTCTCTCATGATCTCATTCAAAACACCTTCACACATTTATATTCTCAAATGCTTTATTAGTCAGGTCTAAAATAACTGTCTCTTCCCCTTTTTTTATTTTTTTTCTGTCTCCTGAAACAAAAGTTTTTCTTATCACATTTCCTGCATTTTTGGTTAGTCTGTGCCCAGACAGCTGTTTAGGATGCAGGAACTTGCCATCAGCAGCTGGGAATCTCTTAAAGCCACTTTCCCAGCCCTGCCACACAAGTAGTACAGGGCTGTAAAGCTAATCTTGAAAATGGCATAGAGAACCTGTTAGTCTACTACACAATTACAAAGTGGAACTAGGTATCTAGGGCTTTCATATATTTTGATGGTATCCTCTTTTTATTACTGTCAGCTGAGAGAGACTAGGGCAGGCCAAAATTAGCCATAACTCACCCCAGGCTTGCTATTTGCATGCTTTTTGCTCACAGCAGCACCCCAGAGCCCTGCAGATCACCATCTCCATCTCTGCTTTACAGCATTCTGCCTGAACACATGGAGGAAAGACAGAAGGAAAATGAGGGTAAGGGACACAAGGAGGTCAAAATGTGTGCAGATACTTGGGAATGGATGGTAAACTTTAACTGTAGAAACTGGAAGGAGTTTCTCCAAGAAAAAGTTTTTCCTTAGTGTGTTGTAAACATGAATGATACTTGATAGGGAACTGGGGGGAGACAGAGAATCTCTTTAACTGCGTGCTTTGCCAAAACAAATCTGCTTTTTGTAGATTAGGAGGGCATTGAAAATGTGATTATACATACTGTGGGCTCCAGGAGGTTTCCTGAGCTTGGCTGAGGAAGAAAGCAGAATCCTCATGAGATTCTGGAATACTAAGACAGAGAATTGCTGATACAACAGAAATGTTTGCTTCAAAGAATTGCTGATGGACTGTGAAAGGATGGATTTTGGATCACAGGAAGACTTACCCCATGTGTGCTAAAGTTAGATTACTGCCTCGATCATTTCCTAGTTGTAGTATACTATCTGTACTTCCATATTGGAGCCTTTCTCGCCTGTATTTTCCATTCCTTGATGTAAAGGTTTGCACTGTCTGTTACAGAGAATGCTCTGTTAAAAGAAGTTTGTGGACTGACACCAAAATTGAAGTTGTATTGGTAAACTACCAAAGTTGTTATGCCTCAGACCAACTTGAGCTTTGAGAAGCAGATTGTCTCTAGCATTGAGCTACTTTCTTATGGTTTTTATGGCTTTAGTTGCTATGATATGACTTTGATACTTGTTAGGAGAAGTAGATGGAGGTCACTTGTCTCCGTGGAAACCAGAAGATAAAACTACTCTAGTTGTATCTGTTGCCTGTATTTTGATACAAATAAGCTTTTTCTTTCCCAAAGGATAGCTACCTAGACACTGAAGCATTAACCATTTTGTAATGATTTTCTGTCTTTTTGCAAAGTTGAGGGGGTCTTACAGTGGAAGAACAGTAACAGCTCTTAATTGACCAGCTCAGATCTACTATTTGCCTCAAGCATCTTTCATTCTAATTAGAAATCAAAGCATTACAAGGTGTTCCCTTCACCTCCTGCTCCTGACAGCTTGTGGAGTCTCTCTGTCTTTTGTCCACTCTTCTCTTCAGTGCAAGGTTATTTCTATGCAAATATTTGAAATAAAAACCTGGTAGAATATGTTCTTTCTGTAAAACTTAGGACTGTTAATGGTAAAGAGCTCATTTATAATACATGTCACTGAGGTAGTTGTTATTATGGAGATACTAATGCTGCACAGAGAGGAGAATGGGAAGGTACTAATAGTCCAAAAACTATAGATTCAGTAGGTAAAGAAACACTTCAGAAGATATAAGAGAAAAGCAATATTGTCTTTAAAATATGTATTGTGACAGTTACTTTTTTACTAATAGACTTGTGGTAACAAGTGGCAATTAGGCAGATGTGGTGTTGAGACTTTTGTCTCTAAGCCTCTTTATTTTCTAGAATATTTCTTGTACACTGCAGCTTTTAATGCAGGGGGAAATGATGACCTGCAGTGAGCCTAATTGGATTTGATCTCTATCACAGCTTTTGACCTTATGACTGGGTTTCAGGCATTAGAAACATATGTACATGTACATATGCAGTAATACTTGTTCTGTAAGCCAATAAAATTGTTCCTGCTATGCAGAAAAGTTCATTTTTTCATCTTTCAGTGTATCTTTGATTCCTCTCCAGATGCTACCTATGATGTGCTACACAGGTTACAGCAAAAGCCCGAGTTTCTTAACTCCTGATGTATCTTGTACCCTCCTTTGTTTAAAGAGGTAAAACCACAAGGTTTGCTTCTGCAGTAGACTTTTAAGAGATCTAGAACAAATCCATTTCTAGGACTGAGCAGAGCAGTGTACTGGTATGGGTTTTGGCTTGTGAAAATTCCAGATGAACAAAAATGTAGTATCAATTTAAGTTGCTTAGAGGAACCACATGCTTGAACAGTCTGAAAATCCCCTGGCTGAACAAACTACCACCAAATCTGTATATCTCTGTGGGAAAGGATATATTTCCTTTTTTCTTCAAATTAATTGCTAAATGTTTTCTATGGCAATGGCTGGTTTCATTGCCAGGAGTGTGTTGCACCGTTCTAAACCAGCAGCTATGTTTGTGCTGTCCCATGTGCCTCTAGAGCTGACAGGAATTTCACATGTTGCATTTTATTGTGGGCTTAGGCTGTCCAACTGGCAGATCATTTCTCTATGAACAGTTTTGTAATTAGTATAGCAGTAAATCCGCATCGTCTCTTGTGGAAAATGCAGTCTCCAAGGCTGCTCTATTCTGTTAAATTTTGAAGCTACTAAAAATTAGGAAGAATTGCCTTGCTGGTAAAATGTGTGCTTCCTTTCCACTCCTTGTTGTGTGCCCTAGTTTTTATTGGGCTCTTGGAGGCTGTTGGTGATGATGGAGTTGGAGCACACACAGCTCCCAGCAGTGTTATGATTCTCTTTTTCTGATTTTTTTCCTGGTCAGCAGACTGTCTCCAGTCACCATGCCAACCAACAGCAATTTATCATCAAAGATCTTGTCCCTGTGTCCACTGAATTACAATTTTGGAAGTTCAGACTTTGCACTGTTGGGTTCTGCTTTGAGCAGGTCACTGTAGAGCTACCAATGGTTTGACTGAAAACAGCTGGTGGGTCTGAAAGTGTGTTTGGGTATTTGGGCGAGTTGTGTGGTGCATGTTAGGTGGTAAGAAATTGTTTTGGCACTGGAATAGTTTGCATACGTGTTCTTTTTGTGATTTTCCAGCTCAGGACTTGGTTTTTGTTCCTTTCATGTGTCCTGACAAACAATGGCTGGAGCCCAGCTTTCAGTGCTACATTGATGCTCCTGGAGGGGAGCTTTTTGTAATCTGAAACAAAAATATGAAGTAACTATGCAGTGTCTTGTTCTGCAGTGCAAAGCTTGTTAAGGGGTTTCTGTGTGCTCAAATAAAGTTATCTATGGAGAAATGGACACTAGTTCCTATTAGCATTTAATGTGCTGCAGTATTTTTTGTGGTTAACCATTAGTAACTTTCAAAGTGAAAGGAATGGGCATGATGACTAAATCATGCTCAGTGGTGGTCTTTTATCACTTACATGAAAAAGTTGCTGTTTCTTTTTCCTGACTGCTAATACAAAAAGAATAGCAAATTGTGTAGCACTAAATATAGAAAGATATGCGTGTCTAAAAAACTTCCTAATTTTTTATTAACACAGAATATTCTGATTTGGAAGGGACCCAATAAGGATCATCAAAGTCCCACTCCTGGCCCTGCACAGGACAGCCTCAAGAATCACACTCTGTGCCTGAGAACCTTGTTCAAACATTTCTTGAACTCTGTCAGCCTTGGTGCTGTGACCACTTCCCTGGGGAGCCTGTTTGGTGCCCAACCACCCTCTGGGTGACAAGGTTTTTTCTAATACCCAACCTAAACTTTCCCTGGCACAACTTCAGGCCATTCCCTCGGGTCGTTTCACTGGTCACCACAGAGAAGAGATCAGTGCCTGCCCTTCCTCTTTGCCTCACGAGGAAGCTGTAACTGCAGTGAGGTGTCCCTTCAGTCTCCTCTTCTCCAGCTGAACACACCAAGTGCCCTCAGCTGCTCCTCATACGGCTTCCCCTCAAGGCCCTTCACCATCTTTGTTGCCTTCTTTATGGATGTTCTCTAAGAGCTTACTATCTTTCTTATACTGTGGCACCCAAAATCGCCACAATATTCCAGGTGAGGCTGTCAGAGCAGAGAGGGACAATCCCCTCCCTCACCTGGCTGCTGATGCTGTGCCTGATGCCCCCAGGACAGGGCTGGCCCTCCTGGCTGCCAGGGCACTGCTGGCTCACGTTCAACTTGCCACTGACCAGGACCCCCAGGTCCCTTTCTGTGGCACTGCTTTCCATCTCATTCCCCAGTCTGTACATATATCTGGGGTTGCCCCATCCCAGGTGCAGGATCCAGCACTGCCCCTTGTGGAACTTCGTGTGGTTGGTGATTGCCCAGTCCTCCAATTTGTTGAGGTCTCTCTGCAGGGCATCCCTGCCTTAGAGGGAGTCAACAGCTCTTCCCAATTTTGTATCATTTGCAAACTTACTTAGTATCCCTTCCAGTCCTGCATCCAAGTGGTTTATGATGTTGGAGAGCGCTGGGCCTAAGATGGAGCCCTGTGGAACTCCACTGGGGGACGTAATAAGGTATTTGTGAAATGATACATCATTGTCCCTGATGAAATGTCATGGAGATATTTTCAAAAGTAGCTAATCCAAAGGCAGCCAATTGCACAGCTGATGGAAAAGGCCATGGAAGCTTACAGTGCTAATGCAGTAATAAGCAAAATTCTGCATGTAAATAGTGTATGGTCCAAATAAAGCTGAAGCTGCCAGGGATGAATTCTTTTATGTGCAGAATTCACAAGGCCCATGATAGAGTCTGTTTTTAGACCTCTCTGGAAAGAAAGATCAAAACCCCAAAACATTTCACAAAATAATTGCCAAAAAGAAGGGGGGGAAAAATTATCTACAAATTTCTATAAAAGCACCTACGTGCCTGTATCAGTTGGAATTTTCTCTATGGAAACTGGAGAAGGCTGTTGTAAGAAGAGGAGATTAGAGGTTTGTTTTTTTTCTTTAAAAGGCACGCAGCATTGACTTGCTGCCCTTTTTGCATTAGATGTATAACTCCGTGTAATTTAATTCAGCTTCCACAGAAATCAATTGTGAATTGTCTCACTCTTTCCCAGTTACTACTAAAGCATTTTCATGGTTCAGGATTTATCTAACGAGCCCTGGAATAACTTCTATCAAAGCGGTTTGGTAAAGGCTAATTTAATTTTTCTGAGTGATACTGTCAGGATTTTAGACCTATTGGGAATAATCCTCAAACCTGAACGGGTGTACTGAGTGCAGCTGAGATTGCAGAACAAAGTCTTTCCTGGCTGATGGTGGTCTGATGTTCCTTCATTTCCAACAAAACTTTATGCTTCTGAGGTTTTTAACCACTTTCAGTTTGTGGTACTGGTGTGAGTATTCAACAGCATAAAGAAAGCGGCATTAACAACAGAATTTAAAAATGTTATGTGTTACAAATGTATTGAAATGAGAGTTTGAATTTTAGTTGAAGATAAAGTTTGTGTAATGCAGCTCTGCTTTCCTTTTGAAGTCAGCATTTTATTGCTTGTGATAGATCTTTGCTTTGCAGAGAATCTCTACAGCTAAATGTATTTTAATGAATCTGTTTTTCTTTGGTATGCAGTTATATTAGTAACTAACTGCAGCTTGGCTTAAAACAATTTTATCCTACCCAGAGGGAACAAGGAAAAGAAGCTGGAAAATAAAAGCCAGTGTTTTGTTCTAACAGCAATGCATAGTTTTCTTTGGAGTTTATAAAAGCCCTGAAACTTTTAAACTGTTTCCTGCACAATACTGCATATTTACATGAATCAAGGTTACATGAAGCTACTTATCATCAAGGTGGCATTTTCAATATGGAACTTCTTTTTTATTTAATTGGGATGCTTTGGGTGTTTTTATTGGATTAGCCTGACACTTAGGTTTTGAGAGGTTTTGCAAACACTCTCTCTGCAAAGCTTTTCCAGGAGATTGCAAGTCAGCTTGCTTTCCAAAGTGCTTGAGGTGAATACAGTTGAAATTAATTGAAATGTAAAATTTGATTCAGAACTTCCCCTGTTTCCTATGTAACAGATAAAAGTGTGTAGGAAAGGCAGATTGAGAAGCCCTCATTCTGTGGAAAGGTTTTTATTCTGTTTAAAATTGGTGACTTTGATAAACTATTCATAGATTAAAGGTCTCCTGAGCATATGTGCATTTTTAAGCTGACCCTAAGGGTTATGTATGAGGTTTTAATAGTGTCTGAAAGAAATATATTCTTTCAGCCACCCCCTGTTATTTAGTTTGCATCACTTAATGCTCTACAATCTGTTAAATACTACATTGATCAGTTCTGTCATTTTTATATTTTTTTAAAACAACATCTTTCTATATATAGCACATTGTTAGATCACTGGGGAAAGCAGAACTCTATTGAGGTGCTTTTGCAAAGAAAGCAGTTAATTTCCTAATTCTTGCAGTGTGTTTGTTGTTGCTGCTGTAGTGCCAGGAGAAGATAATTTGCCAACTGTTACATATCCTATTGACCTGTCCTGGTTTTACAGAAGCTGAAGCAGAGGACTTGTGAAGAGTACACAGGGCATTGCACCAGAACTAAAGAGGAATCTGAAGTTTTGCAATTTCTTAGAAACATTGGGTTGATCCTTCTTGTTGGTTTAAAAAAAGAGGAGTAAGGATGGTATGTTTGCTGCACTGGGATATCGAGGCTGTTTGCTAGAATCCATTTTTGGGTAATAACAAAAGTGCTAGATTAAGTTGCTATGTAAGAAGCGATGGAAGTGCTGATTCTACTTCTATAAGTATTTTTGCAGGGGAGAGATACAACAGATGTGTTCAAGAGGGTGTTGGGAAACAGCCAGTGCATTAACATATCATCCAGCTTCTCCTTTTGCCTTGCCATGTGGAAATAAATGTGGTAACAATTGCTGTTATTTTTGCTATTTATCACCAATCTCCTGGAGTAAGTTTGCTTGTGACTTTCTATAATTTATCATGACTAGTCAGAAATCATTAGATGAGAAATGTTTTTTGGATAATGTTATTTGGATTTTACTTAGACCAGATCTGATCAGTGCATTTCTGGAACATGATAGAAGACATCTAGTAGTGCTCTTATATGCACGTGGATAAACCAACATTAAGTAACCAAAAAGATGAAAAGTAATCAAATACTAAAGCCTTTGCTGAAGAGTCAGGGAAAATATCTAAAAGACTTGGGCAATTTCCTGTAATTATTTTTTTGATGAATAAAAAAAGGACTTTCGTTACTTGAAGATATGCTGTATATCAAAATTAAACCTTGCCATGCAGACAGCTGGTGCAGTCTGCAGTAAATTGGTAGTAAAATTTGAGAATCATCTCAGATTAAAGTGCTGCTCTCCATTACAAGGAAATTAGTCTTTCTTTTTTTTTCTTTTTTTTAAGGCAATTTCTGAACCAAACAGAAATGGCTGCTCTCAGACATTCAGAAAGCAGGATTTATGAAACAGTGTGTGATAACTGTGATGGCTTCAAAGCAGACAAATTCCTTGGAAAAATTTCTTCTTGCCTAAGTCCATTTGAGCTGTTGGCGTCAGCTGTGTGGGATACAAGTTGAAAAACTCTACTGGGTGATAAGTACTCAATGCTGACTGAATTTTTTTGTTTCTTTACATTGCTATCAATTATGTAATTTGTAATCTGTACTGCAACATATTGAATCATGGAATGAGAAGAATTTCAAGGGTCTTTAAAAATGTTGTAAATATGACACATCTTTTTAACAGAGCAGTGCTGTGCTGGACTCTGCTGTTTTGTATCTTAAAAGCATACATAATTTAAGTACACATGGACAAGAAATTGTATTAAAATAGAAAAAGAGCATAGCTTTTAGGCCCTAGCTACAAACTTTCTATCTCTATGTAAAGTAAAAAAGTAAAGCCTTTTGACTTCATTGCAATTTGAAAGGCTTTTCCCCTCCAAGAGGTCTGAGAGGTGGTTGTTTTTTCCAGGACACAAACTCTTCTCTCCTCTTTGTCTTCTAGAACTTCTGTGATAAAAGTGCCTTTGCTGTGAGGTAAGTGAGGTAACTTTCATAGTGCTGCAAAATTTATCCTGTGTGTTTAGCCATGATTTCTCCCATTCCTCACCACCACCTCCTCAGCAGTCACTGATCTCCACATGTGCTCTCTGGGTCAAGCAAGTCCAGAGTGGGAACAGTGAATACATTCCATTTCTCGAATGCTCATCTGAAAGTGGGGCATGATAAAGAGGGGTCTCTGTAGGCTTTTCCCTTGTTAAAGTCCAGCGGTGAGATCCATTGCAGAAGTCAGAAGAAATTATGCTACTAGTAATGGAACTGTCAGCTTTAAACTGGGGAGTCAGTAGCACAAAAAAATCTGTTTCTGCCTTTGTGATTAAGACCATCTGGGAGAGAAGTAGATTTTTGTTAAGCTCTGGGAGTTAGGAGAGTGCTGCTCAACAGATATTAACTGTTCCCAGAGCACTGGTGACTAAGATTACTCTGCCCTTGTGCCTGCCTGGGGGAAAGGGGATAACACTTCCACATTTGGGTCTCTCTAGTCTGGGGAAAGTGTGTTGGAAGCAGGCTGGTTTGGAAACCAAAGTCTTATTCTGATACTTGGTTTGACTAGGCTTTATACCTCCATAATACCTGGTGCTTTTTGTCTTCTGCATGAGGCTATGCTAAAATTGTTTGATATGGATGTGCTGTGTTAATGTGGAACGTAACCAAACCTGTCAGAATTCAAGGAGTGCTTGGACGATGCTCTTAGTCGTATGTTGAGTTTTGTGTAGTCCTAGGAACAGTAGGGAGTTGAATTTGATGATACTTATAGGTCCCTTCCAACCTGAAATATTCTATGATAAAGTTCATTTGTAATGGTTTTTGCTGTTTGGCAATGCTGCTTTCCCTGGGGCTTTGATATGAAATTCCTGGACAATGCTGTTACAACAAAGAATTGGAGCTTTTGAGACTGTTTTGTTTTTGGTTTTTCTTTAAGATAGTTAATTAAGTTACAGGATTTATTGTTGCAGGATGCAATAAAGGACAAAACTAAGAGTTCAGAAAGTAATTTGATAGACTTATGGAGGAAAAAAACCCCAGAGCCAGAGTGTCTGGTAGCTGCTCATCTGAAGTTTTAGAGCCTTCCAAACAGTAGATTTACAGAGGCAAGTAGTCCTATACAAGAAGACCTGCCTTGTTTCTTGTACTCCTCGTTTTTTTTTCCCACAAAGTTGCTCTTGGTCTTTGCCAGAGAGTATCTGATTCTAAATAGCTGTTATACCTCTGTGATGAAGTGTTTACCTGGTCCTATGACTGCCCTTAACTGGATTCCCTAGTTAGGTCTGGATGTCCTTTTTTCATCCCTAAATCTTTTTGACACTTAGGTCTACTGGATTTGGATGTGGAAGGTATAAACAGAAAGGGATGGTGTTGGGGGGGGGGAGGAAATAATGGCCTTTGGCATCCTTTGTGCCGCACCTTCCAAGGCTGTCCTGTCTAGATGAAGCTGTCGATCTGGCGGGCTCCAGACATTCTGCATCCTGCCATCTGCCACAGCTGGTAAAGTCAGGATAGTTTGTCCATTGATATGTCTTATTTTGAAACATACTGATGTTGTTTACAAGGTAATCTGCAGAAAATGACATCCGTTCGCAAAACTTGCTAACTTTGAGCCAGATGCTTTTCAAAATTATTTACGTATTTGCTGAACAATTTTGGCCAGGGGAATTCTGTGTGACCCACTTATAAATAACTCAGGACAGTACTCCTCATTGAAAATTTGAGCTCTCTGGGTTAGAAAGAAATAAAAGCATGTATTGTTCCTCCTTGATGGGATGATGCATACCTTAACAATTGCAAACGAGGTGCTGTTGCTTTATTGCTGCCATTTTAAGACTGTTGCTTGCAAATGTGCACAGCATTTCTATCTTGTCAGTGGTTAATTCATGATTCCACATTCCTTCCTTCAAAAATGCAGTAATACTAATGTTAATAGTTCATCTTCTCAAAGAACACTGGAATAGCTATGGAAACGCTTTTTGCCATGCACTGCATTTGTAATTTTATTATCACTCTAAATACCTACATTATTTCTGAGCAAATATAATTAGAAGTATGTAATGGAGTTTTGTTAGGGGAAAAAAAATCCTGCTACTTTTTTTTTCCTATATTCTACATGTTCAGCTTCTCTCTCTTCTTACCCTGCACCCTTAAAACTACTTTCTCTTGTATGTGGAAGGAAGATTTGGCAAATCTTTGCCTTTGAGGCTGATTTGCACAGGAATCTTCAGTGTCTTTCTTTAGAGTTCAGAGATGACTACATGCTGGACCATCAAAAGCCATCAAAACATGATAATCTTGCTGGGAATAATTCAGTAATTCATATTTTCTGTACATCTTTACTTGGCTTTTATAGAGCCTGCTTTTAGTAGTGGAACTGGCAAAGACACTGGGCCCACGTGTCTCTAAAATGTCAGTTTGTGGTGGGACAGGGAAAAGTTTTGTGGCCAGCAAATATTAATGGTGTTAAACCACGTCCTACACTGCTTCTGTCCAAAGGTAGTAAAGCATCCTCTGAGATGTGTAGGCATTTCCATTTAGGTTGGATAACTATTGCAAAACTACCAATGTATTTCAAACCACTTTGACTCAGTGATGCTTTTAAGAACATAAAAGCTGTTACCTACGTTAACACAGACAGGGGAGGTGAGATAATAACCCACAGAGCATCTTGTTCTAGTCCCTGCATCTGATGCTCTGAAGACTTACAAAGACATCTGTAAAATGCTGGATGGAGATGTGAATGCTTCGGAAATGCTCTTTTCTGGTTTCAAGACACCATCATCCTAAATTTCCTGGACACATGTTCTGTTTGTCCTGATGGCAGAATTTCAAAAAATGATTGACCAAATCTGTTACTGAAGAGTGTGCCCAAGGGGAAAATGCAGCTCAGTCTTTTCTGTTGGGTTTTGTTCATTGTCTTCTATATGCTTTTAAGTAGTAATTGCTCAAATTAATTAAAAACTCTGGCCTTTTTTTCAAATAAAGCGTTTTTGAACATTTAGCAACCATGTGTGTTTGTAACATAGTACAGCTGTAGGATCCTAAATACGAATTCTAGTTTCTTTCTGTTGTGCAACTGTGGCCTGGGCTGTGTTAGTAAGAGTGAAGCTGGTGCTCTTCCCACCCTTCCTCCCTGTTCAGGGCTTGCAAAATAGTGGTTTCCAGTTGAGTATTCTCCTGAACTTAGGGCATCTTGGAGTGCTTTAAGGCATAGGAGAATGGTCAGAACCATGCTAAGTGTGCACTTCAATGTGTTAAACTCAATGTCTTCGGGACTTATTCCGCTGATTTGGGTCAGACAAGGCCTCGTGGCTGGTCCAAAATATTTGAAAGAAATGACAATCCCATTGAAAAACTCTTGTGGTTTGCTTTTTTTTTTTTTTTTTTTTTTAGCAGTCCCTTCCATTTACCTTATTCATTGGGGTCACTGCTTTGAAAGCAAATTTGTTTTATTAGAATGAATTAATAATACTGTTGCTTGTTGCCATGTTCAAAAGAGTCTGATTAATAGTAATGGAACGATCATCTGATTCCAAACCTGGGTAGCTTAAAAATAGATGTGGATGGCTGATTCTATTGTAGCAATATAATGTCAAAACATATTAGTTGAAGAAAGGACAAATAATGTAAAATGTTGACTGCATCTTGTAAAACTCTCTTGGTGAAACTCTGTTGCCTTTTTCAGTTCAAGCTCAGTTTAGCTCAATGATCTGTGCTCTAAAAGGCAAACATGTTCAAGATGACTAACTTACTAAGTAGTGTGTCCTGTTGTGCTGGATCTGCCAGGGAAGAGTTGAAGGTGGCAAAAATATTCACCAGCAGTCTTGCAAAAGAAATTTTGTAAACTAGAAATAGTCACCTTCTGAAGCCTCCCAGAAAGAGTATCCACAATATAAATAATCTTACTAGATTGCTGTCAGCTTCTTCGGAGTAGATGGGCTCTGGGACTTTGGAGAGGATCCACTGTATTTTGATAAGTGGCTTAAAAAGGCAAAAGGAATTGGAATAAAACTGAAATACCATATCAAAATTTCATGAAGCAAAATGAGGTTATAAAGGAGTTTGGAAATATTCTAATTCTTTCAAACCTTCATTAAAGTGCTTTCTAGCTGCTTTGAAAATTCTGGGGTTAGCAAAGGAGATGTAGCCATTAAGCTATGAACAAAACTCTGTTATTTCACTTCATGTTTCTACAAATAGCAAAGCTACACTACAGCTTGCTGAAAGGGTTAGTACTTAAATGATTCACAAAATACTAGTAAATTTACCTTGAGTTGTACTTTTTCAGGAATGCTGTATATTATTATGCAGATAGAGTTGTAATGGTTTATAAGGCAATATATATTTGCTGATTAGTTGCTAATAAAAACCTCAACAGTTTGGGGGAGAATACTGCCTAATAATGAGCCATGATTTTAGAACATAAATATTCATTTCTTACTGTTCTGGTTTTGTTGGTTTGGGTTTGTTTGTTTGTTTGTTTGTTTTTAGCTAAAGACTTTGTCTACTAAATTCATGATATCTGTAGAGGCTCAAAGGAGATCTAAGGGGCTATGAAAAGCTATCCAACTAGTGAGAAGTAAATGAGAACAATCCTTTGGAAAATGGGCTATGTTTGGTGGAGAGAGAACTATCCTGGGAGAGAAAATAAGTTTGTTTTAAAATTTCCTGTGCCTACCACCTGCTTAAGCACAAAAATTTTTCTTTGCCTAAATTTGCAAACATTTCTTAGCTTCCCCAGTTCCTGCTCTTAATAGCCAGCAGTGTATGTTACCAGAAATGGGACTGCTACATTAATATCCCCTGGCAGTGTGTAGATTTAAAAGATGGAGTACATTGTTAACTGGAAATGCTGCTTAGAAGTTTTTCTCAAAGGACAGATTTTGCTGCAAGTTATTGTACAGTTGTAAGGAAGCTAAGTGAAAGTTAAAAACTAGAAAGGAGAGTAAATTTTCTACCTACACTCTAGCAGCTTTCATGCTTTTTTTATTATTTATACCCCATGAATATTCCAATGGAAGTAATGCCTGCTTTTGAGTATACAGGTGGGAAAAGCAGATGTCAGAAGAAAGATTATTTTATGCACTGTCTCATGGTTATAATTATTCAAAGGGCAAGATTTTCACATAGAATGTAATGGATTTCAGCAAAAATTTAAAACTCAATCAAATAACAAACACGGAGGTAATAATCAGATGGCAAACAAATCCTAAAAACTGTTTTATTTTGCAAAAAAACTAATATAAAGGAGCTTGAAAATGTGATCATGGTGTCTGGTTCAAGACTTTTCAATGGTTGACAGTTTCCATCAGGAGTGTTTTTTTACTGTGGAAATGCTTTACAAAAATAAAGCATCCCAAAGAACAGATATTTTTGCTGTTTATGCTGTGGCTACACTGTAGCTGGGTTGGTATTTAAGTCGGGACTGATACAGTTTATCTTATCAGCCAGTTCTTTCTTTCGGGGTCAGAGCCCATGAGCTGATGTGCAGCCAAGCGATGCCCGTGGCCTCGACACTTGCTCCTCAAGGGAGAATGAGCTCTTGGAAATGTCACCCCTCTGAGGTGGCTGAGGAAACAGAAAGCCCCATGGGGGGAGCTGAACCCGTTCTGCTGTGAGGTACTGTTGGGTCATCTCAAATTAGGGCATTCCAGACTTTCAGAACTCCCAAACAACATAGTCTGTCTGTGCAAAATATTAGTTGTTTTCTATATTCCATTTTTTTGCAAGGGTTGTAGAGGCTGGAACTGCTGTGACTAATGCCCTATAAAATGAACTCGGTTTTGGTTTTAAAAAAATCTCATGACTTTAAACTGACGTTTGAGGTTTGTGCACATCATTGTTTTCAGTCCTGCAAGAAATACAATTGGACTGAAAATTCTGCTGTCTGATGTGCCAGTGTCCTGACTGACAAACCTTTGTTTGCTTCGAAGCAAGGGATTTGATCAAAAGAAGTCCAAAGGTTCCTTTCAACCTTAAAATTATTCTCTGATTTTTGCTGTTGTTTGGCTACACTTGCAAGAAGAAATGCTTGCTGTAGCATCTCAGGGACTTTCATGCTTTTTGAGAGGCATTTAACATGTATCAGCAAGCACAAATTACTTACCAGGGCCTTTTACCCAGTAATGAAAACATTTCTTTGAGAATTTTAAAGCCAGTTCAAAAAAATTCAAACCAGTTCTGCCACAGATCATCATCTCAGATCATTAGCTTGCTTAATCTTGGTCTTCATGAAGAAAACTGCAGCTCTCTCTCTAATGCTTTTCCACTACCTGTGAGCATCCAGATGAAGTTACTCATGAATGATCATCCCAGCAGCCAGACAGATTTGGAAAAGGGCTTTTTGAAAATGATCATGTCATTTGTTCAGGGATAGAAACAGGCTTATGGCTCTTTACATTATTCTGCACCACACTGTTTTAATTTCTCTGTCAGATGAGTCCAGGAGGGCTGTCATGAGCAGCTGCATCACACAAGATAGTCCCCTTATTAGGTTGCTCTGCAATGCAAAGGCACTGCTTAGAGGGATTCGCTCGTACAAAACGTGCTGTGTGGGTCGCTCCCTTTCCATGCTGTGCAGAAGAACATGTTCTTTGCCTAATGCCTCATCCTAATAATGACTGTGTGAGTGAGGCTGCTGTGCTCAGCCCTTGGGGAATCCTTCAGGAGGAATGTCTGGTCATGAATTCCAGAGCTGGGGGCTACTTATATGGTACTGCAGCAGTGCAAAGTAATAGGTAGAGTTTCCAGGGTGCTACCCTGAGAAATAACCAACAAGAGGAGAACAGGTAATCCTCTGCTAAGCTGTCATTTGGCTGTTGAGAAACTTGCTAAAACCTAAATACCTTTAAGAGACTCCGTAAAAACAGATAGTGCTATAAATGACTTTCCTTAGATGAAGTGAGAGGGATACTGCACATTTCAAATCTCTTGGCACCTCTGAGGGTACCAAGCCCTCCTTTCTGTATTTATGATTGTACAAAGGCCTTGCTTTTATGCTTTAAGGGTTTTTAAGTTATGCTTCTCTCTTTGGGAGGTTGATACACAAAAACAGGGAAAAAAAAATCTTCTAAGCTGCACCATGGTTTTGTATTAGATATGTAGTTTGGTGCTGCAGGCAAGAAAGAATGAAGGTAAAATAACTTGGGGTTTAATGGTTAGTTCTTTTGTGTCACTTCTGCCAGGCTACACTGAGAGTAAAGGAAAACTGTTCAGGTGTAAACTTTGGGAAGCAGCTCTTGTAGAAAGAGAACCAGTTGGTATCTGACATTGTTCAGAAAAGAAGAAAGAAATTAGCACTGGTGAAATGCTGATTGCATATGTTCCTACTGCAGGGCACGTTGGGGTGTGCAACTTTTCATAAAGGATATTCGGACGCACGATGAAAATAGAAAAAAGTGTTTTTCATTTCTGAGTGTGTGTGCAGTGATTCTAGAAAAAGAATTTTTGAGTTAAGTCTATTGCTATGTAATCGTGTGATTCTGGTTGTGAAATCCTTGTGCCTTATGTTATAAAAAGTAAGGTTGGCTGTAGACTCAAAGACTTTTTTCCCCAGTAACAGACAAACATTTGTTTTTATTTTTTCAGCTGATAATTTTTGTGAAACTTGAAATCTACAGGGAGCAATTTTTCAAGGAAAATTATGTTCATATTAGAATCCTTAGTTTCTAGTTTACTTTTGCTCATTTCCCTGTTTTGAGAAGCACTTCAAAAGGGAACATTGAGTGTCAGAATCAACTGGATATGCAGTCCTTTCCAGAGTATAAACCCAGGCACCTTCTTGACTGATACCAGCAGTCAAACTCACAATTTTTCCTTTTGGAAAGCATTTCCATCATCCCTGTTTTCAGAGGTATGTTTTTGATCCAGGAGGACACCTGCTTGTTTTCCTGTGGGCAATATGCACCACGAGTGTCCTTTCCCAGAGCAATGTTGAGTCCCCCTCCCATGGGAAGGGAGCAAATGGTTCCTCTTGCTCAAGAAAAGGGCACTTGCTCCTAGGGCACTTAGTTGAATAACTGGCTCCTCCTCTGCCTCAGCCAGAGGATGCCCTGCTTGCCTTAAATGCCAGATACAGTGAATTTCTGTATCCCCACCCTTAGTTTTTCTGGTTTCATATTTGCTGTATTAGAAAGATGCTGGAGAGTTTTTTTGCCTTTTTTTGCTTGTTTGTTTTTTGGTTTGTGTGTTTGTTTGTTTTAATTGTAATTCTTAAACACTGCACCCTAAATAGCTTCTGTTATAAACAGTTAATAATCATCACCACAATGTTATAGTTGGAGATACTCCTCCAGGAGGGAGATCTGCCATTAGTTGTGTTGCATGCACAGCTGAGGCACCTACTCAGTGCAGGATTCTGAAGTAAAGTGCTGGCAGTGGAACCATTGGCACCTGATGTAGCTCATGACTAGAAACTGCCTCTCAAATCGTGTGCGTGGACAGTAGGTGGTATTATAGAAGATAATGAAACTATTTAAATTTGAGATTACATTTACTCCTTCTCTCTTCGGTATCGTGTTGACCTTGCAAGACCACGTGTGGCTCCTTCCTGACGTCCAGTGATTAGAAAGCTTTACATGATAATTATCACGTTTACAAAACATGATACTTAGTGGGGTTTGAATGGAAACAAGGAAACAAAAAAAGGAGTATGACTTTCCTCCTATTAATCATTAACCTTTGAGGACATTTATTACCTTAACAACCACTTCCCTGGCTGAGCTGCAATACAGGTGGTAACTCATTAGAAGTGAGGTTTAGTTACAAGCATGCTAAGATGGCACAGTGGGGAAATGGTCAAGATATTACAAGATAATTTTTCTTAATACCTAATAAACCTATAGCTGAAAACTAAGGGATTGTAATTGCACACCTGGAAGAAATCTTGTAGAAAAATAGTTACTGTATGTAAATAAAAAGAAAAAAATTAGTTAGTACTGTGGAGATATTGTGTTTTTATCCACATTATTCTACTTCATTTTCTAACCCAACCCTTTACTATATTATTTCAGTTAATCAATGTAGGATCTTAATCAATATTGGTAAAAAGATGTCATTTGTTGGTTAGTGTACAGGACTCGACCCCTTGGCAGTACTGTGGATAACTGTGCATAAATCAAAACTTGTCTTACAACAAGAATGGCTTTTATCTTTTTGAAAGAATATTCAAGTAAAAGCTTCAATTCACAGAATATTTAAAAATGAAGCCTGAATATTTAAAAGGGAAGCCTGGAAAACCAGAATCATGGTGTGGATCCTGGGGACAGAAAACACTTCAAAAGGTCCTGAAATAAGCCTTTTTTCTGCGTAAGATGTTGATCCCATATCCTAAAACAATCCTCGTTATGTTAGTTTGGAATTACACGTTTTCATTTTCTGAAACACTAAAATGTTTATTTAAAGTAAATATTTATCATATATTATTAAGTGCACGCATTTCCTCATTTAATAATTCTTATTTTTTGACAGGCAGTGTAATGTCAGTATTTAACATTGATAATTTTATTATGTTAACATAATATGTATGATGTATATGCTTTGCCTTATTCCATGATGATATAACCTGAGAGGTCTGTGTCAGTCTTTGAAGGATGTAGAGACCAAAGATGATGTTTATAGAATAAAGGAAGTATTAGCAACTGATTAGTTATCTTTTTAAATGACTTAGAGAAATTAAAATTCTCACTCTTCCAATTGCTTTTGGGGTGGACTTAATGTGTTTCTGACTGTGGAACTGCAAGTGGCACTGAATCTGTCTGAGGATTTTTTTTCTTTGATTTATCAGAGCACATGGTGTAAAACCAAGGTTATGCTGATAAGGCCCTTCATTGCCTCCTTTTGCTTTGGTGGCAGGTGAGCAGACTCCTTGGTAAACTGTGGGGCACACTCCAAGAGCCATGTTCTTTCCCACCATGAGCCAGATGGCAGTGGCAGGATGAAGTTTTAATTAAATGTTTAGGTTACTTGGTTTATAAAAGCTAACAATGCTTTCTAATTTTCTGGCGAGAGTTCATGATGGATCTGCTTCTCTCTTTTGAAGTAGAAAAAAAGCCAAAATGGCCTTTTGGGTCCTGTAAGAAGTGATATGTTGGTACCTCTAGTTTAGGATTGGTGACATTTTTAAAAGACTGCTGTTGTGTACAGATTATACAGTGAACAGCCAGATGACGAACTGAAAGGATTTGATTCTTAGCTATTATGTGCCGTGAAGTATGCAGGAAAAAACCTAGCTGACAAGTGGAGAATGTTTAGATCTCAAGTGGGAGTATTTAAAACCATCATACCTCTGATGAGCTATGCATTTAGCTATGATTTTTATTTTGTTTTCTTAAGATACTTCAGCCTTTTATATATAGAGAGAGAGATGTCACAACACTGCGATTAACAGCTGAGTTGTTGAAGCTAAGGCAAGGATTAAGAGTGATTTTGTTCTCAGTGTTGAAAAATAATGTCTCTTCAGAATTGATTTGATGGATATTAAAAGTATTTTCTGAAAACATTCACTGACATCTGTATCTTTATAACTTAATGTGTACCTTAAATCATCAGAAGAAATTCTTTTTGTACTTTGGATATAGCCATAACTCACTGCAATGTCAAATATATGCTTTAAAGACACTTCTGAGGCTTGTTATTGAATTTTGGCTTTATTGTAGCTGGGAACGTATTTCAAATGACTGTACACTGAAATTCCATTTTCTGGCTATTTATAAAAATCTTCATGCCCAGTTGACTGGCAGGCTTTCATGTGTCCAGATAGTCTGGTTTTTGAGGACTGGTAGACAAGCATTATTTCTTTTAGCTGTTCCTTCTTCTCCTAGACTCCTGTGATTCTCTTTTGTGCTGGGAGAGGCTAATGAGTCACCTCTCATCATTCAGTTACTTAGATTTTCAAGTCACAAAGGAGTTTTCAAATACTCACGTTCCCCAAAAGAATACCAAATGCAGCTGTAACTGCAGAGTACTCTCATGGTACTGCAAAGTTTCTGGTTCTGTAAAAGTGAAGGGCCTTGGAATAGGATCTTTTTAGATGTCAAGAAATGTAATTTCTCTCCTCCAGGCACTGATGATTTTCAGGGGATCTCTTTTTCAGGTCTGCACTCTCTCAGGAGTCATTTTAGAGAGAGAAGAATGACAGAAAAGTGATGGCATAGCTGATAAAAGGGTCAGGCTGCATCACAGACAGCAAAAAGGAATTAGAGTAGAGAGCAAATCAGTAGATTTAAGGATGAAAAGGTAAATTCCATGATAAAGGAGATAATGTAGACATCTGGGAGAAGAATAAATACAGAGATGTGATATTAGTATGAAAGTGAAGAGAATGTAAAACAGAAATCATATCAAATTAAGGACGTTTAAAGAAATCACCTGATGACTGGGAGAAGAAAGCTAAAGAGGTGTTACCACGTTAGGCATTAAAATGAGCCATAGGGACCTGCTTTAAAATAAGGGAATTAAAACTATTAAAAAATATATATTGTGATGTGTATAACACACTCTGAAAAGTGAAAAATGGATAGCTTACAGTTCAGTCTGCCTCTTCTCTTGAACTAGTGGCCTCGTTTCTTATCCTTTCTGTAAGCTCTGTGCTTAATGCTCTCACGTTTACAATTCATTCCAAACAAGGATGACCTCTTCTGTTACACATTGCGTATGTTCTTATAGCTCCTTGTATCTGCAGTTTTTCCCCTTGTCAGTTTGTTCTTTTTGCCTTCTAAATATAGCTTTTCATCCCTTGAATATACATTACTGGCCTCACATACTGTCAATAGTAAGAAGTATATTGGTACATAAAGAAACCGTCGAGACTTAGAAAGCCACTGAAGTTTTCCCAGGTTAATTGTATGTGTGAGAGAGAGAGAGTAAAATACAGTGTCTAGACTTAAAGGAATGTTATTAGGAATCCAGTTTCTAATTTTTATTTCTATT
>JAWWES010000168.1:6086179-6111923 GCA_035583135.1 Lophotriccus pileatus | reverse complement strand
AGCACCTATGATCTCAGTGCAGCTTGCTGCATTGCCTTATCCCTCATCTGTTTTGGCCTGATGGTGTTACCTGGAGAAAACAGTATGGTAATGACCTGAAAACACCTCTGCTACCTGGCTGCAGTTCATTCAGGCTCTCCAGTGTGCATCCATCTCTCGTGTGAAATGCCCCACTGAAACAAGCTGTGCATTTCCAATGCTTCCCAGTGAGGGGCCCAAGGGGTGGCCAAGAAGGATAGATCAGTACAGGTGTGACAGCAGGGGACATGCTGAGAGACTTGAAATCTAAAACCCATTTCTCAAACTCTTACAGCCAGGTTTAAGTTAAGCTTCTGAGGTGTCTGCTAAGAAACTGCTGGGCGTATGTGCTGCACGTAGGCTCAGGTTGTTCCTTTGGGCTTTTTACCAAGGGCTTTACTTCTGGATAATGCTTGAAAGCCTAAATACAGGAGGAAATGCCCAACTTTATCCCTGGGAAATGTTCTCATATGGATTTTAGGGTTTTTTGTTTTACCTTTGTGAAGAACATAGTTACAGAAGTAGAAGAAACCAATTTCCTTGTGTTGAGCTTTGTTATGGACTTATATAAACCATCCATCATGCAAATTCTAAATACATTATACTAAGTGTTTCAAGGTAATTGACAATGTTCCATTAATTTCCACTGCTGAAACGGATCTGGGACATTTCTAATGTAGTTATTTTTCCTTCCAACTTGTGCATCACAACAGCCCTCTTAGTGCTGATGTTGGTCCATTCTCTTCCAATTTTAAGAAAGATATGTCATACAATAGTAACTTATCAGATTTTTAGCCACCTGCCTGTACTGGGAAATCAAGTTTAGTCTGCTCACAGCAGGATGTTATTATTTCTTTCATTACCCTACACTGGTCTGTTGTCTTGTGATAATTATAGTAACAAAGATTTCCTACTATCTGTTTGAGGAACACTACCAGAATATAAAAGCATAGAGAAATTTTCTGTAAGTCAAACTTCTCCTGTTGTCTGCACAGAGGAAAAGAGAGAAGAGAGTTCAAATCAGCTGTTATTTTTGTGATATTGAAAGTTTGCTTCACCTGAAAGTCATCAGCAGAGGAAAAGCTGCTCTGCTGAGAAGAAAGTTATGAAGAAACAGCCTTGATGTTTGGAAAGTAGCTCCCAAAGCTTTTGTAAACGATAAGTAAGGAGGTAACTTCTCAAGAAGGATGAATAGCCATAAAAAAGACCTTTGATTTCTTTTTTTTTTTTCCTAACATTGTCTTGTTGCTGATTTGTTGAAGACCACAAATTAGCAGTATGTTTTGGTTAATTTTTTTTTTTTCTTATCTGTAACAGTCCAAACAGCTGCATTCAGATTGGTTAGACAGTCCCCAAAGCAATTTAAACATGTGCTACTTTTGCTGAAAAAGTTAAAATTAATAGCAGTTAATTAATAGAGTCCATGTGCAAGTAGTTACAGTAAAGCACTGGCAGATCCCCGTCAAGCTGAAGAAATGGGAAAAATGAAAACATGCTTTCAAATGTTTTATTTTGCTAAAGCTGCTCTGGCTTTTTGCCTGTCTTTGAGATGCTAATCCAGAGCAGAAAATAAGTAGCAGATCCTGATTTTCCTCTCCCTAACAACCCTGTTGAACCTGCAAAGGACACACTGAAATCAGATGAAATCAGTCACAGAATAATATGTTACCCTCAGTAAGTACAGAGAGAATGAAGTTAAGCAGCAGATTATTCGCAGCAGTAATAGCAGGTTGGAGTTTATTTTAGTGCATGTGATGTATTGCTCTGAAATATCCACCATGGTTGACTGATTAGGCCAAAGCCTATCACTTTCACCTTAATCAGCTTTATCAGTAAATAACAAGATGGAGCAAATTGTCTATTTGCATGGTGCACAAGTATCTGAATGTACCTACGGTGGTCTCTCTAGAGGAGGATAATTCCTAGGAAAGCACAGCCATGTTTCTCAAGGTTAGAAGGGTTTTGTTGGATATGCTTTACTTTGCAGTCACGGAGCTGCCAGCAGTGAAGAGGTGAGGTAGATGAGGAAGGCTGTCAAGACAAAATTTTGTAACATATTTGTCATCCTAAAATTACCTGTTCAAGGAAGGTACTTACAGGCCACTGTGGAAATGTATTTGAGTTCTTTAGCGATGCTTTACGAAGACATTCTCATTTATAAGCTTTTAGACTTTCAAAATGGTATGGAGCTTGTGAAACTTCAGGTAAACAAGCTGAATAGAATATTTTATAGCTTCTTTTGTATGAAGGACGCTATGGGATAAGATAAAGCAAACGTGATTGGCAGAGCTTTTGTGCTCTTCCTCTACAAAACCTTTAAAAAAACCCCCAAAAAAAAACAACAAAAAAAAAGGAAGCTGAATGACTGAGTCATATTCAGTAGACTAAAAAGATAATTTAATCTCCTTTGTACTCAGTGCATGTATCAGTTACAATAGGTACTTCAGTAGGCTTGTGGGCTGGGGCAGAGCCAGACCTGTCGGTCACTGGCCACACAAGAATATCCTGGTTCCCAGAGTTCTTCTGCAGCCCTTGGGAGTTCATCTATCTCTCTCTGCTACAAGGGATTTTGCCTCAGAAAACTGGGGCAAAACTTGTAACTTTTTTGCAAATACTTAGGTGCTGCTTCCAGAATTGGTAAATTCAAGGTTCAAATGACTGGGAGCTGCTCTTAAATTCAGCAGACACCACACCACTGGCTTAATCTCTTCACGTGAGTAGTGATGAACTCTAGAAAATTATCTTCATAAGTACCAAATCTGTATACAACGAAAATATAGCATTAAGGGAGGGGAAACATTATGTTACACATGTGTGTAACATAATAACCATATATATATATGTGTGTGTGTGTGTGTAACATAATGTCAACATAATAAAAATACAAGTGAAACTTGCGTTCCACAGCTAGGCCGGCATGAGTGCCCACCTGATGGTATAAACATCAAATATTTCCACAACACTCCACGACTTTTCTAGTCCCATCAGGCTGTATCAGTTCGGGCATATCAGGGGCACTGCTGCCCCTGGTGCTTCAGCACAGAAGTGTGAGTGATCTTGGGCCCTAACCTGAATTACAGTAATCAAGTAGCTCATCAAGGGGATGCTGGACATCATATCTGGTTCACTGCTCCTGAAAAATAATTTATGATTGTTTTACAGGCTCTTATCCAAACCTGGAGCAGAGTCCTCACTTCAAGGTACAGGTTTTGCCCCTCTTTACCTCCAATGTAGACACAATACCTCATGGATTCAGCATATCAGTCATCAAGAACATTTGGCACAGGTGGTTTTTTTTAGAACAATAAAGCAAGTGAAGCATTGACCAAGCACTTCTGGGAGTCCTACTCAGAAGTTTCCTAAAGTTCAGTTTGTACTGCTGCGTATTAACTTTCAACCCCTAAACCACCTGCAGAGTCAGGTACTTAAAAATAGAGAGATAATGCCCAACATTCTTGATAATTATTGTTGGGCTTCTAAAGAAAGACATTAGTTTCATGCAGGCATGTATGTATGAAAAAATATTTTGAGCAGGTGACAAGACTTGAGACCTACGGAATCATAATCTCCCTTCTGGAAAATGTTTCAAACTTGCAAAGCTTCACTCCACATTTGGAATCTGGCATATTGTCCCATTTCTGTGCTGGACACCTAGCGTACCATAAGGTTCTAACCCTTTGGCAAAGTGGGTACCTGTTCTGTGTTATAATAGGAACATGTAACACCATTCACTTTTCATTTAATTCTATGTATAAAATAAAAAAACTTTCTTAAAATTTCTATACTAATCTTTATCCTAATTCATTCATCTAAATGGTTTTTTTTTTCAGAACATTTATGTGTAAATTATTCAGGAGACCATATTCTCTTTGGCCTCAGCTTAAAAACCTTAAACTTCGGATAATGCCTCATCCTTTCATCACTGAAGTCTAATATGTCTAAGAACAGACTCAAAACCACTGTGCTGGGAAGAGACAGTGTCTTCCTTTGCATTCCTTAAGAATGTCTGTCTTATGGTTTTCAGCAATGAAAAACCCGTAGGGAAACAGCTACAACAAATCACAAACCAGCTGGTCTGCTCCGAGGGAAAGGAGGTTAAGCTCTGTTGGAGCCTTTCATAATCACACAAGCAGAGGATGGAACAGAGGAGGCTACTTGCTACCTCAGACAGACTCTTCAGCCTAATATAAAGCCTCCAGGGGCAGAGTACAAACTGTGCCTTTTGCAAAGGGGACAGAAAGGGCTTGTTGATGTAATCAGGGTTACAAAAACCAGTGTGTTTTTCTTCGTATGCGTTCCCCTGCTTACACACCCGCAGTTGTCTGCCTTGCACAAATCCTGTAATCACTGTAGCCTCACAGGCATCAGATCGAGCCATCATCCACTAAGCATTAATGTCAAAGGCAATTCTATGCTGTGCTCCCCCATCACCAGGCAGTCCCACTGCACTGAGCACAATATGTGACCACAGGCTTGTGTTTGCTGCCCAGCTGTTTCCTGGGTTTAAGCAATATTTTGCAGTTTTCTCAGAAAAGCTTGAGATTTCATGTCGGGAAAAAGGGAAGGTTAGTAGTAAAAGTATTCACAATTGTGAAAGGACAGTGTTAAAAACTGTAACTAAATATTCATGCCGGAGATGTTACTGTCATCTAGGCTTTTAGAGTACTGCCTGAATGGGGGAAATGAATTCTCTTTCCATTTAACTTGGTGGCCAAATTTACTTGCTTCAGTGGGAATAGGATTAAACTCTTTGATAACAGAATTTCCTGAGGAAGGAAGGGATAGCATGGTCATGGACAAATCTAATAATTTTTCTGCTCTAATCATCTTATGCCTCAAAGAGACACTTATACCCCAGGGGGGCTAATATTTACATAATTGTAATTTATTGGGTAAAGATTTTCCTAACGCAAAGAAACATCAAAGTGTTTGTCTTTGTCAAGTTCCAGAACAATTTTGAACTTCACATGGAAATGAAAGGTAAAGGAAAATATTCCTTTTGGACCAATTAGAGAGAAATGGCACACTGTATTTGAAATCATATAGGCTGTTTGAGTATTTTTAATGGAATGCAATTAATACTTTGTGATGAACACTTATCAGTGCGGTCGCCGGGTACAATGTACATTGCTGGGGGGTTTTGCTGGAGTATCTGATTAAAATAACTGGTTATGTGTTTGAGCAGGGTGTTTGTGTTAACTTTATAGGCAGGGCAGTGCTTATGTAAAAAAAAAAAAAAAATGCTTTCCCTAGAATTAAATTCTCTCTAAAGAACGGCACTGGGTATTGTAATTTCTGTAATTCTACTACAGTATATGTATTCAGGTGAAATACTGATTGTTTTTCAGTTACTTCAGGCTGTAATAACTCTAAATGTGCTGCTTATTAGTATTAAATTGAGGGCTTGTTTATTTAATACTTTCACACATTTTCTCTTCGAGTGCTTGTTCTCTCTTTGGTTAGTCTTGGGCAAATATAATTCAAGGAACTTTAACTACCAATGCAGCTTGTTGTACAATCATCTCGAGATGTTTTAAAGATATGAATTACTCAAGGTTACTTGATTAAGCTTACTACCGACCTGGGAATTACTGTGCTGTTTCTGAAGGCAGGGAAAAGCAGAAATGGAAACCTGGGTTTAGGAAATGGCACATGATAAGATCCTGAAATTCAACCACAGCAGTTGGCGTTCAGCCATAGCTCATGAGGTTCCAAAATGTTTTCAGGACCATTGAAAACATCACAAGGACCTCATGTTTTGCTATAATGAGAGGAAGGAAGGCTGTTGGGAAGCATCTTTTATTAGGGTAGTGGTGCAGTTGAGGAAGGGTTAGCAGAGAGTTCGCGCAGCAGATGCACGTGACAGAAAGGAGCAGGGGAACAGCTCGAGGAGGACTCAGGAGCAGCTTCCTAAACGTGCTCTCAGCCTGAAGTGGTTTTCCTCCTGTGAAACCCTAGGAGGTGATCTCAGCTGTCCTGAAGTTTTAAGAGGAAGGCTAGAAGTTTTAAAACGTAAGGCTTAGGCTTTTGCTGGTTTTTTTCCGTTTGAATGAGAGAGAGGTTTGAGTTCAAGCCTCATTTTTCTATGGATTTAATACACAATATAACAATGGCCTTGGAGACTTGAACTTCTTATGGTGAAAAAGCAAGCAGGAAAAAACCCACGTGGAATGCACAGTTCAAAGATTTGAATTAAAAATAAGTTTGTTTCAATAAATTCTTATCTCTTGGCATTTATTGAACATTTCAGTGTCAGAGAAGTGAACAGGACTTTTTTTTGGCTTGTACGTTCAGACCTGACGGGGGTGATGTTTAAATTTGCTTTATATTGACATTTGCCCTAGAGATTTCACTGTGGAATTTCTTCTTTTGTACTAAGGTGCAGAAACATTGCTATTGATTGGTTTACGCTCCAACCAGGCCAAAGCCTTGCCTGATCAAATACTGAAGGGAGAGCTTTAGATAAAAGAGGTTCTATACAATTTCAGAGTGAGAAATAATGGGAAAAATATATTTTCTCACACTTTGTGAGCAGAAAATGCTGGCTTTAATAGATTATAAATTTCAAATTCAGTACTCAAAATCAAAACCAAACTTTCTGTTTATAAGGTACTGTTCCCAAAAGACTTTTCCCAAGTTTAAGCAGCCATCCAATTTAAGATGATAAAAAAAGTTGTGTTATTAATGGATAATTAATGGCTAATCACTACTTTGCTGCATGAGTTACTAGTGGAAGTAAAAAGTTCTCCACGTTTTCCTCTCAGGCAAGGGTTTTGTAATTTTTTGTGTTTTGAGGTTTTTTTTTCCTTTCTATAACTCACTAAGGTAAGTTTTTGTTCTGGCTTGTTTTTTGGTTTTTGTTTTTTTTATCTTACTGATTTAATCATGGGCAATTCAAAACAGATTAAAGTAAAATACGAGTAAAGGGAATGCAAAAATTAGTAGTGAAACTGTTGGAAGCAGCAAAGTAATAGCTCCACTTTTACTTTGCTGCCTACCCATAAAAGGGATTAGTGCTTTTTAATGAGCACTTTGGAAGGAAGATCATGACTCAAGGACTCCTGGACCTTGGGATTGCACCAGATCTCACGTCCAGCTAGATGTGGAGGTGTGTGAGACTATAGGATATACAGGAGCCAGGTTTCCAGAAAAAGAATTTGACAAGGGTTTACAGTCTGTCTCAGCTCAAAAGTTTCAGGTTGTTCCCAGATCCTGTAGATCTGTTGAGAATTTGCTACAGGAAATTCATTGGCTTTCATGAAGTAATATTTTTTTCACAATTCATAAGTAGCTAGATGATCAGGATAATTTCTCAAACCATGTATTTTTCTCTCTTGTCTAGTTTATTAATAAAAATAATAAGGTGGAGAAAATTTGCCTCCTCAAATATTGCAATAACATGTTTGCTTTGCTTTGTTATTAATCTTCTCAATGAAATTCCTGCTTTGTCTTTTAGTAGTGGTAACAGTAATTGCGCTACCCAGTTTTATTTTCAAGGAGGTTTGCAGTTAGTGACAAGTTTTCAGTGATGTTCAAGGATTCTGTAAATTGAATACTATTCAATTACCTCATATATGAAATTGGTGACATTTTCCTATTGCATTGATGAATTTTCCTGTTGCAGTTTATGGTAGTGGAAGATTTAAAAATAAATGTGTGACAGAAATATTCCTGTAAGGCCTTTTTTTAGGCCTTGATCAATTATATACTCTAATCAATAGGTCTCTTTCTATGAACTAGTCAGGATCTTTAATGGCCTCTTATTATATGGCTGTTTTGTCAGACATTCTGTCAGACATTTATTTTCACACCTTCCGCCAGATTTTACTGCAAAGGAAGTTCAGGGATTGGGCTCAAGGATAAAATCTTGAGGAAAGATTGTTATCCTTAAACATAAACCATGTGGGTATTCAGGTGGTGCAGTACTGAGGGATGGATTGCCTTGCTCCAATTTGTACTGAAAATTCCACTGGGAGGTTTACGTGCTGTTGGTAAATGTTTTGACTGCACATACTAAACAGATTCTCAAACTTGTGATGCTTGAAGTCTTGCAGTTTTCTGTGGGGCCAGTCTGGGTTTTGCCCCTGTGTTCCCCACCAGCCCTGATCTCTGCATCACTTGGGTCCTGCTATCTGGGACATTGACTTTAAACTAATTTTCTTCACTGGCGTAATTTTAACATGACGTTTTTGCAATGTTTTTTGTTCCTTTTTTATGACTGAATTATGTTCAGGAAAATCTGGCAGAAACTAGAATCAAGGAAAGAATCCCTGGGGAAAAAAAAAACCAAACCACCCAGGACATGCTCTCTTCTCTACTGCTCTCTAGCTAGTGCCAAAATGTCCTTTGACTGGCTGTTAATAATGTGATTGCCTCTGTGTGAGGAGAAAGCAGGGGAAAAAAAGCATAAAAAGTATGAGGGATTCACTGTTTACTCATTATTGACTGAATTACTGTTTGGGGGGTTGTTCTGGTTTTGGCTTTTAGCATTTATTTTAGTGGTACGTTAATTATCACTTATGTCTATGTCTTCTGACCTATTTCACTTTTGATATTCTCTAATTAATATGCTTTTTCTAATTAAATATCAAAGTGCAGCCCTTTTGACTTCAGAACCCTCTGAGTGTTATTTCTTTTCCTCTACCCACTGTACGTACTTCCTTTGTGTCCCCACTTGGAGGGTGTTTTCGGCCCCTGGTGGGATGAGCAGCTGCCATGGATACCAGCAACACAAGCTGTGGAGGAAATTACCAGACAAGTGGAAGCAACAGAAATAATGGGTGAATGTCCAATCTTATACAAGTGTAAATTGTCATCCTGCAGCTTAGGTCAACTGTGCATGTATCAGAAATTAATTTTCTGCCTCTTGCAGGAATGAGTTTGTATTTATGTACCTTGGAATCATCTTGTTTATTATGTGTGGGAAGTAAAATTTCTTCATGTAATCTCTCCCTTTGATATTAGATTGCTTTGGAAATTGTAAAACCAGTGGTGGTTATTGAGTTTTAAGCCTGTGAATCAGCAGGAGGAGCTAGTCAGTGACTCAAAGACTTAAGCGATGATCCAGATGAACTGTGGTGTGTTTGCCTGTTCAGGTGCTGAGAAGTGAATGAGTAGTGAGTTGAAGACACAGTCAAAATGGGAAATAAAAGCCAAGTATGTGTTTTGAGTTTGAGGTGGTAGCATTCAATGTACACACTACACTGAGCAGTGTTCTCAGTGGTGAAGAAACTAGTAATTCCTCAGAGTGTGGGATGGAACAGTGGTGGAGATATTGCTGTGGAACTGTATCATTTTATGACCAGAGTACCATGCCTACTTTCCCTTGCAAACGTGTGGTAGGAAGGCAACTATGCTGCAGGTGAAGGTAATGGAGAAAAGCAAAATATTTCTGAAGGAACTGTTGAGACAGGTCATTTTAGCTCTGAATGAGTTAAGATAGTCTCATTTACCTCAAACCATTCTGAAAAGAGGAAAAAAAGGTATCTTTTGGGTAGAGTTCATCATGCTTACTTGTGTGGTAGCCCCTTGCACAGTAGGCCTCTAAATAGGCTGTAATTCAGCATGACTTTAAATATTTTTTTGTTATTTCTTTCTCTGAGGTTTTGGGTAGTGAAGAAGGAGGTTCAATGCTTGTTTGTTGTGGGATTCAGCTTTCTCTGATGTTATATAGGCAATTTACTTTGCATTTGCTTCAGTCAGCCTTCGTGTCCCGTGGGATAACCAGGGTGGGGATGCTCATTCATTTTTTTCCATCATGGGATTTTATTGCCCTTATAAACAGAAACGTGGATGAAATGTCACATAATACAACTGAGTGAATGGTTTTACCCCACTGGAAGTGTTTTAACTTCTTCAGGTCCTGAGGAAACAAGAAAGGAATCGAGCGGGCACCCTCAGTTTCTCCCACTTACTGTTTTGTGTCCTAAGCAAGATTGTTGGGGAGGGGGGAGGGAGAATTTGGCAGGCTCCACGCTCCTGTTCACAGAGGGACCACGAGGTGAGCTGCACCTTAGGTTTTTCCCATCATGCTGTTGCAAGTGAGGGTTAAAAGTGGTGAATGCAGCACCAAGACTACGGCCCTGAGAGCCCTCAGGCACTGAAGAAATCTTTGCGATGTGATTCAAAGTAGCTTTAACCCTCTCCATGTTGTGTCTCATTGCTCAGTACATATCGAGGCTAAAGGACCAGGTTTCATAAAGGGTGCTGGCCCATGATTCAAAAGATGTGATTTGAAGCTTTAAGCAAGACTCTGTAACTTCAGCTTTTCCTCTGCTGTTTCTTCTGCATGGTCAATCAGTATGGTGTGCTCCCAGGGCCAGGCACAAGTTCTTGCCATCAGCACAGGCAGTGTCTGGCTCGGCATGGCTTCAGCCTGGGGGGCCCTCTTGGTAGAGTTGTAATGTGAATAATGTTGCCATCAGCACAGTAGCATTTTTTTTTAGCCATAGTTAACATTGCTCAGGCTATGCCCAAGTATGCATGAGAGATTTCAGTAACAACTGATGTGCAATAAGGATTACGTCACTGGAAGGCTTTAAAGTCTCACTGAATGGCTGCAAGGATTGCTTTCGGAAGCAATAAAGCTCAGCATATGTCAGTGTGCTGGAAAGCAGGGGAAAAACAATTCAAGCATCATCTCATACTTTTTTCATTGAATCCATTGAAACTGACTCCAGTATAATGGGACAGAAGTGGTTCCCTTCGGTATTCCTTCTCATGCTCCCACATGACTTTCATGCAGGGATTCATGGGAGTGGAGTTTTTTTACTTGTCTGGCAACAAATTAGTCTAAGATGTGCAGGATAGGAAGCAGGTTTTCAAAAATCTACAGGGAGTAATTCTAGCTGGTAGAGGACCAACATTTTTTGGTTTGGTTTGGGCAATTATGTTTACAACTGTCAGGGTAGTTGTTTGTATGGTTACCATGTGCAAGGTAACTGTTAGCAACGTGATTTCCTGAGAAGATTGTGTATGCAAGTGGCTACTTAGCAAACTAGAATATTCAACGTGTAAATTAAACAAGGTGATGCTCGTCTCAAAGTTTTAACTAAATCCTTTTGGTTTATTACCTTATGCTACCTCTGTTGGTGTGATGTAGTGCTACACGTGTATGGCAGCATCACAAATATTGATAGGCATCTTATTAAAGCACAAACTGTCACACTTCTGATACTTTTGGATACTCAGTTTTACACATTATATAAAGCAAAGCATTATCTAGGAATTGTTAGTGGGGGGAAAAGCACCAAGGAGGCTGTACGAACTGATTTATACAATGTGATTGCCTGAGACAGCAGAGAATTGGACTTGATGATTCAGTTGATGTCTGTGTTCAAGTAATGGTAGGAGTCATGATGCTGTAAATATACAAGAAATACCCACCTACTGTCACTTTCTGTTGGCAAATGTTAACTGGGACAGATTTTGACTTCAGTCATTTTCTTTTTGCCTAGCAGTTTTCCTTTTTTTGGGAATGAAAATTTGTTTGAAATGCAAAAATTGTTTTAAAATCTCTGTTTTAAAATACAGATTAGGCACTTCCTGGAGGATATTGACTTAGTATTGAGACTTTTTGGACTTTTCTATGAAAAATTTTCTAAAGCTTTAGAGTGGAAGCTTTCGTGTTTGCTGGATTGTGAAGAATTACCTGAGTGATGCTACTTTGCAGAGTTGTTACTCCTGTGCTAAACACTACCTGTGTGTATGCCTTGCTTTCTCTCTTTGCCTGGGTTGTGGTTTCTCTGGAGAGAAAAATACAAAGGCATAGGTTCAATGTGTGTGGTAAATGAGGTGTGCAGTAATTTTTGCCGGTAAACTGAAGACTGCTAGCCATGTGAGAGAGTTCAAAAGCTGTTGTTTGCCCTTTGTAGCATTGTCTGTGAGAAAACACACAGCCTCATTATATGGAAGCATTAAACAGTAGACATAGGAAAGTAAAAAGGCTGGTACTGGAGTCTAAGAATTTGGAAAATGTATTGCTTGCTAAATGTGATAAAAGCCAAAACTGTTTAGATGAGGAATAATAGATATTTAAAGCAAATATGTCACATCTTTGGTAAAGCTCTAATAACTTCTGTCTTAGAAGTGTTTCATTTTTCAGGAAGGACTGTCTTATGAGAAAGTCACTGTAGTATAAGGCTGAAATTGAGGACATCAGGGAGCAGGCTGTGTGTATGTTGAAGAGTGTTGCTGATGCTGCAGTGACGAGACAATTGTAATGACGTAGAAAAGAATCACAGAGTGGGTCAGGTTGAAAGGGGTCGTCATCTGGTCCAACCTCCCTGCTCAAGCAGGGTCATCCCAGAGCACATGGCAGAGGATTGCATCCAGATGGTTCTGGAATATCTCCAGTGAGGGAGACTCCACATCCTCTCTGGGCAGTCTGTTCCAGTGCTCAGTCACCTGCACAGTAAAGAAGTTCTTCCTCATGTTTTGGTGGAACTTCCTGGGCATCAGTTTCTGCCTGCTACCTCTTGTTGTGTTGCTTGGCACCACCAGCAGAGCTTGAATCCATCCTCTTGACATCCTCCCTTCAGATACTTATAGACATTGATAAAATCTCCTCTCATTTGTCTCTTCTTGAGGCTGAACAGGCCCAGCTCCCTCAGCCTGCCCTCATAAGAGATGCTCCAGTCCCCTAATCATCTCTGCCCTCTACTGGACTCACTCTAGGAGCTCCATGTCTCTCTTGTACTGAGGAGCCCAGGACTGGACACAGCACTCCAGATGTGCCTCACCAAGGCTGAGCAGAGGGATCACCTCCCCTGACCTGCTGATGATGTTCTTCCCAGTGCACCTCGGGATACCACTGGCCTTCTTGGTAACAAGGGCACACAGCTGATAATTTGCAAAGAATTTACTGATGATACATGACAAGACTAAACCACGAAACAGATCTTACCTGAGGTAAATCGGCATGGCTCTAGGAAGTCGAGAGAGGAATACTAATTTGTGTAGCAGCTGGTAGTTTATTTTGTTGAACGTGTACTTTACTTCTTTATATTACACACAGGATGAGAGTTACTCATCTGTTCATCTCTGTGCACCAGCCAGGATTCCCTCAGTTTGATAATCCTTCATTGTTTTATAACATCTTAATCACTTCTGGTGCAATAGCTTATGATATTGTGGCCATGCAGAGGATTGTAATTTGAAGTGAGAAGCAAAACAGCTGGAACAGAAGAATTCATTGCAGTGATACTGAATTTTTTACCATCTTTCATCTCAGATGCTTCATTACTGTGATCATAGCAATAGAGAATATAGAGCATGGGGAGTGAGGATGCTGTAATGGTAAAATGGCAACCTGTGGTCTGTCAGTCCTCGCTCAGAATAACACCCTGCTGGCCCAAGACATCTCCTGAATGCAAAGAGTGTCCGATTTCTGTGTTAAGAAAACAGCACAAGGGAATACCCATAGAGCATCAGCAGAATTATTAACGCAAGAATTGATTCTGAAATATAATGGCATTATTTCTTTTAAGGCTTTTTTTTTTTTTTAAGTATATTCCAACCAAATGTCTTCAGCTACTGTGGGATAAAAATCTCCTTCCAGACTAACTGTTGAATAAAGAAAGTGCTGTTGAAGTCTCTTTACAGGGGAGCATTTTTAAGCAGGCGCTGAACAGATCATAGCATTAAAGCATCTGCTCTCGGATCTTTAAACACAATGCAGTTATTTACAGACATTTGTTCCCCTGAGGAAACATTTTAGACCTCAGTCTTCTGATGTCAGTCTAGCTTAGTAACATTTGATCTATTACAAATGTCTGAGTGCTTTTATGACTGATGCAACGATAGATGCTTCATGTTATGGCATGATATTCTTAAAAAAAAAAATGGCTACTACACCATACTGAAAACATAGTAGAAAGTTCTATATTTTATAATGTGATACTACCAGGCAGAGGATAGTACCTCAGAGTTTTACATAACACAGAAGTGGACATCCCCTAGGACCATGGTTAGACCCAGGAAGTTAATTAGATGAGTAGTTATCTAACCAAGGAATGCTAAACTCATTAATAAAAGGTCATTTTAAACAAACAAAAAAAACCTCTAGTTTTTCTACTGCTGCTGTTGCTGCTTGGCCTTGTGTCACAAGAGAGAGGATGGTGACAGATACAGGCATGGTGGCGGCAGCGGCGTGAGCGATGGCAGGAGATGGGAGTTTGAGTGTTTCAAATTACTGTATGCAGACTGTTTCCAAAGTGCTTAATCCTCCAGGTCCTTTTAGCTACTACCAGATTCTCCCGGGGGAGATTTTGGAAGAGCCATAACAGTTCAAGGGCTTTGCCTGCCTATAGTGACAGGCAAAACTGTAAAACGGAACCCAAAAATACCTGCTCAGCCCCCTGCACGCAGAGACGACAAGTGTCAGCAGTGCTCACCAGCAGCCTGATAAAAGTGGTGGTTCTCAGCCTAATGTGGTCTCCTTGATCATGCACTTAGCAGTCCTAAAATGAAATTTCACTTCAGACTAATTTCTGCTGCTGTTTTCCATCTTGATAATGTGGGTGCGGTAAGTTCTGTGTAAACTGATTTTCTGCCCCTCGGGCCGCTCTTTGGTTTGTGCTCTGTAAGCCCTTATGGGAAGCTTTTGCTTCCCACAGATGTTGATTGTATTGTATTGCACCAAAAGGAAATGATCTCTGCTTCAGCTGAGATGAGGCTCACTTTCAACATGCTTTTATACTGTGTCCACACAATGATTACTCTTAATTTCAGGAGAAGAAAATCAAGATATGTGGAGCCAGACACCTTTATGTACAGTTGTCTGAGCACGAGTGTGTAGTCTAATACTTCTTGGTCTTTCAGTGGAAACAGATTGAATTTCTGTTTCTGCTTTCGCCAGGGAAAGAAATTGGAGGGAAAGAAATTATGTCCTGAAGAGCTTTAATTCCTTTGAGTGATCCGAAAAGCAGTATAAATTTCTAGATGATAGATGGCAAAGAGATACCCAGATAACACTGAATCGTTCAAAAAACTAGACTGCATGATTACATCACACCCCCATGTACGTGCTCAGAAATGAAGCTGAAGACAGTGGTATATGGTTGAAGAGACAGAACTGACAAAATACATGGTGGCTGAACCCTGAGGGGGTTACAAAAACAGAATTGAGGACTGAATGAAGGAAGCTTCTTTTAAAATTCTTAAATGCACTTCATTTTCATCAGAAATTCCTGTATTTTGTTCCAACTCCTTGCCTAGCAGCAGGGTGTTCTGACAGCAGCTAAACCTTGGAGGGGTTTTCAATCCTCAAGAAGAATAATGTAATTTCCTTTATTGATTTGGTTTTGAAATGAAATCATGACAAGTTGTGCACTATATCATCACTTGCTAACAGTGCAGAGCTGGCCAGGGGACTGTCAAGCAGCCTGGGTAGTTTCTGGTGTCTGGGAGCTCGGCAGGCTCACACTCCAGTGCTGCCCCTTCTGTCACCTACTTGTACTGTCTCACAGGGTGAGTGGCAAAAGCAGACTGTGCTTAGCTCTTCACCAACTAGTAAACCTGGAGCAACTTTCAGCTGTTAGTCCTTGTCCAAACCCTAATCCTGCTCCCCTTGAGGGAAGAGTCTGCCTGTCTCTCCATTAGGATAAATTTATGTCACTGTGTTATTAGCTTTCCTCCTCCCTCGTACTTTATGCGGAAGGGATAATAGAGTTCTGTATTATGAAATCTTCTTCCATTATTTATCAAACCAACCACATCCTGGCATGACTTTGCTTTTCCTTGTAGTAAGTCTTCCAAGCCAAAACCTAATAAATAGTTTCTGCACAAGTGCTATTGTATCCTATGCTCTGCATCACTGGAGTGCACTCCTTGTAAAGTGTGTTCTCTGTGTGTGGGCCTGTGTACCTAACAAGTGTATACATAAGGTGTGTGCAGGTACACTAAGAATTTCAAAGATAAACAAATTGCTCTGAATGAGTCACAGAATCAACCAGGCTGGAAAAGACCTCTAAGATTATCAAGTCCAACCCTTGATCCAACACCACTGTGGTTACCAGACTATGGCACTGAGTGCCACATCTGGTCAGAGTCATAAGTGTTCACTTGTGAATATTCCATATATATGACTCTCCTAGTTAATGAAATGTGCAGCAATCCCTGCATACGACAGATCCTGAATATTCATGTGGAGTAACTTAATCATAATAAGGACCTGTTCAGTGAACATCCTGATATCACTGAATGCCACTGATTTTGATTTAAGTGAACTATCTAGACAGTGGAGGACCTAAATATCCTGATGGATTTGGGATTAGAAATTGAATTGCCAGATCCCTGGATATGTTTTTAAAAAATGGATTGACATTATTTAGATCTAAACATAGATAAGTTATTTTCATTTTAACTATGATGCTTTTTTTGTATTTTGTATTAAGAATTTTATATTGAAACGTCAATAATGACATGGATTAGTAGCTGCCTGCAAAATGAGGTAAAATAAAACTCCAGGTTATCTTGAATTCAAGTGTTACAACACTTAGCTTTTGGACATTGATTGTACAAGGACAGAATCCATAACCCAGACTTAGAATACTGACATATAAGCCAGTTTCTGCATGAACCTAAATCTTGGTGAAAGAGACACTGCAGAATAAGGCTAGACATATCTGAAGAGCATTTTAAGGCAGCAGGAGTGCAGACCAGTCTATGAGCACCTACTTTGAATGAGCTGAGAGAGAGAGCTGGAATGAAAGTTAACTCATTGTCGTGGAATCAGAGCTGCGGGAGCTTGGATCTGTGCACTTGGAGCGGGTATTTCTGTGCCATCTGCTGAAGCTGGGTGCCTTTGGTCTGTGTTTTAAAGAGGTGCACTCTTCTTCATAAATTGACTAAAAGTGAAGTCAGTGGAATCATCTTTGATGTACCAGCTCAGTGGTTTGAGCTTTAGTTCAGTAAGTGAAATATCACCAGGTTCATCTGGAGGTGATTCATCCCTCATCCACCACCTTCTGCGGGAGCGTGCGCAGCGAGGGATGAAGGCACTTTCTGGTACAGCCATTGATGCTGTCTCCTTATGGCAAGGCAAATCCAAAAGACCACAAGTGGAGAAATACATCCTGGAGTGTTTTGCTAAAGGCATCCCTCAGGAGCAAGTCCTGTGCCTCAATAGCCTCCTGATGCCTGTTTATGTGCATCCCAAGAAATGGTCATGGGGACTGTGGGTTTCCCCAGAAGAGGAAAAATAAGTGCTAGGAATGTTGGGACACTATAAGTTTAGATACTTGGAGAATTTGAAATTCAAACTGGGAGTTGATTGTTGGAGGCCATTCCTTTCAGGATTATGCAGAAGTTAATGTGTTTTTACTGGGACCTTCAGTTACCCACCTATCATGCAGCTTTATGCTTCGTGACACTTTGGAAACCTTTAAAAGCTGATCCTGGTCTTTGAAGTTGGATCTAAAAATCTCAAAGCCCTGGGAAGCCTTTAGAATGAAATGTTAAAGCCTCCAGGTTCAAGGCTTTAAAATAAAAATGCTGTATTGATACCTAACCAAAGTAAAATTAAAAATTATTGCTCCTCGTGACTTGCCTGTATAGCAGAGCTCACCCTTAAAAAGTAAAAGTGTATTTGATTTCTGGTAGCTACTTTGGAATTTCTGGTAGTAAGAAGCAATATGGTCAGTACTTAATTTTCAAATTAGAATCTCTTTTAGGTTATTCACTGATATGTTTTCTAATTAATCACTTCATGATTTGTTTTTTTTTTTCAGGCACGCAACCTCATAAGAGAGAAGTTTATCAATAGATTGCGTTTACCGAACCACAGGAGCATTGCAGATTGTTGTGGTATTTAGAGCCAGGTTCTACTAGTTAACTTTTTCTTATTTTCTTTTAACTGATTTTGTCACTTCTCTTGTTCAGAGTAGAAAAATTGACAATGTGAAACCTTACACCGGGGTTTCAATTAATTGGAACTTTTCATTTTCAATACTTTTAATTCTAGTAACATAGAAAATATTCCAAATTCAGAGTCTTAGGTCTTCTTATCAGAAAGTATATACTTCTCAGTAATAGGTTGTCAGAATTTGAAATCTTTTGTGTGCTGAGGGAATATGCACTGAAAATAATCAAGTAAACTGTTTTTGGCCTTGTGAAGCCAGTCTGTCATTTAAATGCATTTCAAAATATGTAGGGATGTTTCACCAATGTGGCAGACAACATTGTTGGTACTGATATGTTCTGCAATCTCTTTGCTGAGTACTAGGACATATATCCAGATTGCATGCTCTGGAATAAGAACAGCAATCATTTCTGTTCAAAAGAGAAAATGTGAGGGAAGGATTGAAAGTCAGGGTTAAACCCCTGTTTGGCATAATCAGGGAGCTCAGCTGTGTAACAGTAAAATAATCTGTGATATGTGTAGTATAATAACATGTAAAATGTTCCATTCTCTCCTAGAGCACTTCTTTCTCTATGCTAGAGTGTCATGTCACATCTTCCCTAGGTTTACTGGAAGTCTCCTTTCCCCAGTTATTTGTTATTGAAGTTAACCTAACTTCAGAGAAAAGAATTATTCAGAGGCAAAAGGTCCTCATTTTGACATGTTTTCTCTTAGCCTCAAAATCTCCGTTTTCTGTTTTTCTGGAAATAAAAATCCCCTCTCATCTGCTGAAAGCAACCACCCAGTGGTGCTCTGTGGTGGGTATGATTTACTCTGCTGCCTTGTGCAGAGCACTCTGGTGCTCACAGGTCATGGTGTAACAGGTTTGGTGGTGGTGTTGCGGAGGTCAAGAGCCATCTGGTCCTGTGATTGTGACTGTGGGTGCGAGGATATCCTCCAGTCAGATTAAAATGCATTTAAAGGTATTTGTAGTGTAGGGACAGCCATTGATAAAGCCAGACCCAAGTTTCTGAGAGAAAGTGTTAGTGTGATGTGCATTTTTTACTTATCAGAGTGTATTAAGGTCTCCTGATTATAGAGACAGGTGGGTTGAGAGAGCACACCTCCATGAAGAGATGACACATAAGCAGTACTTTGCATAAGGGACAATATTTGGACAGACATTTGCCTTAAAAGAAAACCAACTCAAACAAACAAACAAAAAGATTCTGCACATGTTAAGAAAGGATTTCTGGATTGCCTGTGGCAGAAAAGGGAGAATTGCTTAAAGGTGTGGTGGGGGAAGGAAAGTGCCTCCCAAAATTCCTCGGAGGTTGTGTGGGCATCTGCTCTAATGCTGCTGCTCTTGCAGCCTCGCCAGGCAACAGTGCTGAGGAACCACAGCGGGTCAGTGAGAGCAGCTGCCAGGGGTAAAAACTCCACATCCAAGCCGTAACCTAATGCACTCAGTGCCATAAAGCACGCTGGCACGAATAATTTCAGTACTTCAGTACATCGCTTTTGTCGTTATTGATTTGCTTTCATTGGATGGATGCAGCCGGATTAAATGTGGGAATGAGCGAGGGAGAGCTACAAAGGAATGACCTGCAGAATCATCCAGCGGTTGAACTTGCTGTACAAGTGCCAGATTTTGATCAAAGCATGGCTTTGTATGATTGGAGCGTAAGGAAGTTTTTTCAGATGACTCGAACAGAAGGTCTCATTATTTTTGCTTGAATGTAAATACGTGGATTATTTTCTTTAAGAAGAACAGACTGTCATGTTTGTGCTTTTTTGTGTCTGTGTGCTGGAAGACAAAATATTACATAAATGTGGGTCAAAGTAAGCCATTTTTGATCTCTGTACTCCCTTGAAATTCTGTGTGTCTGTCATGAAAACAAAACCAGCTGTAAATGTGTTATATTTATTGCCTTGCATAGTTGTGAAGATGACCTCTCCTGAAAACCCCTCCTTGATAAGTAATTAAAAATTTACTCACTCACTCATCCTTTTTGAAAGCATTTTTGTAGCTCATTTCCAAATTTAATGAGCCTGACTTCAAACTAAGTCAAGATTTAACAGCTCCTTTTACTTCTGAGAATTGTCAACAGCAGCCCTGGATAGGCTGTTGGCTCATTCAGAAAGCAGTATAAACCCTTTCACTCTGTGCAAAACTCTCTGTTCTCTCCAAAGCCATGGCAGTGCAGGATGTGAGTTTGCAGCTGGACTCCACCTCTGATTGTCTTTGCTGTTCCAGTTGTGTTTAGAACCTGCTGGTTTGCACTGTTTTTTGAGGTTTCAGCTTTTCGCCTGCTAGTGGATATCCATGCCCATGCCTGTAATTTGCTGGAGAGCTTTCCATGGGATTAGTGCACAGGAGAAGCAAAAATAAAAATTAACCCCTGTGCTTGTGCCCATCTTGGTGATGTGCAGCTTCTTCCATATTCACAGGAAGGCAAGGAGGATGCATGCGTACACTTCCTAATGTTCACTCCTCTTCTCAGGTTCCCTCAGTTGAAGTGATGTGACATGAAGTATAAACTTCAGTGACAGTGTCTTAAAGGAAAAAGAAACCAAAGAGAATCAGGCAAATGGAAAAGGTGGGGGGTTTTTTCCTGGTTCAGCAAAACTGACAGTGGGGGGATTTCAGCTTTACTGTGATATTATTGGCCCCTGTTAACACACTAAACTTTACACAGATCAACCCTGAGACTGATACAAGCCCAGCCTAATATGCTGATCAGTTCATTATTTTAAGTGCCTTTGTACCTTCAGCTGAAACACAGCCTGTAAAGTAGATATTGACCCTCATCCAAAAATTAGCTTCTGTTTTAACAACATGCAGTTCCCATCTCTTTGGGTTCCTGCTCTGAGTGTGTGTATGGGAAGTTAGATGTGTGAGATGCAAGAACCACTGAGTATTACAGGATGGGGATAATATTCTGCAGCATCTTAAAACCCAGGATGTCACTTGTCAGTGTAGAGGAAGCCCAGTTATGTCATTTTTATTTTCCTCATTGCATAGGCGAGGCTGGCAGGGTGAGCTGGAGAAAGTAGCACAGCCTGCTTGCCTGAACATTTTTCCCATTCCTGGTTACCCACTGCTGGAGGCAGAAGACAGGAGTGGATGGGTTTAGGATCTAGTGGAGTACAGTTATTCTAATGTGCTTATGCTCAGAGTCTAATTAGGCACAGATACGAGCTCTACGCTGAAATTAAATATTAAAGAATGGACTATATAAATCAGTATATAGAGAGATGAAGGTTGGTACCATTTAGTCTACCTGTCCCATCTTGTTAGTAAGATTGTTATATTTAAAAATATGAAGTAGGCTTGAGTTGGTTCTTTTTAGGTTGAGGGGTTTTTTTCTATTATTTTGCTTATTTTCAACTTGATTTTATATGTGTGGCTCAAATGGTCTAAACTCAGAATGAAGTTAGTTGATCAAAAACTAGATGTGCAAGGCTCTGTGTGTGTGTGTGTGCACAATATCCTGACTACATTGTGTTTTTTCTGCTGGAGGTCTGGAAGCAAATTCACTTCTGCAAATTCACTGCTTTGCTTCCTCTCTGCTGTGTGTGCCTGGTCTGTGGGCCTTTCCTTTAAATTAGACTGGCAGAAACAGAATCTTTAACAGGGTCTATGGAGTCTTTCGCTCTCCTCCTTGTCTAAAGTAAACTCTACTTGGGATAGGATTTTCATTTTATTCATTTTAGAGACTAAAATTCTTTTGTTTCTTTCCTTAAGAAAAGAGAGTGTCTTCAAGTGTTACAGGGGTGAATGTTGAAAGCATTATAACAGCTAAACCCAGATACTGTGACTCCATAATTTATATAGCAGTAAAATAATGGTCCCTTCTGTAAAGGCACGTTTGTTTTCCTTGGTACCAGCCAAACAGCCTTTCCTTGTACAGACTTTCCTTGCACAGAACTCTACAGCAGTTCCACAGTCGCCTTTGTCAAAAAATTACTGTGTTCTTTCTGACTGGAAATAAATGTTTGTCTTAAGTAAATTGTAAAGTGGGTAGCTGCAGGAGTTCTTCCAGGCAATTTGCTTCCATTATATATAGAAGAATCACATGCTAATTTGTAATTTTTATATAAACATGTAAAGTAGTCTTGCAGCAGTCAGACTGTTTGTTCGCAATATGATTCCCTCTTGCATTAAGACTGAAGAGCCAGCTGAAAGGAAAAGCTTAGGCAGTGCGTGAGGACAGGAGGCTTCAGGGAGCAGAGAAAGCTTTTCTTAATTTTTTCAATAAACTCATTGATTGTCTTTTCTGACAGGAGTGCCAAATCTGTTTCACAGAATACAACTTGCGCTTGAGTTCACCTCAGAAAGGATTGTATGATTTAAAGCTGACGGGGAACTCACTCCATGGCTATAAATGCTCTCTTAGATGAAGATGCTGCCTTTGGGATTTAAAATGGGCTCTGTCTTGGCCCAAGCTTTACAGGTAGCTGCCCCTGCCCCAGTGCCCTTGTCACATCCTTCAGTCTCCTGCGGGGTTTGTGTGTGTGCTGGATGCTGTGCTGATGAACTTCTTGAGAATGCTTGGGTTCCATGAGTTGTTTGGCAGTCTGTAATCAGGGCAATTGAAAGACTCAAATCTTTAATCAGAAGGAAAGAACCCTTCAGAAGAGGCATATTAAGTGAAAAAGAACTTTTGGGTCATGACTTATTATCTACTTTGTGCCAAGATAATCTGACAAATTAGAACTGAAAGTGACAGGGATTACTTCAATTTTTACCTTTTTCTTTTTTTTCATTCCTTTCAGGAACAAAATGCACTATTTGTTCCATGCATTGAAAGTGCACATATACAGTGTGCTCTGGGTGGTAACAAAAAGGCTGCAAATGATATTTTACTAGATGTCCTCTCTCTTTGGAACTTTTCCCCAGTCCAGACCCTCATGGATTCAATTAAAAGGAAATTTCATTGTGTGACTCTAACAGAATTTCCCAAGTCCAGCTGATACACTATTTATACAAAATATTCCTCCCAAAATTACATCAATTCCAGCAAGACAATTGAGTCTTTACTGTCTCTGCTCTTGAAATCAAGTGGGCTGTTTTTAATCAAGTTTCATGTTGAATCCAATAAGTTTATAATTAACTCATCAACAACATTTTCAGTAAGCTGTGATAGAAAGCCTGACAATCTACACAGATCAAAGAAAATCATATAAATGGCCTTTTTAAACTATGATCTGGAAAGACAATAAGCTCTGCATTGCTGGCAGAGCTGGTGTCCAGGTATTACAAAATTTGCCTTGTTCTGTATGAGTAGTAGGTTTTGGTGGGGTTTGGTTCTTGTTTTTTAAATAAATGAGTAGAATATTGCCTGTTTTTCCTTATAATCAAGGAGATTTTAGTTTCACTTTGTTTTCATGTATTTGTGAGCTGTCACCCTTTACAAATAATGAAACAAACAAATTTCTTTTGGGTTTTGGAGCTTTTGTTCCAAGAGTTTTGCTACACTTGGGTGTCCTACTGAAGTCCTCCTAAGCCTCAAATGAGAATGAAAAGTATCTGAGCTACACCAAGACAGTGACCAGTTCAAGGTCTAAGAACAAGACAAGACCCTGTGCTCCATGTCACCGCTGTGTGTTCTGTTCAGTATCTTCTCTTTTTCCTCGACAGAGCATGAAAAAACCCCACCCCTCCTGAACAGAAGGCAGAATCACAGATCATCTGTTCTTCCTCAATTTTTTTCCTTGTAGTTCTTCACAGAATTTGAAGAAAACTTATTTCGGAACTAAAAGCAAACTGACTGACCTAAAATGTCAATGCACCTTCCACCAATGGCTTTAAATAGCGAAATTATGCAGAGATTTCTCAGTATTTACGCACCCAAATTAGTAAATGCTAGAAATGCCAGCAATAATGCCAGTTCTTGTCCTATTTACTTTCTGTGTTTGAAATCCTGTGTAACCTTTGGTGAAACCTTTCTGAAAATTGAAGTAATCTGGGTGTAGCTTCCTTTTTCTCAGTGTTCTTACAGTGTGTATGTTTCCCTCTGCTCTTCCAGTCTGGTTAATTTACCTTTGACAGAAGTCTGAAGGTATGATCCAAATCATTTTTGCTCATGCAGAGGTTTAATTTCTGCTCAGCTATTCAATTACAAGACCATTTATGATATATTTAATCATAAAGAGAAGTAACAACCCCAAACAGATGACTGCTACTTTACAGTAGTGTGGCTATTTTACCAAAGGGACTCCCTCTTTCTCCCCTTTCCCCAGTAGACATGGGCTTAATTAAGAGTAAAGAATCCAGGGGCTCTACTCTTCCATCATTAAGTGTTTTTTTTCTTAAAGTGTGACATTGGTAAACTGGATTCCTATTTTCTTATTTCTTAGCAAAAGACTCAGGCAATAGTGATCCTAAAGGATCATTAATATATATTTGCTTTTTACATTGGTTTTATTCAGATCTTAGCTAGACTAAGGTTATAATCTTTATAAAAAATTGAGATAATTTAAAATATAATGGGTTTTGTCATTGGTTATATGATCTGATGTTCTCATAAACTGATACAATATTTCAAATTTTCATCAGAAACACCCTTCAGAAACTTTCGCTTCCAGTTGTTGCCTTTTGCTCAGAGCACCTCCTCTTTAAGATTCTCTGTTTGGGTATTTCTGAAATCTCTTGTTCTGTGTGAGAAAAAACGCTGTTGGCTTCCAATTTCTTTCATTTTAACCTTATTTGGGTGTCTTACTGTTCTGTAAGCAGTGATGTCAAAAAATCCACTGCGCCTGGAGGTAAACTGAAATATATAAGTGTATTTCCTGTTCCTTCATTATATCTGTAGAGGATAAAACTGAATATATAATACCCGAACTGAATATATTTCTGTTACAACTACTAAACAGAAAGAAGAAAAATAGAGATGGGAGGGAGATATAAAAAAGTTAGAATTCTTGTTAAAATTTGACTGATTTATATTCTACTATCTTCAGTATCTGTCAAAAAAAATAGCAGGTGGAATCTGTATTTCCTTAGGAAGAAAAAAAATCCCTCCAAAAGTTTTCTTCCTCCACCTAAAGGAAACACAGAGTGGGAAGCAAAGCAGAAAGAATAAGTGAGTGGGAGGGACATTAATAAAGAGAACAGGAGTTCCATTACTATATTACACTAAACATATGTAAGAATATTGTTTATATAACTAAAGCTGGCTTAGGACAACACACCAGACAGCTTGGAAGACAGTTGTCCTGATGTTTTAGAGGTGCTCTCATCCTCCAGCTGAATCCAGTTAGATATAGAAACCATAGGGAATGGAAAAGGATGGCCCACAGAATAAAGCAGAACATGGTCAAAGGCAAGAACAGGTTAAATACAAGCAGAGCAGAAGAGAAGATTCAGTGAGGAGCTGGCCAGAGGGATGCAGGCAGAGAGGCTTGTGCAAAAGGGCATCTCTGGTGCCTCTGTGACCTTTGGCAGGTCATTTCTCATTCCTGGGAAGCTTCAGCTCCAGCTGAGAATTTCGGAATGGGAATTAACTGGTGTGGTGCAAATCTGTTCCTCTCCTGTTATCATAAGGCTGAGGCCTGAATTTATCACAAACAGCTCTACATATTGCTTTGAGAACAGCTAACTGAGAGCCTTCTGCAGAGCCCTCTGCAAGGAATAGGAGGATCTGGATCATGCCTGGATGCTCCTGTGTTTCCTGGCTGACTGTTCATACAGCCTATGCCTTCTAAGGGAGGGAACTTGTGGCGCCTGGGGTGGGATGGATGTGAGTCTGAAAGCTTTGTACTTTCAGCAAGAAGAGAGAAAATACTGGCAAATGGAAGAGCTTTGTGCAGCCCTTATTCCCTAATGCAGGATCAGGAACAGACACTGGCTTTGAAGATACCATGTGCATTGGGAGTTCATCC
>JAWWES010000168.1:6057980-6086079 GCA_035583135.1 Lophotriccus pileatus | reverse complement strand
TTTCTAAAGATTTTCTTGTTCTATTTTTTCAGGAATAAAATCCCACCAAAACACCCACTTTTCGTCAGCTGTGCTCAACTCCCGAGAAACACAGAGAAGCTTCCATTGCTGATCTTTGTTCAGCGTTATGTATTTGTAGCCCCTTCCAAAACTTTCCAGGGTCATTAATGCTCTGTTTTGTAGCCAAATTCATTTTAAATCAGTGAGCTTTTTGTCTCTGGGTGCATGGAAGATGGTTGCTGCTGAAGATGTGGATGCTCTCCTTGAAGCCAGTCTGACCGATACAGAAGTGGGTTAAATCCTGCACTCATTAGAACAAAACTGCAGTTTTTTTCTGAGGGTGTTATTTACATTCTTTATAAAACTTCACTTGGCTGACACTTTGTTTGCTAGATCCTAGAAAGTGTTGTGTATCCTCACGAGGGTATGATTTGCTGAAATAACTGTTGTGAATACCGTTACTGTGTTTAAATATTCAGTACGAAAACACTTGTGTGGACACCATGAAAACTTTTTGTGTACATCGAACTGGTAGGAGAAGCAAAATCATGCATTTGATTTACAGAAAGAAAGGAAAAAAACCCCAAAACAGTTCCCGAGGCAAATGGTATGAGAATATTTTAACAGCCCTAGACCCTGCAGGGGGTTATAACTAGGGAGCATAATCCTTTTTTTCCCCTCCTCTGATCAACAGCTGCTCTGCTGTCTCGGGTCTCCCTGTCAGCCAGCCTCCCTTGTGGATAGCTGGAGGTTGCTCTTCAGCCCTGCTCTGCCTCCCAGAGTCGTGCATGCAGAGCACCACAAGAATAAGGTGGGTAAAAGGGCTGGGTGGGTGATGGTGTGAACTGTCTGTCTTGATTCTACAAATAACTCCGTCGTGTGCAGTCTTGACTGTGGTACTCATAAGGCCCGTGTATTGTGTGTATGTTGAACCCATTTCATGCAAGACAGACAGTTGGATTTCCAACAAACATCATTTTCCAGAACGCATTGTTTCCTTCTGGTTCATGAGCTGAAGATGCAGTGTCTTCAAAGACAAGTAAAATTTTACTGATGTATGGCACAGCATACCAGGATTTTTGGAGATAGAGTTACTTGTGTCTCCTACGTTTTCTGTAGAAGACATAATATTTAACACTGTCTGTTTTCAAAACTATCACCTGGTACCCTGTGAACCTTCCTTACACAACATTACAGCACACTTTTTTGAAGTAAATCAACCTCTGAAAATGTAGGTAATGCCAGAATTATGGATGTTCGTACCACAGCAGAGAGATTTCCACCTCCACTTTCTCAGTTTGGCAGGAGAAGTATTCCCAATTTGCTTGGTGTGATAAAAGCTGCCTTCTTCAGTCTTCTGAAACCAGTGTGTCTGAGCAAAGTATGTTATGGGGCTTGAGATTTGGTGGTGACGTGAATTATTTTCCTTTTAAGCAGCTGTAATTATTGTTCAGTGTTTGTCTGCTACCAGCATTTCACAAATGCTGTGACAAATGGCAGTGGTAAGAGAATCATTTTCTTTTTCACGAGTCCAGCCTCATGAGCAGTCATGTCTTGGGAGGTCTTATAACCTGATAGATGTTAGACTGAGTAAGTATAGATTTTCTGCATCCCAGTACTGATAAGGGCATCTAAAATCCCTGGCTGTTTTAAATTGCACCTCATTTCTACTAGGGATGGAGAATTTAATGAAATTGTTTAGCAGATGAAGCATTATAGAGATCCCTTTAGATAAAATGAATGACTTTAGCTAATGCTGTTCTTTTGAGATGGAAGGGAGCAGGTATATCAAAAAGCATCATATTTAATCTCATCATTTGCCTGTAACTAAAGGCTTTCATGAGTTATTAGGTGAAGCTATTTGAGTGGAAAACATGTACATAACAGATGAGTATTTCACTCCAGTATGTTCTTTCGTTTCTAAGAGGCACTGTTACTTATGATCCTGACCAAAATGATGGATGCTGTCAGATGGGTTAAGCTGAAGCCACTGTTACATGAATCAACTACCAAAATCCACTTGCATTGGCAACAGAGGAAATGTGTAGAATGTGAGAATTACCGTGTGTTTGAAAATATGCAAATAATCTCATGAGCATGTTTTTCTGTAGCACTGCAAGAACCTTTTTGGTGTTAGAGAGAAAACATAACTTCCTTGGAACAGCTGGGAAACATGACAGAGTACTTAGGTATTTTTTGAAAGCTACAAAATCCACTCTTTGGATTTGGCAAATGTGAAATTTCTGCCCTTATTTTTGCACCAAATCTGGCAAGTCAGTGCATCGCTCTAGCCTGGCCTGCATCTCTGTCTCCTGTCGGTGACAAATAGGAGATGGTGACTCAATGGCAGCAGAGGATAAATGTGAGCTGTATGAGAGGATGGTATGGACATGCCCACAGCTGAGCTCAGCATATGTAACTGTGGCAGTGTACACAAACCCTGTCTGCACAGTGATGGATGCAGGTTATTATAAAGCAAGCCATTAGTAGCAACTGCCATGTTTGATTAATTTAATAACAGACTGAGCACAACATATGGGAGTGTGTGTGAAGATATGTCCTTTGGCTGAGGCTGTGTATGGATACTATGGCTTTGACAGTCTGAAATCTATTCATACTTTGATTAAAATGATCTGGGGAGCAGGTGAGGAATACATCAGAACGTCTCTTACAGGAGAAACACCACCACAATGTATATAAAGCAACTGTGATTCAGTTTCTTTTATTTTCCATTTTTTAGATGCTCTTATATTGATACAAAAATAAAATTTTTACAGGTTTGCATATTCATTTTAACGTAATACTTCCCTTCTCCTCCCTTGCCTTTGTAGCACCTGGATTCTTTGAAATAGTAGACCATTTTGCTGTAAGCAATGGAAAGCAAAGTAGGTGGACCCACAGCTGCCTGAATATGCCAGGAGACAAGTGTAGAGAACCATGGTTTATCTAGGATTTAAGATACCAGAAGAATATCTTACCTGCCACACCTGATATGGCCTTTTTTTTGGAGAGAACTATGTGCTATTTCTCCAGTGCTTCCCCACTACCTTTTTCATGGTTATACTGACTCCATGCTGATATTGTTTTGTGAAAACACTTATCCCTTCTCACAACTCTTTTTCTAGTGTAGTATAAGTTGTATTTCTGTTTTTAAGGCACTTAAGCTTTGCACTTAAACCTGTGTTGCATTTGAAAAGCACAAGACTCTTCTCTCCTTGTGAAAGCCATTTCCCCTCTGATCACATCAGTAAAAGGGGTAAAAGCTCTTGTCTGGTATAAAAGCTAATTTTGTTTCATGGATGATGACAAGCGCCATATTCACAGTGGTTTGATTGTTGCATGACATCATTCTAGGACAGCTTAAAAATATATCCTAGTGTAGATGTAGGTTAATGTTAAATGTGGGAGGTCAGACCCAAGGAGTGGGTGGCATGCCTGAATTTTTTTGTTATGATTCCATCATTTAGAAGCAGAACATCTCCAGCACCTCCTTCCACATTCTTGCCTCTCCAGTGCTTCCTATGATGGACAAGTTCCTTCTTTCCACTTCATATTTTCTTTGGAATGACTGATTTTGTATATTTTGCCATTAAATTATTCATATTTGCTCATGGTATAACATGTAGTTATATGTTAAATTTATATATGTTTTACATATATATGTTTTATATACATACATATATATATATGTAACATTATAATATATACAGGGCCAAAATATAGACTAAAGAGAGCTGGCAAAAGACAGGATGTTGTGTATCAGTTCTATATTTCTTAAAAGAATCATAGAATGGCTTGCATTGGAAACGACCTAAAAGTTCATTTAGTTCCAACCCCCCCCCCCCACCCCCATCTTCCACTGGACCAGGTTGCTTAAAGCAGTATCAGCTGATGTGAAGTAGCAACCCTCTTCCCAGTTTTATTCTGAGAGAACAGCAGAATATTGTTTTGGAGATTTCCTACCTTAAAATTGCCAGTCCAAGTCCCAGAATGGAATAAAACTCCAAAACCAGAGGAGCATTCTCTCCTCCCATGAGGAATATGGGGTGGTGTTGACCATATATGGAAAGGGCCATATAATGGACATCATTGTATTAAATATGTAATAAATATAACATATAATAATAAATATAAATATTAATAAACAAAGATACACCACAATGTAGCAACAGGGAAAAAGGGGGTTAACATAGGGTTCTGAACATAGGGGACCCCTGGGATAAAATTGACAAAGAGGGGTACATTTCAAGGGTGCAGAATGCAGCAATATGAAGCCTAAGATTTAACACAATTTTTCAGCCCCAGGTCTCCCAGGGAAGTTTGCGGAGAGAAAAGCTGGAATTATTACACTGTCTTTACTGCCATCCAGCGTCCGTTTGTTGTGTTTTGGGGATTTTTGGTTTGAATTTTTTTTTTTGGCACTTCCAGTCCTCTTCATGGTCTTTGAAGCACTCATCTTTTGATCCAAGTCCACTGTTGTTGCACCTTCGTGCTTCTCATGAGTTCTTTCACGGCTTGAATGTTGGATGCTGGTTGGTTAATACTCTCAAACTTACAAATTCTGCCCCTTGTCTAAGGTTAATAGGACTGACTATTGAACTCCCTGTGTCACACGCTGTCTGGAAAGCCACAGACAGCCGTGGCTGTTTCCAGCTGCAATACAACACCCCACCAACACCTGCCTGGCTCTGAGAGAACAGGGTTCTCAATCACAAATCCTGCTACAGCAGGAGTTGTCAGCTGGGAATACGCAGATGCCGGCATGCCTGCTTTCCAAAGCTCAGGAAATACTTTGTTCCTCGAAGGAACTACAAATTTTACCCATTTTTACCACTCACTTTCCTCTTTTGCAAGGAGGACTGTGTTTTAGCCCAAGCCACCCAGCAAGCTCTCTGCCTTAAAAATCTTGAAGCATTTATGGAAATTACCATAAAAAGGACATAACTGTATTACTAAATATGTAATAAATGTAACATATAATAAATATAAATATTAATTAAAAATACACCATAATGTAGCAGAAAAGGGGGTTAACATAGGGTTCTAAGCATGGGGGACCCCTCAAAAAATTGAAAAGAGGGGTACAATTCAGCAGCAATATGAAACCTAAGATTTCACACAAGTTGACACAGCTCGGGTGATCCGTTATGGGTTATCAATGCAGGTAATATCCCTTATATGGCCATTTCCATATATGGTCAACACCACCCCTATATTCCTTATATGTCCCTAATTAACAATCTCCTCCCTTGCTCCGCCCACCTTTCCTCAGAATCCTATAAAAGCCTGTGCTACCCACTAATAAATGACGCTTTTGCTTCCCCCTACGCCGTGGTCGGACCCATTCTTGCCCCGGGCTGCGACAGGTAAGGGCTTTCTTTGCTGAGGAAAAAGCCTTTTGTTCGCTTGCAGTTCTGCTGGCTTGAAATTGCCACTCCGACTCCCCAGACTGAATATGGAAGATGATTCCTGTCAGACAAGAGGTGGCAGGAGAGAAAGCTCTTGCTGCTTTTGGAGTGTAGCCATTTCTCTAATTAAGGAAGGCAATTAGATAGAGGGATTTATTGTCAGATGTTTATAAGAACGTTATGAAACCTTTTTCTTTCCTTTGGCATCTCATGTAACAATACAGAATAAGACATATATTCTAGATTATGTCTTGAAAGAAATTTCCATTTAGCAAGAAGTTTAATGGGTTAGTTTGCCATCAGTGTTTTGATTATGTTTTGCTGAATCTAAGTTCATAAGGAATTGCTAAGGATTGTTTCCCTCCTTCCCTTCACCCCCAAATTTCATGTGATCAGAAGGCTGTAGAAGAGTTTTTAATAACTTTTAGTTGTGTTTCTCTTGTGGAGCCGTAGGCATTAGTGAGAATGTGCTGAGTAATGCAAGGAATATTTTCTTTCCTAGAAGACATCACAGCAGCCCATGAGGAGAAAAAACTTGTTGGAGAAAGAAAACACAAACCCAGCCAAAATGATACTCAAGCATCTCAAGTCCAGTGGGGATAAGCATGGTGAGAGAAGCTGTTGACTAAAATTAGTCCTTCATTATTAACCCTAATTATTTCCAAGTGGTTCACTCTTCCTCCTAACGTTGCTCCCTTCCCAATGTTAATAACAGACTGTTGTTGTGGCCTGCTCTTGAAAGCTCGTGGATAATTCCCTGTAGCAACAGATGCCAAAAGAGAGTCCTTCAAGATTTTTAAGGCAGAGAGCTTGCTGGGTGGCTTGTGCTAAAACACAGTCCTCCTTGCAAAAAAGGAAAGGGAGTGGTAAAAATGGTAAAATTTGTAGTTCCTTCGAGGACAAAGTATTTCCTGAGCTTTGGAAAGCAGGCATGCCGGCATCTGTGTATTCCCAGCTGACAACTCCTGCTGTAGCAAGATTTGTGATTGAGAACCTTGTTCTCTCCAAGCCAGGCAGGTGTTGGTGGGGTGTTGTATTGCAGCTGGAAACAGCCACGGCTGTCTGTGGCTTTGAACAGGGAGTTCAATAGTCAATCCTTTTAACCTTAGACAAGGGGCAGAATTTGTAAGCTTGAGAGTATTAACCAAGCAGCATCAAACATTCAAGCCGTGAAAGAACTAATTAGAAACAAGAAGGTACAACAACAGTGGACTTGGATCAAAAAATGAGTGCTTCAAAGACCATGAAAAGGACTGGAAGTGCCAAAAAAAAAAAAAAAAGACGCTAGATGGCAGTAAAGACCGTGTAATAATTCCAGCTTTTCTCTCCGCAAACTTCCCTGGGAGGCCTGGAGTGAATTTTTTCAAGGCAATGACTATTTGGAAAAGATGATGCCACTCAGTGTTCTTCAACCTGGGGGGATCTTATGGGAAACAAATCTTGTACTCAGTGTGAAATCAGCATTTGCTGACATAAATCTGCCCACTCTTGCGGGTGCCCAGATGGGCTTTGTGTGTGTAGCCAGGCTTTTGTGATCTGTGTAAGACCAGCTCTGTGTCATAGACTGCATCAGGATCCTGAAAATCTAGTGATTTTATCTAAGGAGGGCTTGTGCCTCTGGGAATTTTAGAAATGTTTTGGGGGTAGGAGTTAACTGGAATGTGAGAGTGGAGACGGAGACGTGGAAGATAATAGTGTTTAAACCTATTTATCAGATGGAAATCTTTTTATGACTAGGGACATAGGTCTATCAGTGTGTTGCAATGATGATAAATTAAAGGCTGTACTGAAAAAAACTTTGGAAAGGAATAGCTTGTGGAATCAACACGAGGAACAAAGAAAACCCTGAAATATCTACATGTGCTGAGAAGAAAAACCATTCTGGCTTTTTCTGAGCTGTGGCTACCTACAAATCAATGGGATGGACTTGAACTTTCCCTTTCAAAAAAAGTTCACAACCTTTCACCTTCTGTAAGAACTGCCTCTAGAATATAGGGACTTAACATTTGCCTTGTTTCTTCCCTTTTAAAGGTCAGGAGGTACTTTGTGTCACAATCCATCTCGGTGAGGAACAAAGCCCAGGCTGGATGCCCTGTGTTTCCAGGGAAAACTGGGGGTCTCCAGGGGCAGCCAAGGCTGCACAGGGAGGGCAGAGGATGTTTTCCCGGGCAGCTGTCAGGGAGGGACACAGTGGAAATAGCATTTCTTTGGAAGCAGGGCTCTGTTGTGCCCTTTCTTGCTCTTTGTGGAGCGAGTCCTTTCATAGAATTACAGAAGCAGTGAACCATTAAGGTTGAAAAAGACCTCTAAGACCGAGTCCAACCATTAACCAGGCACGGCCAACTCCACCACCAGGCCTCTAAGCACCGCATCTACGCATCCTTTTTAAAATCCCTGCGGGGGTGGTGACTCCACCGCTTCCCCCGGGCTCAGGGCTGAGGTCCCTGCAGCAGCACACGGGCCTCCAAGGCGCACCCTCCGCTACCGAACAGGCCCTTTGGCCGGGGTGGAGGCGGGTCCCCTGCCCCGGGCTGTGAGGGCTGTGAGGGCGGGCAATCCCGCCCCTCACGGCGGCAGCGCCGCCCATGCCGGGGCGGGCGGGAAAGCCGCGGTCATGTGAATTCCGGGCAGGGCGCGGGCAGGCTCAGTCCCTTCTGTTTTCCCTCCGTTCTCCGCCTTTCCCGCGCAGTCCCCGAGCCGAAGCAGGAATGGCGTTCGCCCCGTGGGGCCAGGACGCCGCCGGCCACCCCGAGCTGGGCGCGGCGCCCACCGTGAGCCCCTTCCTGAGCCTGCTGCTCTCCATCTCCGCAGGGCTGTCCGAGGCCGAGCTCGACTCCCTGAAGTTCCTCTGCCGCGACAAGATCGCGAAGAGGAAGCGCGAGTATGTGCGGAGCGGCAGGGAGCTCTTCGAGATCCTGGTGGAGCAGCAGCACATCGCCAGCGACAACCTGGGCTTCCTTCGCAAGCTGCTCCAGAACATCCGCAGGGCGGATTTGGTGTCGCAGCTGGAGCAGTTCGAGGAGGAAGGCGGGCTTGGTGCTCCTGGTGATCAGCCAGATGAGCAGGAAAAACGTAGGTGGATTTTAGTATATATTATAGTATATATATAATATTATACATATATCTAATATTTTATCTAGATTATATTTTTATATATGTATAATTATATCAATCCCAGTAAATGTGAATGCAAACGGCTTTCCGGGGTGGAAATTCCTTCTTTTTCATTTTTGTTTGGGTTTTTTGGTTTTGTTTTATTTTTTTATCTTTTCTTGAATCTGTTTATTTATGGGTACTAGAAAAATGAGTAATGTACGTAGGATTCCAAGTATATCCAGTATTTCATGTATAGCCAAGTACATCCAAGTATTTCAGAACGTGCTGTGACTCTCAGTACGTGCACTGCACCAACAGCAGTAGCATTTTACTAAAAAAAAAAACCAAACACACCCAAAACCAAACCCAAATGCCAACTTTTAAACATCTTCTTGTATTTATTAGTAAATCCATGGCTAACTTGATGTATTTCTGCTGTTTCAGGTCTTCTCAGGGTAGCTACTGACGTCATACGTGAGAACGTTGGGAGAGACTGGAAGAAGCTGCTGCGAGAACTTGGCATGCCAGAAGTGAAACTGGACAGAATAGAGGCAGAGTATCCGTTCAAATTGTATGAGCAGCTTGTCCAGGGACTTCGGGAGTGGCAGAGATGGAAGGGAAGAGACGCAAAGGTGACTGACTTAATAAAAGCTCTTCGGGGCTGTCACCTGAATTTGGTGGCAGACTTAGTTGAAGAGAAGATCTCTGAGCTGAACACTGGAGCCAGATGAAATCGGTATCAGAACACTTCCATGCCCCTCAGATGTAGCTGAAAAAAGCAAGAGTGCCTTCTTCTCTTCTGGACCAAAATACTTATCACTGGTTGCTTATTATGCCATTAGTTTAGGTGCCTTAGTAAATTCATTCCTGGTCACAGGAAAATTAACATGAAAACAGATTATTTTCGGGTAACACTTTATAGCATGATGCTTCCTTTAGGGTATTTTAGCTTTTAGAAGACCTGAGCACCATTTTGTAGAAATTCTCACACTTTTGTTCTGCCACCCACCTGAAAAGATTTGCTTTACTGGAGGTGCTTTTTGATACATCTTGTCTGGAAGTACATCCATGGGACGCTTCTGAGGCAATCGTGATTTAAAATTTTATGGGGAGGTTGGATTTTTTTTTTTCCCCCCATTATAAATGTTATGTGAAAGGGAGAAGGAGTGTCTTAGCTGTGTCCTGGCTTTTCCTTCTGAGAAGCATAATATAATTTGCCAAATGCATTCGCTCTTTGTCAAAGGACACTAAGATGACTGTAATCTCCAACCCCAAGACTGCGGTGCAAGAGTGATATTAAATGTTGTGGTGGCTTTTTCTTGGTAAAGATGTGCCCAGGTTTGAAAATGAACTGGTCGAAATCGGTACTAAGTGCCTTCATCATCCTGAAGGAAGTGTTCTGAAACTACCAACGAAGTTCTGTGTCTCTCAGATGTTTACAGCAGCCTCTTTTGAAAGCTGTGCCTGCTTTAGGATCCTTTGCTAGGAATTCTTTCCTAACCTCTGTCACAGAGGCTGCTCGTGGTTGCTGGGAGGTGCAGCTCAGCTCTTGGTGACAAAAATGTGTACTGTGCCAAAAACCTAGAAATCAAACTAATTTCTTTTGGAGAGGTGTGAGTTATTCTATACCACGGACTATTTTCTGGCGATATCCTGTGAAGATCAGCTGTCTTTGGCCGGGTTATTCTCTTCAAACATCCTTCCACATCCCAGAGCTCTTCCAAGTCCTCTGCCATTTTTTCAAGTGCATTTCCATTGCTGGACGTTTTCTTAAAGTCACGGGGGAAAGAGGATTTATGAACAAGACCAGATGCAGTTCTCAGGTTTAATCTGGGACAGACCTCACTAAATAGCCTTCACACCTGACCTAAGGCTGGATAATTTGCACAAGCTTCGAGACATGAAGAGCTGTAGAGGCCTCTGGGAATCATCTCCTGTGCCAGGAGGGAGAGTCATCTGAAACTGTTACTGCTTGGATGATTGTGGGATTGTTTACTACTGCAAACGTACTCCAAACTGCCTGAATAGATACTTGAAGAGGCTTCTGTTTTGCTACAGTATCTGTGTGACTTTTAGCTCAAGTTCTTTTCACGGGGTGCTATGACTATGAAGGCTAGGTGTCAGCATGTGACGGGTCACTGCTCTGCAGAAATGTTGTGACAACGATAATTTTTAAGTTTTTGTTACAGTTGGTGCCTCTTGCTTTAAGCAGTGACTCTTGAATATTTAATTGTAGTTAATGGAAACTACTGTAAGTTCACGTGAGAGAAAAACATCTCATTGTGTTGACATTTTCACTGTGTTTTTTCCTTAAATGATTTTTTCCCCCCATTCCTGCACGTGTTGAAGGCCGGGTGGGATGGAACTTGGAGCAACCTGGTCTAGTGGAAGGTGTCCCTGCCCATGGCAGGGGGTGGAACAGGCTCATCTTTAAATTCCCTTCCAACACAAACCATTCCATGATTCTGTGATGATTCTCAGTCTCTTCCTAGCTGTGGTATATTAAGTATCAGTGATTTTATCCAAGCATAGGGTAATCTAGGAGTTTCCACCTGTCTGCATTTTGGGCAGGCAGAGTTCTCCAAGTGCTGATTCTAATACTCGTATCAGTTGCCAAATCCAGACTCCCAGGAGGAGATACAGTGCTGTGCTTCATCTGAATGACCAGCTCAGATATTTTGGGCGGTTTTTTTTTGCTGAATAGACACAGCATTTATTCTGCAGTATCTAAAGAAAATGATTGCTTCAGACTTTTTTTCTTCTCTGAGCACTCATTTTGAGCAGAGCAGAGAAATACAGTGAACAAGATGAGTTGTGTGTGTGGTGAAACAGCTCTGCAACAGTTGCAAGTTCAATCTCTGTGGTAACATGTTTTTCTTACTCCATTTTAATAAGTGTTCTGGTTCACAGAAGGGAGGTTGATCTAGAATGTGAAAAGTATACTGACTGCATAGAACCAAGATATTTTAGGAATCAGTCAGATTAATTTGTTAGTTGTAGCCAAGCACTCATCAGCTACAAGAAACATTCTGCCTCAGAAGATAAAAACTTCTTATTTTGGTAAGGATTTGTACTTCATTAATGTTTTACTGCACATGAAAGCAATGACCTAGACTGCATCAATCTGTGCAGTACCTCAGGGCCAATTAAAACTGATTTTATTAGAGATTAAAATATTTATGTGAGAACAAAATCAAATGAAACAAGGGAAACAAAACCTTTATTGGGAGGAAGGATAAGGAAAACAGGTGCATTTTGTAAGGAAGTGTTTTCTGGTCCAGTTACCAATTTTATTTTCAAATTAAGCACCTTGAATTCGTACATAGTTTTTATAACTTGAATTGAAACTTTATATTGTGTAATTTTGTCTACATTTCATTAAAATACTTCCTTAAAAAAACCCCAAATGGAACTGTTTTGTTATTTTATGGGATTAATGTCTGTGATGAGATTTCTAATTGGGAGGAGATAAATGTTAAGGACACTTATAAACCAAGGAGCAAGTGCTAAACAGGTCTTATGTTATCAGTGTCGTCTCGGGACATTAAAGAAGAAAAAGCAAAAAGCTTTGTTACTGAAATTTTCAGAAGTGCTGAACAGGCTGCAGTTTTCCTCAGAGCAGTAGCATTTAAATGCTGTCACGCAGAGTAGTGTAAGCAGAAAAAGGTTCTCTGCCAGCCCTTGGGAGCCTAAAATTGAATGGCAGTGCAGTGTGTGCATGGGAAATGCCGGTAAGGGTGGCATATTTGTTTTATAATTGATTAAAAGCATAGCTTCTGGTTTATTCTGTTGGTCTAGGGTTTTAGGGGATGTGTTCAGATGTTAAATTAATAGAGGCTTTGGTGTTCTGTGGAGTTTATCCTGGCACTGAAGTGTCAGCCTGCAGTTAGAGCTGTGAATGACTATGACAAATAACTTAATTACCCACTTTATCAAATCCTTTAGGATGCTCTGCAACAGTATCTGCCTGTGAGGAATTACTAAAACCTTTCACTTTTGGTTTCTTGAGGGTCTTGTTTCCTTACAGCCTTGAGAAAAAAACATATCAAAACACGTGGAGAGTTTAAAGTGCCATCTTAGGAGAATTCTCATTGTGAAGGATTGTTTTTTCCCTGTCACTTCTCAGTCCCTTACAATGCTTGATATTTCCTATAATTTTTGAAGATATCAATTATATTCACGCACTAAAGTGTTTTTCTTTTTTAGATTGCATTCTCTTCTTTACTGAATTAAAAGAACTTTCCTAGACTATTAATTAAAAATCATCTTATACACATTGGTTGTCATGAATATTTCAAATGCGATGCTTTGCTTTCCTTTTTCTCCATTCCCCACACACAGGCAGCTGTATTTCCTCCAGCCTTTGTTTCATTCCTAAAATAATTGGTTACTTTCTGAAGTCTAATTGCTTCACTTAATTGTCTATGCAAAAAGCTTAGTGACAGTGTGTTTCCAAGCTCTCTCAGCTTTTTGACTGTATATTTTTCAATCCAAATTTATTTCTAATCACTGTCTTGTGCCTTTCTCGTTCCCTGCATGAATCACCTGTGTCCTTAAAATGTGTTCCAGCACAAATATTTGTCTAAGTTGTTTTCCCTCTTCAATTTATTGCTTCTTTTCTCTACCGGTGTTTTGATTGGAGGGGTGCACTGGTAGATTTATAGAAAGTAGTTCACTATATACTGTAAAAACAGAATTGTGGGGGTGAGCTGAGGGGTAGGGGGAGGAGTTGTGAGTAAAGGTTCAAGAACTTTTGAAGAATCATTGTTTTCATAAGACTTGCAGCTGAGGGTTGCTTCGTGTCAAGAGGGTGTGTTGCAACGGGTACTGGGAACTGTAGGTTTGGAGACAAGGAAGCCCAGCCTGACTCAGCTGCTGGGAAAGCCAGAGGAATTCAGGCTTCTGCATGGGAATCTGCATGGAATAAACTTGGAGGAACTCTTAATCATTCAATAGTCTCATCCACAGAACTATTTCTGCTACTGATTCATTGCTAAGAGCGTTACACATGCCTTTCCTAAAGCAGGCTAAAGTTAAACCAGCAGGTTTGCTCTTGTAAAATATGATGTAACATATACGATTGAGACACCTGCAGTGGGTCATCCTGATGGAGTTTAAATTCAGTAATTCCTGCAATCTGATCAGTTTTGGAAATTGAAAACTTTTTCATTGTTTTCCAAAAGTTCTGGTGTGGATGGCAACTTAGATTCTCTTAATTTTTGGAAGAAAAGAGTTGTTCTGTGTTTTGAGCTGGTCACAGTTATTTACAGCAGCTTTCCAAGCAACCAGCTGTTGTAGCAAAGTGGAGGTTTTTCTGTGCACTCTCTAAGACTCTGAAGAGATTGGTATATAAAAAATAAAGATGTCTTGAGTCTTAAATCTCTGGAACAATGTAGTAAATGTAATTGCTAAGGAAAGCAGCTTAATATCAACTTTATATCTGTCTAATGCTTCAAAAAGTTGACAAACTGGGGTTTTTATTTATTTCAGAGCAGGTTCTTTTGCTGTGGGAAGTTACATAGGCATAAAATTGGACTGTTGCCATTAAGGATGTAAAAAACATCCACCTGGCATTTTCTGTGGCAGGTGTTTTATTTACAGGTGAGCCTGGCTTTATAGAACTTCTACATAAAGCAATAATCTTGCCATTAAAAATGCTCATGATTTTTATAATGTTTTCTTTTCCATTTCTGAATTCTATTATTCCTATTGATCCCACCAGGAGTGTTAACTTCAGAAAATGATTTGCAGAATTTAATCACTGAGTATTTCTTACTGTGGGGTTAAAAGGGTTGTAACAGCTATTCTGCAAGTGTCTGTGGTAAAGATTTGTCCAAAGGATGTATAAAGATTGAATTTATGTACAAAACCTGGTGATTTTTGTATGCAAACCTGGTACCAGCTTTTATAAACCACGAGAAAGGTTTAGCATAAAAAACCTGAACTATAAAACTTTTAATTAATGCCAATATGTGAGCAATGGAGCTAAACCTTATCTTTGTTTCCCTACCAGTGGTCTCCCTGAGAGGTGCTTCCTGTCATTTCCAGGCATATTGCCAAATTTTGAAAGGAAAAAATTGCAGAGAAAACGTGAATTTAAAGGGTGCAGCACCTGGCAGGTCTGGGATCCACATCCTATATTGTTTAATTTATGTTCTGCTCGATGTAAGCAGAATTTAGTCATCACATGGGAAAGCCTGGGCAGCCTGAAATCCCCCCCGAGCCATTATTCCCGTGGCAGCCAGAGTGCACAGCAGTCCATGGGCATGTGGCTGCAGCCCTACTGCCTCCTGGCCATCCCAACCAGCCGAATGATGTTTGGAAGCTGTCACTAATTGCAAGATTTGCCTCAGTCTCCGGTCAGTGACCGTGTCAGGAACCCGAGATCCGAGTGCAGGGATGTAAAATGAAATTTCCTGAGGAATTGTCTCCTTTCAGTTCTGTTGCCCACTGGAATAAGGTGCGTGAGAGAGCAGGGCTGGACATTAAGAAATTTACTTTTTGTTTCTTCTAACCACCAGTCTAGCACGTGGTGCTTCCATTTCTGTATCCAGCTTGAATGGTAAAATTCAAGTGTGTTACTGCATGTTTGTGCATGAAGGAGCTAATATATATGCAGATGAATTAAAACTAATTAGAGCTAAACCCAGCAAAGTGCATATTTCTAGCTAAGGGCTACTTGCAGCTAAATAAGTTGTTCATTGTGGACCTGCTCATATAGTTTTCTATAAACCATATTCTACTTTTTACAAAAGAAAAAATTAAATACCAGTTCCATGCTGAAGAACTAATATCTCCATACAGTATGTGTGAATCTTTAAATCAAAATATCAAATGCCACATCTGGCCTGTGAATTTGAAGGGATATTAAATGTTGGGCTATATGTTAGAGGACTTCACTTCATGAAGTTATTTTTTCCCCTTAATTCTTAGAACCTCGTAGTTACCAGCACTCCAGCCCAGACTCACTCTGAGTTTTTATTTGTGCAACTAAATGAGTAAGAAGTTAAACCCCTTATTTTCACATTAGACCTGAGCGAGAGGCACCCACATGTCATGGCTTTGATTGTAAACGTAATTCTGTGGTTGGGACCCTCATTTCTCACTCTACAATCAGTGCACAAATCAAATGCTGGGGTACAAAGCTGTCCAAGGTGCTTGCCCAAGGTCCCAAATAATCTTTGAGCTCCTTGACTTGTGCTCCCTACAGCCACTGTGGGTTACTAAAAGCATCTGGAGCATGGCATTAGGGAGATTCTCTCCCTAGGATTATTTCTTCCTTTAGCCTCTTTTGGCTTAAAGTGGGAAAGGATGTGGGAATTCTCATCAGAGAGGTAAATCCTCAGGTCTAGAATTTCCTCATTCTTCAGTATTCCTCTCCACTAGATAAGATACTGAGCAGTATGAAAGAACCAGATCATTTTGCAGCTTGAAAGCCAAAGGCAGATTCCACTTCTGTGAATTAAGGTTTGCTGAAGTGTCCAGACCAACAGTCTCAGGGAAGATGCCATCACACGAAGAGCTGATGTACTTAACCAAATCTAATGTCATTCAGCACCTCTGAAAACCCAGAGCCTGCTTTCACACATAATGTAATGCCCTTGTTTGTGCATTTGCTATGTTAGTATTTTTACTGTTTTATAGGATATTATTATTAAGGATACTTGAATTTAGGTTGAACTGATTTTTTTTAGAGGTGATTGCCTTAATAATGGATGATTCCAACAGGCTTGAGCCATGTCTTATGCCAGGAGAGTCCTCAGCAGCAATTCTGATGTCTGTTGCTCAGGTCTGAGTTGTGGGGAGCTCAATTTGTTTTGTGAGGGCTGAGAAGTTCCCACAGGGTAATTCAGAGGAATTAGAGAGGGAATTATGGAGACATTAGATCTGAGTTTCTTGTATTTAAACGGTACCTGAAGTGCCCCATAGGCTTGTCCTATTTTCTCCTTTAAAATGTTACTTTCATCCCTTATCTCCTTCCCATAAACTAATCACCTGACTCACTATTAAATGCTGAATAATTATAACACACAAGCCTGAGGGAGGACAAACTCCCATTTTCTTGGTGGTTTGAAGAGGACTTTGACAGCTCTTGAATCATCCCTAGTTATCCATACAGCCTGTTCTAGTGGGTTTTAATGCATTCAAATAGGATATAACAACCTCAGCCAGGGAAAACTGGGCATGGATGGAATTGCCATGGTGCCTGTAAGCAGGTCGGGGAGTATCCTGTTTTTGACACATTATCATGTCAGATGTTACAGCAGCAGTAGCAGCTTCCTGGGATTTTTTTGGCTGCTTTTTTGGTGGGTTTTTTTTCCATGCAAAGAGAAGTAATGGGGAGCTGCTGGCCAAAGAGCACTGCCAGCTTCTCTCGTTATTTTGGTACTACAAAGGTGGCATTATTAAAGGCAGACAAAAAAAAGCCTCTAATCATGCAAACCAAACTGAACCCTAGGAGCTGAAAAACCCTCCCTTTGTGCACTTGGAAACCCAGTTAAGAACTAACTGGTGTCTGTGGATGGGAGGTTCTCTGCAGCACTTTGGCTGCAGACTGAGACAAGTATGAGATGCTATTTCCATGAGCGCTGAAAATTGGGAATTAAGAACCATCCTCATTGCTCCTAGTGGACATCCTCACCTCTCTGCAGAACGTTGCTGAATTTTGTACCTAAAATTTTAAATGGGCACTGTAGGTTTTGGCTGGCATAAAACTTGATGATTCTGTGTACAGCAAAATTCTGGCAACTGCAGAACTTTTCATGGTATGACTCATACTGAATATTCCCCTTATTAACCGAATATCCACAGCCAGGTAGCAGGTAAATGCTGAATATTTATGCAAGGAAATATTACTGTTTGCATATAGCTTCAAGATATATTAAAATCAAAGTGGTGCCCTGTTATTTTGGTGAAAGGAAACTGTATGTTTAATTACAGGAGAGAAAGAAAGTGTTGGACATGAAAATGATGTGCCTCCCAAATCCTGATATGCTTGTGTCTGTGTATATATACATATCTGTGTGAGTGGACAGTGAGTGTATCCATATGCTTACATGCACACACACACACACCTTGAATTAATCTGGGAAACAAGACTTTTTTGACAGGGCTATTTCTCAATACTTCTTCTCAAACTTATGTTTATCCCTCATAAGCTGAATACTACCTATGTAATGAAATATATCCCTTTGGCAATCTCCTAGTTTTGTTAGAAACAAAGGTGGTATTTCTGGCTCAAAACTAATTCAGAGCCAGCTGCTGAATCTCCAAGATCAGCCATAGTAGAAGTGATTTTAAGCCATTTTTTTATTCACATAGATTTAAATGCAAGAATTGGCTTAATTCCTAGTTTATGTTAGAGCAGTTCCTGCGATTTTCAGCATTTTTCTTCAGGCTACTATTTTGGATCAATACAAATCCTGTGATGCTGAAATTAACCTTCTATTCTCTTCCATGTTACTTCTGCTTTTGCAAGCAGCAGCTGTAGACACCAAGGAAATTATTTAACGGTGCAGTTTAGAAATTATATACCTGAAAAAGTGAATGGAAGAATCCTTCTCTCGTTCTGTGTGTGCTTTCATGGGGCATTTAAATGGTTACAGCAGAAGGCAGGTGAGTCCCTGCCACTTCAGCCTTTGGCTTCACAGGTGAAAAAGTACAAAGAAGGAATTAGTGCCAAGTTTCTCGATGGTTTTTGTGGCAAGGGCATCAGTTCACTAGACTGAAACTGCCAAATTAATCTCACCTTGGCCAGACTGAATATTTCACCTTTGGGCATGAAGAAATATTAATCATTCCTGGAAGTTTTAGGCATTGTTATTTGAAGTTGGTCAAGAGACAAAGGGAAGGTGTAAGTTTATTTGAATTTGTGAGGGGATCTGACCTGTGTTTGGAGCACTGAATGATTGACTGTGTGTGGCAAGAAAGGAAACAGTGACCGGTGTTCCTGTGGCTCTTTGCTCAAAAGTTTGTGTTGTGGGAGCTCAGCTCCCAGGTCTGAGCTAGAACCCGTTCCTGAGTCAATATTTATGTTGACTCTTTTCAGTGTGAATTACAATGCAAACAGATGACCTAATCAAAGGGACTTCAACATGAACTGAGCTCAGGAGAACAGGGAATTTAGCTTTGAAAGAAATCATTTGCCCTGTTTTTTATGGCACAGATGAACAATATCAGACCTGCTGATTTTTTTAATGTTATGAGTTATTCCCTTTTATATCTTACATGTGTTATTGTCACTTCATTTAAGGATTAACTTAAGAAAATGACAAGGTTTTTTTCAGCTGTTGTCCACCTTCCTAGAAATAAGGATTTCTTAAGATTTCTCAAGAACAGGGAGAGGACCATCTTTCATACCTTTTTCTCCTGTTTTTGAGGGGTTTTTTGTTTGTTTGGGTTGGGTTTTTTTCTTTTTTTTTCAGAGCTACGTGCCATGTAACCTTACTTTCAGCAGCTAGATTGTAAATTATTTTTTATTTAGTAACTGCCAGCCTTAATGAATTGTATAATTTGACAAAAGCTGTGCAAATACCTTCTGTACAAAGGAACAAGGCATTCAGACAAACAAAAAAAGGGGAAAAGAACACTTGAGTGACTTAGAGTATTATCTGGCACAGCACAGGGGCAAATCTTTGGTTGGTAGCTGAGTCAAAAGACTACACATGGAGACCTTAATGGCAGCTGAGCTCCAAACCTCAGGTGGAGATAAAGACATTCCTGTAGGATGCCTGAACTTGGAGCGACCCACAGGGATGGGGTCAAGCAGCACAACCTGCATATGAACAGACATATGAAGTCTGACTCCAGTTAAGAACTGGCAGTATGAGCTGTGATGTTTGTGCTTAGCTTCAGTTTCCAATGTAAGTTCTGCTCAGTAGCAGATACGTGAATCTGGACAGCTCTTGCTCTTTGTTTCCTAAAAGGGGACACAGATATTGGCCACTCCAGTTGTATAACTGGCCAGTTGCTATTGAAGTTCAGGAGCATTAGGTGTTCTCTCTGGAAGATGTGAGCATTGTACATGTTGATTAGCAACACTGATGGAGGAGATTTTACTGAAGTACACTGCCTTTTCAGCAAAGGTGTGCTGTGCATGCTGATCGCTCTGGATCCCCTAAACTTTTAATTCCATGGGCATTTATCCGTTTTTAAATATTTCACGTGCTCTCTGACCGTAAGTTTTACAGAGGTGATTTCTGTGTAAAGGGAAGGTAAATTTGGCCAGATTAGTAACAGACACTCTGCCTATGGCAAGCCAAGAAGGGACATGAGGCCTCACTGTGTTCTTATTCATTATTAAAAAAGAATCTTCAGTAAGGACTTAGGCACCTGAAACACATTAATTAATCTCAAACCCAGGATATCTTAGCAGCACTAAAATTGTAATTTCAGACAGGAAACCTGAAACTGCCTCACTTTAAGCAGCAGAAGGGATAACCCTACTGCTGCAAAGGCAGCTTCCATTCCTGTTGACCTTGGAGAGAGTGCTGCTGCCATCCTGCCCTCGCCGTGAGGCACTCCTGGGTTTCCCCCCCGACTCCACATCTCACCTGGGTTGAGTGCTACATGCTCTGGGTTTATAGATTTGGAGGGAATTTTGTTCTAAGTCGTGGTGTTTCTTCAAAAGCTAAGGATGAGACCACTTGCAGCCTCTACATGTCGACAGGCACGAGGGAGCTTTCAGTTGTATAATTATAATATATTTGCTGGTGGCACATCAGAGCAGTGCAAACTTTGTGGTGCAGCTACAGCAAAGAAGAGTAAGAACACATCAATACAGAAGCAAGCGTGGGGGAGGAATTTACTTTAAAGGAAGCCCCACTTACTGTATTTCCATTATTTTTCTTAATATTTATTTCAAGTTGACTTGAGCGCTGTTTCCAAAGGTTTTGGGCTTTCCCTCTGGCAAACGCAGAGCTGCTTTTTCTAAAGCATTGTCTGTTTTCCCTGAAGGTTTTCTTCTGACTCTGACTGCTTTTAAATGTCACTCTGCTGCTTAAGGCTCATGGTAGGTGGTCTGAGCTGAATGTTTACTATCATATGGCTTATACCTCTACTTATTTTCCACATCACATTGTGACCTAGTAACCTTCTTCTCCAAATGCCAAAGGTGAAATTCAGTTTTAAATGACTTGGTTGCCTCAGCAGAATTGCTATTAATCAGAACAGGAGATATTACTGGGAAATGAACTTTGATAGAAATTTACCACACTGTATCTATTGGCAGACAATTTCACCTGAACCTTAGGTTTACTTTGAAATTGGAGACGTTTTTTTTGTGAAACACATGGTTGCCATTGCAAGCGTCCATAGTTTTAAAAATTTTTATCTGCTGCAGTTTGTTTTATGACTTCATTTTGAGGCCGTGTTGGTTTTTAGTCACTGTCTCAGCCATCAAATGAATATTTCCAGTGAATACTGTGAAGACAGCGAGGAGTTCTAAAATGGTGAAAATAAACATTTACCTCATACATAAGCTGGTGATTCACTGAAAGTGTTATTTACATTTTCATTTGCCTATAAGCTGAAGTTGGTTGCAGAGAAAAATCACATTGCCTTGTTTGCACACATATGATTTGGGACTAACACCTTCCTAACATTATTATCTTCACAATACAACGTGCAACTGAATAATGAAGGCAGTGATTGCTGCATATAATTTTGTGCAAGTAATGAAAGGTATGTTATCACTTGAAATCTGGTCAGTTAAGAATTAAAAATAGGCTTAAGTGCTATTTGAGATCTCTTTATTTTTTAAATGCTTTTATCTACTTTATTATAGTATGAAGGACTAATAATAGAGGATCCTGAGTGCATAGAAATCATAGTCCACTTTGCTTAGTGCCTACTCCAAAGACACTTGAAACAGTAGAAGCCTTTGCATAGCAGATAAAGAGAAAAAAAACCTGTTTTTTGCCTTCAAACTCTGATTTACAGAAACAGAAGTATTACTTCACATGCAAATAATTTTTACTGTAGTCAGACTATATATAAAGTTTATTCTATACATTATTAAAATAATACAATCTCTCAATTTTATATTTCTCTTACCAAGTCTCAAAACACTCTGAAAGCTGAAGCCTCAATTTTGAAATGATCCACCTAGACACCAATTCCTCTTCTCTCTTAGAGTCATGTGAAGTAAACAGGTAAAAAGGCTCAATGTTTGTAGAGCTCACTCTAGGATCAAAGTGTGTGTGAGGACAGGAAGAATATATTTTTTGAATAAAATATAACATCATTCTTTTTTCTTGGTATGAAGACAGGCTGAGAGAGTTGGGAGTATTCATCCTGGAGAAGAGAAGGCTCCAGGGAGACCTTAGAGCCCCTTCCAGTGTCTAAAGGGCTCCAAGAGAGCTGGTGAGGGACTTTTCATGACGGCATGGAATGATAGGACAAGGGGAACGGCCTTAAGCTGAAGGAGGGTGGGTTTAGATTAGACATAAGAAATAAACTCTTTAAGGGTGGAACAGGTTGCTCAGAGAGGTTGTGAACTCCTCCATCCCTGGAGGCATTTGAGGCCAGGCTGGAATGGGGCTCTGAGCAACCTGATGGAGTGGAAAGTGTCCCTGCCCACGGAATGAGTGATCTTTAAGGTCCCTTTCAACCCCAACCATTCTATGCTTCCGTGATTTTCTATCCTGAAATGTTGCCATGGCTCTGGAGCTCTGAGGCTCAAGCCTTGAAAATGCAGTAATTTAATTGCAGACCAGTGAAAATTAACACAGCAGACAAACCGTGGGCAGCTAAATCTCCAGCAATAACAGCCCTGCTTGATCCTATGGACACTCACATCCATTTTTCCTGCAGACAGGCTGTGCTGATCTCGCATGTACCCAGCATCCAGATTCATCTCACACTGGGTTAGGCATCCAACCTCGGCTCCCAAGGCAAGAGTCCAGCTGCCCTGGGCTCCCTCTGGAGTCAATAAGAAGAGACAAGCATCTTGAGCAGGTGATTCATGGACCACACCAAAGATCTGAATCACTCCCATGGAATGGCTCCCTCGCTCCACTGATTAGAGAGGAAACAGAGGGTAAATGGGTTCATGATGTAGGTGGTCAGCCAGGTGGAATGTACCCAAACCAGTTCTAGTTGGGCAGGATCTGCATTATCACAGCTTCTGAATCACTGACTTCAGTTTCTTCTTCCAATATTATTCACAACTACATCACATGAATGTGGCCTTTCCTAAAAGTACTTTTTTTTTTTTTGAAAAATGCACAGCTGAACAATATGCAACTCTATTGCCCTGAACTTACAACTGAATGCACTTTTAGGTCAATATCTTTCATGGTAGTTACAAACTATTTGAAGATGTGCTGAAATCAGTCTACACTAAGTGAATGTACTATGTTTGTATTAGATATCATGGGTATATTTCACTTCACATTGAAATAAATTATACTTGGCTTTAGAAATCCTTTCTAGCTCAAGGGGATTTCTGCTGCTGTAAATCCATAGAAAAAAAGACAAGAGCTGCAATAATTCTGAACTGCAAATTGCACAACTGAAGCTGAAACTAAGCTGAAAACCTTTTCAAGTTCAGCAGGTTTGGACTTGAGTGGGTATATGTGGTTTTGGTTGCAGGAATAGCAGCTGAATTAAAAAAATACTTATGGTCTTGACACGGGAAGGATTCCCATTAAAATAAATTGTGTAAGTTCACCTGGTCAACTCCAGTTTTGTGTGTGCTTTGTGGAGACTTTTCTTCCAATCAGAGGGAGTAAATCCAACTCAAAAACCCTCTTTTAGAGGGTTTCAGAGCAGCCAATTCTGATTTGATTTACACCTGCCTAAATCCGACACACATCCATGTAGACCCATATTATATAAATAAAATGCCAATCCTAAGAACTGCGTCAAGGCCCTGTTTCTAGAAGTCACGGCTTCTATTGCCAAAGGGCTGACACATTTACCAGTGCACTTATCTTTATACATGGGCATAACCATTAATTACCTCTGTCCTCTTCTCTATAGGCCACCTTCCAGCCTCTTCCCCCTTTCATTCCTTCTCCCTCAGGCAAGGTGTCTCCTCTGTCTGGCAACCTCTGGAGACATTTGTTACAGTAACAGAATGGTCCAGGTCACGTCTATCTCCTGACAAAAGGATAATCAGTGCTGTTGGCAAAAGCCCTGTTCTTTCATCTATTCATTTTGATACGAAATGTGTTCAAAATGCATTTTGCTGCTAAGTCATTAAGTCATCTGTAAAGGACAAGGAGTAAATAAGGTACCATCAGCTCGACTCACAGGGGGAAAAAAAATGCGTAGGCACTCTTGGACTATTTTCAGTGGAGGTTTTGTGCTCGAGCAGGGTGGCTTTGAGGCTCACAAAGGAAAACCTCAGCACAAATGAAGCATAAAGAACTCAGTGGGCAGAGGAAGCAGTGGGGGAAGCAAACAGAGAAGTGCTTTGCTCCTTCATGTTCTGGGGGGCAGCTCTTCCTCGCTGGTGGCAGCAGGTGTTTATCCTCAGAGCTGCCGGACCCCGACATCTCACCCTGCAGCTCTCGCTGGCGGGAAGAGATTGCTGTTTTGCTGAGCTTAGATAAACATTAGGATCTAATTTATCATGTGACAGGAAAGGAAAACCTTCCCCCCCCGCCCCCCCATCCCGTTTTTAACAGCCTTTGTTTGAATTTCATCAGGTGGTTTTGAGGTGTGAGGAGTGGGGAGATATTTAACCCGGGTCTCTGAACTGATTATTCTGCTGTCAGCTGATGTATATATGGCTCTTTCTAGACACAACTCCAAGTGTTACATCTCACTAAATGACATGGACAGGGCGCCAGACCTCTTGCTGAACTTACAAAAGAGACATCACACTCATTTAATTAAAAAGATCTGAGCTGCTGGTGCTCTTCATGTCATACGGTATATCCCATATTACATGCCCTGGAGGAAGAAAAATAAAAGGAAATGCTTTTCCTTGTCCTACAAAGTAAATAGGAAAACTGAGAAATATTTTGGTACTTGCAAAACCTGGGAGTTCTCCTGACTTTATTATTTTATGTGTATTAAGTGCAGTACAGAGCATTATGCAAAGATCTGATTCTTCGGTTTTATTTGTGGCATTCCAAGTCCTGGCCCTCCACTGATTCCCTCTCAGTTACTGTGGACTGCACACATGACATCTTTCAGGATCTAGGTGAACACTGGTCACTAATTTATTTTCAGTAAATCTGACTGGATACATTGCAGTGTCCAATTTGATAGAGATTATAAATCCTGTGCCTGTCATGGTGTTTAACCTTTTGCCCTTTTATTCCCAAATTCTCCATTTGAACCCACATTAAACACAAATCAAATCAGGGCAGATTCTGAATTCACTGAAGCAACTGCAGTGTGGAAACTTCGGCTGAGATAAAGTCCTATGGTTCTATCAGTGGAAAAATTTTGCTTTTCTCATAACCCCGTTTCCTGTATAAAGAATACAGTCATTGATGAACTGCATGTGAGTTATGGGAGGCAATTTTTTTGGTATAGGTAAAGACAGTGTTTGGGTCAGTGAAACAGAAGCATCTATCTGTAGAAATGCACTTAAAAACAAAGAGCTGATTACATTCAAGATAATCTTCAGGTCCTCATTTTAAGCATCAAGTGCCTTTGACCCCAGAAATACGTTGCTGTGCTTCATAAGCCTGGAATCTGCTGATAGGTGTGCATTAATACCAATTTTGTGAAAGAAATCCTCAGTGTGAGTTAAATCCTCGGGAGCAGGTTGAAGGAGAGGGCCTTTCTTCCTCCCCTCTCATGATCATTTTAAGTAGTTTATGTTAAAGTTGACACTTATGTTTCTGAATATAACTATATATTTGTATATATATATATACCAAAGCTTATAAACAAAAGCATTTAGCTATATTATTGGACAATGCAGATTAATTCATAACAATTGATTTTGGAATGTATTTGCCACTCTATACTGAAAAGTCAGATCACAGTATTTATAAAATTACACCTGAATGGTGATTTATTCAGCATTAAATCCATGCTAACCATTATTTGGCAGAACTCATGATTTTAATGTACCTCATCATAATTGGCTTTTTCCTTAAAGTTCTGTCTTCCAGAGTCATGTGATTACATCAGAAACTTCAGGAGGAAAAAAAAAATCTAGACCTCACGGCTGTAGAGAGAAAGCTTAAAAAATATGACCAGAGTTCAGTCAAAAGCCTCAGATACCAAAGGGAAATAGTACAATGTAGTAAATTTGTAAAGAATTGCATGTTTGAGGGAAGGAAGAATGACTCATTAGTGATCCTTTCTATCCAGTGCTAGGTGTCAATATGTTGTGTTTACAAATTAATCCATGTCATCCAGTCATAAATCTGCAGGGACTGATATTTTTTGGCATAAGGAAGAAGTTCTTCCCAGGAGTGACTCGGCATTGGCACTGCCCAGGGAGGTGGTGGAGTCACCACCCCCGCTGCAGGTGTTTAAGGAAAGACTGGATGTGGCACTCGGTGCCACGGTCCGGTTGATAACGTAGTGCTGGGTCACAGGTTGCACTTGATGACCCCAGAGGTCTTTTCCAACCCAGTTTGAGTCTGTGATTCTGAGCAGAGCCGAGCGCGCAGGCCAAGGCCGGGAGGGCACAGTGAAGGGACGGGAGCGGGTCAGGGCAATGGGAGCCATCCCCGGCTTCCCCTCTGATCACGCCGCCCGCCTGGCCGGGCCCTGCCGCCACACGCAGGCCCCGCCACGGGCTGCGACAGCGGACAGCGGGAGCACCGTTCGCGTGTCGGGAGCGGGCAGGTCTCGAACACGAACACGCGGGTCTCGAACCCGCGGCCGGGCGCGCCGCGCAGGCGGAGGGAAGGGGGGGAGCGAACGGGGCCGGAGCGGGCGCGCCGCGCGGTGCATTGTGGGCGCCGTCGTGATTGCTGCGGGCCCGCGGAGCGCGCCGGGAGCGGGGGAGGCTCGGGCGGCGCTCCGGGCGGCATCGCGACCGCCGCCGCGGCCATCGGGGCTCCGCCGGCTTGTGCCGCCCCCGCGGGGGAACACCCGCTGCGGGAGAGCCCCCCCCCCCTTCGCCGGCCGCCACGGGCGCGGCGGGCGGAGCCGGGCCCGGGCCGAGGGGACGCTCCCCCGCCGCTCGGTAGGGGTGAGAGGGAGGGAGCGCTCGCCGGGGCCTCCGAGCCGGGCTCGCTGCGGGCTGTGCTGGGGCCTCCGGCGGGGAGCGAGGGAGGAGGGAAAGAGGGAGAAGGGAGGAGGGAGGCCCGGCCGGCGCTGCCCGTGGCGGGCGGGGGAGCAGCAGAGCCCCGCCGCCCGCAGCTTTGTTCGCCGGGCCCTCCGACGCCCGTCCCCCTCCTCTGCCCCGGTCCGAGCGCTCTCCCGGTTCCTTTCTTTCCCCTCCGCTGGATATCTCGGTGCTGGAGCATCGCCTGCGGGACCGGCCCGCAGTGCGGGACTAGGAAACAACAGGTCCTCCCCCCCCTCTCTTCTCACCAATTTTTCAAAGTGGCACCGGCGCCTCGCTGTTGGGATTATAAATGTTTGAACTAAGACCCGGGGAACTAGAAGGAGAGCCTCCCGCTGGAATTAACAGGAGAGAAAACAAGGGAGGATTTTCCAAATCCTCCGCAAGAAAGCCCGTGCTGTTTTTTTCCCGTGCTGTCCGCACGCTGTTTAATAATGCGATTGTGACCTGAGTGGAATTTATGAGCGACGAACTAATTGAAGCTTCTTGCATTGGACTTCGCTGCATTGGACTACGTTTTTTTAATTTTCTCAGCACATGATTCCTCCATCCCAGCTGTTGCAGGACCTGTGGGCCAGTAATAGAGGGATGGGAAGCTGAGGTGGTTTATTTTCACGTTCTTCTGTTCCGGGGACTTGGCGAGTTTGGCTGAAGCTGCTGCTGCTTTTTACTGGATCTGCTCTTTCCTCGGCAAGTTTATTTGTTTTCATGTGCACGGGGTGTTTCGATTAGACGGACATTGGACTGGAGCTGAATGGATGCTTTGCAAGCCGAAAGGTTTTGGGGGGTAACAGAAAACTGCTAAAACAGAGAAGAACTGGTACTGCAGGAAACCTGGAGCCTGTCTTCCAAGCCTTTTTGTTTTATTGAGCAAGGTAAAGAGTGTAGTGGGGAAAATGCAAGGCTTATCGTACTCGTGCAAGAAAGTGTTACAAAGCATCTCAGACGGTTCCAAGTCTTTCAGGGCATAGTGAGGACTCACAGTAAGACTCAGAATGAGTTTAGTTGTTCTTTATTAAGGCTGAGAACAAAGTTTGTAGCACCTGCGAGGTTGAGAGAACTCCTTTTTCTGACGTGCCTGATGTTCTTGTCGTTTTGTGATGGTGAGGGAGGCTTTCTGAAGAACTGTAGAAGTCTTAGTGGTTCGGTGAGAGTGTGCAGTAATTATATTAGTGTTTTTTTCCATGCTTTTTAAAAACTTGATGCCTTAGTCCTGGTAAGGATCTGTTAGGGTCTCTAAAAAGTCCTCCCAGTTTTAACAGTAGTAGAGTGCTTACATTTGCATTGTTTTAACTGTGTTCATTCTCTGCCTTTAATTATTTTTGCCTTCCTTTCCTTTTGTTATCCACGTTGACAGCTGCTACTTCTTTGTAATGAATTTTTTTTT
>JAWWES010000168.1:6029521-6049381 GCA_035583135.1 Lophotriccus pileatus | reverse complement strand
GGTTTTTTTTTTTTTTTTTTTTTTTTTTTTTTTTTTTTTGTTTTGTTTTTTTTTTTTTTTTTTTGTTTGTTTTTTTTTGTTTTTTTTTTTGTTGCTGATGTTTTTTGTTTTGCTTTGTCAGGAAGTACTTCTCTAATAGTTCAGGATAGACACATACAGTGTAGGTGCCTGTCACCTACAGACACCCAACCTGTTCAATTCACTTGACATAAGCTCATTGATTAAAACCTGGCCTTTAGCTGAGGATGATCTGCCCAGGGGGAGGTGGAGTTTCCCTCACTGGAGATGTTCAAGAACCATACACAATGCTGTGCAATCTGCTCTGGGATGACCCTGCTTAAAATAGGGAGGTTGGACCAGATGACTCACTTCAAACCTTCAAATCATTCATGGTAATGACATCCCAGGTGAAAGTAATATTATCCCATTAATAATAATAATTCTTGAGGGGACTTCAGACAAAATGACCAACAGTAACTGCAGCTAACATCTGTTTAAATGACTTCTTTAAAGGACATTACCAGGGATCAGATAGCTTTCATTCTTTAATGTTTTAAGGTAATATATTTGAATACATTACAAATAGTCCCTGTACCTCATAGGTAACACCACTGTCCGTGCCAGCATCCCAGGGGATTAGATCCTGAACGACTTTCTGGACCCAGCCACAGTCCTTGGTGCAGAGATCTTCAGCAGAGAGCCCCACGTTCCAGTCGGGGCTGGGGCCGAGCATGGTAAGGAAGGACATCAGGTGCCGGTGGCGATCAACAGAGAACTCAGCAGAGGGAGCTGCTCTCCTGCAAATCCAGAGGAAGAGTATTAAAAACCGCATCCAGCTTTGCTGCTACAGGGAATATAAACCGGGGAATACTGAACCCCAGCATGACACTGCGTCTGGTTCATGGGGATGGAGGAGCAGCTGCTCAGCTGCTCAGCACTCCTGAGTCACCGTCTCCATAAGGCTTTGGCGTTATTCAAGGTTTGCAGTTTCAGGGGTGAAAGAGATGTAGCAATTCAGAGCTGCAGCTTATGTCTTAGTGGTATAATAATAAAAAAAGATCCGTCACAACACTTAAAAAAATTAGGACCAAAATATCAGAGAAATAACCTGAGGCCTTGATTGATGGGATATTTTTTACCCCTCATAAAAGATCACAAAAGTTCTAATGCCAAAAGTTCTTGGAAGTGCTACTCTGTGTGTGTGTGTGAAAAGCACTCATTAATAGAGTTTTAGTGCTCATGTAAGTGAAAGATTAATGGCCATTGCCAGCCCCAGAGAGTTCAGCCAAGACTTCTGCAGCTTTCTGCCAGTGGATGTGAAAATGCCTCTGTTCATCCGGCCTTTGTCAGCCGTTCCCTCGGGAAGAAATCTGCTGAATCATGTAGTGCTCTGTCATGCTGACAAGTGACTGCCACATCCCTGTGCACATGGAAATAAAATCAGGCCTGACTGGAGGCTTCTGTTCACAGAAGCTGGGCTTCTCTGTGGCATTTTTCTCATGAGCAACAACAAACGTGGAATTATTTAAAATATTATTTGGGTAATTCTGCTCTAATAAATACTGGTCTGATGTCAATCCAAGTTTTCTCCAGCTACAGGACTGAAGTAAATACAGAGTCAGGTCAATGTGGAGGGGTTTCTTTTCTAATTTTGTGCCAAACCCCACCATTTTAGAGCACCTAAAGACCACGTTTATTTTGAATGTAAGGGGGTTTTACAGTGTTATTTATCTTTCCTTTTTTGGTTTGGTACCTTATAATAATGCACAGACATGCACAATAGTGTACATGCACTGTTCTACTGGAGTCATAAGGAGTTTATTCTTCTTATAAATCCTTGCTTACCTGTAAAAATGCAGTATTTTGTTTGTGCATTTTTTCTCAGCACATTAGAAAAAAATAGAACAGCCCAAAGACAATGATTTTGAGTGGTTAACACACAATTTCAAATGTGAAATATCTAAAAGTTAGCATGTCTAGTTCTCCTTCAAGAGGCAAGTTTCAGAAATAGGCATTTGCTAATGAGTAAAATGGCCACTTCTGTTCCAGAGTCTTTAGAAGTTGTTTCTTACTGTGTAAATTATCTTACATAGAATTAAAGACTCTGAGCAGAAGAATAGCTGAGTATTTGATGTCATTAATCCTGCCTTTCCCAGAAAGTAATGCAAAGGACTTTTTTTTTTCCCCCATGAGATGTAGAAGTCTGGTTTCAGTGCATCCTTGTAAAGAAATAAAATAATGAATGATGATATCAATTTAACTCTGTGAACATGGTATCCTGTACGTATTTGTCAAGTACATAACAGTGAGTGGCCTTAAAAAGCCTGTCAACTGACTCCAGGTAACTAAAGGATTTACTGCATTATAAGGGTTTTTAAGAATTCCCCATAGGAATTTTATATTTCAAACAGTACACAGCAACAGTCTAAGCAGTACACTGTAAAAATAACACAGAGGTGTGTGTTTGTATGCCTGACCTTTGGATGGAGAACATGTCTAATATGGATATTGCAGAACAGAGATGCAGGTCAGCAAGGGCAGTGCAATAGAGGAAGACACAGTCATTTAAAGGCAGAGGGTTTGGGGAATCACTTGAGTGCTTTAGACACGTAGTGATGGAAAACTCTTGTCATCTGTTAGACTTGTGATAGGCACATGCATTTAATGCTTTGAATGGTTTTTTAGGAGAACTAATATTATTCATCATATCAATATAAATGATTTGGGTATTTAAATTATAAGAGTAATTTAAATTATAATTCCATCCATGTTGAAACTGTGTGAAGGAACACTTTAGTAGGAGATACTCTTTGCCTACAAACTTTTGGATGTGTTAAATGGTATCAGTAAACTTGAGCCTCCCAAATTTTTTTCCGATTTCAGAGCACATTGCAAAAAGTCACCTATCTTAGACAGATAGGTAGTGTTATGGACATTATACTGTATTTTATCCCATCACAGTTTAACACAGAAATGTGAAGATTAGTAGAGGACAAATGGGGGCATATTCTCTTCTCTTCCTTCCTCCAGTTCAGTGCAGACAGGTACCCAATGCACACTCTTTGGCTGAAAGTGCTAGGTTGACCATTGTAAAAATCTTTATATGCAGTTTAAGAATGAATATTACATTCCATATATATAAATGCATACATATAAACATAAACCGGTGTTGTTGCACTTGCTACTTTGTTGTACGAATTAATTTCTCTGTGGATACTTCTAAGCACTATTCTAAGCACAAATTCGATCAACTGTTACATAGTGTCGCCCAACCTTCAATATTCTGAGTCCTTCTTGAGTTACTGTAATTAAGGAGAAATTGGCTGACCTAAAGCACCATCCATATCTACTCCTTGGGTGCAGGGATAGGCACTGACCGAACTTAGACAACAGAAAATGGGTTTTGTTTGGGTTGTTTTTTAATAATCTGACAATGATGGATTTCTGAAGGTGGCAGAAATCTAAATCCTTCATGTGTACCTCATGATCTTACACATCTGGCCCAAGCATCCTAAGACTGCACTGTGGAATTCCGTGAAGGAAACCAGTGTTAAAACATGCTCAGTACACCCTAAACCCAACTTTCTTTCATTTCTGTATTGTCAACTCACTGGACAAAATAGGAATGTGGATCATCTTCTTTCTCTCTTTAAAGGCTTTCAAATGTGAAGGAAGTGTTCTTCCAGGACAGGTTAAGCCTGTTTGGTGAAGCCCACAGGAAGCAACTGACTGATGTGAATTTGCACTAGAGACAAATAGTTCCCTTTTTCTTCCCCTGCACGTATACCTGCTGCAAACCAAACAGGAGTTGCAAAGCAAATCCTAAACATCAGGTAAGTGCCAGATGACAACCCTGAGAGCACCACAGGGCAGGGGAATCTTCCTGCTTTCGTTGGCTGAAGCAGGCAGTACTTTTCCACTCTGAGTCTGAGCATCCTGCTGGTGATTCCTGTCACATCCTACAGAGTGAGGCAAAGTACTAGGCAGTGTCCTGCATCCTAATGTTTTCCATTCCCTTTACTTCTATTCTATTTTATTTTTCTTAGCACAATTAGGATCTCCAGCTATAAGGATGTTGTATACTGAGCAGTGTAAGAAAATGGTCTTTTTTTCTCCTCTGTTTTTGTGTGTGTGCATTTTGTGGTGTTTCAGATTGTGGGGTTTTGTTTAGATTGTTTGGTGGTTTTTTTGCCCCTTTTTTAAGGCTAAAAGAGCACAAACATGACTTTGCTTTGCAAGTTTTCTCCCTAAGTGACAATCTAGTTGCTATCACTACTGGGGGTGGGGGTTAAAAAAGCCTTTGACAAACCAACAGAAAGCTCAGCTTGCTGTAAAACATGTTTTTGAGTGTTGAATCAACATTTTTGTGTTCTGATGAGGTCCCTGAAAAAAAGTTAAAGGAGCAGACACAAGGAAGGTGGTTGTTTAGAGTTATGGAATAAGAATAGCAAAAATTATGTTTTGTGGAATGAAACGTTGTGGTTACTTTTGGTTTAATATTTGGTTAACATACAAGTAAAACAAGCAGGAAAAGGCAGCCTGAGGATATATTAGTTTGTTTTTTTTTTTTTTCTAGGATACTAACTAGCTCAACAAATAAGACCATTTGTAGGGTTGAGTTTGTACCACTGTGCATTTTGCTACAGGATGCCATGTGTACTGTACTCATACAAGCAGATGATTTGCATCACCAATGCATAAAGAATTTTCCAGCAACACAAAAGCTGATTATATAAGGACAAATTTGAACAAGAAGAGCATCAGTATTTCCACTGCAAAGTTCTATGCAGTGGAGAGACTCTCTTGCTTGCTCCCTGGGCTGGCTACTAGAGATGATTTTAGCTGTGGCAGCACAAATGCAGATAATATTTTGAAAGAAAATAAACCAATGTGTTAGATGCTCATTTTGCAGTAGTGGGGGAAAAGCCAACAGTTCAAAACATCTCCAGAAATACTGAATATGAGCAGTGCTTAATCACTATCCAACTTCTGACTTTGGTTATGGGAAAAATAATACTGTGATTAAGTGGGCAATTAGAGAGAACAAGGGAGTGTAAAACACTAATTTTTATTATAGACTTTTGAAATTAAATTTTAATTCAAGTAGTCTTACATATTTTGTGCTGAGGGGAAAAAAACCCCTGGTATATACCATGGAGTGAATAACTATGTGGAGCATAAAGTAGTTTGAAATAGCTCTCCAGATTTTTTCACAGAGCTGTATTAAGGTATAATCATCCCAAACCCATTAGAGTCTGGGTACTAGATTAATTTGAGTACACCAGGATCGGATCTTGCTTGTGCTCAGGATAAAATAGTATCCTTTTCAGATAGGAAGAAAAAAGTGGAAACAACTGAGAAACCAGTCTAAGACTGATGATTGTTGGAGGTGGGAGGTATTTGAAAGCCATGTGGACCCCATTGCCACTGGTTTAGTGTCAGTTCTAAGTGGTGCTGCTGATGGGAAAACACCACTTTTTTTTTTTGAGTTAAGAGTTCAGCTGATTACATGACCATGAAAACTGAATATTTTTTGGAAATACAAAATTAATTAGTCTATTCTACCCCTGGTAAGCAAAAGCAGCATTCTTCTTTTTTAGAGGCTTAGACAGCTTATCAGGATGAACATTCTTATTTACTCATCTTTAGAACTTTTTGTTATTGATAGAAATAACTTTATGAGCATGGAAACATACTTCACAGCCTTGAACTTCCAACTCTGCACCACCTACCTACCAGCAGCACCTACACAACATCTGTTTTGCTGAATAAACTTTGAAGTCATAACATCCTGAAAAGTGAACTAGCTTCAAAGAAGGGAAAGGAAGAAAATGAAGATCTAAAATTGAATGGATAATACTCTCTTAGAAGTCTGAAATTAACAGAAGAAATTAGGCAGCATATTTAGATGATGTATTATCAAGAAAACCACATATTAATTGATGGAAAACTGTTAGTACCACTTACATGGACAACAAAGTTTTATGCACAGGTATCAACACCTGAAAGTAAACCCAGAACTACAGGGTTGCACAGAAAGAGTCCTTCTTAAGTTCTGCTTAAATGCAGGGCTGATAAACACTTTGCCTAATGAATAATTTAAACACGTACATGTCACAAAAGAGCCAGGGAAAGGAAAGCTACAATAACATGAACATTGAATCTATGAAATTTGAGTGACATCCATATAGAAGTTTGTGTCTCAAAGCCCCAGATCAGGGGAGGTGACAGTAAGAGATTGGTTGTTTCATTTCATAATGAAGGAATGAAGAAAACCACAGAACTTCTTATGCATTTAGCTTTTGGACTACAAAAAGGCCTATATAACAATCTCTCACCTTGCTGTATGTAAGTGCTTAAAATGAGAATGTTACCTAAGACCAGCTAAAAACGGGTGGGTATGTTATTGCATAGGGAACTAGAGGATTATGTGATTGCCATTGTATTTAAACAAATCATCAGAGCAGATGTTGCTCTAAAAGATCATTCATCTGAGGGTTTTTTTTTTAAAAGCATTACAGAAGAAAGGGACTTCATGCAGCACATTTTTCAGACATTCTCTTATTGTCATCTAAGCATACCTGGCCTGCTAGTGTAGAAAACAATGATATATTATTCATTAAAATACCAGCTATTTGATTTAATCCCTGCATTCATGAATGGGTATACCTTTTTTATATGATTAACAAATGTGAACAGGCTCTCTACACAGAAAAAAAAAACCAACAAGCCAACAAAACCCCAAAATCTCAGATATCTCAAGTTAAGGTTGCAGTTTCTGCAACTGCTTATTTTTGTATATGTTTTTTGCAGGTTGTCACAAACCACTTAGGTATGGTTATCCCACACGGTGCTGGCAACATTTGCTCCTGCTTAGAATAACTTTGTGTCGCTTCGATCACTTACTGAGCATTCACAACCGAACCATGTTTCAGGAATCACTGGACAGACTGAGGAAACTTGTCTTCTTTGCTTCCCAGGAGTTTTGAGGCTACAAATTGTCTGCCCAAAGTAATTACAGATGTATTTACACAGCAAATCCTACGGGATGTTGTGAGAGCATGGTTGCTTTGTGTCTATCTCCTTTTTCAACCTGGCTGACCTGCAAACCGTGCCCTATGGAGACAGATCAGTTCTTCAACAGCCAGGCATCTGATCCTTTCCTCTCCCACTAAATATCAGATAAACAGCAGAGATTTATTTATGAGACTATGTTAGCAATGAACTCTGGTTTGCTATCATCAGTTTAATTCATTCTCAATATTAGATCACAAAAATATTTCCTTTTAACAAAAAAATACTATGACGCTATTGACTGGAATATCTAAAAAATGTAGATACTCTTTCAAAATCCTTTCAAAAAGTTTAACACAGTATTGTCTTGTTTTTCAAAACCATTTAATTTGCAAATGTCATAAGATTGGAATTGCCTTTTATGTTTCCTCAGTCCCAGTGTAATCTCTGAGGAGGTCCAACACGTTTCTTAATACAAGGCACATTCCAGTTCATTGAGCACCTCAACCCATCCAACATGCACATGCCTTTTGGTATCCAAAGATATGAATCAGAGAGAAGGTGTTTAATTATCATTGCATTAATAAAAACACAAAGGGCTAACAATGGGAAATTTGAAATCTCACAAATAGATTTCTGCTCACTAGAAATTTAAATGGCAAATTGTTGCAGTTACTTGGTGAGTGTTTACACAAGAATGAGGAGTCAGGATTAGTAAGTAGGCATATAATTACATGAAAATAATGCTAACTTGATTAATCCCAAAATTATAAAGGGAAATTATTTTGGCTCAAGGAAAGACAACAGATGGTTGGGAAATAATCAAGAAACAGGAACTACTAATGAGAGGAACATGTACAGGAAACAAAAGCAAGGGCAGAATGGGATGGGCAAGTTTGATTTAACTGGATGGCCATTAACTTCCATGAACAACTAGTACAAAGTTCTTGCAGTGATTATTCTCAGTTAAATCTTTTCTGTGTTTTAATACTCAACTTTTCCCTTGCCTTGTGACATTTGAATTTTAAGTGGAAAGTAAATGGTGACAGAAAATGGAACTGCCATATGTGCTTGCTCTGACAAAAAATGATCCATATTTTTTTTCTTCTTTTCCAACAAACACATATGTTCTTACTTAGGGGTTTGGTTGTTTTTTACTTTTTTTTTTTTTTTTTTGAGATTGAATTATGAATGTCTTAACGTGGGTGTCAGACCATCTGTCAGACAATGAAGTTTCCCCAGGTCTCAGTAATACACACAACATTTAAGGCAATTTTTTTTTTTTTTGTAAGAATAACAGAGTTTTGTGATTAGGGCTTTTTTTTAGCCACACTTAATACCTGTATACAGCTATAAATGGCACTCAGGTAACATGGTACTTTACAATAGCATGTGAATGCATACTAAGAGAGGTAGAAGTTTGCAGCCTTGAGCTGCTGATACACAACCCAATCATATTTTGTCCTGTTTGCTGTGAAAAAATAGGAGACTGTGTTATCTTCTCATTTAAATGGAGCTCTGTAGAGACACAAAAATAGAGTGAAATAACCATGTTGTAAGGGCAGCACATGCTGTTACGTTTACTCATTCTGGTTTAATTCCTGAAATATTAATAAATATTAATGCAATTGTAATTAATATGATTACAGCTTTTATCTTATATTCATTATTCAATTATGTATGTCCATTTTGAGCTCAATCACATGCAATCTCAAATTTAGATGAATTAAAAAAACTTGTAAAAATGTCCATTAATTTATATGGATTTTCTAAAAAAAAATATGTTTTGTCTGAGATTTACTTCAAGTAGAATTTTTGGGTTTGGTGAAACAAATATTTCTACTTCTTGGATAAAATGTAGAACTTTTATTTAAAGAAACCCTAAATACGCTATATATACTCTATGTTTTCAATGGGAAACAATAAGTTTGCTCTTTAGACCCAAGTCTTACATGAATGCTTTCATCTTGAAGTCAAAGCCTTTCAAGGGAAGTGTTTGGATTAGGCCTGCTGATGGATAAACTGCTCATTCCACATAAATTTCTCCTGCATCCAGCTGTCAGGAGCTTACTGACACAGCTACCAACCTTCCAAAGTCACACAAGTGGACATCCATAAGACAGGACACCAACAACGTGGAGCAATGATACCCAGCAGGAAAGAAGGATTTACCACAGGAAATTTTCTGACATAAAATACAGTTTAACCATCAGCCGAGTGCAGAGCTGGAGCACACAGGATTATTCCACAGCACTGAAGAAATTTAGGCGTTTTCTTCATGCTGTCAAAAGTCACAGCCAACTTTTTCTCTCTGTTTTGTTTTTGTGTATTGGATTGTCCTTTATGCATTACAATTTCTGATGAGACTGGGGGTTAGAATTCTATTTTTGACAATATTAAACCTCACTGGATGAATCCCTGCTATCTATAAAATCATAAAAGGAGAAAATAGCTGAGCTAGACACACCATTGTGTTGCCATAGAAACAAGAGCCTCTGGTCTTCTCATTCCTTGTCATTTTGTACACAAAATCTCCAAATTTTGAAGATGTTTTCTACTACTATGCTGTCATTTTGTGGAAGGAAACTTCATTCACATCCAGACTGACAGATATTGGCTTTTACCCCATTTTGGGATAGACAGCACATTGTGACAGTGGGAGATAACAAGAGAGATAAGGATCCATGGTGGGAAAAAAACCTCCAGAGATTTACAGAAATAAAAAGTAAAGACACATGCTATAGTGGCACCATGGAAATAAAATGTGCAAGAATCAAAAAAGCTACTTTATAGAACACCATATTTGGGGGGTGGGGGGAAACAACAGAAATCTTTGCAGGCTATCATCATTTTCCATTCCTGGCATGCATGTCATCAAACAAGTTAACTTAACTTTTAACTATAAGGCTCAAATAGTACATCCATGTTCATAAAAGATTACACTTAAAAAGCACAGATCTACTAGAACATTGTATTTTCATTTTTTATTGGTGTATCTCTTTGCAGTACTAGGCAGCATAGAATGCCTAGAAAGTTCTGTAAGAATTAATTGTTACTTCCACACCTTATGAAAGACTAGATCTTTTGAAAGTCTAGCCTCAGAAATATTATTTATTAAAAATTACACTCCTGTTCCCTTTGGAGCAGCTGACCGTGAAACCTGCTTTTTTTACAAAGCCTTTTCATCATCTTCACATAACACTCTGTGAGAAAGTATTTTTTTCATACAGCTATGACAAAAGATCCCATCCAAAAAATTGAGTCCATCCATCTGAGCAAGATATTTACTTTAATTGGAGTGCTTTCCTTTCTCCTACAGGTAATGCATTTTTCCTCTGAGAACTGGCTTCTTTTTGCCTTTGCTATATTTCCTGAGAACGCTTTTATTATAAAGGAGTTAATTTCTAAGAAAATCAGTTTGGATTTGAACATTTCTTGGTTTTAGGACTTCACAATAATTTTTTTTTTTACTTTTAATTAATGTGAGGAAAACACCACGTATTGTTGACTCCCTAAAGAATGAGCATTTCACATTTACATGTCTTTGTGTTATATAAACTCAGGTCCTGATTATATCTTGCAAGAGTAATACTGCCAGCCATGGCATAGTATGCAAATGCCAATTCACATGTGCTGCTTTCCTCCCCTTCTTCCTGCAGTTTCACCAAAATAGCTCACTTTTAACTATCAGAAATGGTTTTGCATTCCAAAAAGCTTCAATCCAGAAGCATTTCCCCCATCAGCCTGAACTCTGGTTTTGTTCTCACTGCATTTCACTGGCTTCTGCAAAATGATTGTTCATCCATTTATGCTTTATATGGCATCTCTGATAAGGTCAGTTTCTGAAGAAATAATGAGGTACCAGATGTTACCAAGCAGTCCCAGGAATAGTGAGATCTCTTTACATTCATTACACTTGGTCAGATGTGGATGAGTTTTTCAACTCATTGATTGCCAACTCATTTTTCCAAAGGATGGCAACGCAAGACCTTAATCAATAAGTAGCTATTACGACACTCCAAACATAAGTAAAACATTGTATTTTCCTCTAACTTGCCATGAAAAATCGAAATTTTCATACTCAGCACGCAGAGAAACCAATTGAAAGCAAGTTATTGTAATCAGAATCCTACAAGGTGAACTGTAAGTGATACACAACATTTCCCACATTTTACTCTTGTTAGATAAATGAGTCCATTGGTTAAATTCACTCAGACAAGAAAATGATCGAACGTGCTATTTCTCTCTGTTCAGGCAATCCTGAAATCACTTTCTACTGTTCTGTGCCAGCTTTGAATTGTGAGGTGCAATGACACTGCACAGCATCCTATATGAGTGCAGAGGGACAAGTATCTCTGGGTGTTTTGGGTGAGATGCATTTCTGAGGTGAATTTCCCTTTGTGCTCTGCTTCACATCCCGGAGCAATCTCGGAGTGCAGACCTGATTTCTTCCTGAATAATCTACCCTGGAGCTTTTCCTCTGCTTTCCCCCTGCCATGTTCCACGTGACCTGAGTGGTGGCTGCCCAAAGTAATCTCCCATCCCCAAGATTTGTCAGTGTTTCACACTCCAGATCTGCTCCTGCTGCAGTGTATTTCTTACAGATGCAGATAGCTTAGGTAGCTGTTCATTATGGACATTGCCCATGGTTATAAATGCATACACTGTAGAGATTGTAATGCTTTCACCACAGAACTAAAGCAGAGTTTTTAAGTTTAGACAAGAGATACCTCACACAAAACCTTTTAAAAGTATTCCCAGAGCGCCTATTTAAGGGAAAATATGGGCCATACAATACAACATTAGAGCTCTTATTCTTATAAAAGCGTGGATGTACTTGGAGAGAGTCACTCAGGGAATTTAAAAAATACTTTAAAGCACCGCAAAATTTAAATCCACAATCATCTGTCAGGAGAAAAGCACATCATAATTCTTAAGAAAAAAAATTGTATTTTCTTTTTGGATAACATAAATCCAGCGAGATGTCAAATATAACCACATTTCACTCATCCCACTTCATTACAGTGGCAAGTCACTGAGAATGAATTTGTAACTCAGGCAGTTCATCAGCCTGTCTCTCATTTCAATTCTTCATGCTTTAGCTGCCAGCAATTTTATATCCTTTTATTTTCAGTCGCTTGTGATGACTTGTTATCAATGAGATGGGCTTGTACAAATTTAATTATTTCTTTGCTGGAAGTTTTGTTTTCCTGGGTGCAGCTGCTGCTGATTGAAATGATGTTGTTGTGAATTCAGCCTACTTCAGGCACAGCAAAGCTGCTGTTACAGGGGCAATAGCTAGTTTGGGTTTTATGGCTGACAAGTAATGTTCACACCACTGTGGTCAGAGATCTGCTGCCATTGCAAGCTATTAGCTGCAGTTAGCAACAACAAGCAATTTTTGCCCCCAAGAATCCCTACAATGGTCATTAAATTTTGCTTCAGGCAAATTCAGGAAAATTCAGGCAGTTGGGCACTATCTTAGCATTGTGGCTACATTTAAGTTTAGTTTTAAACCACTTATTCTTTTTGAACTGTTCATTCTGTCCACTTACTGTAGGGAGAGAGGCTGCTGCTTTTATAACAAGAGTTAACTCCACTCACTCTTCTTTGTTAAAGGAAAACTAAAGGTAATTCAACCACAGGCACATCATAAGGTGTTCAAAGGGTTAAATCCAACTATGGAAGGATCTACCAGCTTGAAAGGTAAGAAAATGCACAAACTTTACTATTTTAAAAGTGCTGGGCAAACTGGAAGATGGATGAATGCAGCACTCAGTTAGGAGAAAATGCCTAACAAGTATGCAAGAGAAATAAGGAATATAAGCCATAGAAATAAATAATAAGCTTTCTTATTTCTACATAACCTCCTGCTGACTCTGAGTCACACAAGTTAAAAATATACAAGCATGATTGATTTTTCAAATCGTTAGGTGGAACAGTGTTTGTAAGCAATTTGTGTAACCAAATATTCATGATACCCAGTGCACAGATGATTAAAGGACTATGATGTGAGCTTTTCTTACCACTTTGGAGAAAATAACAAACAAAATTTATATGATAGCCATTACAGCTGGTTAATTGCAGTTCACTCTGCATTTTGCTCATTCTGAACGCCATTTAAACCCAAACACAAGTATGTGTGTTGAAATGTGTTTGTTTGTTTGTTTGTTTGTTTTTTAAGTTTCCAGGACTTTATTAATTGAGCAACTGAATAATTTACTCATTTCTAATGTAAATTTTTATAAATTACATTTTTATGCCAATATGAGCTACTTATGGGTAGCTATTTACTTATTGCATGGCATCCAGGAAATAATTTCAGCACTCTTAATGGGATAGCACAAGAATTACATCAACTAAAAATGAGCATCCAATCTCAGAATTTCCTTACCTAGACATCATGCAAAAGTAAATGTTCGTGACTTCTAATATTTTAAAAGAAATTATGGTACAATTTTATTTCATATCAAATATTTCAAGTGGAAGTGGAATGATTAAAGAAAATCAGTAGGTATTTTTCAATGAATTTTAGTTTGCAAGCAATGAGGAATTTGGTGTGATACTTGTGAATAATTCTGTCAGGCCTCAATAAGATGCTCTAGGAAGGAAAATTCACAGAATTAATGTACAGACATTGTCAGATCTCCAGTGTCCAGGGCTCTGGTGTATTTCATTATTTTTTTTATCTCTGTTATCAAAGCTGAAACGTCCATTGATTTGAATATTCACCTCTCAGTGCTGATTAAAATGTAGTAGAGAACAGCATTTGGCGCTGCTACCGGGATTCCGAGTGGGACACAGCAAACATCTGCCTCCAGAGGGAAACAGGAGGAGGATTTCTGTTTGGGGTTGGTGTGTTGCTGTGTTCCTACTGAGCCAGCAAGTTAGTGAGACACTCCAAATGTAGGTAGCACAACAAGGTACCTACCTGATTCTTAATAGAGCCTATAAATATTTTTTAATATAGGTCTTATTAAAGGAAAAGCTCCAGCTTTAGTTGTGGCTCGTGTGCATGTGCATTTTATCTACATATGCAGTTCAGAAAGAAATAGGTTGTTCACACAGATGAATAGATAAACTATTTTCTCAAATCCTGCAGAAAGACAGGTATACAGATTAATTAAATAAATCCTAAAAAAAAAAAAAAAAGGTTACTACTTCTAGTAGGTTTTCAGAAAATCTTAAAAAGGTTCTTCAAATAACATATTTTTTTAATAGGACAGCATTGAAAGAAATGTCTACTTGAAACTCTAATTCTAAAGAATCACTCCATTTATTACGCAAATGTTGTAATTTTGTCCTATTTCCAGCACAGAGAAATTAAGCAAGTAATGGAAAGTCAATTTCAAGTAGATATAATAAATTGTACTTTACTTTAAAAGTGCATCTTTGGTTGAACAGAAACTTTGGGGTTTTGAAGTTGCAATCTGTTGCCTAATAGAGGCCCCCTCCCCCTGGTGATAAACGTAGTGAGCTTTGGGAACACTGACAGTGGGTTGTATTTTTAATGTTACTAACAGCTATTTAAGTGTGTAAACACTTCAGGAAATGATAGTTTGTGGATTAGGTGTTTACAGCAAACGGTGCTAAATGCCTTCCAACGTTCTTCTGTAAATTAGCTTCTCTCTGAAGCTCACAAAAGTTGCAACATGGGAGGCCAACAGAGAGGTTCAATGACACATCGTGTTTACACGGAAAACGTTTATGTTTGGCTCTTTGCCGTCTGATAGAACCGATTAGGTAATATCAGTAATATCAACATAGGCACAAATTATTATTAAAGCTCTTTTCACCACTGGAGACTTCTTTTAAGGAAGCAACTGCCCACATAATCTTGGGTAGTTTTACACAGGGTTATTTATCAGTGAGATAACACCACATTAAGGCTGTGTGAGTTGTAAAGAGTAGAGCATCAGACACAATAAATTGAGATGTTTAACAGTGAAGAATAAGGTGAGGAAATGGAGTTATTTTATTGCATTTCAGAAGACAGTGAAGAGCTCTGACTCAGGAGGTTCTCCATCTAACAGCATCTAAGAAATTGTTCAGTGATCTAATGTGGAGGCCACTTCAAGGAAGAGAAGTTCTGTGGGCATGAGAATAGCAGCAAAGTAAAAAAAAAAAACCTACAACCACATCTAAAATGCAAAAGTTAAAAATATAAGTAAAATAAAAATAAAACAAGAAACAAACAAACACTGAAGCCCCAGATGGGGCTTGGCTTTCAATTCACAAATGCTGTAACAAAAACTTATTGTTTGTAGCAAATTCGCTGCAGGATCAAAACACATAACGAACATTCTTTGGCCCAAATTGTGACAGAAGAATTCTGGAAGATTGAAGGAGCTTTCATTCAAGAATAAAGGAAGGAAAATGCAACAAAATTTGTCAGCATTTTTCCCTCCAGTTAGTATGATCTGTCAGCTCAAACTTCTTTTGGATCAAAACAGTTTTGCGTTCCCTGTCACCTCTCCATAGAACACTCCCTGTTTGATTTCTGGAACAGTGTGCTTTGTGCCCAGCTTAGTCACATTTTCTATCTCAATGTTAAAAAGCCTTATTTGGGAATATGCTGGTATTTTCTGATATCCTCCTTGCAAGCCAGGGAAAAAAAAGTCCTAGCATTCTTCTAATCAGAGAAAAGATATGCAAAACTTGAAATGGAAAGAAGTTGCTGGGATAGACTTAGGAGATAATGAGATAACCATACTAACTTATAAATTTTGGATTAAATACTTCTATCCATCTGAATTATACTCCTTTTCTGCTAAACTTCACATTCGAGTGTGTACTGGGGTGTTTTCAGGTGATCTACAAATAAATGGAAAAGAACTGCTTAAATGGATGAGACAAAGAGTAAAACCACAGGACGATTCCTACTCACACAAACGGCACAGAGAGATGAAATGGAAACAGGAGAGACAATAAGGAAGGAAAGGATAGTTTTCCAAACTTCAAATAGTTCAGAATTACAATAAAGAAAAATGCCTTTCACTTCAATGTACATTGGTTGTAACTAGGAATGGACTGAGGTGGTAGAAAGGTTGGAAAGCAGTGAGGTTTGTCCATTAAAAACAAAGTAAAATGAGAGAGGAGTAAGAAAACTCTGCAGAATATTTCAGAAAAATCTAATCTTTTAATGTCTAGTACTTTTACCATGCCATTTACCTAGATAAAATTGAAATATTTTGTCTATAGGTTGATCCATTAAATTTAAAATTATTTAAAAAAACCAAACAAAAACTAATAATTAAAAAACACATTATGTGCTTAGTAATAATTACAACTAGACTCCTGGAAAGCCCTATCCAAACATATTTGTTCTTCTAGCTAGGACTGCAGAATGAAACTCTGGCAAGATAGAAATTTATCAGAAAGTTGAAGCTACTTTGTTTGGGGTTTTTTGTTTGTTTGTTTGTTTGTTTTCCCAAATGAATATCACCTTTTCATGTACCAGGAAAAGACAGAATAAACAGCTAAAAATACTGGGAAACTCACAGTACCCCTGCTGGTATTTAGCTAAAATTACTGGGAAACTCACAGTACCCCTGCTGGTATTTAATAATTTATAAGGTCTGAGCATTTAATAATGGGATACATGACATACTGGAAAACGATTTCCATCCTGTGTCTGATCCACGTTTGTATTTATCAGTGTTATGCTACACATGTCCATGGAAGTCTGCATTCCACAGTGGGCATGGGGATGCCTGCTTCCCTGCTTTACAGGAACAACAAACAATGATTAGACACAAGAACTGGGATTCAAATACTTCTCCTTTTGTGTCACAAGAGAGATGCCAAGATTTGAAATAGAAAGAAATAATGAATAGAGCCAAAAAGGAAAAAAAAAAAAAAGGAATTAATTACAGGAAAATTTAAAAAAAGTATTACCTCCTGGCTAATTTGATGCATATTGAATTCAAAAGTCTTGCCTTCTTTATTCCAAATTCTTCTGTCATAGCTTGATTATTTTACAGGTGTCAGATATGCAGATTTGCATAGCAGTGGTATTATCTGGTTTTGATGTATTTTATCCTCCATACTGCCAAAGGCCAATGATTTGTAGCTGAGGATGAAAATAAAATTTGATTCTGCCTGAAACATGGCTGTGAGGAAGGGAGCAATGAGGTGTGCTCTTGTTTATACAAGTAAGATAAGAAAAACTGCTTTGATTTGACAGCTGTGCTGGATACTGATACCAGTGTGCTCAAGGAAGAATGCACTCCCTGCGAGCACTTTAAAGTCAGAATTTCAGACACACAACTTGGTAATACAACTCTAAGCAACAGCAGAATGTTTTATTACTTCGTCTGGCACTCGTCCCTCTCATGCTACCAGTATTCTCCCTCAGCTGGGCAACCATAAAACTAGTTCACAGAGATCACCCAAATCTGTCCCCTCCTACATGTGAGAACTCGGGAGGGTTTTCTGCATCCTGGAGCCCTGGAATAGGAAATGGAGTGAAGGAAAATGAAGATGAGTGATAGGAATAATAATAATGATAATAATTGTTTTGGCCCCTACTCTAATTTCTTTTATCTGACTCATACCTGAAGCTAAAGAACTCTCCCTGGGGAGGCATTTTGTGCCCACTGGATCTCCACTTCTTCCCCCTCAGCAGAAGAAAAGCTCCCAATTTTATTTCCCTTCTTATCTCTGGTGTCATGAACCAGAGACTTTTGACATGGTCAGATTTAGACACACACTTACACACTTCATAGCCCCAATCTATATAAAGGGCATGAAAATTTCCTAAATGAGGTGTGACTGGCCTCAGGAGTCACAACCTTATTGACCAGCATCGACCGGGGAGAAGAAAAGCCATTTGAGCCTGTGATGAATCCCTGAGAGGTGTCCAGGGCAAGATCATTCTCTCACATGTTATTATGGGTGACCAGAGTGGAAACACAAGGGTTCACAACCACCTGCTCAAGATGTGGGCAAGATTTAGCATCTTGGCTTGTCTTCCTACAGCCTCTGTAAGGAGAGGAGGTGCTGCATCTCCCCGGCTGTTTTGGTGAGGCTGAGAAGAGCTGGCAGTCCCAGGGACAGGAGGTGCTGCTCTTACAGCCCTCACACAAGCTTTGGTGGCAATTGTTCCTCCTCTCCTTCTGATTTTAAGTGTAATCACCATAAGTACCTTGTTAATCTAACTTGGACAGGGATAGCCATAACTTTCATTACATGGAATCAGGAGGCAAACTTTGAAGTGAGAGCAGGCTGAATGTGCCAATTTTTGACACTCTGAATCTCCATAAATAAATGAGTGTTAGGCATTTTATAATTGTTGTGAAATACATTCAGGAAGGTTTTTATGCTCTGCTTATTATGACATGTTGTAACACCACTTTGGCACCATTACCGTACCATATTATACATTAAATATATAACCAGTGATTAGGCAAAAGAAGAATATTCATGGTTTTTAGTCAATTCTTGATTAGTAAGATGGTTGTGCTATGCATAATAATAGACCAAATGTTTATCCTGAGGAGCCATTATCCAATACTTGCACAGATCTAATCTAAATTCCAAGAAAGACCATCCATTATAGCAAATGGGAAATTGACACCAGTTAATGGATATTGAAAGTTTTCTCTTTTTGTGTGCTTGACCATATTTTTAAATGGAATTTCAAAGTAGGACATCTTGGCAATATATGATTAAAAATTTGTATAAAAAGCCAAAAATCAAACACTACCTGTAAAGTAAAGGGTTAGAGGAACCCTTGAGGAGCATTTGAAAGCAAAAATATAAAGATTTTTTGATGTTACTGAAAGGTAAGAGTTGTCATATAGAAAAGGTAAGAATTGACTGGAAAAACATCTGGAGGATGTTGCAAAAGCATTTGCAGGCATGTCTGTAAAGAATATGCCTTAGAAAGTATCTGAAGTTGTTCACACACGACTTTTTTGTGAATTTTCTCAGGGCCATATTAAATTCAGCTCTATGATCAGGGGAAACATACTTTAATTATCTTTGATTTCTGTGATGTAACATATTCAAGATGATGGATTGAGAGTCTGGAGCAGGAGATCCTCTCTTCATCTTCTGTAAAAGAAGTACAAACCTGCTCTCCTGTCAATGCCAAATCCATACAAGAACCCACAGCAGTCAGTTCCTAGTAGTATTGCTCACTTTAATACAGAAACTTCATATATAAAAGTTCATTTACAAAAGTAACTGAAATTGGAATGAGAAAATACCTGGTTTGTTTCAGTCTGAGAAGTCACCAGAGCAGAATAGAGAGAGGACAAAAGTTGCCATTTTTTAAAAAGAAAAGATGTTAATTTTGAGTGAAGAGAAAGAAGGCAGCAAGGGAAAAAAATGCTATCCACAGACACCACAAGGCAAATCTAGACTGGCAAATCTAAACCCCGAAAATTTCAGTGGGATAAAACCATAAACAGAGATTGTCATTACTGTTACCTCAACTGACCACCTGCATTACACTTGTCCAAAAAAGCCTAACCTGCAATTCCTGTGCAGAGCCTACAACTCTGTCTCAGGGTTAAAATATACTCAAGTGGCAGAAAATCCATCTCATGCTCAGGTAAGCTGCTCTGGAGGTCAGTCACAGTGGTGAAGTCTTTTCCCATACCTTTAGTGAGATTCCTTGTCACAAATTTCCTTAGCTTCCATGCTAGGAGGGATTTGGCCTTATTTGTTTGGTTGTTTTTTTTCCCCCTAGATTAAAGAGGGATCATCTATCAGAAATCTTTTCACTGTTTAAGCTGTGCTGACCTCCTGACCTCTTTTATTTTATTTTATTTTATTTTCTTCAGAGAGGGAGGTGATAAAGTGAATAGCTTGAGTCCTAAGCTGCTTAAGAGTTTCTAA
>JAWWES010000168.1:6007118-6029421 GCA_035583135.1 Lophotriccus pileatus | reverse complement strand
TATTTTATTTTATTTTCTTCAGAGAGGGAGGTGATAAAGTGAATAGCTTGAGTCCTAAGCTGCTTAAGAGTTTCTAAGCCCCTTAGGGTAGGGAATGTTTTCTGAAAACTGAACTCTCTTGCAGTATTTTTTCTGACTACCCTCCAAATTTTCACATGCTTTCTGAAACACAGATGACAAAGGCAGGCACAGCATTTCATTAACTGCTTCCCTTATACTTTTGGCAGATGAAACAGGACTACCTGGTCTGTACAATCTTGCAGTAAACTAACTGACCTGCTTCTCCAAGGACTTAATGTGACTGTCAGCTAATCAGGCAACCCCTTCTACTGAGATCTCATCTTTAGTCACTTTTTGTAGCTCTCACTCATTAGGGCTTGGATAATTAGTATGAACTTCGTGTCGAGCGCAGGTAAGTTATTCAAGAAACATCCCCCAACCCTAACCCTAACCCCACCTCCCTCGGAAGGCAACCTGTAAATTCAAGAGTATCCTGAAAGAAGAGTTTTGTCCTCTGTCCTGCTGAGTGCCAGAGAGCCCAGAGTTAGGACCTTGGGAAGGCAGTTTGCTGTCTCAGTTGGTGAAACAACCATGGTTATAGGACCATCAGGATCTACCATGGAATGTTTCAGAAAGGCATTTTGAAGAATTAGTCCTTTAAGTGTCAGTGGATGAGGATTGCTGGATTGACACAAAGCACTGTCACAGTGTTTGAGACAGATGCCAAAAAACACTGCTCCTACGTGTAGTATGACATATATTTGAGCAAGCATTGAATAAACATCATCACTTATTTGTGGCAGGCACAAACTCCACACGATAGTCCTGCTGCAACAGTGAGTGAACAAAAGCATGTAAAAAATAAAGACATGCTAAAGAGGAAAGAAAGTGAGAAGCAGTTGTTGGGAAAAAAACAAACAAACCAACAAACAAACCAACCAAACTAAAAGCCAAAACAAACCCTCTCCATACACCCCCCCGAAAAACCCAAAAAACCAAAAAAACAAACAAAAACCCCTCCCTCATTTATGAACATATTTTTAGGTTATTTCTTTACCAGAATGAAAGGTTATGTGGGACAATTAGAGTGGCCCATTAGCCCACACTCCACCCAAGGCTATTTGAGACACACAATTCCCCACTTACTTACACGTTCAAGGGTTGCCAGGCCGGCCACTGTGCTTTGGCTTTGATGACGGTTAAAACCTCATCGCTCTGTTAAAGGAGGCAAAACAAGACAGTGATTGGGATGACTTTACAATGAGAGTGATGTGTCTTACAGAAAAAACCAAACAAACACCAAAAACCAACTATGAGGCACTGTATCAAACCGTGCCTCCCGATTCTGACTGTGAGGAATATGCTTCGTCCTTTGTGTCCCCTGGGCACCCTCTGTCCTCAGCTGCACAGGATCCATCAAGACGTCTCAATGAATGCAGGAGGCAAGAGCAGCAAGTAAAGGCACTCAGACCTTGAGCACACCTTCTTTACCTTCTGCAGGAACTGCAGTGAGCTTAAAAAACCAGCCTCAGTTTGCAAACAATGTCATTTTTGCATCACGAGCCAAGAGAAAGCTTTCACCAGGTTAAAAAAAAAAAAAAGCAAGGACAGAAAAGTTGCTCTTAATACATTGCAGATCTACAGACCAAAGTTAGAGGCAGCTCCTCTAGGCAATCTAACACACTCTGTGAGCACGTATGATATGTTCTTTGTTATCCTTTTACATGTAGGGATGTAAAGAGTTCAAGGTGGATGTGCTGCAAACTCCTCCATTGATAGCATTTTCTCTTTGCTCTCCATTTATGCACGTGAAAATTATAGGGTGAAACATAGCAGCCACCTGTAAAAGCTCACAGTGTGGCAAAGCACTGTGCAGAGATTATTTCCTGAAGTCTATTTGAATTCCTGCATCAGCAGTTTTAAACTTTATGTTGGTGCAGTAAACCCAGGACAAAGGCTGGAGACTCTTAACAAGGCTCTGGTGCCCAAAAGACATCTATCACACTTTTTTTTAGAAGCATTTTCCCCATCTCCCCTAGGAATCCACCACAGTAATTCGCCTGGAGGAACACAAAGTTCACAACTCACTCACATGATTTCTGCTGTCTTTTAAAAATATTTCCCAATTAGACCAAGAAACCCACTTCATACATTACCAGTAATTGGCACTTCCAACAGAGCTGACCTTTCAGTTTAGTGATAACAGTGCCATTTCTTGCTTGATAGCAATAGTTCTGACATCCCAGACTAGTTCTAGGCCATACACACCCCTCTTCAAAGGAAACAAATTCCACTGGTTGTTTCTACCACTGTTATTATTTTCAGACTCCCTCTTTTTACCAAAGCAAGGGCATTTACAGTGGTCTGTGACACACAAGGTTTTCAGTCTCAGGAATACATACATGCCATGACTTCTCCCTTAAGATGGATAAGATATTTATTGGAAATCATTTATATATGTACAGATGCTTGGCCAAAGCCCAGACTACATGAAGTGTGCTGAGCTGAGAGAGCTGAAAGTCCGACTCCACAAAGGCAGGTAAGTATAAAAATACTTTCTCAAACTCCCGTAGTAGTGATATGGTTGGAACAAAGAGAATTTTGGGTTGAGAGGGAGCAATCAAACAGCAGGCAGGAGGGCTGTGCCAGCAGGCAGGTCCACCAGGGCAGGCAGGCCCTGGGGAGCCGCAGAAGGCTGAGCCACCAGCACAACCCTCTCTCCCAGCCTGCCTGCTGGGCTGGGTGGGACCAAACAGCGATGAGATCCGTGCTGGAAGGATGCATCACATCCAGATTCATCTACAGAAACCTTTACATCTATGCCTTCAAAAATAGAAGAGACGGTTTTGCACTCGAAGGGGTTTAAAAAGAAACTGGTTCAATGAATGAAGTTAAAAGTCTGAGGTTAGAAGACATTGCTTCTCTTTCTCTGACAACGGAATTTGCCTTAATTTTTAATTTTCCTTGTTTCAACATCCTAAAACTTTTCAGCTAGGCATATCTTCGTTTACTTGCCTCGAGGACATGTTTGCATTCAAAATTATTAACTGTGTGTTTTACATCCCAACAATAGTCTGTTATGAGCATAGACGATTACGTTTATTAAAGTAATACACTGCTTATCTAGTAGAAGGCAGTCATTATGTCACTAGCATCCAAACCACTCATGTCTGAAAGCACTTCAGCACATGCTATTCAAATTAAAAATGCATACCAAGAGCAGATGAACAATGACTAATAGACTAGTAGTAAGTGCAGAGAGAAGGAAATAAGGAGCAGAGCATGGTGCATTCAGACACCCCTGAATTTTAAGGATGGTGAAAATTCAGGATGCAAGCACTGAATTCATGGATACTTCCAAAACCAAAATGAAAAAAACGCAGAATCCAGTGTTCTGTTGAGCCTGGAATGGAACTACAGGTTCTTTTGTACATAGAGCTCCTTGACAGTTATGCAGGATTAAGATACAACTGGAATTAAACATTGCCATTCCAGACTGATATTCTAATTGTGCAGACTTAAACAGCCCAGACAAACAGATGTTATCCACCACACAAGTTCAGAGCCTCGTGAACAATCCATAGACAGAGAGCAATCTACAGAAAAGACACAGTGCTTGGATTTCTGGCCAATCTCTTTAACTGTAGTTATTGGCAGGTGGTAGAAATTGGGAGGATATGAAATGCCTGAAGAGAAACCCACAGATTAATAATATGTAACTGGCTGATGTAACCCAACTGCCTTGAATAACCTGAACACCCAGACTTTATAGTAGAGGCATTGAACACCACATATCTCTTATGAATTTTATTAACATTTTCTTAGTGCTCACTGGCCTACGTTCGTACACATTTTTTCTCTTCGTGTCATATTCCCAGTGTTCTGCTTTGATTTTTGAAGTAAGGAAACTCTCCAATTCATGTCAAAACATGGGAAAGAGAACAAGGATGTTTCACTGTGGTATGTTGCAAGTTGTCTTGGGAGCAATGATTCCCAAGTAATGAAAGTGTCACACTTCGAAAAAGAAAACTAAGATTCTTCGCTAAATGATGGAGTGCCAAAATGTTACAACATCAGGACAAGGTAAAGAGAAGGGCACCAATGCTCTTGCTTGGAGCTGATGAAAATCCTTTAGGTCGAGCCTGATACACACCACTTCCAACAGCAAAAGCGAGGAAAAAAAGGGCAAGAAAACTGTCAGTCAACAGTTTTACAGAGACATACAGGAATAAAGTTGCTATCCTCTTTCCTTTTCCCCTTTAAGGGTGTTTCCTCACGGAGTGCAAATCACAGGGAATTTGCAACTGAGTTTTTTGTTCAGCTTCTCCTGGTCACATCGATATTGCAACTGGAGTCCAGGTGGGAGATTCCCCTGTGAGGGGGGTGAGGGTGGGTGCCCTGGCACACACAGTCCACACAGGCAGCTCCTCCTGGGAGCCACGCTCTGCTCCCCAGCACCTCACCTGCACTGGTGTGTCTGTGGAGGGAGGCAGCACCTCTGCTACCCCTCGTCATCAAATTAGTGTATCTTTGGAGTCACCATGGTAAATCCTTCTGAAAAGTGTGGTTGGGCATCGTTACTTGCAAAAATGGACTTTGTAGAGCCTCCTGAAGCTTCTTCTCCAGTTTCAGTCATTAATACAATTATGTGATTCCAGCTTCCAGTTGAAATAGAATGGCTCCTTCTCTACACACTTAAAACTTGCTCAAAAAAAGTCCAGTGGGGCCAAAGTAGTTTCTAGATTGACTTCAATAGAATTTGGATTTTGGCCTAAATTAAAACATGCAAAAATATCAAACCACCATTCTTTTCTCCAGATCCACTTTCTATATTGGTGTTCAAGCTGTTCCCTGTGAAAGTGCTGTTCTCCAAAAAGTCCTAATAGCATGATTTTAAAAGGTTGATAATGTCATTCTGATACCTACAGACTTGCTAAAATCCTGAAGTTGATAAAAATTAATCATTTACTTTACATCCATTTGTTTTTGCAACGTACAAATGAGTGCTCGTGAAGAACAAAGTAATTAAATGGCAACACACAGTGGTACAAAACCACTGCTAAGTTGGATTGTTCAACTCTGCATCTACAAAAGATTAAAAACATTTCCTCAGCTTCAGCTGAAAAGTGGGATGAAGCTCAAAAAGGCACCATTAAAGACAGAATTTGATTTGAAGCCTTTCTCAACCAAGAGGATTTAAAAGAACAATTTTAAAGGGTAACATTCATTCAAAAGTAATGAAAGCTCTCAGCAAAAATTTTAAGTATCATCTGAATACTTTTAGAATACAAGTGAGATTAGTAAGATATGGAAAGCCACATAAACCATTCCATGTGCTCCTGCTGCTTCTTCGGTAAATGCCACAATTACTATCTTTTCTACACTGGAAGTTATTTTTACAAGTTTTATTACTGTTTTTGTTTTATGTGTGCCAAATAACATTAGAAAATATCCCTGTGCAGATCACTTAGCACCTCGTAATAAGGAAATGATTCAGTTCAGCTAAACAAATGCCAGTGTCTTATCTGACATCCAAATCACAGTCAGATCCAATGAACCACGGGAATGAAAAACACCTGGTTTGGGCCAGAGCTTAATTTCACTCGTTTCATACTGCTGCTGCTTGGCATTCATTGCATTGTTTTAGAGCAGAGAACATTTAATTCCTTCCACAACACTCCTCATACTATCTGAATGCCTTTCTATCCACAGTGGGCTCATTTTCACAAGTTTCTTGGAAAATAGTAAAAGCAACATTATCTTCAGTTCACAGATGATGAATTGGATGTCTTCTGGAAACAAACCTACATATCTCAGCTTTAAGATAGCATCTCCCCTGCAGGATCATCCTTTCCCTCAAAAATAATTTGTTATTGAAGGAGAAAGAGATAAAGTGAGAATGAAAAAGTCTAATGCACAGTATGTCTTCTGTGGGGAACAAAATCCTATAAAAATTAGAATGATATAGTGCTTTAGAGGGATAGTAGGGTGCTCTTAAAGTCTGATTAGTCTTCTATGATTAGTATAAATAGACCTTATTCCATCTCCACTGTGGGCAGACACACAGAAATCACTTTAGGGTGAGAAAAAAAGTATTTTCAGTATCCCTAAGACTTCTTCAGTTCAGGAAAATAGTTTCAGGCTAACAGAAGTCTTCAAAATCTCAAATTCTGGCTCCTCCTTGCTACATATGCTGAATAGTTACTGGTCTGATTACAGACCAATAGGGGAAAGGAATGTTTCAGGAGGAAACATTTAAGAGAATACAAACACCTGTTTGCCTGCTCTGAGCAGCCAGGGAGTCTACACGGACACCTGAAGACCCAGCACCAGAGACAAGATGATGGTACAGCTGTTCCTCTTGGGCTGGGGTTCTTCACTCGCTGCTAAAAGGATGTGTCTGCTTGGGACCGGCCACATGAGGGGCCCTCCTGAAAATAGACACCTTCCTTCTAAACCTGGCATGGTGACAGTGTTTGCTGTAATGCTCAAACTACTGTTTACACCTTCATATAGGGGCAATTTTCTACCAGGGGGTTTATATTTACAGCTGCTGAGCAAAGGGTTATTTGAACTCTGCACTACGATTTTCATCTAATAACCACGTAATGTTAGAAAGGTGTTACCAGGTAGAGATGGAAACTTTAAAGTATTATCTGATACAAAATACATGGCCAATTAATGCTCAACACATTATGGACTTCCATGATGTATTACTTGAAATACAGCATGTTCTCTCCAGGTTGATAAAATCTGTAGACCTCTTGCCCACCTCAGTTTTTACAGATTTACTTGAATGAAAAGAGGACACTGATGTAGGCACACTGCTGAAATTTGTTAAACCTTCAAAAGAAAAAGGAAGTAGATGTCTTTTCTGTGATAATAAAATATTTCTGTGATAATAAAATATTTCCATGATAATAAAATATTTCTGTGATAAAAGCAATTGCATACAGCTTTATTTGCTCTGCAGTTCAGCTTCATGTAAATATACACATTTGCTTTCCAGTAACTGCAAATGTTTGGTTAACTCCATTATCAATCAACCTGCTTTGAGTCTGCCCAGGTTTCTGAGGACATCTTGTTTACGTGGAGCATGGCATAAGTTTCCTGTAGCTATTAGCATGCTCATTACCAAGACTTATTTTCAAGGCTACTCTCATGAGGTGGCAATATATCTATTTTTCTGTGGGTGTAGCCAAGAAGGCTGCTGAAGTTGTCCTAAGACTGAGATGCAGCCCAGCATGAAGAGATTTCTTAACAGAAGTATGTGCAAAAGCTGTTTTTAACTAGTTCATAAAAAAAGAGCATTTTTGAAACAGTTAAGCTTTTGGAAATTGCTTCATTTTGGGAGGGGGAAAAAAAGCCCATAATTAAAGACAAATACTTATTTTTACCATGTGACAACAACTAAATTATCTTTAAATCTATGACTGACTTAGATTCAGACAGATTATACTAAAGCCAGTAGCTCAAATTTGGAACTATCATAAGCAAAAGCAGAAATGCATTTCAGTCTGTGGAATTATACCAGGATCATGTTTGTCTATTTTACTTTGACTTCTCTATGTTTGTGACAGCAACTTTGTGGCAGCTGAGAAAACCACCCATATTATAAGATATATAAACATGCATGAATAAAATTCATTATTTGTCCATAGTATGCACAAATTCAATATTTCTCTGTACAAACAGCTATTTCTTTAATTAAAAAGTCTTATTTATTTTCTTAAAAAATAGGTAATGACATTTCAGAGAATATAAAATGGGTGCTTTTCAGTTCACCAAATATGAAAATCTGGGGGAATTTCCATGCTTTTAACAGTAGCCAGTCAATTAGAAAACACAACCTGGGGCTTGAGATGAATAAAGAAATACTGCTGGGGTGCAACTGAATAAAAATGGAAGAAAAGCTGAGCATTTAAATTCAGTCCTGAATTGTTTCTGTCTGAAAACATCCCTGCTTAAGGAGAGCGAGTAACCCAGCACTTCAGACAGTCCCAGCTTAACTGATGGGCTGTACAGGAAAACTTTCCTGAATTGGACACTTAGAAATTGGAAATATGTGTTAAAGCATCACCATTTCAGGATGGGGATTGCACAGATTATAGCTGAAAATGCATATTTTAAAAAAAAAAAGAGAAAGCTTTCAGAAGGAATCATAGGAACTCCTGATTTCATTCCAAATTACTAGGATGGGACGTAAAAAGAAGTATGTTGATTGTTACTCTTAGTATATCACCCAAAAGCACTGACTCACTTTGCATGAACAACCTCCTGCATTACTTGTCCCATGGGGTTTTTCTTTCAGTGAAGTGTTTGTTTCAGGAGGTGAATGTAGGCTGAAATTAATAACAGAGCTGTTGCTAATGGCAACCCTGAAAATCGTATGCGTTATTTTATTTCCATTAAGTTGCAGTTACATAATCCAGCATGGTCCCAATAAAGCAATAATTCATTTCTGTGTAGTATAAAGCTTAGCAGTGTGTGTAAATGAGCCTTAGGTATGCTCTGAGTATCTGAGCTGGCATTTTCCGTGGCTGAGCAGAATCTTTAGGAAAAGGGTCTCCCTTGGGAACCCAGTTCTTGGTTGCCTATTGATTTTCAACAGCACATTTTGCTTCATTCTCTATGCTGTCTCTAGGACTATTGTATTATTTTGGGATCCTAAATAACTGTGCCAAAAACAAGGGCAAATCTTTTCACTGCATCTCGGAATGGCTACTTTTTAAAGTAGGGGACAAATCTAGATTTTGAAGCTGATCGTAAGTGATGTAACTCCCACCCTGTGCTTAACAGGTTTATCCAACACACACCCTTCTATCCTTTTTCTGTCTTAACTTTTCCAATTCCATCGATCCTTTAGGCTAAACTAGCTTTTAAAACTATGTGCTATAAAACTACTGTTAATCTCTCAAATGATTGGAAACGGTGAGCACAGCAGAAAAACATAGGGGAAAAAAAACCCTCAAAGAACAACCCAGTGCACCAAGGCCTTCTGTGTGCAATAAAGCAGCTGTATGCAACTGAGTGGCAACCTGCAAACGGCAAAACCAAGAACTGCATTCGCTGGAGATAATGATACAAGTGTTCTTAAGCACTTGGTTCGTTCATCAAGGTCATACTCAGGTAACTACAGTGTTTTTTTTGCTCAGGCTCCTTGAAATAGTTTCAAAACAGTCAGGGATGAAAACATCAGACAGGCTCTTGGGCATGTAATGAATAAGTGAGTTTCAACTGCTTAAATATCAGCAGGAATCCTCAGGAGAAGGCTGGGGCTGTTCTGAGAAGCAGCCCAGGGAACGGGGACAGAGAATAATTCTGTCATCTGGTAAATTCTGGCAGTGAGACTCCAGGTGTCACGATTTTTCATTCTGCTGCTTTGCTCACACATTGGCCAAATGTAGTAGCTTGAACAAAGGAGAAATAATTATTTGGATAATAGCTAGTGATTTTAAATAAGACCAGCAAATTAGCTCAGGAGGTAAGCTCTCCTGACCCTTGATAGCTCTTTGACAAATCAATGTAGGCTTTTTTTTTCCCATTCAGAATGTACAATAGAGACATACTAAATGTGCTTTAGCTGTTTTACAGAGGCAATCACAACAGCTTAATTTTCCTTCAGTCAAGATACTGCGTCTAAGCCACTCTTCACTATTCCTTTCAAAAAAGCCCAAACTAAAACCACCAAAAAACCCCAACCAGAATGAAAGCCTTTAAACAAATTAAGGAATCGAGGATCCCACCATGAATTATATTTTCTGGAATACTCTGGAAAGGAGTATTCTTTTGGAGGTATCAATTTCACGTGCTTTCCTCCCCACACACGTGTTCAGCACTGCCCTGACAAACAGGTTGCTGCCATGGGGGCCACTCCTCTGGCACTGTGTAGTCTTGTTTATGCTTTGACATGGACCTGTCTCAGAGTTTAATGGTCAAAACACATGCATATTAGTAGATTTTTAATAAATCCAATCTCAATCTCTGACAGGATTTAGGAGAGTGGGATTTTAGGAAGAATGACAGGGATTTCTCCAAGGAGTGGAGATGTTGCCACTTTTCCCATCAGGGCCCGCCTTTACCACCTTCTTTCCTTGCAACTGCCTTTCCTTGGAAAAACAGCTCAGTCTGCACTGTGTGACTCAAGACTATCCACATAGTCCTCCACAGATAGCAGCTCCAGTCTGATATCCCTGATTCTGCCTGTGTACTTGAATTTTTCTCAGCTTTACCTCTGCCCTCCTGTAAGTCAGGACAGATAAACAGACAAGGTGATGGACTCCACCGCCCATGCTGTTGGGCAGGATTGGCTTTTGGGGGGGAGGGTGGACAGCTTTTGTTTTTGTCTGACAAGGAGCTCTCCTGCCCTGCTTCCTAGTGGGGATTGGTATACAAGAAAGGTCTCGTTTAGGTAGATGCTACGTGAATGTGGTGGTGTCCTCCCAACCTATCACCTTCTCTGCTTAAGCAGTGCCACCAGTGTCAGTCATGGTGGCTGTGTCCAGCACTGGGGAGACAGGTAACAACACCACAGTTAAAGGCTATAAGTGTTGCTCAACAGCTATTTGTGCATGTGCCAAGCAAAATACGGCTGGTGTGCAAATGTGACTGTAAGTCCATTACAAATGGTGGGCAGCCCAAAGCCTGTTGGGCTTTCCTTCACGCCAGAAGATTGCACACCAGGATTTCCCTCTGACTAGGGATGCCTCTCAAGGTTACTCCTCGGGGTTCAGGGTGTCCTAATCATGTCAGATACCTAGTAAGTGAATTGGGAATAAGAGCTCTGAAGCTTTGAAGTGTGAGCTATGTTTTATGAGGGATTGATTGTGCACATGCAGTCCTTTAGACATAAACTCTTGAGCAAGTCTGTGACTAAGTCTGGATTCAGCTGCACCTGACCTCCCCTCTGAGGAGTTTAGGAGGCAAGGGGGTCTTTTCTGAACCTCATGACTCAGTGGGAGGGTCTCCCTGACAGTTTTGTCTGATCCCATCCTTTACACAGACAATACTTAAGTGGACCTTGCCACTGAATCTTGTTAAACCCCTGTCACATTTACTATTGAACTTTTTTTTAACTCACTGTCTTATAAAAATCAAATATATTGTTGCTTCTCTCTTGTAAGAAGTGCATCTCCCCATCCGCAACAACAGAGGCAAATCCAGAAACTGAGACTGACCCTGAGAAGTTTCCTTGCTACTTCTTAGAAATTTATGGGATCTGAGCCTGGGTAATGTTCTCATCCATCTCTGAGGGCTTGCTCTTGTGCTCCAGCAGTTACACAGCAGGGAAATAGTTCTATGTTGTTGCTTGGTGTTTTTGTTTGTTTGGTTGGTTGGTTTTGGGTTTTTTTTGTTTGTTTGTGTTGGTGGTTTTGTTTTTGGTTTTGGTTTTTTTTTTTTTGGTGGTGGTTATCTCCCTGCCTGGTGCCCACAACACTTGTTGCTTAAAGAGCTTCAGGTATCTTTAGATCAGGTAATATGTCTATATTTGACATGTGCCACTGAGTAGAATTAATGTTAAAAGAGGCATTACATAATTATAGCTTTAAAATCAGTAGGAGCTGCTATTAGAGTGACATCTGTACTGGATATAATTAACATAGTAGGCAAGAGCTATTAATTCCACTGTGGAAAGTACTGTTTGGGTTTCTGTTTGCTTACTTATAAAAGCAAAAATAGAAGGGAAAACCAAGAATTAAACCCTGTAGCCACAATGCTGCTTGTCATCCTAAAGGAATCAGAGATAAATGGGTGATGTTGTCTCTGTAATAAGGCCCATATGAAAAAATGCATTTGTCTTAAGGAACGTCTCTAAAGCACTCTGGAAAAGTCATAGGACATCAGATTGCTGAGTGCAGCACTCATGTAGTTATTTTATTATCAGAATATTTCTAAATTAAAGAACGTAAACTGAGGCTTGCACTCTAAAAGAAGGTGTTCACCATATTGCACTGTACTCACATGCCACAATATTGATTCTAAAAATAAGCAAATAGCGAGAAACAACCACTGCAGTGATGTCAGGAGGAATTTAAGTAATTTGATTTTAGCTGTAAGATAGCACTGACGTTATCTTGGTAGGGACCCACCTTAAGGCTGAACCTCAGTGCACTGCTGAAAATGCTTGTTGTGATGTACATCCTTCGCCATTTTACACAGCTGTTCCGAAATGACATGTACACTGACCTAGTTATATGCTTACCTCTAAAGCTTATGTTCTGAAGTTAGGTTTAAATGTTAGAATTTTGCTGTTAGTCGTGTTATCATGAAATGACACAGAACATTATTATGCCATGAAACAGGCATTTTGATTATTCTGTGACATGGTCGGTTCCAAAAAAAGCATGTTTCTCATTCCAGTAGTAAAATACATATTTCTGTCCTGATAATTTCATTTATATTCCTTTAAGTCTCTAATAAACTCTCTTCTAGTAACTCTGTAATCAGGATTGTGCAGTATTAGAACTGTCCTCAATTGTTTTAAACCAGGGAAACCATATACAGGTATTTATTTTCCTTCATCCTTTATTTTCTTTCCCTCAAGTCCTCTCTCACACCAGGCTCCTTCTGGCACATTTCCAGAAGCACACTGAGCACAAACATCATTCTCCTCTTTATTTTTACAAAAGTAGCAGGCCAGACTTCTCCCCACCAAAGTCCTAATTCCAGCCATTAGGCCACTTTATTAAAATGCTCTGCTATTCCATAAAATAAAATCAGGTTGTTTTCTTTTTATTAATCTCTAAAGAGATTAGAATTGCTCTGTTATTGCAGAGCAAACTTCCAAAGTGGTTAATAATTGGAGCAGCAAAACATGGTAAATGCCACGTCTCATTACCAAGCCAGCGCTTGGACTCTATTCACTAGAGTAACTTTAAAGACACTCCATCCTCTGGCTAATCAGAATGGATGTTTTTAGCATTCCTGTTTCTAATGCAAAAGCATGCAAAATTCACGGGTTGTTCCATCTTGTCTCCTCCTGACACTGCAATTGTACACTGAAACAAAGTGATGGGAATGTTCTCTTACAACAGAATTGCTGAGCTGCTGCACCACAGTAACCACTGAGAGTCTACTAAATATGCAGTGACTGTGGCATTCTCTAAAGCCTGATGAGCCAATTAATAGCACTTTGTGTTTTCATGGCACCTCGCCTCAAAGAATTTTAAAATGCCTTAAACGATAAAGTTCTAGAGCTCTCCTGTAAATTATTTGCACCATCACACCCAGAAACTACCGAAAAGTTAGCAGACCAAACCAACCACTTACAGCTCAGAAAGTGTTTTTCCAAGTACCCTGACGAAATGTTGTCTGACTGACTGACAAGACTCCAACACTGACCTCAACACTCATGATGATACACCAACATGCCTTATGAAAACAAGCCTGACAATCTACTGCCACTGGTCTTACCTGCAGCTCCCAAGAAGTGACACCAGGTAACCCATAAGTAAAGGTGGGGACACTAAGCTTTGTGTACCATCCTGAATGACTTGCTGGTCACCTTTCTGGAAACCAAAGTAGCTATTCATTGCAACCATGGTAACATCTACAATCTGGACTGTCAATTTGAATTTGTGGTTAAAACGTTAATTAATCAATCCAGCAAGCACAATCAAGTTCTCTGCGAAACACATTAGCGACACCATTTTGTTATGAAATAACAAATCGATAATCTGTGGCTGAAAGCACACCTTTCACAAAACCAAAGCCCATGTAAAAGCAAGCCAAAAGGCTGGCTGTAAACCAGACTCTGAGCAGGCACGCTGTAAGCTTTGAAGAGCAAATGTATCTCTTTCGATATGCACCCAGCTATAATGGGCTTATTAATGAGGAAACTTGTCTAAGGAAGAAAGATGAAAATTTTGAACAATTCCTTTCCCCCAGGACCATCCACAAAGCTGGAGGCTTGCTATACCTCATCCTGTTCTGGAATCATTGCCTTATGATCTGTGCTTGGAAAAAAAAAATCAGCCATGAGAGGAAATTCTTTCCAACTACAAATTCACCCTCACTCATCTTTACCTCAGGCAGAAACGAAGTGACCTTTTGCCATGCCATCCAGCACTGACAACTGAAATGTCAAAACTAAGTTTTGTCCACGAATAGAACTTTGTACTGCGCTATATGCTGTGCCAAAATCCGAACAGAAGTCATAACATTTCACAGAAGCTATGCAACTGAAATAAAAGGGAAAATATAACATGATCCAGAAAGAAATCACACAGCCAAGAAAAACAGAAATCCAGTCTCCAGCAAGATCTATTCTGATGATTAGGAAAACCTACAAAATCTTTTCAAAGCCTGGGAACTTAGATCCAGAAGTCTCTGCTGATGAACCATTCCTGCTGTCTTACATGGTCTTTCTCCTCCCCACCACCCAGCTGGCTAATTAATTAAACATAATCAATGTTCAAACTTTAGAATTACTCGAAATCTTAAGCCTTACCTCTTCCTGTAAACTCTTCTCCCAGCACACAAACATCTGTGGAAATTCTGGGAACAAAACCCAGTTCTACTGAGCCAAGGTTTAGTGCTCTGAACCACCCAGCTTCAATTTCTCCAAAATGTTCTCCTCATTTTAGAGATGAAAGCAAACTTCTTTCTCACTCAAAGATCTGAAAAGATCCCAATTGCTAACAGGCTTGCACCTTATCAATTATTCATTTTTTCTGAGTCAGAGTTGCTCTGTACAACAGGCAAGAAAATTTGAAAGGGCAGATATTATTCAGGAATTAGTTTAGTTCTGAAATAACTGAATTATACAAAAGTTACGAATCTTTTTGAAGGAGGTGGCACTTGCTATAGACATGGCCAGGTGAATCTGAATTTAACAATTACTGGAGTAACGAGGAACTTTTTTCTTTCCACCTGTTTTACATATTTTCCAGGTACAGGTATCTTTAAACTGCTCTGAATTCCTCTCTTCCTGATCAGGGATACAGTTCCAATTGCATCACCCTTCTCAAAGGCTGTTCTCTTAATCACTGCTTCCTACATCTCCACAAGAACTTACAAAAAGCCTTAAACCATTTACAGTTTCCTTTTTCTTCTGCTTTCAGGTCCACATTTCTCCTGATTTCTTCTGCACAATTCTCCTACAATAAATCATCCAGCATTATTGGTCCCATGTGGCTGCATGGCTTTAATTTTCATGAACTAACATCCAACCATCTTATTGCCTGCAGTTGCTTTTAAATACACTTTTGTGTCAGCAGTGATTTACTTTTTAATTACATTATTTTATTTTAGAGGAGTGGCCCTATTGTTTTCTCAACAGCTACTTTAAGGGCAGCGCTCAAATAAATGAAACCTCAGCCTCTGAGCCAGGAAAACAACTTAATTCACAATTCCTTAACAAAAGAACTGCCTGCAATAACATTCTTGATGAAAATATCACCACACTTCCCAAACCTTTTGCATTTTAATGTGATGATAAAGGGGGTCATTTCCTTGAAGAATGTTCTAGCTGAGCATTCTTGGAAGATTCTTTTGCTAAAAAGACCAGCAGGGACAGTACAAAGATAAGATTATTTATGTCTCTATTCCAAAAGCCTGAGAGACTGTTTTACCAGTTTTCTATTTCAGCTGCAAAGACAAGCCGTGAATCAAAGGCTCACCGAAATTAAAGACTAGGGATTTGATTTTAGGAGCAGGTCCATTTTTGTCCTCTGATATGTGTATGCCATCTGCCTGCAGGAGCACATTTATGCTGTGTCTGGGGAAATATGGAGCATACAGGTAAACTGGTATTTCTCCAGGGAGAGATTATAATCAGTAAAAACAAAACCACCGCAATCCATTGCAAACACGCAGTCTCTGCAACGGAAATGTGAGGCAAGAATGCATTCCTGAATGGGGAAGGTACAAGTTTACCCACGTTCTGTTGAGTTCAATTTTAACCAATATTTCTTGAAAAAATGTTCTGGGAATGCACTTGTATGTGGTTTCTTTCACACATGTATGAAGTATCAGATAGTAAAAATATTCTTGTAATCTTATTAAACATCCAATGCACTTTCATTACACAGAAATGTTATGACCACAAATGATAAACTTGTCCACCAGTTTCAGATCAGGTGATTGCTTTCAATTTCTGCACTACTGGCCACTGTTAATCTGACTGAATAAAGAACAAGGTATCGTGCATTTTTGTGACATTATTTGTTTTTCAATAGGATATGCAGAATTGAAAAATAACCAAATAATATCTATGGCCACTATTTCTTCTGATTCTATGCACCTGCCAAAGCAACCCAGTGCAGTGCAAGGGTAACTCCATGGTAGGCTTTTTTTTCCTCTGTTTTTTTTCTGTTTTTTTCCAGCTACCTTAATCCTTCTGAAGGTCTTTTTCTGTTCCTCGCAGCAACCATCTTCAAAAGAACAGAGAGGAGGGGAAAAAGGGAGAGAGCAGGTGGTTTAGGCTAATGAGCAAACAACAACAAAGTAGTTGCCGTGAGGGTCTTGACATTACTTTGAATCCAGACCTTGTTTATTCAGTATTAGAAACGTGTTTCGCTGCTGAAAAATCATTTTCCAAGGAGCAATTTTCAGCCTTGGTCCTCCTCTGACACTGAACTCTGAAGGAAGTGCCAGGAAGAAGCCAAAGTGGTAAACCCTGCAAGGCCACCCCAATAAAGCATTAACCACCAGTGTCTCCATTTACATGTTATCCAGACACAACTCCAGCTGGAACTGAACCGTGACAGCCATTCCCTTACTCTTCCAGGGATGTTCCAGCTGCAGGTGCCCTCCTGCCCTCCCTGTAGTTCAGAACTGCAGTGGTCTGGTTTTAAGTGTTTTCTGACCATTTTCAAGGGGTACACTTACATTCTTCAGCCATGGACTGAAACGAGCCTCAGATAAATGTTAAACATGTAGTCCATCTCATTTTGGGTCAAAACCTTCCTGCCAGATATAAATATTTACCTGCTGGAACTGAAAGCTTTACAAGCATATCTGAGGATAGACTCTTGCTTTTGTTATTAAAGACAAGAGGTCTTTGTTCTGTTCCTGCTGCAATCTCTTGCTAGTATTCGAGCAGAGAGTTCTTGAAGTATTCATTACCTCTGCCTGGTGTGGTTTTTGCATCTGTTTGCTTACCTAGGCAAACAAGATATATTTAGGAGCTCCATCATTCTGTAGCCAACAGAAGGCCTCATGAACACAGTGCCAGCATTTCAAAATCTATACCACCTATGTACCACTCAATTTCATTATCTTTACATCAACATTAGCTCTGCTGTGTCACAGAAACCTCTAGGGCCTAGAAATGACTTATGAATTAATTATATGTAGCATAATCATTAAAAAAAATTGAATTCAAACATCATGATTTCTCATTCTATTTCATTAACATGATAGGAAAGAAAAAAAAAAAGACATGCAGCAAGTTTTCATGTCCACGTTCACTAATTTTTGTGCCAGAACAACATATTGAAGGTGAAAAAAGAGGTTTGTTCACATTGCAGTGAATACAGAATTTCAATCACATAGATTTACGCTGGGCACCATAATACAGAGTTCCATGAAGTTAGACAAACCCCCCAACAAAATGTCATGGATTTTTTTGTTAGTAATGCCACCAAATTAAAGACAGGATCCAATTCCCTGTTTGGAAAGCCCCTGTAGTATTTTGGCCTCCAAGCCTAATAAAATAGATATGTTCAGCAGCTCAGGGTGTTCGCAGCTTTGGGCCTTTAGATGGTCAGATCATAGTCACTCACATATTCCAAGTGCAAAGAACCACCTGGCTAGATGCACGAAATTGAGTAATATTTGTAATCATCACGGTTAAAAGAACTATGGCAGATTCTTGAGGATAGCATCCTTTTCTCCCTTTTATTATGCCATGTCTGTATGTTCTGAACAGCTTCAAAGATGGTTTCACTTTAATTCATTTAGAGAGGAAAAGAAGAAAAACAAAACAAGATTCAGAGAAGTATTGAGGTTATTGCTGACATCCGTCTCAGAAAATTTAAAAAGTTTGAGAAATAGTGGATTCATTTATCTCAAAATGATACCTGTGAAGTATAGTGCTAAGGATTTTCATGAGTCACAAAGGACCGTTCTAGAAAGAGAACAGAGAAAAAGGAATAATGGTCTTCAGCCTCACAACTGGAGAGCCAGTTGCAGTGGGACAGGCTGTCTTTTATTAGTCGAACTTCCAGACCTCACAGAAGACAAATAAATTCTCAGAAGAGACATCTAATAGGAATCACTGTTATATCCATTTAGAAATTTATGTTTGTTTGTGTTTTAGGGTAAGGCCATATGGATGCATTTTTGCTCTCTTGAGAAGCAAAAGGCCTCTCATGTTTGTAGAACTTCAAGTATTTATTGTGGTTTTTCAAAAAACTTGGGGTTTTAGTCCAGGCTGTGAAATTGAAATGCTTTACAAGGAATTTGGCCTTGGAAAAACCTAGTCCTTAAAGTCACCACAAGCTATGGCCATTAATAAGGTGTGATTAAGGAAGCTCAAGATCCTTAGCAGCTTGAAATGCTGGAAGAGGGGATTTTCCATTTCAGTAGGAGATAGCTTTTCTTAAAATAACTTCAGTGAAAATAATCAATTGCTTATTCATCTTTGAAGCATAATTTCTTCTGGAATGCATTATAACTTGAGGAGTTATTGTTAAATAAAATGCCTGAAACAATTCCCCTACCGAATTCATTACACTGATTTCCATCCAGCTCAGCGGGCGGCTGATGTCAGGGGGTCTGTAGAACAATCTCTTCTCAGCACTGTCAACTGATCAATTAGCATGAAAACACCTTCTCCATTCTTATCTTCCTATCCACACATTGCTTCTTGAACATCTGCCTGAGGGGTATTTTCTCTCATGGCAAGTAAAGGACTTATTCTTATCAACGTATGCAGGATTTGAGAGAACCGAAATTCAGTAAGAGCTAATTGATCCAAGTGTTTGACATTCCCTGGCTGTTTGGTAAGAGAGGGTCCAAGCACAATAAAGAATATTATTTGGTAAGAACTGTTCATTTGTTCATTATACACACATATCTGTAGGCAAAGTTCTTATTGTCTGATGAATGGAGAAGTAACTCCTGAATTACAGCTATTCTTGTGCAGACTAATTTACCATATAGTACTTCTAACACATTGCCTTGAAAAAGAAAAGAACCACGCTAATAGCTTGAGAAATTATTTTAGAAGAATCAGATCTCTGTTTATTGAAATAACAGAGTCCTAGGCATTAATATTATTTAAAAGTTAGTATTACTGTTATAATTCCGCTATTTTATGTGTCAAACATAAAATCAACTTTTCAACAACACATTTTAACCTGCAGTTAAAGTGCTGTAATTTCTTACATGCATTCAGCCAATATACTGTGTAACATAAATATGCAATTTTATCACACAGGAACTCCAGCATATATGAGTGCTTTTATTATATTGTTTGCATAAACAGGATTCTGAAACCCTCTGTTTACACATACAGGGTGGTATTTTAAACAATAATAAATAGGAAATGATTGGTTTCTTTTCTACTGTACTTCATATAAGCATAGCATAAATGTCTTCATTCTGGTATTTGCCCTTATTTATTGTAGTACGTTTTTGTTATAAATTGGACTTTCATAAGCAATTCCTCCTTTTGCCATGGGGACCATGGCAGAATGCATGAAAACTGAAGACATAGTCAATGAGGGGTAGGTATGATTTTGAAAGAAATAATAATAAGATATTAATTCAATGAACCCACTGAATCAGTGAACATCGAGATGCTTCACTGCTATAAAATACAAAGATGCAGCTTGTGTATATACTCTTAAAATCTGCAAGCCCTAATCTAGTCTCTAACATATCCTAAATCCATGGATGATCTGTGCTTGAAATAGAAGTGCAAAGATATATTCACAATAGGCACAGGACTGATAACTGCTGCTTAAAAACACGCTCTTATCTCTCTTGGTAGCATTTTTCTGTGATGATACTATAGGATAGGAATGCCTGCTTCAGTGGGAAGATGCCACCAGTGATTCTACTCACTGTTCGTCTTGAGCCATCTATGGTTACTCAGGCTCAGACACCCCAGTGCTCCCAGTGAAGGGCAATGCTACTGACTGAGCTGTGAGAACACTGCAAGAAAAAGGAAGACACAGAGGAAACAATTACTCTAATTCAATAAATAAGAACCAAAATTTAAAGTCAATATTCCAGCGCTTTAAGGCAGAGCAAGAGCAGAAGTTTCCAGGGTGCAGATCTCTCCCAATTCCTAAACAGAGACAACTGAAAGAGGGATACCCAGGAGGAGCGGACTTGACCCGGGAGGCTTGTATAAGTGCAGTTATCAAAACAATAATTGTTAGCTGAAATTAACCTTGATAAATTACACTACCTCCTTGTGTGGAGCCTCATTTCAAGCAGTCATATCAGTAGTCCTTTCAGCTTTGAATATGTGCTGCAATGCAGAATAAAATGTGACTTCTTCCTTTTTGTTTCAGATGCTTTCAGTAGCATTAAAAATGCTATCCCAGTTACCTTGCCTCAGCTACTTAATATCCCAAAACACGATCAAAGCACACCAGCGTCTATTCACTAACAGGAAGCATTTGTGGCTATTTGTGTGTCCATAGTGACCTCTTGTATGCCTTTTGTTAATGAACACATTCACACCCTAAGCACTAAAGTCACTACTTTATCCTATAATACTGCAGTGATTAACATTAATTAACTTTCACACATGGTATGGGAGAAATAATAATGCAACTTCATCTTCCTGTTTCAGGATTATTCTTCTTGTCTGTTAGTTCATGTGCAGTTTTAACGATCTCATTACTCCCCTTTTCTCCCCATATATTTTTAACATCCTGTTGGTTTTGACTTGATGGCTGCCCAGGGCATGGATTATCTCTGTCTTACATGCCTATAAAAAGATAACACATCTATGCCTAGAGGCACTGGTCAGGTCTTTTAGGCACCGCTGCAGCAGCAAAAATCAATAATACTTGGTATAGCGGAAATGAAAGAAGGTTATTATATGTGAAACCATTTAGGAATTAATGGTTTTGTAGGTATGGCAACGGAGTTCCTTCCTAATTCCCTTCCTTTGTCCTTGTTGATTGTCCAAGGGGATTTAAACTGAGGCACAGGTAATGGGTTCTCTCTGTAGGATAAATTAGTTTGTGCAGGTCTCTTTGCTGCCATGGGTAGCCCAGTTTAAAGCTAGTTTGGGTATCTGTGCACTAGGCTGTGATCACAGAATGATGGGGTAGGCACACAGAGGTAGATTTCCCTTCTCAGAACTCAGCTTTGGGGGCTACTTAGGCCCTGACTGTCTGGTTAAAGTCCTGTGGTTTTGGAGTCATCTTAGGTCATTGCACGCTGCCCACAGTGCGGCCAAAGCCACCGCACTTTCACAGTGCCTTGTTCCCCCACATTCCTTACAGTTACATCAGCAGTAACTTACTGGTCAGAAGGATTTTCAGCCAATCCAGTCCATCAAAGCAGCTACTGTGCTATTAAATACCTGAAACTGTGACTGGCAGAAAGGGTGAGTCATTTGCATAATAAACACAAGATTTTGCCATCTCATCTAAAGTCCCAACCGCAGGCTGCTCTCAGGAGTTGTGTGCTCTCAGTCTTCTTATCCCAGAATCATGAACACTGAGAGAAACAGCAGCAGAAAGTGAGAGAAGGGAGAAGAAGAGTGCATTTTGATTAAGGCAATATGTTAAGTTCATGTTAAGGCAGCATGTTATGTATTATCCTTTTGTTGGTGCAGCTTGTTACTTCTTCCTTGCTGAGTGGTATTCATGGCAGAGCAGGAAATCAGTTCTGAAATGGCCAAGACACTGGCTAAATCAAGGGTTAAATATCATTACAACTGGATGACAATTTTTCAGAGACACAATACCAATTTACTGATGTCAAAAGACATTGAAGAAATACCTATTTCTTCGGATCAATTCTTTCAAAACTCGGGCAGTTTTCTGCTGGAAGTACACTTGGTTTCCCATCTAGCAATCTTGGGAGCCTGGGATCTCATTTAATTGACTCACAACAGCTGCTTGAAGGTCTGACAAATCCAGGAGGAGCACACTGCATATGTTCCTAACGAGGACTGAGCTTTTCACTCAAGCCATGACTTTTAGGGTTTTTTTGGCTCCCTGCCATGGAGTTGAAACGGGCCAATTCTCCCTCCTGTAGCTCTGGGTTTCTGAGCTGCCTGTTGGCTGTGCCCAGACGAGAGCAAGCTGGAGAATCCCGGGCTTCTTGCAACACTGGGAGCCTTGCCTGAATTTAAGGCTCCTCCATTACCCTGGCCAAGATTCCAAGA
>JAWWES010000168.1:5984689-5998456 GCA_035583135.1 Lophotriccus pileatus | reverse complement strand
AGCCATGACTTTTAGGGTTTTTTTGGCTCCCTGCCATGGAGTTGAAACGGGCCAATTCTCCCTCCTGTAGCTCTGGGAGAGCAAGCTGGAAAATCCCGGGCTTCTTGCAACACTGGGAGCCTTGCCTGAATTTAAGGCTCCTCCATTACCCTGGCCAAGATTCCAAGAGTTGAAGACAGCCATTACTGTCTCCCTTTTGGAAAACAAACACGCAAACAAAAACCCTCAACACAAAACAGCCCCCACAGAACTAGAAAAAAATATTCCAGCTCACTGGAAAAAGCAAACCTGCTGCTACTGAACATCTCTGAACAGCTGATGTAGCTGTCTCAGGCTGCATGTTTATTTTAGGCCGCTTTGAGTTCAGTCACTGTTCCGATTGCCCATGGATGTCAGAGTGAGCCAGACTTCTTGACTGGATGAACTAAAATATTTGAGATGCTGGAAGAGCATCTTAAAATGCCTCACACATTTTACAAAATCATGCATGAGTACTTAGGAATGCCTCTCTTAAAAAAACACTACTGTATTTCCATGGCCTATTACTGTTGATTAGGAGATTAAAATGCAGAAAGAGATCTTATTAAACAGAAAAAGTAGTTCATTTCCATCCTTAAGCAAATTAGCATCCTAAACTGGATTTCTAAGTATACTTTAAAGAGAAACAGCTGTTATTAAGCCACTAGATATTTTGGCTTAAAAGGGACTAAAAAGTAGGGAATAGCTTCATTTAAGCATCATGCAAAAGAGATGTGGGAGGCAGGATTATTATCTACATTATGCATGACTGAAAAGCAAGCTCCAATTCTGTCTCCTTGTGCATCTAAACCCCATTCTATGGAGAGACATTATCAGAACAATGCACAAGAACCTGTGAGAGTGCTCTCAGTTTGGATCCTCCGTGGGGTTTTGGAGAAGCATGTGGCTCTATCTTACATGAAGAGTACATTCTGCCAATAAACTCCCCAGCAAAATTTCATATGTCTTTATCTAAATAATGCCAAGCACACCTAAATAAAATTATTCGTATGGTCACCTTACACGTATGCACATGGAAGTCTAGCTGAAAATCTGACCCTTAGAGTATGAACCAGTTAAATAAAAAGATGTATGTGCTCTGCAGTTGGAAACAAAGATTTCCTATGAGTAAAAATCTTACTGAAAACAGTATTTCACCATTTTCATATTGGAAACGTTCATATGCTGCATCCCCCTGCTATGAACAAATAAAACCGTTTTACCCTGCCAGCCCAGACACCGTGGTTTATCACATTTAGATGCAAAACTATCTCGAGAGAAAAAATCAGGTTGAATGTTGAATGGAGAACGAGTTACATTCATAGATCTTAACAAACGTGTGCATGCTTAAAGATGTGTCTTGTTGGCAGTCTTTAAATATTCAGTTCTTTCATTTGATTCAAAATCATTCTGCTCTTTGAAGAAAGATAAAAATCATAGCTTGCCATTCTTCTAGTCTGAGAGTAAACTAACTGAACTGTCCAACTTGATACTCCCTTATTCTGACCTTTTTTAAATCCACTGAAAGTTCCTTTTGTCCCAGCTGGTCATTCACCGAGTGACACAACACAACCTCCTCTTTGTCCTGCCCTGTGACTTATTAGGTTGTACACAGCTCATGAATATGAACATTGATTATTGCTCTGCCCTTTGCTTATGAACATGCTTTCACTGCTAAGCTTACTGTACCTGTCATCCATGTGCATCCCAATCTGTAATGTTCCCAGTGGATTCAGTGAAGATGTGATGACAAACGTCAGTGCTGCTCGTACGTGGAGATATCCACAAATGAGACGTGTGTATTTCAAGTGAGCTGTCAATTAAAACATTTTGGATGCTTTTCCCTTGGCAAGGAGCTGCACTCAGTAACACGTTTATAAACAGGTTTACACAGCCTTTAAAATTCTATTTTTCCCAGATGAGGCAGTAAACATTAAAATACATTAGTGATGAGCCACACATATAAACAAAATAAACCTCCCAATTAAAAAAAAAAAAACAGCAGAAAAACAAGCATAATAAAAAAACAGTGGAGTGGAAAAAATAAACCATCAGCCATATACTGACTTAGAATATATCAGAATTATTGGCAGCTTCTGTGACTCTGCATACTTCATCTGACCACAATGCAGTGGAGGGACATTTAGGCTGCCAGCCCAAGCCCTGGTAGATCTGAGGCTGTAAGAGTGCAAATATCCCCCAAAGTCCCTTTTACCACATTTATTCTCATTTCTGTGTGAAATGCCCTTTGCCAGCACATTCAGAATTATAATGAAACACTAAAAGAGTAGTAAGGTTTTGAGGTCGATTTAAATTTTATTCAACCCAAATTAGGTTTTATGGTGGGGTGTTTTTTTAGGTTATTTTGGTAATTTCTTCATTTATGGGCATTTCTCTTCAGAATTGCCAGTGACCCCAGATTTCAGTTACTGCTAGGTTTAAGTGCATTAGTCACTCAAGCAGAGTGCTGACTGTTTTAGTGTATATTATTTTGTTACTTTATATTATATCATACTGTTACATTACACACCTTGTTCAAAATGACCACAATGAACTAAGGCTCCTTTTTGACAATGAAAGAACTGAAGGAAGATGCTGTGCATCAATATGGATGGAAAATCTGGACTGAGACACCACTGAGAGAAAACACTTCGCAAAAAACTTACAAATCAAAGTGAGGACCAAAATCTAACAGGCTTTGTAGAAAGCTGACTGATGGCAGAAGTTTCCCCTTTATTCTGTTCTGCAGGTGGCACCATGTTATTTGCCAAAATCTGGGGATTTCTATAGTCTCATAGTCCCCCACACGGCTCTTCCCATTCTGAGGATGCCAGAGCTCCTCAAGCAACTTCAGAAGAGAACAGGTTTGGCAGTTTTGGCCCGGAGTTATTGCTTATTTCTCAGGTCTTTGTCAGTAACAGCTTCCATTAATTCACCTCAGAGACACTGAATAGATGGAGTAATTGGGCTTTGGGGATTTTGATGGCCCTTTTTTTCTCTTTTCTTTTTTTTCAGTTGTACTGGCCATTAGAGTATATTCCAGCTACAAGGAGCAGACGGGGTAGAGGCTCGTTTTTGCCTCATATAATAACATACCAGGGGAGCACAAAGCTTCTGTGTGCTTTTCCCTGTAACACAGTCATTTGCAGGTGAAAGAACTTTTTACAGGACCGATCAAATCGGCCACCAAATATTTCTATAATTGAGAAAAAAACAAAACCAAAACCCCCACAAACAAACAAACAAAGAAAGAGAAAAAAATCCCCTCTCTTCTCCACACCATAATTTTTGAAAGTGCCCTTGTTTGGTTGGGGGCCTTTGGTTGGTTGGTTGGTTTGTTTCCCTACGAGGGTGGTCAAACACTGACACCACTTCCCAGATAGTCTGTGGTGTCTCTCTTTTTGGAGACTCTCAAAAGACACATCCCTGAGCAATCTGCTCTGAATGAACCTGCTTTGAGCAGGGGGTTCAGGCAAGAGGGTTTCCAAGGTTCCTTTCAGCATCAACAATTCTGGGACTCTCCCCTGACTCTCACTGAAGAGTCCTCTCTGTGCGTGCACTCCACAAATTCAGATGCACTGTTTCTGTGCACTGACACAGGAAAAGGTAATGGAAAGCATTTCTTGAAAGTGTAGCAAAACTCATCCAAAGTTGGGTATAAACTAGTGCTGATGAAAAAGGATGCTCAAAGACTTGAAATTCACACTTCAGCAACACAATTAATTTTCTTGTCAAAGACAGAAAAAGTGATATCAACCCAGCTGCAAAAAGGTTATAGACAGAGCTGTTGTCTTATGCTCATAATTAAATATTTAATTTACAATTATTATCAAGTGTTAATTAGAACATGTTTCTGTCAGCCTTCTCTAAGCAAAGCATCAAAAAATCTATTGCCATTCTATTGAAGACAATATTTTGTCTCATATGTGACTGTAACTAATGCTCTTGGTATTTTTTACCTCTACTGTTTCTGAAGACCTTTTTCCCACACCACATGGATAGGCAGGACGAATACCAAGCACAAGCTGACTGATTATTATTCTTGTTTACAGTATGGTTACAATAAGGCACCTTTACACTTTGACAGTACCAAGAGATCTTCATCTGACCTTGGTAACAATGGACTGAGGAACCTTTACACACAATCTGTTTTAATTTGGTGTGCAGTTGGAGAATATTTTCAATATATTGAAGATCTGTGAATTAGCTTTGTTCTTCTGGTTCTTAAGACTATCCAAATATAAAAACTAGCTGGAAAAAAATCAATCAAGAGTAACTATTTTCTTAACTATCTTTAACCAGAATTAGCTGTTGTTCTAACTACAGGCAGAGGTTTGCACAGAAAAATGTGTGCCTTTTTAGTAATTTCAAACCTGCTGTGGTTCTTACTAGAATGAATTCCAGAAGATCCAAGAATGAACACTATACTGGCTTTTATCTGATTTTATTTACATTGAGAAAACTAAAATATCAAATATTTCAAAAAAAATACAGGAAATTATATAGAATTTTTTAATTTTGTGGCTCTATAAATGAGACAAGAAATGTAGGTAACCCAGGACAGCTGTTTCAATTCACATAAATTTAATAACAAAAGGTATAGATTTTGTTTTATAATCAGGTTTTTTGAGCTGACATTTTAGTGCAGTTACTTATGAATTTTTATTTAAATTTAATATATATTGGATCTTGTATAAAAATTATAAGTAGAAGAGTATTAATTATGCTTAACAAATTACATCTCCAATGGGCCAGAAAACTCATTGAAATGAAACCAGAATTTAATTTACCAAGGCCTAGGTCAATAAAATATTTGGAATTCTTCATTTTACTTCAACATAATTTCTGTTATTACTCCACACAAAACTCTTCTTGAACTTTAATGTGAATAAATATCCAATATATAACTCTCAGAAAACCCTTACCTTAGATTTCAAAATCAAAGAGCTATAAAGTGCAATTCTCTATAGATACAGTGTAACATGAAAATTTACTTCCAAACTGGAGCACAGCTGAGACACCAGAAAAAAAAAGTATATACATTTGAAATTTGTATTCAGTTTTCATGTAGGTAGATGTGTTTAAAGGCTACTGTCAGACTGTCCTGCACATTCAGATGTTGATAACAGAGTGGTGATGATCAAGGCAGTATGTGCTTAAAGACTAGTTCAGATTGCCAGTGTCCAAATAACGGAACAACATTTGAATCCCATCCAAAGAAATTCTTACACTGCATCCACCCTTCAGGGAATGTCCTATGTGGATGAAAATCTACTGCCAAGGGTGAGGGACTGAGTACAGACATGATGCAGGTGTCCCTCCCTGATACAGAGCTGTTTTCTCTACAGGCTTCAAAATGTTTCCTTAAATAAGGTACCCAGGCATTCTCCATTCTTTCAGTACAGAAAACTTGAGGAACGTACAGAAGATATTTTGTTGCCAAAGGAAAATGATAAGTTTTTACAGCTGACCACTCGTGCTGTGATTAGCTGTTGTGGATTCTGCTCACACCTTAAAACCTTCCTTTGGAAAATATTCATATTGAGAACTGTTACCTCTGACATAAGTAAAAATCATCCTGTTGACTTAAAAGAAATTATGAAAGCTTAGAAATTAGTGTAATCTGGAGAGACACAGTGGTTGCGTTGGTTCCTTTGCTATTTATTCTACTATTCTATCTCAATTCATTAACTACTCCTTAACAATGAAGTACTGATAGATATGGACAAAAAAAATAAAATAAAAAAAAATTGTGCCATCAATTTACCTGCAGAAAAAAATACATTTCTATTTCTCACCAATGTTCTGCCAGTAGGTGCCTATAAGACAACAATAAGTATATAAAAAAGACATCAACAAACTGGAGAACTTGAAAAGGTGGCATCATTTGTCTAACATGCAGTACATCAGCAGCCTGGACCTGGCAGCACCACTCAGAGTGAAGAAATAATTCATTCCCCAGTGCCAAGGAAGTCTTTGTAGTTCCAGGAAGAAGAATCGAAGAGCTAATCAGATGCACACTGTGCACACTTGACTATTTAAAAATAAGTTGACATTAGCAACTCATTTTAGTCCAGCTTGTGAATAGTTACAGCTCCTGACAGCTGCCCATTTGAGTTGGGACCCAGGAGCTTAAATGCTCTGAGTACATGACTGGCTTCAGTAACCTTATTTCCTCTCAGTAACTAACAATTATAAATATTTATAGGCAGTCATGGGCTTAAACTTGAAAAGAAGAAGATATGATGAACTAGTGAGAATCTCAGCCTTGGTCCTTGACCTTCCCTTTATTGTCTTGATAAAATGTGTTTTCTTTCACACAGCTTTGCCTGATTTATCCCGACAGCATGCCAGGCTTTGGTAGAAGGATAAATCTCTAGTGTTCATCACTCAGCACCTCCAACTGTTCTCTGGCAGCTCATCTGTACTCTAAACAGGCAGACACACCACAGAAACATTGCATTTCTGGGACTGGTCATGATGGAGGCTATAAATGGACAGGGTGGCTCTACCGTTGGTGTTTAGAAGAACCAAACAGTAGCATTCAAGTTCAGGCATTTTTGTTAAAAATCTAATGAGGCAAAAGATCAGTTAATGTTTCCTTATCTCTCTTCTGTTTTCTCAGAATGTTTGCATCTGTCTTACTGATATAACAGCAGAGACAGCACAGGTGGCCACACGTTGAAGGGAAGGGGTGACTGTGGCCATTACTCCAGAGGACTCAGAGTTGTGAGAGGAAGAAATGTGTGGATAGAAAAACAGAAAGAGAGAATCTGTAAAGCCAGTGGGGCAAAAGGGATATAAAGTCCGTTTCCAACTGAATTGGCAGAAAGTCAAGGCCTGTCAAAGCAATAACTGCAGTAAAACTGAAGTTGTCAGGCACTGTTAGTCACTGTGTTCATATGCTAGTGCTACTGGAAGCATTTAAAAGAGGTGTCAACCACTGCTATTTAAAAATACAACCCCTGCTCTACCCGCCCACAGCCCACTCCAACCACCAAATGATTGGAAAAAAAAAAATAAATCAGGCTACTCTGTGTGACCTTTGTTCTCCAGCAGGGCAGGAAGGAGACTGCTCAGGTTCTCTTTGGTGAAAGAGGTGAAGAACGATGCTCCTCTGGCACGACTGGAAACACATGGGAGATGTGCTGCTGCTGGGGATGGGCATGCTGAAGAAAAGGGTTTTTTAAAGGCTACACAGGATACCTAAAATATTTTTTAGTTCCTCCTTATTTCTAGCCTTTCTGATACTGGATAATGTATTTCTAAGGTATATTATTCTTCATAAACAACCGGCGACCTCACTGATGAAGGCTTCTGAAGTATGTATAGAAAAATAAAAAAGCTTTGAGATGCCACCCCTGCCTGGAGCTGCCACTTACTGAGGATCCTACAACCTCTACTTCAGTGGCAGTACAAAAGTGCACTGTATTACTAAAATATTTCTGTGGGTAATAAATTAGGGATAATGGTATTTCTCTAATAACAAGAGGATACGGCCATTCATAAAAAAATGGTAAAAGAGATACTTGCACTTTAAAAGATGATAAATAATACATAGTGTCTTTGATCACACTATTATTAAAATTGATATATAAAAATTATATATTCTCAAACGCAATACTAGGAAAGACGGTTATTTGCCAACTCAGATAGCACGCTCTGATCTGCAGATTTCCTCCTTTCCCAGTTCCCTAAGAATGAGGCTTCAGCACTCAGATATGTATAACCCTGGTAGTAATTTGGAAAGAAAAACACATGGAAAACTTGCTGAAAAATTTTCATGTGATGCAAAATTTGGCAACGTATTGCAGAAAGTCAGGAACAGATCAAATGCCCTGCAAGGGTCGCTTGCTAAGTGCAAGTCAGTCACTGAAAAGGTTTATAAACACATGTAAATATAATGCCTGGATTTTAGGAGCAACACATAATAAAAAAAAAAAGGATCCCAGAAAAATAATGCTGGAAATGGGTTGGGAAGCTGCAGCTAATCAAGTAAGATGAACCACGAAGACAACCAATTCGGACTCTTCTGTATAATCTTGTAAATAACAAGTAGGAGAAAGGAAATTACCGCATTTTGTCATCACGTTACGTAGACGAACACTAGTACTGGCTTCTACATGAAGGGAAAAAAAACAACAACCAAAAAACTCCAGACAAGTGAAAAAAGCAGGAGGGAAGGAGAGAAAAGGCTTCTTAAAAATTCAGAAACACCCAGGTATTAAAGAAAACCCTCTAAATGAAAGACTTAGTACGTTTGATTCATCAAACTCCTTTGCAGAAATGTTAATTGTTTCCTGTCTTTCATACCTTAAGTGTGAAAATACTTGAGATAGTAGCTAGTTCTCAAATGTGATATACAAAAATAAAACCCAACTCCCCTCCCCAAATCCCATGAGATCCAAATGGGCTTAAATTAGAAAAGCCAAATATTAACCTTGACACTCTGAAACAACCTCTCCACCCCCACCCTTTGTAAATAAATTAGAACCGTAACTTTCTGGCTTGCACATCTTTAGATTAGCAGTAGGCTTATGAGCCAACTGAGGAACTTCTCGATGAAGTAATGACAAAAAGTAAGAGGATGTTTCGAGGAATGCCAGAAACACTGATGAATTTAAGTCATCAGTTTCTTAATTAGGCACTGAGACATGATGGTGCATGAATTATGATGATACATATCTCATTTGGAACTAGCAGGCTACAAATAAGAAAGCATGACAACGTTTTTTGATAATGATAAACTAGGAAAGGTAAACATCAACACACAATTTGCTTACAGGATGGTATTTAAAACAGCTGCAAAGAACGAGACGGTCCCTTCCCTGTATCATTCAGCAGGGTAAATAAAAATAAAACATCTGGTATGAAAGGTAGGTGAGAGGTCATGTAAACATTTAAAAGTATGTAGTTGAGAGCTCCTTTAAGGCAGTTTCTTTTCCAATAAAATGGCTACCAAAGCTGACACTGGTTCAGCTTGTGTTACTGCCTTTTGACCAGAAAAGCGGGCTCATTCAATCAGCAGGGTTTGTAACATATGCAAAGGTAAAGCAAAATTTTCGGGAACAGGACCAGTGGAACACACACATACGGGACCTGGATGTCAGAAGGTAGAAAAGACACAGAAAAATAATCTTTTAGAGCTTCTGTGGGGATCTATAAGGAGCTACTTAGGTCCAGCTGGGCACTCTGCAGGTTTTTGACCTGATCTGTTCACAGAACCACTTTTCGTGGGACATTCGTTAGTTCAAGTACTTCAGGCATTTGAGCGTGCTGCTTTCCCGAATCCCTCCGTTCTTGCATCCCATTCTGTTTACTTACTTGACTACTGTGAGTAAATCTTACAGCCCATCAGAACTGATCTGACATGAATTTACAGGTATTTGTTAGCAGAGGAAAATAAACTGAAACTCTTCAAACAGAAACAAATGAACTGGGTGAACCCCACTTCAAACCAGCATCCTGGAAGGCTTGTGAGAAACACAGACATAGGTGGTTTTTTTTTCAGAGGCAGCTTTTCAAACCCCCTTTACAGTACCAGCAAATACATGGGCAAAAATACAAACACAGGAAGTTCCCAAAAACCTTGTGCATCATTGAAATGCCACTGAACTCCACCCAGTAGGTGGAAAGCAAGGAAGAATGATTTTTTAAATAATTTTTGAGGCATCTTCAACATCTTCACCTGATTATTAAATGCATCAGATATTCAGTGGTGTTGCAGTGTTGGAACAAGACATGTTTTAAAACCCACAGGCATTTTGAACTTAAAAGCAAAGGAATGGCTGCTGTTGATGGATGGAGCATCCCTTATCTAACAGCTTCTTTGAAAGGGAAGACCGTCCAATTGCTCTGCTTTCTCCCTGCGTGATTTACTCTTACCCTGTTTTTTCCAAGAATAAAATGCAAAATTCACCCTCTCCAGTAAAATAGATATGTCCTCTGAATCCTTTTAAAAGAAAATACCTGTTTGAAAAATCATTTAACCAAGAAAAGAATCCAGTGAAATGAAAGCATCACTCTGTACTACAGTACTATTTTCTCTTTCTTGGACAGCCGTTAACTAAATTAATTACCTTGCTGTTGAGTTAATTAGGTAATATTAGTACATAAATACCCCAACTAATTATTCTAAGCTAATAAAAAGACAACTGCTTTCAAACCCGTTTGACACAACCGTATATGTTGAATGTAAATTTTCCCATTTGCTTCCCAATCCAATTTTAATTAAAGCATTATAAATATCAGTCATTCTCATAAATGAGTTTTATAGCATCACAAGCTAATCACTCCAGAAAAATAAATGAAGAGGCAATAATCCCTTGCATAATTATACTGCCAGTTAGAAAGAATGAGTTTAATAAATAGCTCATCAATTTCCAACTTTTAACACAAAATGTTCGCCAACCAAATAAATGTACCTGCAGCATAATTGCCTGAAAATGAGCCCAGAAAGATATGGAGAGAACATATCTTTTTATTGGCCCTCATAATTGCTCATTTTGGCTATTTCTTTGCTGTTTTCCAAGGAACCATTTTTATAGCATTAGTTATTAATGAAGACAAATGATATTAATGAAGAAAAATCTGGACCACTGTCAGCTTTCTGGGCTCCCCAATGGTGTCTAGTGTTTTGGTTTAGTGTTTTAATAGTGAAGACTTAGTTTTATTATCATCAAATTTTGTTATTTAATAACAGTGTTATTTATAAGAGGAAAATCAAAGGTTCAGGCCAATGCTAGTCAGTATTCAGAACTAAATATACCAGCTAAAAGCTTATAAAAAGGATAAAAGTTGATAACAAAAGCTTGATAAAAGCTCATAAAGTGGGTGTTTTGTGTTTTTATAGTTGGCTTTTTCCAATGCATTTGAAGAGAAAAAGAGATTTTTCTGGCAGTTGTAGCCAAGGGTATGAAAAGCTCTTCCTTCTTTTAGGAAAATATTTTGAAATTTTGCAAAGAGAAGAAGGTAATTTCTTTAATTAAGACCCCATGTGGAGGAGCACACTAATTTCTTCAGCATATCTGTCCACCCACCATTTAAAGAATTACACACAAGAAAATGAAAAAGGGAAGAGTCAACAATAAATACTACAGGAACTGGATAAAACAGATCTATCAAAAAAATGCATTTAAAGTAACATTTAGAACTTCCTGTGATTTCTACTAGCACTAGGAAAATATTAATCATGTTCAGCAAACACGTTTTCAGGATTTTCATCAGTTTTAATTTCATTAATTAAATGAACTGTTATTTTAGCCCTTTGAAAGAATAAGATATGAACCTTCTCAACCTTATCTTCCTTATTTCTGTCCTTGGTTCATCAAATGCTATTTCTCTGATTCAAGAAGCTTAAGTCTATTTAAAAAGACCAAAACACATTCTCTGCTTGTCACTGCCATAAACAAAAATAGGACTGAATTTTTTTTTTGCCAGCATCGCTGAACTTTTCAACTCATGACCCAGTCCTGAAAGTTTTATTCAGTTTTTAGAGTGTGGCCCTGTGAGCAGGTTGCAACACACCCCTTCTTCCCAGAGCCCAAACTCTTTGAAGCTTGTCACCAGCCCAGCTCCCTGGGCATTTTAAGCAAGTATATTATTTAAGCAAGTGCATTATTTGCACATTAAAAATCTGAGGATAAAGGGGTCAGGCAGAATACTGATGGTAGCAGTACTGAGGCAGAAAGATTTCACTGTAAAACATTATGCTCACATTAGTGCACCAAAAACAATAAGGGAAATCATGTCTCAGAGTACTCGGGTCTGAGTTGTGCCCGAGTTAAGGAGGTGACACCTTCACTACTTACTAATCAAAGCATGTTCTGTGTCACCTCTTAAAACAAAAATATCCCAAATTTTGTTTATATATTGTAAAGAACTATCCATGAACCTCATATTTGACCTAAATTTATTTGAAAATTGTGCAAATAACAAATCTTCTCCAGCATTATGCCCTTTTCACTACATTCATTAATTTGATTGAAGATAACCTCTAAGCAAACATTTTTTAGAAAATAGTTTGAAAGTAAAAAAGAGATGACAGTTCAAAATTAGTATGTCCCAGTCTGCAGGGACTATTTTTAAATCCCCGAAATGTGGTCTGAAATGAAGACTTCTGTTGGAGTTTTAGAGAGATGCCCAGCCAGTGACATGCCAAAATTTTGGAATGTGGGTTGTTTTCCTTTTTTTCCAGTTACCCAAGGGCTAAGAAAAAAGATTTGCCTGCTTCAATTTTTCTTCTAAATGTTGTTTTATCACCCCAAGTATTTTTAACTCTCCAAAGGTGCTTTTACTTCTTCCATCTATTCAAAAGAGAGAGAGAAGAGATAAACAGAAGGAATGGAAGGAGAGAAGAAAAGAAAAACTGATTTGCAGAAAGAGCGTCTCAAAGGGAGAGGTCTTCTTCATTTCTAGGCCTCTAAAGAAGAGATAAAAAAATAACATTAAGACCCAGATGAACACCTTTGCTCACGTGACTTGGTTAAGGATCATTTTCCTTTTTCTAACAGAGGCAATAGAAAGGGAGAACAAAAACAACAAACCTTCCTAAACAGGTGGAAGGAAAACAACAGCTGCAGCTTTCAAAGATTCGGAGATCCACAACCACACGGGTTTGATCTGAGTACAGGGCTGTGTGCAAGCAGAGATGCCTCTGGGGAGCCCGGGAAACGCTGTTTGAGAAGAGATTAACTCTCCCAAGCGATCTCGCAGCGAAGCTGCGGGTGGCCTGTGTACGGCAGGGGCTGCTGGCTCTCTGCATCCCACCGCGCACAAATCGGGCACCACCTGCCTCTGAGTTGCATGGATAAACCCACCCAGCAAAGCCAAGATGGTTATCAACCTCGATACTTTTTTTGCAGAAGTACTTCTTTCTAGTAACAGATTTCTTATATTCAGACTGTTCCCCCCTCCCCCCCCAGACTTAAACTTATTTTTTTTTGCTGGTTTCCTGTATCGACTTTTGTTTAACTTTTTATAAACCTGTTTAGACACATAATACATAAAGCTGGACATGTGAGTGCCCTGAATACTGAACCTCATAGCAGGGGTGGGAAACCAGAGGGGGAAAAAAAACCCCAGGATATGTTTATTTATCAGTACTTAAGCACAGCCAAATGGACTGTACCACATCATTATTCTGACAGCAGGGTCTGCCATGGACCACTGCCATATTTCTTTATCAAACATGATAGTGACTGAGAAGTACAGCCTGTTTTCAGAGTGTTGTAGACAGTGCACCCTCCTGATCTTACTCTGAGTTTATAGCACTAAAAAAAATGTTGCAGGAGATAAAGATCCCCAGTGTGTGGCAGCACCAGACTTAATGGCGTGTCACTGCCACTCACTTTCACTGTGATTATCTCAAACAGGCAGAGATGGGGAGCCAAACTGGGAATCCATTTTCACTGAGCAGATATCAGTACAACATCTGCCCCACCATGTACTTAAAAAAATCTCCCTGCTGTTCCAGGAATCACTTGAGCATGAAATAGCTGAGTTCCAATAAGTAAGAATTTCTGAATTTCTGGCATAACTGATGCCACAGTAAAACCCTTCTGCAGAAGCTTAGTAAAGATTATTCTAGCACAGAGCTAAAGGAGTAGCTTTCATTTTGTGCTACTTCTAACACATCTTAAATGTTCCCAGAAGTATAACTGAGAAAATTAAAAACTATTTCTTAAATTATTTTCTCTTGTCTAGGTACACACAAGTGCTGTATATATATATATATATATATATATATAT
>JAWWES010000168.1:5959245-5974753 GCA_035583135.1 Lophotriccus pileatus | reverse complement strand
TGTAATCTATCAATTTTTCTGTTTTATACAGGCCTGCTGTTTTGAGCACATTAAAGCAATGTTGATAAGAGCAAAACGGTGTACTTTTTTTAGTCCAGATTTCAAAGAAATGTTAAGGAGGAAGGTATGTCTAAGAAGCAGAGCCTTACCACAGCACACTTATTAGCATTTCTTCAAAGATGCCTTCTACTTGGTCCCAGCTACAAAGCCAAAATCTGCATTTGAATGCAGATGTTCGAAATGAAGTTGAAAACTGTCAAGAGTCTTGCACAAAAGATGGACATAAGCCATAAACTGAAATGCAGTGAGAGGAAAAAGACACTTAAATGTGCACAGGTAAGCAGCTCTCATGTGTTAGACGTGGCATCAGAAAAAGGGAAACTATTTCAGAAGCTTCAAAGCAATCACAAAAAAAGTATGCAAACTTCAGTCATTTGACTTGTCACCAATTACCACCAGTGCCGATGCCAGGAAGGTCTCTTCCTTTATGAAACTACGAAGACTTTCAATGTCTCTAAGTAATTACTGCCAAGATCACTGAAACAGAGGTTCTAAAATACCCAGACCTGTGAGATGAGATCCTGATCCTTCACAAAAACACATAACAAACTCAGGAAGGAAAACTATGCAGTCAATTATGCAGACAATTTTTCTTCATAAGCCCAGGCAATTAGGGTTCAAATCTCAGTAGACTTATTTTACTCTATACAGAGTATTAATTTGGGCCAAATATGTATATAAAAATAAATATTAACCATGGCTTCTGAACTAACTGTTTAGAACAGGACTTAAAGCCATGAATTCCATAGGCAAAACTACATTGAGTAAATACTATTTCTTATCCATTTTGTATTTTAAGACCTTTAATTTAATCCATTATTCATTTTATCTGGGAAAAAAAAGTAAGTAGAAACTCCTGAATAACTTTTATGTACTATTCCTTAATTCATACTCCACTCAGAAAAGGACATTTAAGAGGCAATTAAGGCCAAGAGACCCTAATAATAGCTGAAAGATAAAGAAGGCCTAGAAGAAACTCATTAAAACTGCCAAAATATATTGTAAAAAAAAAAGTAGGATTCCCTGTAATTTCATGGAGCAGTATACAAATTAAATGCTTGCTTATGTGTTCCCTGTGAATTTGAAACCATAAAAAGTTTGTCAGTAGTTCAAATTTCTTCTTTTACTGTTCCCTCTCAGCTTTCTACACAGTATGTCTTGTGAACCTTTGTCTCAAACAGAACACCTCTGACAACCTGTATCTCTCCCAATGCTGATGCTTCACTATTGCAGTCACCTGAGCTGGGTTCTCCCCACAAGAACACAACCTTTGTGCAAGAACTATGACTCATTTTTAACATTATTTGCAGGCTTCCTTAGATATTGCACATGAACAGATTAACTTCTCAAATTAACAAAAAGTGTTACATTATGCACAAATGTGACCATTTCAGTGGTTTTATTCCAGAAAGACAACTGACAGAGACACCTCGTACCCATTTTGTTAGCATCCTAGGGACTCCACTCATAACTCTTCTGAGTTATAAATTACTCCACTGGGGCATGAAGACTTATTGCAATTTAGACATATCAATCAGTCTAATCTCCAGGACATAACACATAATATAAAGTTTCACTTAAAATACTTGCCAAGAACACATGACAGATAGCTGTCTTCATCTTGCCTGTAGTGAAAACCAGTAAAGAAATTTGGACTCATTACAGTTTAGCTGTCTAGTAATATTCAGAGTTTTCTTTTACAGAAACGTATATTTACCTTTTTTTCCCCCTCATGTGCTTTACTTGTTTGTAAAATTCCTTACTAAGCCCCCTAATTTTTTGTCCATTTCATTTACCTCAGTTAACGTTTCCATGGACAGCCATTCTGTTTTCTTCCATTCAGGTTTTGTTTTGGTTCACCTAAATTCTTTGAGAACAGCATTTCCTCATTTAACCAAACTTGTGTTCCGGGCCTTTCTTTTCCTTTCTGCCTGTGGTAAACTTAGGTCTTATTGAAAAAGAAAACAAACACACTGAAGTTTAAACGTGTGCTTTTGAAATGATTTTGGAAGAAAACCTTTTAGGTGGTCTATGAAAAAAGATTTAGATGTTATACTCTAATTTTTTCAAACTAAATCCCTTGAAAGATTAGCAGGAATTCAGTGGAGAATTCTAAATGGCTTTAAATAAAATCTGACACTGTAAGTTGACGTTTCATTTCTACCTGATCTTGAGCCAATAATGGAGCATGTTCTCAACTGTCAGGTGGGATTTACCTGCACTGTCCAGCATTGCAGTCTTTCCAGGTACAGTCCTTTCGGGAGACTTGGAGAAACCCGCTACGTTTCTAGGAGTCCACCAGTGATCAATCACTAAAATAACCCACCAAGGAACCCACTGACTTTCCTATGCCTTTTGTCCAAGTTCAGCCTGGATTCCTTCCCAGAAGACAAGACTTTGTCAAAGAGAGACTGTGTTTTAGCCCCACAGAAGTTACTGAGGTCGGTGTAAAAGTGGGTGATACACTGGAAGGATCTACTGATCCCACAAAACTCAACTCTACCAGGAGTCTGCTACGGAATATGAACAGACTTTTTCCCCTTTTTTATTGGTAAGTTTTTTATAGGTGGACCCATTCTCATTCTTTATTCATCACTCAAAACTGCCACGTAACTAGAACTTTGCTCATGTAAGATTTGCATAAAATCATCTTTGTTGTCAAAGGGCTGTTACAGAAGACATAAGTTTCCTGAATCTTCCTATAAATGATCAAATCTTTAAAGACACCTCCCTTGTAAGTCAATAAGGAATAAAGCATATCCTTTTTTTTTTTCCTAAGTGTATACTTATTTAACAGATCCTAGTTGCTTACCACATAAGTACCTGATTAGTTTCTAGTTACAAAGCTGATGGAAATCTCCTGGATTTAGATTGCAAAATTTTGACTGATGAACTTAAACATTTTAAATTTGGAAACGAGGAACTAAAAGCGAAAACAAATAAAAATACCCCCACTGGAGCAACAGAGAGCAAGACATAGCAGGGAGCAAATTTTCTTCAACCTTATTTAGGATCAGGCAGATAATCAAGCATTGTTTCTATCCTGATTGCCTAACTGTAAGGTTTATGCACAATGCATAAAAAAAAAGTCCATTAAAAACCCCAGTCCAATATCCATAACAAATTCAGGCTTTAGTCTGCAACAGTTAAATATGAATGGGTCAGATTTACTTGGAATACCTGAGAACTGCACATGAGGGAAAGCCCAAAACAAAAATGATACCTTCATCTATGTGGAGACCAGAAATTCAATGACTGATAAATGCTGTGTTATGACTCTGGACCATTTATAAAGATCTATTATTGTAATAGACATGGCAGGAATTACCTTTGTCACATAGTACCAGCTTGCACTTTCACCTTTTAAGGAGACTGGGCTTGTATGGAGAGATCTTAATTCAAGATATGTTACTCTGAACATGCTCAGACTTCATGCCAAACAAAGGAAAAAATGTAGTGAGGTTTTGTTAAGGGGGAAGGCACAGGTTCAGTAAGGGAAGGAGCATCACTAGTAAAATTGTCAGTCTCTACATAACCCTCCATGGGCTGAACCATTAATCTACTTCTTGCAAATAATAATAAAAATAGTTGTCACAGCAAACTGTAACTGACATCATCATCCTTCTATACTGAGAATTACTACCTCCATCAAACTTGGTACAATGTCTGCTCTGCATGGTTAGAGAAAAAAAAAAGAAAAGAATAAAGAACAGAGGGAAAAGCCACAATTTATCTCATGACTTTTCCTTTTGTGGCTTAATACAATGGTTACTATGCTACCTTGTCAAGCTGGAGATAAATGGAACAGTTGGAAACTGAAGACCAAAACAGTTTCAAGCCAGGATGTGCTTATACATTAAGAAATAACTGGAGGCAGCCAGAGCTCAAGGAGAATCGAGTGCTCTGAGAAAGGATGTTATTTTCTGGATGTTATTCCAGAAAAACAGTATAGTCTTTCTTTTCTTTTCTTTTTTCCCCCCTCCTGTTGTTGTTGAAATGTTAGCATCAGCTGGCACACTTTCTGCTCCCCATCTGCCAACATTTCAGTAAAACACTGATCTGATGAGAAAGGTGGAAAAAACAACCAGGTTCAAACAAAAAGTTGTGTAAAAGTCCATGCATGATTCAGTCTCCTGTAGGGCTTTTTAGTCTACAGCATAAACCTCTAAAGCTAGAATGTAATAAGGAGGGGAAATAGTGCAGGAAAATGAGTCCTAAGACTTTAAAGACCACATTTTACCCTCATTATTCACACAGAGCAGTACCTTACCCGCTGCCTTCAGCGTGAACAAAACCCAGCTACTTTCAAAACAAGCAACCGGGAAAACTTGAGTACTGCATGCATACACCTACTTTTAAAATGTCTGGTCCTTGGCAATATTATAACTTTGGCACTAAAGTTTTTAATTTCCTGTATGTTCCAATTCTAAATGCAAGAGAATCAAATATCCTCGGGTTCATAAAAGAATGGCCCTTCAACACTGTAGGTGTCACTGAGCTCAAATCTCACAAAGTTTTGATTGCAATGCTCCCAGACCAGCCCATGCATCAAGCAGACTCCACCTGGACAATTCTGCAGTGGATCACAGAATCCTAATCCACAACAGGTCAGGAAGGGTTCTTCAGTTCAGTGCAGAAGCAGCTCCAACATGTAGCACTTTGTGCCCAACCCAAGATCCTAACACCCTCTGTGCCATTCACAAACTTTATCTGCCCCTCTCATACTGAGCAGACTGACACAACCCCACAGCCAGCATGGTTGTTGCAGCTCAAGAGGTGGAAAACAGGTTGGTTGAGGACCCTGAAGGGCTGAAGAAGGCTTTGAGACCATGTTCCTGATCAGAAACTGTCATAGGACCCAAGCTAGAGAAAGGATGAGTGCTCCACTAAATGGAAAACAAAATTTGCAATCTCAATTAATCATTATACGTGAACTTACAACAAAAATCTCCAAACAAACAGACAAAAAGTCAAATTTTGAACTGGAAAAAGCTCTGCCCTTGAAAATATGAGAAACAAGAGGCATCATAATCAGAAACGCAGAAAATCGTCTGATTTTCAGTGAAAATATTACTGAAATATTGTCTTCTTTACTCACAAGTACTTTGCAGCTTCCCTACTCTACTTCCTATCTCTACAATGCAATATATTTACAGGTTTTAACAGTTTTTAATGACTTTCAAAAGAACTGGGGTGCTATAAGTAAACATTGATCCAGAAATTTAAATCATTAACAGGTTAAACACAAACTGAGGAAAGGAATGAAGAGAATTGATTTTCTATTGTGTGGAAATCAACCACTGGAAGGTAACTCAGAGTTGGCTAGCAAGAGAATTTATTTAAAACGAAATGTTTGCATAACAGTAGCAAATTCTAGATTGTTCTATTCTCTTCAGGAGATAAAAACATTTTCTGTGCCATCTTTGTCTCTTGGAAATTGCACTGTTTTAACTAAGCAAAAGCTAGTTGGCAAGCTCTTTTGGCATCTGTCCTGTTAAGTAATAAAATTCATTCAAACTGCAGTATTAAATGTTTATATAGGTGTTTTCATCTGTGTTGGGTGGCACCTACACAACACAGAAAATTAGGAAAAAAAAAAAAAAGGAACATTGAAAGCTCAAAGAAACAAGTTACAACACTTTTCTTCTCAGATGACACAAGATAATTTAATACCTTAAGAGCTTTCCTCACAGAAAAGCCATTGCCCTCCATTTTTCATGATCTGTCTTGTACTTTCTTATAAAGAAAGACATTTTAACTGTATATTTCCTCAATCTGTCCATTACCCTTTAAAATATGAATTAATCCTGTGAAGATGCTTGTTACCTCATGGTATCATGCAGGCATCAGACACATCTCTCCAAACTTCAGTGTCTCACCAATGTGCTTAAAATTAGGCAGAAAGAATATTGCCCCAAGCAGGAAAAAATTATCTCTGTTCTTCAGTAATGCAGAATACATTTTCTGGCTTTGTTTATGTCCTTCAGAAGTCTGAGAGCCTTAAAAAAAGCCTCTCCCACCCTTAACTTTTCCCCTCTTACAAGTCTGAATAAACACGTTGGACAGACACTAAGCCACTTCTCTGAGCTGCACTAAGAGCATTTAAAGGTTATTTTTGAAGTGACACAAAATGTATTCCTTCTCACAGTCTACAGTCTCTTTGGTTTGTTCAAACCATCACAAATGTTCTTAAAACCAGAGGTTAATGCTAAGCTTGCATAGTAGGGGTAGTTGCTGTGCAAGACATTTCCACACCACTGCTGTGGCTGTCTGCAGTGTCAGCCCTGAGTAGAGGCTGCCAATTCGGTCAAAAGGCAGCTGTTTTGAAAGCTCCTTAAGGATAAGATCACTCCTGGTTTGACCAAAATGTTGGGCTTGTGGCTTTGGAGTGAAAAGTTCAACAAAATACTTCACTGCACAAGCAGTCACCACTTGGAGCTGTTCTCAAGGTACTTGGTTCTCCCAATTTTTGCCTGTGGTAAAGCAAAGCTCATGTCTGCAGAGGACCTTAGACCCATTTTGAAATCCTGTATGCTGGCACACGTAAGTCACCATAATAAGTCATAACGTAAGTCAAATAATTGAAACACTTTAAAAGATATTTAAAAAAAAGGTAATTTTAAGTTATTCCCACATAATATATGTACATATGTATTACATGAGTAAAACCCGCTGCTGGACTGCATGCATTCAATTTCAGCCAAAGGGAAGATACACAAAACTACTTTCAATGATATAAGAAAGCTTATTATTATATATATGGCTGTATATATAATATAAATATATATAATTGCTATAAAATTATATGGGGGAAAAAAACTATTTTAAAAACTCTATGAATGACTGCCTCCATTGGGGTAGAAGCTTGGTTATGAATAATTACTTTAAGCTGCTAGTATCTGTTCAGCAGCTGATCTCCTTAGAACAGTGGCACACGTTTTTGAGTGAGTATCAAGGGCTGGTGCATTGCCAGCGATGCTCACTCTGCTTTCAGCTGCGCAAACCAACTTCCATTCAGATACATGGGAAGAGTAGATGCAATTAGTGTGAAGGCACCTGAGAGAGGAATCTTCCACCCAAGCAGAGCTGTCGGACATTAACTCCTGTGGACAAGCTCCTTAGTTCTGCAAAAGAGGGATTTTGTAGTGCTCCATCACTGACAGGTACTATGGGTGCTCAGCCCTTTCATGCAGCACTAATTAAGGTGCTGCTTTCCCTGGTTCACCAGCGTTTCACTTCCGTGCTGCTGAGCATCCCCATTTTGAGAGCTTATTCCTCTGACTAATTTTAGGCAGGCAGGCAACTCTTCCTGTAATTAGGCAAGAAACATATGGCTGTTAGACTGTACCTGTCACGAGTTGCCACGCTGAGTTTGAGAAGGTATCAGCTGAATTCTGCAGGGAGGGCTCGCTGGATCTCCTGCAGCGCTCACTCTTATTGCGTGATTACCACCGCACCAGGGATGTGCACAGCAGTCACATCACATTAGCAGGCTGCTGGCCATCCACCTCCCAGCAGGCCCACACCTCGCCCCATCTGCTGAGGGCCAGCTGCTGCTCACTGCACTCCTCAGAGATCCAGCAGTTTGTGCTCTCCCCGGCCCTGGCCGCTGGCCCTCCAGCACAGATGACGTTCCTTATCTAAAGCAGCAGCCAAGCCTAAAACTGGCCACCTCCCTTTTGCACCAGACCTGACCCTAGTTTTACCCAGCTTAAGAATGGAAAACCCTATTCTCCACCTCCTGTTTTTCTTTCAGTTCCTTGGTCCTAAGCCAAAAAGGATAGCAAATTCAAAAAGACATATCTAGCATGAAAGAATCCAGGAGATAACATTAATATCTCTGTAGATAATCTCAGATAAATCATACTCTCTGCTATTTATCTGAGATTTGCTTGATAGATCTAATAGGATGATTTTACTCTTAATGCATATCTGCTCCTAGACAGGCAATGTGATTACCCAAAGCTGGATTTCCACTGTAAAATTAAACTTTCTTTCCCATATGGCAGTAATTGCAGTACAGGATTTCAGTAGGCGTATAAAACAGAGAGCACAAGGAAGATATATAGCAGAAACAACCTATGCCAACCCTGAAAACATTTCTATGCAAATTGAAAGCTAAAACCAGCCCTTTTAACTGAACAACAGGAGTGCATTCTCAGATTTGGGAATTAAAAGAAATGTAGGTATTAAGTTCAGGTCTGTCTGTATATGGAGCAATCATCTCATGGCTTATTTTAAGAAAATGATGTGTAACACAGATTCAAAATAACACAAGATTATGCAAATCTTAATAGATGTTAAAGGAAACATCCCTAATTTTGTGAAGAAATGGGCTATTCCAATATTTTTTCCTTCATTCCTTGGTTTGAATCTTTGCCACTAACAGTGAATCAATAAGGTAGGGCTCAAAGAAATCTGAAAAAAAATTAAACAAGCAGGGCAAACAATTTTGCAACAGATTGCTGCAGTTGATTTTCCTTTTTCTGAAGCCTTTATGTCAAGAAACAAAGGAGCAGTTGAGAGAGCACTTATTGAATCTGGAATGACCAAAAAGTTAAGGTTGTACTAGGGAACAGTAAGGGCCATAGGAGCCAATATAACTTTTTTATGTGTAGTTTTGATGAGTATTTTTTATATATATATAAACAAGCTCCATTTTTCATCTGAAGTTCTACTGGGTGTGTTGAGAGTGGCTTTTGTGCAGTAAACTGATTTTTATTGCTTCTCCTTGTTGTTAACACTGCAATGTCACTTTAGAAAATGACAAATATTTTACTTTATATCACAGGCCAGTGCTATTCTTAGCAAAGTCTGCTACTGCTGCCATTTTGCACAGGATGACACCAACAGTCTGAATAAGCCTCAATGGATTTTCTGAGATTGGTACTAGTTTTCAAAGATACAAGTTTAGAAAACCATTGGAGCATGCATTTCTAGGTAGATCTCTACATAGTTTCTTATTTTGCTAATAGAAGAAGCCTGGTATACAACCTACTCAGTCTTTCATCCAGTTTCATCACAAGGTATTTAATTTTTCAAAGGTAAAGACAGAATTTCAGAGTTCTACTTTGATAATATTTTCCCATAATGTATATGTTGTATCTCATAAACCTCTGAAAAATAATTTTGTATCCAAAATGAAAGCCATAATCATAAACCATTGTTAAAAAACACCCACCATACACTTTTTCCTCTAAATCTTTTTGTAAAGGACTTAAAGACTCCTTTAACTCACTCTCTTCTCAACCAGAGGTTCTTATTTAATTCCAAAATACTTTCAAAACCTTACTAAATCACTATTAGTTTGCTTGTTAGAGATGGATACTTCCTTTAACTGCAACATATTGCACTGAAGATGTGCATCAGAAAGTCTGCCAGACATGAGATACTGACCCTTAAATCAGTGAAACTGACCCACAAGCAGATGTGTTTCTTTGATTCATGAGCAAAACTTCCCAGTAAATTCTGTATTATTTCCTTTTCCCCCTTAAAGATGGTACGGATAAAAACTTATCACCTAAATAAAATTAATTAAGTTTAAAAAATGCTTTGCTTTGTAAGATCAAAACCTATTTTCTCTAATCCTAAAATATAGAGGTAGGAAATGCCTAATATAAAGCAGGATACTTCTGAATAAAAAATAGATATAAAATATTATTACACATTTTTCTCCTGCTTCTTTTTATCTTTCCAATATATTTTTAACTCTTTAGAGTATAGAACAGTTCAGCCATTTCACCAAAACTGTTGCTCAGAGCTAGGAGTTCTCCATCCAAACATATTATATAAATACGAGTTAGTGTGCTACAAAGTAAGAAAGTAGTAAATTACAGTGTTTCCTAATTTGTAATTAGGAAGCCATAAATTCCAAACAAATGAGAGGTTTTTTGCTTCTGATATGTGTGTGTGTGTGTGTGTATGTTCACACAGACAGATGCATTTCTACTGTGCTGGAAGAAAATCCTGCACCACACTGGAATCTGCCTCCATGGGGGAGCTACGAGGTCTATTTGTTGGAACGGGCTTTGCTTATTTAGAAACCACAGAAATTCATCTCTGGCTCTCAGAGCACTGTCTGCTTACAACAAGCCCGTTTTATATTGGCATTGTTAAACTCAGTTATTGAAATAGCTCCAGGCTCTCTACAAGCAGAACCTCCCACCGACCTCCCCTCTGCAAGATGAAAACAAAAACTAAATAACTACGAGTGCACAACAAGAATGGGAAGTACTTGAAAACAATAGCTAGTTAGGAGAGCCACTATTTAAAATATTAGCAAATCAGCATGTGGCCCTGCAAATGAGGACACTTAAATTCTCTCCCATTCTCTTCCTCGTTTCTTATTGTTCTTTCAGAGGAATGAAGAAGTCACGATCAGCATTTGTTTAGGATTAGGAAAGACCTCAGTTTAACTGAGAGCTCGGAGGAGTCTCAAGCTCAGAAAAGATCACTCATGAATTCGGTGGGACAAAAGAAGCACCTGTGCTTATCAGTGTGGCACCTTCTGGGGAAAACTTCCTTTTTTTTTTTTATTTTTAAAAGCAATAAATGTAAACAACCTTGCAAAGTGAATTCTGGGATCTCAAGGAATCCTATTATGACTCGATATATTCCTATAAAAGATACTGTATCTTCATCTTCCCAATAGGTTCATATATGCTACTTAAGGCAACACAATATGAATAAATTATTTATACTGCTCTGCAAATCATTGAAGGAGTTATATATAGCAAAGGAGTGTTATCCATCAAATTAGTTTGCAAAAGGCAAAACACATATAGGATGAACGGAACAGCAATGCAGAAAAATAAGCCTGTTACTATCAAGCTCAGTAGTAATATCCCATTTAAGAAGTACTTTAATTAATGCCAGCCCTTGAATGCTTGTGGTAACTGAAACAAAGGAACAGATTATTATGAGGTGCCAATGCTTTTCAGCCTAAGTAAATCCTCACATGATTATTTACAATACTTTAATTGTCTGCGAGCAGAAATTGCTACTTTGGATTTTACTACATACTCTTAATTTGTTCCTGCCTTTCCAAATATTATTTCAACAGCAACTCTGGTAGTGGTCCAGCCTTGAGAAAAACTTGAACTACTAAGGCCAGTTTAGTAGAACTGGGTGCTATACCACCAGAGCAGGTGAAGAAAGTCAGATAACAAACAGAGCCAAGCTGCACAAAACATCCTGAGGGCAAAAGATCAGATGGAAAAACTCCCCCAGGCTTCTTCTTTCAAAAATAACACTTTATTTTTCTCTGGGCTGAGGTAATTAAGAAACATTTTTTACTAATAGCTTTCTCCATCTATCTGAGGCTGGTACTCTGCCTAGTAAACTCTTAACAGTGTGATTTCCCTCAAATCACTCATGATCATATTCCCTAAATATGGCTCTACAATAAAGTTAGCAACAAGCTTCCTTAGCAGTCAGTAGGAAATCTATTTTGATAAACCAAGTGCTGTGCCTCAGTTTAATTTTTACGCTATATGTGCAAATGTTGGTTTCCAGTATGTCCTGCACATCTCATGGTGCTTCCTCCATAGGGAAGTTTACACAGATGCTACATAGCTGCGTTTTCCATAAGCCAAGCTCTAGCAGTAAGGAGCAATTTAACCAGAAAATGCACAATTCAACAGCTCCCCAAACTTTCCTGTTCACAGCCACATTACATATGCTTCTGCTTCAATTCAACGCTGCGAGAATCTTTGAGAGACAAGTGTGTTACTGCTGCAAATTTACACATACGTACATATCTTTTACACATTTTCAGCCCTCACTTTTCTTAGGGTGTTTCTATTTGGGTGATCTGTTCTTACCACTTGCAGTTCTGAATTCCCAGCTGCCCTTACACTGAATCAATATTGAAACAAATTTCACACCAAGGTGGTCTTTCCCCAGTAAAAGCTAGAAGCTGTGTTATGTGAGATAAGGATCTGCTTGAACAAATTGGTCCTCCTAAAAACACACCCTCCTCATCTCCATCCCTGCAGGGAAAGCTCAAAATTCCATCTGCCATTACTGGTGATGCACCTGGAAGTAAGTGATAGAGAAGGGGCAGGCAGCAGAGACAATAGGCTCTTTTGAGACCATGGATGCTGGACCTATTTTTCCAGCTGTGCTCCCCTACAAATAATGAATGTATGGGGGGAACAAGAAAGGAAAATATCCTGTGGTTCCCTCTGAAAGGCACTGATGTCAATTCCAGTTCTCAACACAATCTCTGCTTCTAGTTTCCACGTCCCTGGACTCATCCCCAGTTTGTGTCCCCACTCCCTCCCTGTTGCAAGCCCTGGCTATCCAGAGGCCCACCCTCCACAGGATGTGCTGCAAGGCTGCTTTCTTGTCCTCTCTGAGAGTGTCCTGCCTTCTCTGGGAGGACTTCTGGGCAGCACCCCAGAATTAAGTGGGTGGTACCCACATTACACTTGTGTCCTGTTGACTGGAGGTTTTGAGCTGGTGAATGGAGTTAAAGAAACAGTGAATAATTCACTTCAGTGGAAAAGAGAGAACAGGAAACAAGGGAAATTCTTCTGAGTCTCAGTGAAAACTGGGAGGTGAGGCAAGTTATCTTGATTCTTTCAGATGCCCAGCTTATCAACATGTCAGAGGTAGGGCAGTAATGCAACTCAAATTCCTGAGATGAGATCAGCAACTGGAATGATGTCCAGGTCTAAGAAATGAAACCATTGCTCTGAGGATTTCTTTCATATTTAACAGAATGTTCACAACTACACTTCTACATGAGACATTTCTGCTTATTAAATACCAAGTGGAACAGCATTCAGTGCATCCAATTCTGCCAAGCCACCCAGCCAAAGCTCAGACTATTTCTCTGAGATCACAGGTCAAGTCAATAAAATTTTTCTTCTATTCTTTTCAGGAGACAGAGATTATATAAAATCCATCTGTTCTGTTAGCACTGTCAGACCTCTGCAATACACAGGTGCTTGATGTATGGTATTAGCTTTCCAGACGTTTTGATACCCTGTCATTCCAATAAACTATTGAGATTGAAAAGTGAATTGAGAAGAGGAAGAAAATGCCTCGACTCCTCTGACAGCCATGAAGAATTTCACAAATGCTCTATTCCTCCTGAAGTATCACCAGATAAGCACAAGCCCTGTTCCCATTCAGCTGGCACTTGCCCTGTCACAGGAATGAAGATGTGCTGCCTTCTTGGGAATGGCACGAGAAAGTGTGACAAAAATAAAGAGTCATCAAGAAAATCTGCATTAACCTCTGTGATTGTAAAACACTGCTTCTGCAGCTCGAGGTAAAACCCACAAGGTAGTGCAAACAAATGGATTTGGACAGAACTACAGCAGCACGTGGCACTTTTCAACAGTTTCAGATCTGGGTATTTGCGCTCAGTAATTACATTGAGTGGACTAGATGTCATCAGGAAACTTTGTTTCCTTATGAAGCTGAGCTGTTTTATCAGAATGTTTTGCCTGGTTTGCTGGTCTAAAGCTGCACAGGACTGTTCCATGTAGCTTGCCTTGTTTAAAAGGAACGAGCAAACATGTACTCTCAAAGCTCCTTTGAAGATGGAAGCATCAGTTGGTTATCCCTAGCTGCATCTACCAAGCAAGAGTTTCAGGTGGGCAGATCCACCCTTGGCAGAAAGCCCAACGTGTCCCCAGGAAAGCTCTGCAGCAGAGCTCAAAGAAGCCTCTTCAGTGCCATCTGCAACCTGCCATAGGGTACCTCAAATTAGCCCTCTCTGCTGAAACGAGCAGACCTCAAAGAACCTGTCACACAGGAACATCAGATTTTCCTACTTTATTGTGTTTCCTGTGAATTTTGATTTGAGCAGAAATTCGCCATGACAGAATAAAACCACAAGATTTTTTTTCCGCCCCCAAGGATAAAACATAAGATTTTGCTTTACACTTTTAGTTTTTTGATGCAAGAGAAGAAGCAATAGGTGATGTTCCCTACAGTTACTCTACCCAGGATCCCAAGGTGGCACATTTTTCTGTGTATCCACCTGTTCTCCACGGTTTTGAACTCCTCGAGGTACAGATGAAAACCCACCTTGACCATCTCCATACCCCTCCATTCCTGGTGAGAGATGCTGCATGCCACATATAGAGCTTCCCTAAAATATCCTAAAAAAACCAAAAAATCACAAGTGATTTTTTATGTTGGGCAGGAAGAGGTAAGTTTGGATACTCTCTATCAGAGCTGGTTTTAGAGACCAACCATCAGGAAAAATGACTTGTTGAGGAAAAGGTGAAGGGAGGACTGGGGCTGTAGATTGCATGATGCTGCAGGGCAGGTCTAACCACTCATGGGCAGGATGATCCAGCACTCACACCCCTGTTCAGAGTCTTTGAGAACCAACCTTCTCTGTTTGAAGATGCTGAATTAACTTTTCTGTTCAACTCTCCCGATTTTTCCCCAACTCCTGGGAGGTGTACAGTGGGGGCCAGGGAGCTGAATCTACCCAGGCAATTTGCATTTCACACCACTGTGGTCCCATTTGTCCTCTTTCTCATGTTCCCTCTAAAGTAGTCCTCATTGGGCTGGGCTGCTCCCCTCCTAATCCTGGCTGAAGGATCTGCCTCCTCTCCTAACCCTGAGTAAGCATTAGCAATACCCTTGCTAAGCTGCTGTAGGAAAAGGGGTGGTGTGCTCAGGAGTAGATAGGAGGATGAAATGAATAAGAATGAAAAATAATTTCCAAGATTTGGGAGGCAGAAGTGATTGAGATGAGAACAGTCTAGGAAAGAGGTATGGGAACCTCACAGAATGAGCTATCACAATCTAGGTAGTGCAGAGGCCCCCAAAATATCACGTAAGGATACCACATATTCATTATCTTGCAGAGTTTAATATTACTTTGTTCTGCCAAAATGCATTAGGCACATTTGAGCTGATTTATGCCACTGCTACCATTTTTCTTTGTGGAAATACCGAGAAGCTTCCTTGGTGCTAATACCCAATAACAGGGTACAGTAGAGAAATGACTGTTCTGTTAAGATACCTCTGTTGGGATAAAGCTTTTCAACTAACCTTCCTGCACTCAGGCAGACTTTTGCTTCAGCCCTAAAGTAAATTTTCACAAATGCTAACGTCATAAAACACCAGCTTTACAAAATATTTAGCTAACAGAACTTACAGCAGCTTTGCTATTAGAAATTCAGCTTTCATTGTATTAGGAACAGGGTCTGTCTTATGTTTGTAAAATTGGATCAGAATTTCCTTCTTTTTAATTAAAAAGAAAGCAATTTCTTGCTTTCTTAGAATATCCCCTGACAGATGTTATAAAATTGCATTGATTCTATTATCTGGTAATAAAAGCACAGTTAAGTCACTACATTGTAGAAATGTAATTAATACTAGTTAATCCAATGGGTTTAAGTTCTTATGAATTACCACACCAAATATTTGATGTCTTCAAGTTATTCCTAAATATACAGCTAAATACATTAATTCT
>JAWWES010000168.1:5946452-5959145 GCA_035583135.1 Lophotriccus pileatus | reverse complement strand
AGTTCTTATGAATTACCACACCAAATATTTGATGTCTTCAAGTTATTCCTAAATATACAGCTAAATACATTAATTCTTTTATCAGAAAGCCTGATCTATCAATAGCACCCAACTATACTGTTTTCCTAATATTTGGTTAAGGATCTTTTACACAGTTGGTTTTTTTTCTGATCAGTGGATCCTTCAGTGTGTAACAAGTATCCCAAACCAGAATCATTTGCAGCTTTTTTTCCCCTCCTATCTTATTGCAATGAAAGCTTTACATTTTACGCAGTTGGTGAGTTCCATGGACTGAAGTTTTAAGAAATACAGTTTGGTTCAGACTTCATAGAGTTTTGACTATTTTTTTCCCCCATCATTATTTAATTTACCAGATTGATTAATGACCAATGAAGAAACAGTAGACTATAATGCTCAATGCAATGAACATCACTCTTGCAGTCCACAGCACTCAACAGAAAGACAAGTAATTTTTTGGCTCTTGGGTTAATCCTGTTTGAGTCATTGAAGAAAAGAAAATACTATAATACTATAATACAAGAAGTTTCAACACTAAATGTGTTGGAAAGGTATAAATGTACATATAACTTCCAAAGCAGCATTTACAGGTAGTCAGTAATCTCATTAGATTAGACTCTGCTCTCTCTTCTAGAGAAAAATGGCTCCCATTTTCAGTAAAGCACTCATAGAAAAACACCTATACTGTAGTAGATGAGAAACCCTGTATTTATAGTCTTGGACAAAACTAAGCATCATATTATTGTCATATGTGTGTATATATGTGTATATAGAATATATCTCTCATGGGATATACTTTGAAAGAAGAATTATGAAGAGAGCAACAGAGTTTTAGTCAATTATTTCATAAAGAATTAAAGTTTCAGTGTGATTTAGAACAAAATGGAGCAATTAATATAAAATACATTTGATAAAAACAGCAACGAGACAGTAAGTCTGGTATCAAAGTAAGTACCCTATCAATATTTGAGTAGGTAAAAAAATTAAGAAGAAAATAATTTCTGTTAAAGGACAGAATGTGGAAATAAACAGGATTGATATAAACCTTACAGATATTAGATGCTGCACTGGGAAACATGGTGTCTGAATGTGTTATGTACTCCCTAGGGCATGACTGGGCTGTGAAATTACTATTTAAAGCCAAAATTTGAAAGCCTGTATAAGGTGATGATGCTAGGAAAAAGAAATATTTCATATACATTCTCAAAGAATGCCTGATTTGAATGATGGCAATAAGGACAGCAGGACAAGATGTTTATCTGATCAGAAATGATGAGGAAAGCCCTTGTAGCAGGAGTGACATAACTTTAGGCATACTCAGCATATAGAATAGAAAACAGTAGTGAACCCGAGGTTCTACATTAACTTTAATGACCAAGAATAGAAAATTAAAAAAGCTGAGAAAATGGGATTGTAATACTGTCTCAGCTTAAATGAGATACAAGTGTTTTGATAACAAAGGAATTATGAGGAAGACCCAAACTCCTCCCTCTAAGCAATTATAAACCTGAAATTAAGAAGCTCCAATTGCGGAACAGTGTGGGAAAGGGAAAATAAAATTATAGCAAGGTAAAAATAACAGCCCTTTATTAAAAGGTATATGTGTATTGGCAGAAACAACGAAAGAACACAAGTAAAACACCCAAACAATAATCCTACACCCAGAAACAATCCCCTTCAAGACAAATGAATAAACCAATCAGCATTACTTCAATAACCCACTATAGTTGTTTTTTGTACTCACTGAAAAGTTGATCCCTAAACTCAGTCATCTAGAGGACAGCCACAATCCAGCCACTGGAGGGACTTAAATCTTGAGAAATGATACTGATATATCTGAGAATTATAAGATGGCCTGAACATGCTGACTAAAGAAATTGAAAACTGCTACCTAAAGCACAAGAAGCATAATAAAAGGCTGAGCTCTGGCATTAATGTTTGGGTTCCATACTTTTGTCATTCTGCATTGTTGGAGATAAAGAGCAATATTCCATAGTCCTTCAGAATATGCAAGGAAAATGGGTGTCCAAAAAAAATTGGTGTCCAAACTGATGCATGGAAAAGTAATGAAATCAGATACTCACCAACCTGCTTTATTGGTTTTGAGACAGTTGAGGAATCCATATGTCAATCTAACAGGCTCTCTGACATAAACCTGACAATACCCATTTAATGAGAGGGTCATAATCAGAAGCAGGTCTGTCCTTCAACAAAGTTTAAGTATTTTCTTTTAAAAGATTCAGGCTTTATTACCTAAATAAAGATCAGAGACCCCTCCAGCTTAGCTGGGAGATGAATTTGTTTTAGCTCAGTCCAATTTACCAAATCCACTGGTTCCATGATGGGGATTCATCCGGAGCTGATGGACCTCTGACTGCTCTCCCACACAGAGTACAACACCAGAGACAGCCTTACCACAAGGTTCTCCCAAACTGAACTATTCTCACAAGTTTCACAGCCCAGGGCAAGGGATGCTGAGCAGCAAGGACAGGGATAATGCCATGCCAAGTGTTTTAGCAAACTTCACCATGAGATTCTACATTCCTTTGTACCAAAAAGTGAGAGCAGCAGAAGACGCTCCCGTTGCTCAAGCTCCGCTTAGAAGTGTGAGGTGGAAAAGCAGGAAATCTTTCACTGGCGCTTCAGGGAAGGGTTGTACATTGTTCTGATAGGAAATATTAACATGGTAAGTGTCTGAGCATGACAAGAGCAAGAAGGAAAGCTTGAAGTTTGCTTAGTTGCTCTGCATGAAGCAGAGAGCCTGAAAGGGAGCATCTCTCTGTGTCATGCCTCTCTGCCCTTCTCAGAGGAAGATAATTCATCTCCATCTTTCCCCCCTAACTTCCCGACAATTTTCCCTAATTGTCTTCTTCTAATACAAATTGATTTTCAGTTTCTGCCTTTTGTTCACGTTTGCTCAGTAGTTTTCAGATCTGCAGCTGACAGATGAACAGCAAAATCACATAAAATGCAGTTTCTTAGGAAACCAATCTAAAAATGAATATCTATGCTTTTCAGATATTTTAACTACAGTGTCACAGTTCAAGATCCAAGCTAAAGAAGAATGAATACATGTGACAAGGAAAAGCAAGCATTTAAGTGCTCTGAGAAGCTGGGATCTCATTTATGTTCACATGCCCTGGCTTCTGTAACTGACAGATGCAGAACACAGTAGTGCACACCCTGCAGGGAATATAAAATTCAACAGCTTAAGGATGGGGCCACAGTGCACTGAAGATATATATAAGACTGGAGCCAGCAGGAGGCAAGCTGCTTCCTAGTCATATTTTATCCTAAAATACTCTGTGATGAACACAGGGATTAGTTTTGGATTTAGAGACTAGAGAGTAAAGAAGGGTGTAAAATTTGGACAGATGGAAGGTTATGTGCAGTTAAAACTCTTGCATTTTTATCAAAACTGTTACAACATTCAAGGTTCTACTCAAAACCCAATGAATTCTTTTTTTTTTTTTTTTTAAATCCTCTTCTTTTAGTTGCAGCCCAATAACTGGAAACATAATCAAAAAATGAACACTCCCAGAAAGAGGAAGATTTTTAGTTCTTCTAAACTTCATTTTAACCTGTTCTTATACACTGATTTTAAAATGACTTTCATGACCCTGAGTGTTTTCATCATGGTATTGGCACACCTTAGCCTGGTAACATAGAGAAGTAAAACAGTATTCAAAATGAGTCTGTAACCTCGTGCCTACATTCTTAAAATTGGAAGGACAATTATGATGTGAGCAGGGACCACTCTAGCAGAAAACCTACCGGGGATGCAGCATTCCCGTGGGATGGAAGCTGGGTCCACAGTGCCTGGCACTGTACATCATTTGACTTTCTTTTCTGTTTTATGATGATGTACGTGGACTCTCCAAGAGAGAAAGCCATCAAAAAGCCAGAAGCAACTTCTTCATCACTCTTCTCAGCTCTCCAGAGGCAGGCTCAACAGAAATCCTGCTTTAATGCCCGGGTAATCTCCACTGGGAAGTTCCCGGTCTGAACTGCACAAGAAGGAAAGGTGACCTACCTAACACCATGTCTGATTCCACATCAAGAAGAATTTAACACCACCAGTGAGCTGCTGGAAGCTTCAGTCTCAGATGCTAATTCAGTACCAAGAGACAGGATTTTGCAGAAGCAAAAGCCGGCAGTGACTGAAGAATTTCAAAATTCTTCTGTTCAAATCACAGCAAAGCTCTGCAAATTTCAAGTGGTAGAAATAACAAATAGCCTTTTTCTCACAGAAACTTACTCTTGCTCAGCATTTTCTGTGAAATAGCACCTGGGCAGGGAAATGTATTTACTAATCATCAAAGAAAATGGACTCAAAACTTTTTAAGTTGAGAATCTCATTGGGTTTGATTTTTTTCTTTTCCTTTTTCATTCTGGCTACAAATATATTATCCTATTAAAACCGTATGATCAATTTGTTCTGGAATATACGAAACAATAAGTAGGTTTCAAAGATAGTTAAATGATGAAAATAGAGTTAAGGCATTTCATAATCATATTGAAAATTCTCTTAATTCCAAGCAGTTCCATTCCAAACCATTGACATTTTTCTTTCTACCACATATGATCAGACAAAAGCAGATAGAAAAGCCTACAAGGATTGAAGATAATAAAGGAATTACAATACAGGTGCCATATCCCTAAATTGCATGGCACACTGATATTCCACGACTGGTGATATTTTGTTGTTTCTCTGTAAATTACTCTGAAGAAATATTGAGTATAGAACGTAAAAAGTGCAATTTCTGAAGGAAAATCAACTTCATTATACATGCAAATATATTTTGCAAATTACATGGGAACTGCACACTATTTATGTATATATATTTGGTGGCCAACAATTTCCACACTTATTTCCACTGTTTCCAAGCTATCTCACAAAAATATTCAAAATATTTTTGTTTTACTTGGAATGCCAAGACTTGCCTACTAATTATCTGGGTATGAACTTCATAATATGATTAAAAAATCAAGTTAGATATAAGAAGCATCTGATTATAAATTATTTAACTGAAATAGACTTTTTTTAAAAAAAAATATTTATTTTTCACTTGCATGTAAAAAAACACTCATAAAATAAAAGTGATTTTTTAAAATGAGACACACTCCAATGCTGAGCACTCACATGTCACCTTATAGTCAGTGTTGGTGGCTGTGTTGTGATTTCCTGAAATGTAGGGTCAGTGACAGAAAAACAGATTATAACAGCAATTCTACCTGTAATAGCAGAAAAAAAATCTGATTATGTAAAGAACCTGAGAACTCCTTTTGAAATGCAAGATGAAGTTCTTGAGGAAAATAAAATGCTGATCACACTCCTGCTCAAGTTACAGTATGTGAATTTCACGTACTGTCAAGTAACAAATTCTTACAGCTACTTTTTAAAAAAAACTGCCTTATATTGGACTTAAAATTATTTGATAAATCAAGAAGAGCTAACTATAACCACGAGATTTATTATGCTGTGATAGGTTTTTCTTGTAATTGACACTTATCTTTCACTTTTTGACAAAATTAATAAATATTAAGGTCTACCTAAGACATTATTTCAATCTTGCTACAATTACCATCACCTGTTAAAACAGCAAGAAGTGTGGCATGACAAAAATATCATTCCCAGAACATTAGTCACTCTCAGCCAATTCGACAATTGTCTCTGGCAAATGATTGCATTAACTGCATTTCCCAATATCCAAACAAAAAGTCATTAAAAAAAGCTGACATACACACCAATAGGCCCCCTTTGGAAAATCACTGTGGCCTCTACATGTTGAAATGCCTTAAGCCAGGCTCACACCTCTGAAATTCATCCACACAGCGGGTGGCATCCTGTGACCCAAGGCACTGTGAGACCTACCAACCACTCTGCCATATTTAACTGTTTTAGGCACGAAATCAAAGCTGTGCTGCGTATTAATAATGCAAAGCACTGCATTTCAGCACAGTGTGTTCCATTGCTGCATCAAGGCACGCTCCATTTAGAGACAATGCAGGAGCTGACTCAGAAGAAACCCAGTGACTCAACTTCAGTCTAACTCATCATTATTTTTACATTCAAAATGCTAATTCTTCCAAAAAGGAAGGTGGCTAAAGCAAAAATCTAAAGAAGAGACTGAAGGTATAGACAGTAGAAATACCTAAACTTCACAGTTACGATATTTTTATGGTTCAGACTGTTTCCTGGGAAACACTGTTTGAAAAAACATTCAACAGCAATTAGGGCCACAGATTTATGTGTGTTTAGAAATTCCCTGTCAAGGAGGAAGATAAGGTATTTGAAGTAGACAGGTTCTAGCAGCCAGACAGAACTAGGATGGATAAAGGCATGAAAATTTGCTGAAGTCTTTTAAAATAAAGTAATTCCTCACACAGTAGTATTAAAGTTAGTCTGCATTGTCAGCAAACACCTTAATGAGAAGGCCACAGACAAGCTACTTTATTGCACAGGCACCATTAAGCCTATTAAATTTATTTCCACCTTATTGACACAATTTTGCCTTTGAAAGCTGGTACCAATGGCATTAAACCCCTCGAAGGTTATTAACATTTAAACAAAAGTCTAATTTCACAGAAAGCCAAAGGCCCTTAGGGTCAAAATCAGTGCTGGTAGGGAGGCAGACATGCCCTAGTAACATTTCCATGGAAAAATAAGAAATTTTTCTGTCTGTGATGTGATATGATACAGGTCTAAAACCAGGCTGACATGTTGTGCTCGCAGCTCCACACGCTTACAGCCCTGTAGTGATCTGAGCTGTACACGCAGTGAGGCAGCACTCAAACAAGGATACACCTGCAGAACTGCTGTACACATTTGGTTGATAATGGGTAGCAAGAGCTGGCATAACTCAACACAAAAGCTAAAAAAGGCTGGTGGTAGAGGAGAAAACATGAACGGAAAATTTCACTGTGCAACATGCACAGCTAAGCACTGCAACACTCTTATAGCCAAATAAATAAATAAATAAATAAATTCTTCCATTCATATAGCTCTTTTCAGATTTTATTGTCTTGAAATTGGCAAGGATATCAGGTCTGAAATGCTCTCACGGGAGACTCAAACAAAAATCTATTGACATTTTCAGAGATCTTAATCTAAAATTGTGCCTGCCACTCTTGAAGTTATTTCTTTTCTGAAACAAAACAAAAGTGTTTGGCTAACTGAGTTTCTCTCATGTTTATGAGACTCTTTTCATTCTGTTTTCCCCTGGGTTTCAAACTGTGATTTGGCAAGAACGTGTGCGTTGGAAAAGGAAGGGAAGAACAGCTTCCAAGGTAAGAAAGAAATGATTTTCTATTAGCTTTGATTTGAGAGCATCAACACTGCAGACGGAGGCTGGTCTGTGATTCAGAATATTTGCTTGGGGGAATCCTGCCTATCAAGACTCAAAATGAGTTCCCTCTGCAAAGCTGGGAAATATGCTGTTTGCCAGTGTAATTTTGTTTCTCATTAATGTGACATGATTGTAGCAGCGTGCTGCTTCAGCAGAGCCACGCTCATCCTTAACTGTCTTCCATCATCTGTCAGGGGGACTTCATCTTCCTCAACGGAAACTTTGTCCTAGAAGCTGAATTGTTTTGGCTCCTCTCCTACCCCATATTAACTCTTTGGATTCCAAGTGTTGGCAGTGCAGGGCAGGCAGAACATTTTTCATTCATATCCCTTCTGCTGGTCGCTTCAATGCACAAATTTTCTAGTCCCATCACAATAAAAATGTCAGGTTAGCCAAGAATTGATTTAGGAAGAAAATAGGAACCTCTTTGAATCATCGTATTTCGATTTTTTTAAAATAACATAAAATATTTATGTTCTTAATTTCAAGTGGGTGGTTTTGTTGGAAATCACTAATTCTATAAATTAATTCATCACATGGTAGTGATGCTACATTTTCAGAAGCTCCTTTGAGAACCTTATAATGTACCATGTAACTGCAAAACCACTGGGGAAAAAAAAAGCCACAAAAAGCAACCTATTTAACCAACATGAAATCTTATGAATAACCTAGGATGAGTTAGTCTAAGAATTTTCCTGCATATAAAACTGGAAAAGTCTAAGGTTTTGCTCAAATTCATTAAAACCCTCTCTTTTTTTTTCCCTTTTTAATTTTTTTCTTTTAACACGACTGTTCACTTTGCATTTGTGGATCGGAAGTCAAGAGATGGAAAAAACAATACTGCAGGATGCGCACATTTCTAATTTCTTCTACCTAACTAGCACCCTCTTTGCATAACTCCATCAGGGCAGGAGCAGCTCAGTTCAACTATATCCTTTTAATTTTTTTCTTCCCAGGAAATAATTACATTCTAAAGGAAGAAAGGAAGGAGAAAAGAGAGTGACATGATTGCGCAAGGAAGATGGGAAAATAAAACTAAGGAAAAAGAAAATGGAAAAGAAAAACCACCAAACCGAATCAACAAAGGTGTAAACAAAGGAAAATAGAGTCCTTTGAAGGGAGTCAAGAAGGAGAAAGAGACAAATACAGCAACAGTGAAGTTAGAGCTGTGCAGGGCAAGAATTAAGACCTCCAGCCTGAGTTTTGGCTTTTACTGGCTTTTACTCTGCACAATCAACTTCTTAGAGGTGGCATCAGACATCAAGCAATGGAGCAAGTTTCTGTTCCCCCCAAAATTGCCCTTTGAACAAACCACTTTGTCTGTGCCCAGTTCTTTGTATATTCCCTGGGGACAAGAGCATGTCCTACCCTTCAAGATGTGTTGTGAGATAAAAGATATTTTGAACTGAGTCTTCAGATAAGAGCAGTAGCAGTGGTCATCAGATAAATCCCACAGGTAATATATGGCTATTAAAAGAAAACAAGCAATTAATGAGACAGGTTTGAATTTCTCTCTCCTGTGGCCAAGTCCCAAAGTAATTATAGTGGGAGCAGGAGCAGAACCATCCCAAAGAGCTATGGTGTGCTATGATGCAAATAAAACAATTAGGAATCAAGGAATTAATAAAGACTTCATTTGTGTCATATCTGAAATATCTAACCAATATAACTGGCTTTAATTTGACTTTTTTTTCTGGGGCATATGACAGAAATTTAATTAAATCAATACATTTCTCCTCAATGTTAACTATCCCTTTCTTTCATCTCTATACTTGCTTCTTGACCATTATTAAACTCAGTAACTCAAGTCAAGTAAATGTGAAAACTTAAAGGAAAAGCCTACAGTAGACAATTATGTACTTTCTATTTTTAAATAGTATTTCTATTTCAGAGGAAAAAAACTTTAACAGCTCGAACTTCTAGAGCTATTTATTAAGCAGAAGGATATTAGGGAATAAATAATTATGGAAATAATATACAAATTGATGAATAATTAATTGAAAATTTTCTTACTAAATTCTTTGTCTTGTTTGCAAAACTTACAGGTGAAATTTGTGAAAATGCACATAAGAAAACCGAAACTGCTTTGACAGACGTCTCGGAAACTTTATCTGAATTTTGGACAAGCAATTATTATCCTACATGACTGTGACACTGTCTTCTTTGAGGGAAAAATGTCCCATAAACCAGATATTTTTTATAAACACGTCTCAAGAGAGAACTCTTTAATTTAATACTGAGATGACCCTTGTTTGGTTGAGTGGACTCAGCGAAATTGTACGTATGAATCAACACCCAAACACCCACATCCACAAAACTCACAGCAACACACCGTGATTCTCAGGTTGAGATCCTGCTCTGCATAAGCTGAGTTCCCAGAAAAGGGAAAAGAAAGGGAACAACAGCTCTGTTCTTGGAAGAGAAAGAGACAAGATGGGCTCCTTGCTGCCACACTAGAGGAAAGTAAAAAAATCTCATTGGAACGGGAAACAAAAGCTGGAGTGTTAAACACTCACCCTCACCAGTGCAAAAGGGAACTTATGGATGCAAAAGCAGGAGGTTCCCTTCTACCAGGAACCAAAACAGCTGTAGAAAAGTTTATGATCAGTGCTTATATCAGACAGACTATTGGATTAAGCCCTTGCAAGACTACTCTGCTCTTGACTTTGAGGATAGAGTCTTTTTCTAATAATTTTATCTCTGAACTCATTTTAATTTATCTATAACTGGCTTCTACGAAGATTCTCCCTCAGGTATTAACCTGTGCTGTAGCTTGAAAATGCTCAACCTGCCTATTCCTTAGCAACCAGTTTACTCCGTGTACAAAGCAGCACTATTTCTAGAATCCAAACTGATTGCGGTGATCTGTGGCATTCCAGATGAGAACTTACAATTTTTTTGTCATTTCCCAAACGCAGCATAAATAAAAATAATCTTCCCCCCCCCCCCCCCCGTATATTTCCTCTTGGCCCAATCAGTCTTTTTGCTTAAAAAGATGGGGGGTTGTGTGCTTTTGTGTTTGTTTGTTTGTTTGTTTGTTTGTTTTTTGTTGTTGTTGTTTTTTTGTATTATTATTATTTTTTATTTGCTATTGAATCCGAAATCAAGGTAAAACAAGTATAAAAGGCATTCTTGAAAAAGACAGTCTTCTGAGTTCATCACCATTTAAATAGATCAGTTGAACCAATTCACCTCAGCAAGAACAGGATTAAGGGAGCACCCAGGCTGAATTATGCTTTTAACTTTAAAGGTGATTGTTGTGTTTACCTCCAGAGAGTATTCAGAGATAAATGGCTGCTATTAAAGTGATGATCTCATCAACACATGGCAGCCTTTCTCTTCTCATACACTGTGAAGAAAATAGAATTATCCCACTGCCTGGAACACATCTTATGTTCTCATGCCTCACAAACTGAGAGAAATTAAGGCAGTGTCTTCAAGTCAGCCATCATATAAAGAACTGGTCAAATTCTTTTCATCCACACTTGCAGATGAGCAAAATTGTTAACAGGATTTCAATTAATTCCTACAGAATCTCATATTTCTCCTCAAATGGTGACCAAATGGTTTGCCTTTTGCCCTAGAAACATTCAAATGATCCATCTCTCCTTCACTGTCAGCCTCCTGCATGGTGGCATTGAATATCAGCACAAACACTCCCTTTCTTGAAAAATCAAAAGCACTTTACAACATTTTACAAGAGCTTCACAAAAGCACACACAATATTCAGTGTCACATCGTATACCTGTCCTGCCTGACATCACAGTCAGTTCACAGGCTGACTGCCTGTCACAGGCATCAGAGGACAGACTGCAGTGCCCAGTGTCATGGGATAACATGACCAGAGCCAAGGAATTCCAAATGTTAGTTTTCTGCCTCAGACAGTCATCAAGACCCTTTTCTTGAATCGTAAGAAAATATATTGTACATTACCCACGCTATGTAACTAGATAATATTCTCTCTTAAGCATCAAGTTCTTGTGCAAACTAAACTTTGAAAACAGCTCTTTCAGCATCACCTCATAGTCAGAGTTTAGTTTCAAGCAACCCTGAAAATCATGTACAGTCAAAAACACTATTCAAAGGCAGTGGCCAAAGAAAAGACCCTTTGACTTAGCTTTTGCTTTAAATGGGAACACAATGTTCCTCTTTCACGATTCAGCCTTAGAGATAACACACAATGGAGAGACATCAACATAAAAATGCTTATTGATGGAGATAAAGAAATATTTCTCCATAGCAACCATGAAAAGCTTTACAAATGTCCTTAAATTGGTCCAAAAGTTAATTCCCAGTTTTGTCACTGATTTATAACATATGCAAGGCACTTAACTGCTCTACACTGACAAAAACCCTTTAGCCAACTGGTCTGAGCACTAGGAAATTTCTTAAACGTTTTTGACATGCTCTGAAACCACTAGATGAACCTTGTGTGAACAGAAAATATTGCTGGCCATTACTCTGGGAAAAGAATCCTTGTCTTAATGATGACATTGAGGAATTATGTCACCAGTTAAGTACAACGAATAAAAATATCGTAATTCAGTCCTTCCCCCCGCATTTTGATATGCTTCACTAGCATGTCCTAAATGAATATATTTTAATTTATTCTCCTAACACCATAATGAGAAAGTCAGTACAGATAGCCTGTTTTTTTTCCAAAAGGGATATAAGTTTCAGGGGACAAAAGGGACTACCCCAAGGAAAAAGCAATGTCAAGCCTAGTGGTGACTCGGTCAAGTGCAAAGCCACTGGGCTTTATCCCAAAATGGATATCCCCTTATTTTTCTGTATTTTAATTTCTTTCTTCTTAATCCTTTATAACAACTTGGGTCTACACAAGGTCAAATGGAAAAGTACTGAGCTCTTCTAAGAGGAAAATAACAGGCAGCGATCATGTTTGCTGCCCCACAGTACCCACAGGACACAAAACAAAAAACAAAACCCGAAAAACCAAAAAGATCTTCAGCTATAAGCATTCAGATACACAAGCTACTGCTCCTCTCAAACCCCCTTACTCCAGAGATTTTTGTCTTAGGTTGAAGTTTGATTTCAGGTGCTTCAAGCACAAAGCAGTGTTGTATTAGGTGGACAAGGCCAATCTCCTCTGCTACTAAAACGTTAAGCTTTGCAGGATCATAAAGCTCTGATGTTTTCTGTAAAGAGCAAGATATTTTTCCTGCTTTATCACAAAGATAATACACCAATGTCACAGTCGTGAAAAGCCATTCATTTAAATGTTATTTGCTGGGGGTGGGGAGGTTGTATTGCTATTTTTGCTTCTTTCTAAAGTCACCAGCACATGGGAAAAGTTAGAGGGTTTAGT
>JAWWES010000168.1:5928435-5945536 GCA_035583135.1 Lophotriccus pileatus | reverse complement strand
AACAACTCTTCACAATACCTTTTTTTCAGCAGGCACTGGCCAAAACAAACTGGAATTGAAACAAAGCCTGGTTCTTCCTGGAACAGATGCTATAAAGACATAAAGGCAAAAATAAAAACTGACAAAGGGCCCACGAGCTAGTTTATTATACCTTCCACGGAAAGAAAAAGAGGGTGAAAAATTTTCTCATGTAGCATTATGGGTGAATGAATAGCCTGCAACTGACTTATTTCACTTCATTTGGACAGCTATTTAAGGAAAAGAATATATATCCTATAAATTCCGGAAAGCCCTACAGTTAGGTACAAAAGAATTGACCAAGTAATGGCATACAGCCTGGGAGAGGTTGCAACATAGGTGCTCTTTGAGAGAAGCCTGGAAAACTACTCCAGAAAAAGTTGATATATGTTTACTGAAGTGTTTTTCAGAGCAATTATAGAAAGATTAGAAGGAAAGGTGAGGAGAAAAGTGAAGGCAAGGCTGAACACTTAAGGAACTAGTTTCCTCTACTTTGCACAAGTACGTAAGAATTGTTCTATGCCATAAAAAAAGATCCAGGCACTGACAGTGGGATCCACTGAAGGAGACCAGCAGAGAGGGAATTCCAGCCAAAGCTCTCTGTTCAGCCACACTGGTCTTCCCTTCTGGCTTGTTTTTCAGCACAGAGGATGGCCTGTTCCTGAGCCTTTTAAGATTTCCCTCTTGAGGAATGTCCAGTCTTCCTGGACTCCTCTGCCCTTTAGGAATGCCTCCTAAGGGACTCTTTCAACCAGTCTCCTAAAGAGGTCAAGGTTTGTCCTTCACAAGTCCAAGGTAGTAGTTCTGCTAACACCCCTCCTTCTCTGAGAATCAAAAATCATGTTATAATCGCCATGCCCAAGAGAGGATCCAGGATCCAACCAAACTGAATCACAGATGCCATTATAACACACCAGACTTCCTGGGAAGAGGACTTTTCCCTCTAGGTGTTACAGATGTTAACACCATCATTTAAAAAGCTAATACAATAAATATAAGCTAGCATATCCCAAAGGTGTTCATTACAATCCTGAATGATATCAAATTTATATCACTATATAATCTCAGAGCAGGCAGAAAAATGGCCCAGAACCAAGCACTGATGGACAGATCTCTAACACTCAGTAAAATCCAAAACTTGTAACACTCAGTAAAAACCAAACAAAAACATTTATACTTCCCTGAATGTCTGTGAACAATGTAACTTCGGAGCTGTGACAGCATTAATAAAGAGTTGATCAATAAAATAAATCTGACTGCAATTTCTCCCTATAATAATTACTCACTCATTAATACTACATTGCTTTTGCAAAATTTATCTAGTTTGGTGGATAGTAAACAAGACCCTTACTTCAAGAACAGCTTTGTAGTTATGCTGCTACATATGTTTCATGTGTTTTTTATCTATTAGCATTCAATCATAAAATAGAAGTGTCTTCTGTCTTCCCTATGTCCTTTGAAAATTCCTTTAACCATTTGAAACATTTTCTTTCTCTCCCTTAGAAGAAAAGAGAGGTGGAGAAAAGTAATGAGGGACTACAGTGAATGAGGGAAACACACTGTTCTGAAAAACTAAATTTCTAAGCATAAAATACTGGGTTTGTTTCATGATTGAACACCTCTTTGCAAAAGCTTTATTAAATGCTTGCACACTGAAAATTGGGTTATTTCATATCTTTACAAACTCATATTCTCCACCACTACTTGAACAAAAAAATAGATGTAGAGTACGATCTTTGACATTTTAATTAAAACCTATTAAAAAGTCTACAGCAAGTAATAAAGCACAAATTGTCTCCCTAATTTCAACCTGCATTGCAACTTTGTCACGAATTCAGATAACCATGGATAAAAATCTTTCACAGCTAAGAACATGGGCTGAGCAGAAAATTCTGGGCCTGACACCTAATTGAGATATACTTCCCCCTGATGAAGAAAGTTCTTCATCTATTACTGTGTGTTATGGTGCTTCAGGGCTATATTTAAAAGATCATTAAAAATGTACCTGAAGGTAAAGTTAATCTTTATATTTGACAGATAATAGAAGCTTTTTTGCAGTAAGTAGCAAAGTGAATATTTTATTTCTTTATGAGCTAATGACCATTCTGTTTAATCTTAATGGAGTAAAGATGAGCAAGAAAATATGCTATGGGGATATACTAATACATCAATTATGGAGAGTGGGAAAGTACTTAAAAAAGTAGCAGTAATCTATTGTAAATGAACATCTCAATAAGCACTCCTAGCCACAGGGAGAGCTAAAAAAGATACATTAAAAACCTATTCAGATTCTGCTCATTATAGATATGTTCCTCTCAGCTCTTAAGTAATGCAGCAATCACATAATTAACTTCTGAGAAGGGAAGCATTTAAAACAACTGTGGATCTACGGAACACAGTAGGCTTTCTCTTTATTTTTTTTCAGTGAAAATGATTTTTTTCATCTGCTTTCCTTAACATTGCTGCAAAAATGCTGAGATGGAGTGGAATTTCTCCTTAAGGTATTGCAAAAATACAAATGTGATTCCACAAACCAAATAGTAATTTCATTTTTTGAAAGGAACAAGATAAGTAAAGGAAGACATGTAAATAAACTCTCTTCTGCTTAACTACAAACACACTATCTAGCCTATATAGAAGTGGAAACTTGTCTCCCCTGGAATTTCACCCTGAAATGAAGGTCTGGATTTTACACAGGAAGGTCTTTGCCTTATAAATAAGTTTGATTTAGAACTTCTGTCCTGTCAGGTGACATGGAAATGACACAGCCCAAAAGATCTGTATGCCCCAAACACCCACAGCGAGCTCCAAGAAGAAAATTTATAGAACTCACTGAGTGCAATCACTGAGCCTGCAGCCAGCCCAGGACCTGCTGGGAAGATGTGAAGAACTTTTAAAATGATGAGGAGCCTTTCAACTGGATCTAATGAGCATTGATACTACATACAGTAATTCAGGGAAAGATGCCTCTATTCGGTAAATCTCAGGACAGGGAACTCTGGATTCTTGATGGCTTTGGTTAGAACGGACCTTAAAGGTCATACAGTTTGAACATCTCCAGGGAGAGACACAGCTTCTCTGGGCAAACTGTTTCAGAGCATCACCACCCTCACAATAAAGAATTTCTTCCCAATATCTAATCTAAACCTACTCTCAGTTTGAAGCTGAGTCATATTAAAAGGAGAGAGATGACTGATGGGGAATCCAGAAACAACATCTTAAAAGGAATTTAGAGTTTGTAACCAGCAATTAACTACAATAACAGACATTTTCATCCAAGCCCTGTGTTAACTCTTGGTTCTGTTTCAGGCTGCAGCATATATTACTGTTCCTAAGTTCGTGCATATGCTATTTGCATCAGTGTTTGACTTGTAAACTTCAAAGCGAACTACAGTCTGCAAGAATGTCATTCTTTCCTGAGCTAAAGACTAGTCAACAGGACTAAACTTTCCCCCCTGTTAAAAAAAAAGTATTCCATAAATAAGAAACTACAACACATCAGAGTCCTTTTGGATTCAGAGTAGCAAAACAATCTAAGAAAACAAAGCTAAAATTTTAAATAAAGACTTATGAATACCCTCCCTATTCAGTGTCTTAGACCATTTGATCCATTACACATTATTACATACATAACATTAAATCTGAACATGCCTTTTCACTGCACATTAAATAGATTTTGAAATCAGTATGTGTGGTTTAGATATTTAACTGAAAGGAGCTGGCTTACAAAAGAACACAGGTCGAGTAACTCTCATATATTTGCATCCATGTTTGGTTTTGGAAATATGTATGATATTTGTACCCCCTGGGGTTTTTTTAAGTGTTCTGCTGAATTTTAGGTGGAAATAAGCATTTGATATAAACAGAGCAACAGAGTTCTGAACTGAGGTTCCTAAACAAACCCCCCCTCCAAAAGTTAATGCCATTATGATGAACATGGCATTGTAGTTTTTTTCCTTAGTTTATGTTTAAATTTTGCTTGATTAATTAAGCATTTGAAAGCCAAATGAGCTAGTAGGACGCCTCAGCTTCAGCTGTTATTTCATGCTGTTTCCTTTGAACAATACTGACAATGCAACAAGAGAGAAAACCAAGGGAAGGTCCTGTGGTTCCTGACAAATGCTGCTAATGAGAGTTCAGGCCCTTGTTTAGCCTTTGCAGCCCCTCCTTAGCAGGTAGCTCAGTGCCACTGGCTACTCAGCCACCACATTTTAATCACGGGTTAAGCCACTGTAGAAGAAAGTATTCAGAGATCCTTTCCTAAGTTAATTTTAATTTTAATTTTCAGCAGTAATCTGACCCTTAAAAAGCAGACTTTGCTGAAGGCAACAGGAGTTCAGCCAGTGCCTCCCACACAAGGAGGAGCTTAAACCTCTGCTATGCCTGCCTGTCAAACAGTACAACATTATTGGAGTTCCGCCTTCTACAGTTTCTGCTACTTACCATTCTGCTTGTGTTGCTGCAAGACATGGAGTTTGTCCTTCATTATTAGCAGCACAAGAGGAATCATTGCATCTGAAATGCTCAGGTTTTAAAAATACTACAGTGGTAGACTGAAAGAAGTCAATTTGAAACTCGTTTCATCACATCTTTCCACTGGACGAATCTGCTCCAAGACGGGAATAATTTTGTGACAGCGGAACAGTATGATAAAGTCTAACTGCAGGAAAGGAAGAGACAGGGTATTTTAAAATACTAAAATTAGCAAATAATGTCCAGCAATCCAATCATATTGCCTCAAACAGGTGACATTTCTTGTTACTTTTATGTCTGTATACCAGAGAGCTAAAATTATTGAATACCCTCCAAATAAATGGACCTATCAGAAGCAACTAGCATTGCTTTACTGCAATCCAGGCAGCTCTCAAAGAGGCAGAGAGAATCTTTATAAGCTTTAATGGGCCTCTCAACTATCACAGATATTAAAAAACAGGTAGGACCTTTGGTAGGTCCCATTTCTACAAGACTGAGCTTCAAAATTCATTGAGAAGACTAGCACTTTTTTGTTTTCTTGAAGGGTTTGTCTTCTGCAAAAAGAATGATTTTTTTTTTTTTACTGAAAGAGAATGTGATTATTGGATTTTACTGAAAAGATGTATTTCTTCCTGGTTTGTAATAAAAATGTAGGGTCTGTGGTGATTAGAAGAAAATAAGCAGCAAGGTAAATTGAGGTAAATGAAACAGAAATTAAATGTTGAGCTAACTGCTAACACCATAACTCATTATTTGGTTATGCAAAGCATTTCCTATCAATTACTGGGTAATTATTCAGCCAGCAAAACCTCAAAGAATCCCATAAAAGTTAAAGGTGTGAAACCTCTGGAATTCATTAAGAAGATGAGAGCTCACAACCTGGAGTTTTAAAAATTGAGGTGTCTTACTGATTATCAAATGGTAATGGATGTTTAAAGCACAGAAAATAATTTTAAAAAAAGTTTGAATTTTTCAAATATCGTCTCTACTTGTCTATTGAAGAAGTCCTCAACTGACAAGAGGGAAGACAGCAGATTGTTAATAACTACTGAGAAAATATGTTAAGAAAGAAGGACTTGGCCAACAACAGGCCAAGTTCAACACAGGGAGGGAGATGCTTTTGATGCTCTGTTTGCACAGAGCACCTCCACACGGTGTGCAGGAGTCAGTGTCAAGGTTATTTTGTAAGAAAACAGTGTCCTAGCAGGAGTCTGTTCAGTGCTGACAATTCCCAAAAGCATTCTCTAAATTGTAAGTAGCTGAAGAAATGTCCTGAAATGCAACACAACACACCCCCCAGTATACTGAGACAGAATTTTCGACCCAACAATAGCACTGTCCTCTCATCCTTAGGGCGTGACTGTGCCAGGCACATTAAATTGTGAAGGCTGCTAACTAAGCCACTATTCTGCTAAAGTTTTGAGTAAAGGCTAAATAAAATTTAAAAACTCTATTTTGCCTGGTGTTCCAAACCAGGGAGATGATTACCATAATAATGGTAATCATTTATAACCATAATAATAAGTTTTGCACAAAATGTGTTCAATATCTGCCAGCTCTCACATTCCTCCACAAAGAAGAACCACACATGGAGCAACTGTGGCATAAGGACTGTCCTCCAATCATAGAATCATAGAATCAGCTGGGTTGGAAAAGACCTCTGAGATCATCAAGTCCAACCCTTGATCCAACACTGCTGTGGTTCCCAGACCATGGCACTGATGCCACATCCAGTCTCATCTTAAAAACCCCACAGACAGAGAATCCAGCCCTCCCTGGGCAGCTCATTCCAATATCTGATCACTCTCTCTGTAAAAAATTTCTTCCTGATACCCAGCCTAAATGACTAAGAGTTTATCCATAGCACAGTGATACTTTCAGAGCACTCAAATAAGCAAAAATTTTTAAATTCATTTTTACTGGCTGACTGAGTGAACTATTAAAAGGGTCTTGAATCTTTCACTTTTGGCCCAGAAAATAGTCCACCATTTAATAACAACTCATCAGAGCTTAATTTTGTGAAAGAGTCTTTAACTTCGACGGCTTTTAGACTAACTAAAGATGTTTTGTACTATTCAGAGTCAGTGCAAATGATACATATTTTCCAGTATTTACAGAGTTATTTCATTCAATAAAACAATAGTTGCTCTGACTGAAATGGAAGTGATTTTTTTATTAAAAAAGACATGCCTTTGCTTTACTTCCATAGCTGAATGTTTCTTACCTTTTGGTATCTCGAAGTGAACTTCTCATGTTTAGTTATTTTTAAAGCTAAAACATGATTGCTTAACCGTTGCATAAGCAATCAAAACTTCTGCAATAAAATTCCAGTTAGAGACTAGAGTAACTAGGGAAAGCAAATACAAGTTTTCTGATAGAGTGACTATATTGTTTTATATAAGCATATGGAAGGAAAACTCTGCAAAAAAAATTGAAATTTGGGGGTTTCCACACTTCCTTCAGAAGGAAAAGGATTTGTAGAAACCCATTTTACTAACTGTTGCCTCCAAAAATGTTGATTTTCTCTTTCTGATGTTGCTTTTAAAATGACACGACGTCTAAAGATCTGTCTTGTAAGTCAAGATATAAAAGAAAATTAAATATTATTATTTAAAATTTTTAATTGCATTTCAACAACTGTCAGGGAACAAAAAGGCACCTTTTAAACATGAGTCTTTTCAAAATGAATGTCATATTTTGGCCTACATTGGTATGGTCACAGCAGTTAATCACGTGGCCACAAAGAGCAAAGTGGCACAGGATGCAACATCAGGTTCTTATCAGAGAAGCATATATTTATTCTCATCAAGTACTAAAAAAGAATGAAATTAGGATGAACAATTTTCATTTGCTTTTTTAAAGAAAGCAACACAAACTGAACATCCTAATTACAGTTTCCAACATAAGTTTATAAAAAGCCCTCATAGAAGAAATGTTCTGAACCCTGTTGGATATTTACTGGCACATAAAGTTTCTCTTTATGACATAAGTAGACAGCAATTTCTTTTTGGCAGAAACACTTCATGAAATTTAGTGCAGTAAAATGGGATTTCAAACCTTCTAATTACCACAGTGCCAGAGGTTTCAAAGTATTACCTAAGGTACACCTTCCAAAAGGAAAGGATGAAAAATCTACCACTTAACATTTTCAAAAAGCATAAAAAGTACCATAATTCACAGCAGAGGGGTATGCAGAGAGTGCAGAGGAGTCTAACTGAGCAAACAGGAGTCTAGATACCAATTTATGATCGAGCAGCTTGATCTGTCCACAATTAGAATAAATACCACATTAAACCCATGCTGTCAGGCTGTAATTAATAGGAAATCATGCTGGGACAGTGTTCTGCTACTTCACTGTTAGACCAAGTCCAGAACTACTGAAAATTTCTATGGGCTTTGCACAGAATCCCAAAGGCTTTTGGACTGTTTGGAAGAACAGCGACCACGCTTTCTATGTCAGATTTTATGGCCACAACAATATTTCCTGTCATTCAACAAGGTGCCTCTGAAACCCAGAGGGGAACAAAAATGCCCTCCCTAGAGACTGAGGAGAAAGGGGGCTCTGTGGATATTTTGAAGCCACTCACTGAAGGTTTGATTAAGCACAGGCAAACATCCCAGCTGACCAATCTGTGGTTTCCATGAGTAACAACAGAGGCAGAAATACCAAGACTAACACACGGCAAAACAACTGGAGACCCTGCACATGTTTTGATCTCCTCCTGCAATGAAGGCCAAGCCAACATGTTACCACTAACTTTTTTAGCTACTTTAAGCAAACACAGACTAAACTATTTCGACAGGGATTGCAACTTTCAAGCGCGAAGCAGCCTTATTGTCAGACTTTGTTAGGGGAGTCTTGGTCTCTGAGGCTTAAGGGTTCAGGGAGACTTTTCAGCTGTTCTGCCAAGCACAAGTGCAACTGGGTTGAACCTCCCTGGTTGGCTGGCTAATTTTAACTTCTTTAAGCACACAATAACAGGTGATTCAAAAAGCAAAATTTTGAGCTTGTTTCAGAAGACACGATAATTTGCCCTGCACTGCAACAAAAAGGGACCAATATACTGCAGGTTCCTCTTTGTAATTCAGGTGATTTGCTATCAGTCAGAAAACTGTAATGACCCCATTCTTCTCTGGAAGAACACAGCACTGTGTTACCAAAGAGGTAATAAAACAGTAACTATTCAACTGAAATACTGAAATTACATTACCCCATTTAAAAAAAAAATAAAATCAATCCATCAGGATCAATCCAGCAAAGAATTTACTGTAATTTTTACTCTCTTTTCTTTTTTTTTCTCTTTTTTTCTTTTTAATTATGTGGATATATTCAAACAAATCCATACCAGAACTATTTTGTAAAGATAAATGCCTGGATGGAATCATATTTGGATGGAATCATAGCAATTATACGTTTTGTTCTATAGAACTTTTTTTACGTTTCAGGTTTCATCTTCAATTCATACACGTAACTTAAATTATCATGTGTCAAAAACTTTACAAGTATCTTCCTGGAAAGCAGAACTCGCCCTTCTGAAAGGTCTAGAGGCACAGTCAGCTTTCATTTCAGGCCACTAAAGGCAATCTAAAAAGTCGTCCCACTTACTGACATTTCAGAGAGCATTAAACCAAACCTGAAAGAATGTCACCCATGTGTCCATAGGGGACAAGCAGAGAGTACAAACTGAACTTCCTGGGGAAGATGGCAGGGCACAGAATATTACTTATCCTGGTTTAAAAAAAAAAAAAAAAAAGTGGCAAAATGACTTAATATTTATTCTAAAATAAATATTATTCTAAAATAATTAGGAAAAACCAAATGAGGTATATTGAGGTGAAGAGGTATTTAAATCAATGTCTCTATTTTGATCTTGATTCATCTGCATGGGATATGACATCTAGCATTACACTTTATTCCTTCTGATTCATGTTTTAACTGTATTTGTTTGTTCATTTGTTTTAACACAGCAGTCACTATTTGATTTTCTTTTCAGATCCTGTATTTGTTTCTAACAGGGAAGTTCATCAAATAACAGGTTCTGGAGATGTCAGACTTTCTAAATACAAAGTGAAAGTGTGAATATATTCAGAGATATGCGAGGTCAGTGCACATTCTTTTCCTCACATAATTCCTTTTCCATCCTTTGTTTGCTCATTTATAACCCCTGAAGTGTAACGCATGAATTATCCTATTGTACATATCAAGCACTTGACAGATTGTTTTAGTAAAACTCTTATGTGCTGTGGCTTTTCCTTTCAGGCTGCCAGGAAGAGTTTTAACAAAAAGGCTGATTAGTTCCTTTAAGTTCTCCCAGATAAACAAACTACAAAGCAAGTTTACAGTACCCAGGGTCATCCATGCAAAAATCCCACACAGGCTCTTTACAGTAACAACACAAATGAGAGCAGTCAAAGGTGCCTAGGCAGGAAGAAAAGCTGATGATGAAGCAGTCTGTCATATGGGGAGCAGAAATGCTCATGCTTGAGAATCTTAAGTTAATGACATAATTGTTAGGACACTTCTTAATAAAGCTCCTTTAAGGAAAGACCTTTTTTGTTTTGTTTTGTTTCATACACATTATTATTTTGGTAACAAATAAAAATCATTAGACAGATTTCTTTTTCTCTATAATAAAACCTAGGATAATGTCAGTGACACAGATGCTGGTTACATGTGCCTATGTATTCACCTTAGAAACTGCCTATAAAACACAGGAGACACACAAGCAGATTCCCAAATCCAAGTCTGGCCCTGTAAGCAGGGCATTGCCCACTGGGAAAATGCTGCCCAGAGCTCCGAGTCCAGTCATCAGAATAAAGCACAGACATTGCTTTTCTTGTGTTTTCAAAAACATCCAAGCTGCTTGGGCCGTGATCTTAATGAATTGCATGCTCCCATCAACCCACAACAAAAGGCTGGGAGGACAAGAGAGAGGGGAAAGAAAGGTAGAATAAGAAATGGAAAAAGAGGCAAATAGATCCTGACAAAGACAGGGACATGTGGGGAAGGAAACAATGCTGTCAAAATTCAAGGTAAGTAAGGATACTGCAAGGCACAAAGTGCAATTAAAAAAAAATAATAAAAAGCAGCCTGACTTAAATGTCAGCAAATTAGCTCCTGGCGTTACTAGCTCTGCTGTCTTGGTTGCAGAATTTTACCTCAAAAGCTCTCAAAAATATTAAGGCAGCTTAAGCACATGTTAAAAAGTCAAACTCAATGAAAATGTTATGGCATTTGATGAAACTCTGCACTGTTGTAGGTAATGCAGTAGGTAATATCCAGTTACAGCAGTGGTTCATTGCTTGGACAGTCTGAGTGAAGGAGAATCTGGGGAATTATTGCTGGATTGATGCAGTCAGACACCCTGATGTTGAGATTAACTGAGACTCATTAATTGCATGACTGATTTCAGCAGCCTCTCAAACTGTAGCTAGTTGTCTATTTGATGCACTTTAAAAGTCACAATCACCTCTGATTTGAATCCAGTGTATAAATACATCCCCTTTTTACAAATATATGGCACATGGAGATAAGGCACCCAGATTTGGAGAGCAGAGAGAGTCATGATTTTCCTTCTTTTCCAAATTCATTGTCTCTTCTCCTGGTACTCAGTGTGACCTTTCACACCTTCACCTCTAGTTGCTTCATCCCATACTCTTCCTGTGACCCTGTGCCTTCAGGAGCAGACCTAATCTTTGTATAGTCACAACTGAGATGTGCCAAACCCCTATTTATCTGTATATATTTGTGAAAACTCTGCAAAGAAATTAACTTTTTAAGTACAAAGACAGTAACTATCTGATTTTCTTTATTTCTTGTAGGCCTACTATGAGAAAAATCTTGATTTCCCAAGTAAGCCGCAAAAATGATAAGTTACATATGGGATATGGAATACTCTGCTGTAATTTTAAACCACCTGGGTTTGTATCACATTACTGGGATAAAATGCAGCTACTTCTCTGTAAAAGTGCAAAGGATCAAGGCCTACTTTCTATTTCCAGGTAGACCAAGGCTTATTATGGGTTAAATAATATCAATCATCACATTTCCCTTCACACTGAAATTGGTTTTTCCTGTTCATATTCCTGTCAGATCCTTTTTGTATATTAAGTTTTAAACTAGTTTTATTTTATTTTTCTTGGCCTTGGGAGTTTCATGTCCAACACACCAGCTGTTCTTCTACCATGATTATATAAACTGAAGCATCACAGAAGTGTGAATGAAATTTAGTGCATAAAGCCTTTTGCTAGACAAGTTTTCTCATGGGCAAAACAGTCTGAGGTTGTTTTACACTGTTTATATAAATATAATTGAATCTTTTTTTTTTGTATCTCTCTATGTAGAGAGCATATGAGCTAAGTGTTACCTTGGAGCTCTCAAGATACTGTCTCTTTACCAAGAAGGAGAATGATTAATCAACAATATCATTTTAAACACTGCTTTTTGTTTGGCTGACTTCACCCTCAGAAGTATCAAATACAGGAAAGATCCAAACAAGTGTAGCAAAAATGACTGTAGGTACAGAAAGTTTCTTACATATGTTCAAAATTAAGGAATATATGATTTTCTTTGGAAAGCAGATTATTAAGGAAAGAGTGCTTGTGATACATAAATAATGATTAATAGGGAAACAGCATATATATTTAATATTATTAAATTTATATGTATTTATATGCATATATTTGTATAACACACAAAATTAGGTGATTCATCAGGAAGCAAAACATGAAACATTCTGCAGAGTGCATCTAAATAGTAAATAATCATTCATTACTTGAAGACATATTTTTGTTCATTACTGAAGTGTAAAGTACTGTTTTCCATTTCCACAACATTTGTTTTGGTTTTTTTCATTAAAAATTTGCACCTTATAAAAAAGAACGAGCACATACATCTACATGGCACTGTGAGTATAACTCTGTGTTACGTGTAATAATCTTAATATTCTTTCTGTCTCATAGCTAAGCTCAGTTTCTACAGAGGAAGGAAGACATCCTAACAACAGCCATCATCGTGTCCTGCTGTATTTTACTTGCCTGTTAGTTGATGCAAAAAAATGAAAGTAATCTATAAACTATCAAAAGATTGGTTTCTGATACGCTGAACAAATCCCCTGTAAGATGATACACTCCAAAGGCTCTTTTGCCCTTAAACCATAATCCTAATTCATCAAATATCAGTAGTGCATTGCCTTCCTGCTCATCAACAAAACCACCTCAGCCTCTTGTTAGAACATTTCTAACCTGAATGAATCTGCAGAAAACTGCAAATAAGGTGCTTACTAGAAAATAAAAATGCTACAATACACTGCAAACTAAACCCCACCACTTCAAAAAGGAATACGGGCTATTTCTTGTGTCTTCAAGGTTTTCCTTTAACAAAATCTGTGTCTTCACAATTACTCCAGGAAACATAAGTTTTACTTTTCTACCTGTGATTTATGCACACAGATATTTAGGGCACGTAGATTTTCTAAGCTCAGAATGCTGTGACTTGCTTGTCCTTTTGCAGACAAAAACTCTTGCCAGAGTAAGAATGAGTCTAGAAAGACTTATCTGCTTAACTGAGGATTAGTCAGCAAAGCTACATTCAGACATTGTCAACAACAAATAATTTACAGGCCAAGGAAGGATGTTTAATTTAGTTTTGTTGTTGTTGTTTTGTTTTTTTTAAGTATGCACTAAAATACACTTACTTGCTGCCGAATCTCTTCTTCCATCTTTACTGGAGACCCCAGCTCTGCGACTTGTTTGACCCCTTCACTGGCATATCCTCCATACTCCCAAAGGATGTAGTTCTTCGAGTGAGAACTGCCAATGATCGCGGACCAGTGGTTGGTGCGGCCTTCCAGGGGAAAAATAAAGCAAAACACAACCAGCAATCAGCACAGCCTCGAAGCATAGTTCCTAGTTTTTATTAAAGATTTGAAGCCCCCAGTCTTCACCAGCACCAAGCTTTTGTAGGTGTTGCATGCTGGCAGTTCTCACTATATCAATACATCACATCTTTTGAGTAGTAAGAACAAGCCAGTGACTTACAGAAATTGAGCATAAAGGGTCAGTAATTATTGGATATAACAACACAGGCAGAAATGGTAAGAAATGTTGTATTGCAGCTCATCAAGCAGCCCCTCAGAACATGCAGCTTTAGCATGTATTTTCTTCACCAAAGACCTCACACTCCTTCGGGAAGTTGAAGAAACCTTTAATTGTAGATTTCCATATCAAATAATTTTGAGAAGGGAACCTGCAAGGGAAGACTTCAGTGGTCACTCTCAGCTTTAGCAGCAAGTTGTTTCCTTGCTGACAGATACTGGTGTGTAACAGCCCACTAGATCTGTGTTTGAGAGGCAACAGCAGATTACCAGCAAAGAGTAGATACAAGCATGATTACATCGTCATTAAATGCTAAATTTTTATTTATAGCATGGTGACCAAACCTTACCAGGCACAGGGCTAGAAAGTGCTTACAGCCAGAAACTTCCTCCAGCAGCTTTCTGCTGAAACCGGGGAGAAACACTTGTTTTCTATGGGCAAATGGCATCCAGTATTTCTTCCAAGAAACTTTGGAAATACTGGTAGAGAACTGCTCTTATTTGCACTGACACACCTGTTTTTTTTCTACTTCTGCATATTTAAATTATACATGTACATTAGTAGGGATTCTCTTTAATTTAGGAAGGGAGTGAAGAAGTGAATTTTGGTGCTTCTATATTCACTAAGTTTGCTTGCTCAGATTTCTCGTAGTGTAAGAATTGTAGAGCAAAAAATTGTAGATGCAAAAGGATTCCTGTTCTTGCTTCTTGACTTGTTGAGCAAAACAAAACAAACAAACAAAAAGAAGTAAACGTTTAAAGAAAAAATGTTAGAGAAGCATGATGGAGTTGGAAAGAGAATGGAGAGGAAATAGGGAGTCACAGAAGTCCCACAGTCCTGGAAATAAAAATGAATTCACTTAAGTGTCAAATAACATTCTGCAAAGATATAAGGAAAAGGATGAGAAAATGAACAGCTCACATAAACAGACAGCCTGGTAACAATGAAAAGGCTGTAGGAGATGAGGGAGACAGAGTGATGAAGTGAGACAATATTTAACATTTTTCTTTGCAATGCGAAAGGTAGAGAGTAGCAGTAAAAACAGCTGGAAACTGAATAAATGAATGAAAAATGAATAATGAAGTAAATAAAAGGAATGCAAATTTAAGATGTGAAAGGTGGGACAATGAAATTGAAAAAGACAGTATAGAGAATTTTATAAAGTCAGATGCAGGAATCTAATCATGGGAGAGTAGAAAATAGATTAGAAATGAAAAATGAACACCAATGGTAGGGGAAAAAAGCTAGAAAGTTGTAGCAAGCAGAATAGACAGATGAGGGAGATGGTCTACAGCACAGCAAAGAGAGCTTCCACAGGTTCCTTAGTCCTAAACTTTGACGACAATACACTCACTGAGTTCTGAGTTGTAGCAGGCCTGATGTTTACAGAATCAATTAAAACTCATCATTAATTGAACCCTCAATGGAGAAAACCAAAACTCCTCCGCAGGTAATAGCTGAAGAGACTACAACGACAGAAGATGGTTTCTTGATCTAAGATCCACCAATCATTCCTTAAATACAGGGTAGCACCTTGTCAAACCACAGAGAGACACTGTCACTCAGCTCCAGTGATGGGAACACCAGTTTTGCCCACTCACTCATCCCAGCACACAGGTCCGACTATCTCACAAGCCACAGACATCAGCTTACCCTGAAACACTGTGACACTGCAACTTATTGAAAGAGAAGGTTCCACATATTCCCTACAAAACAAAAATGTATCACTGCAGAGAGGAACCAGAGTACCTTTCAGGCTTTTGCCAAATTGGTAATGGATTGTTCCATGGGCTCCAAAGCTTCTCTCCTTCCCAAACCCTGAGCAGGACAAGAACATCTGATGCCTTTGCAATCAGAGCACAGCCTCATCCAGCTCTCCCTAATGACACTGGTTCTGAACAGACTGTACCTGGCCCACCTGCTTGCCCAAATGAGCCGTCTGAAGCATACCACGTCCATCCTAAACTTTTCTCAGGACTCGTGCTACATTTGCAACTGCTTCACTCCTCACCTTGACCCTTCCATTCCTTATGAGAACAAAGAGACAACTTGATATTTCTTAAGCTTTTCCTCTAAGCATCAAAGAAACTTCTCTGCATGAGGTAATCTGAGCAGTACAAGGCCAGGGCTATTTTGCATCCAATGCCACTACCCAGTTCCTAGAATGGCAGGCAGAATACTGACAGCTTTCCAGTGCTGTTGTTTCACTCCATTTTTGTAGTTTGGAGTAGTTTCTCAATATATTCACTTACATGTGTATTTTTGCATAAAGATCAAGGTGTCATCATAACATGAGAATACATCCTCTGACACATTTCACAGATGTGCCATATCAGATCACAGTAGAGAGCAGGAGTATTCCTGTTATCATACGTGGGCGATACCCAGAGAGAATAAATACTTTTAAGCCACGAGGCATATGTAAATACAAATCTTTCTGACTGGCAAAATGTGATAGGAAATTTAACAGTTCCCCTTGAGGCAGATTTAATAACAAATGAAATACTTGGTTTCCATTCGCCTACCATCAGGAGTTGTGGCAACCTGCAAAAGCTACCTGAAAAACATGCTCCATTTTATTTAAACTCAATTTGGAAATCAGTTCATTATTTTTTTTTTATTATTTTATTTTCAGTTTGAGGTCCACAAAAGCAAAATTGTTTTAAGAATTAGTTTTTGACCCCTGGCTGCAGGTCTCTCCAGTCTGCAGCTGGCACACTCAGAAGAAGATCATGTGGCAGTGGTTTTATTTTAAGCAATGCTTTATGGAATGGGTTCATTTGATAACTCCTAAACAGACAAAATACTTTTAAATTTAATGAAACAGGGGTATTTTAATTATATTGGTATAAAAAGTGTCAAATTATTCCTAAGCCATGGTACCTGCAAAAACCTCAAAACAACTTCCCAAAATTAGAAGTTTTGCACAGTATGTTCCCGAAATATCAGTGTGTAATAGCATTTGGAAAAAAAGCAGTTCTTTGGAGAAAAGCTAAGCAACAAAGTACATATTCTTTAGGGATTTCTAAAGCAAATATCAGAGGATTAGTTAAGGAAAAGATGCAGAATATGTTTTATGATCTGCAGAATTTTCTGTCATGGCTCAGCAAATATTTAGTACTTTACCACAGTCTGTAATGAAAAATATTTTATTTAATGTAATTACTGCACAAGTTTAACATTTTAAAGAATTATATCAATGACTAGTTTTCATTTTCAACATTACTGTACCAGGATGAGATCTTTTCAGACAAGAGAAATAACTTTGAGATGACTTTCAGAAATTTCAATGCAAAATCTTACTGCCTGTTGTTACCAGGATTAATTGTGTAAGTACCAAATGGGTATTTTTTCACTTTTTAGGTTTGAGTAAAATATTAATTTAATTTAATTCAGCACTTTGTAACTGGGGAAAGCAGGCTACTGAGTCTGCCATCGTAGCAAACTATTGAAACTTGTTTATTTTCCATCATGCACCCATACTCTTTATGACTTCACTGACTTGGATGTGAAA
>JAWWES010000168.1:5909634-5922995 GCA_035583135.1 Lophotriccus pileatus | reverse complement strand
GAAACAAACATGACTACAAAAATCTGTTTGTTTCCCCATTTCTTCAAAGTGATGCTTCTGGATTTATGCTGAAGCTTTTCCATCCCTAAACTAAGAAACAAAAGTGTAAGTTACAGGCATATATAAACCTGCTTTCATTAAAGAAAACCAAATAAACAAATCATCCTGAAAGTGTAATTTTTTTTTCTGTTTTGTAGTTCTTACAGCAAAAGGAAGGAATATCTAGTTGTTCCTGTAATATTTGGTTTGGCAATACTACTTCAGAACATTGTAGTTTGGAAACAAGCAGGTCAGAGTCTCTGTCCTGGCTCAGTTTGGTCAGAACACATCTGAGGGGTGTGTGAAAAGACTGCCTTGGAATGGAGAGAGACTTCCATGGAATAAGAAAAGTTCACTACCCAGCACAGTTCCACAAAAATTGTACCATTCTGTGGTGAAGAACTCCAGCAAAGACACATAACTTGCATGTGGTGTATGAAAAAACAGGAAATGTCATAAACCATAAAAATCCAGACCAGCCTTGGGAATGCTCCAATTCATACCAGAGACAGAGGAGTTAGTTTGGGGGTTTTTTTGTTTTTTTTTTTTTCTTTCCTTCTTCCACAGAAACAGCTTTAGATCATCTTCCCTACTACTTCTGTCAAACCCTAGCATGAACAGAAACACTCTTATTTCAAACTACATGTGTGGGAGTACTGATACTGATTTGACAAAAGATGTAAGGAAGAGGACCTGTAAGAATTGTTCCTATGACATTTTTTAAACTTACATCAAAACCATTAACTACAATATTAGAGTTACATTTTAATAAAACAAGTTTTCTTCAGAGTTGGTGAGAATGCCCTAAGTTTTACTGGGATATTGAGAAAAAATAAAGAACTAGATTGCAGATAAGAAAGGTTTTCTGTTCTGTATTACCTGTGAGTTAACCTTGCCTTGCCCTTCCAGCTATCAAAATTACTTTTGATAATTATTGCACACCATACTAATTTAATAACAGTATTATAAGTTGTTTCTCACCCCAGAAAGCTACTGAGGACAATTAACAGGATATGTTCATTTGCTTTTTTAGTTTTGTTGCCTTTTGGAAAGAAAGAATTTCTAAATGCACCATTTTCTTTAGCGGAAAGTGAGGCGAAAACCATGCATTTACATCTCCTGCCATTTTGCTAGTACTGGTAGATTTCATTATTCTACTGCATTATTTAGGATGTTCTCATTTTATTTCCTTCTACATTGGTCTTACAAAAAAGCCAAACTTGCATTTCTGACAAGCACTTAAAATGTCAGGAAACGCACGAACTCCCTAAAGTTTATCAACAATATTTACTTCCTTCTCTAATATCTAAGAGACTTTTGTTAAAAACAACTATAAATTCAACTGAAAGTACATCCAATCCTTTAGCCAATAGATGTCCAGTAATTTTTACACCGGTAGTGCATTTGAAAAACCACATTCTTCAAAATAACTTTCCGTTAGGAAAATGTGCTGTCTCACCCAAGGACAGTCTCCACCTACACCAAAATCTAAGTCTGTCATCAGCTATCACTGATGTGTCAATAGCACTAAAAATTTGCAGTAAATTATTTCTTTCTTGATGCCTAACTTAAAAGCTAATACTCAAGGTGCATTTTTTTTTTACTGTCGTTTTGTTGGCCTAGTCCATTTGTTTGTTAAGTATGTTGTTAACCCAGTTTGAACAAACCAACTAGATTTGATATTTGATGTTGGATAAAACACAGCAATATTAACACCAAGTTTATCAATGTTGCCATAATTCCACATTTACATCCCTACATTCTGCCATCTTATATTTTTCCTCAGAAAATATCTCTGCTCTTTGCTTGAACGGCCACAAGACATAAATGTTGTATCTAAAATATTCAGAATAAAAACTCATATTGACAAAATCCTTTCTGAGATGTGCACTACCTTGCAAAAAAGAAAACAAACAAACAAAAGGTCACCAAAGGAAAATAAAATGAAAGAATGAATGTCTAGGACTCCTGAGAAATTTTCATATGGCAAAAAGTCCATTGGTATTCATGGGTTATGTCTTCACCAGGGATTTTGAGAGTCTCCACTTTTTGTAGGAGGTACCATTTCCTTGAATTCCAAAACTAAGCATTATAAATTGTATTGCAAAGAAAAGTCTGAAAAGTTTGGATAGGACGGGGTGGTTGGAGTATTTATTTTGTCATTTTAAGTAGCAGGTTTGTATAGTAGATGGAAACAATCTTTCAAAGGTAGGAGTGGGAGAACTTAGAAAAAAAAAAAAAGCCCACTTTTTTTTTTTGTACAGTGTATTAAAAAAGGCAAAAGAAGTAAAATGTAAACATGACCATCAGTGTCCAGCCAATGAAGCTGTGAAAAAAAAGAATCGCCCAAAGCATCAGAAAAATCGCTCTAAATCTCTAATATTGTTAAGAGTGGGAAGAAAGTAAAAGAATTTGAAGTTAAAAAATAACAGAGCTATCATTCTCCAACTAAGGTTGCCAATTAGCAATATACAGAAGTTATGTTATTATGAGTAAATTATTCGTTTGTACAGACAAAAATTTGTATGTCAAGAGCAACATCCTAACAGCATCCACCCACTGGTAAAATATTGATTACTAGATAGTCAGTAGTAGGAGTCTTAATTGGACTGAAATGTTTTCTGTTTTCAAATCCATACAAATCTTCACCTCATTTCAACTGAGAGGAGCCTGAAGGTGAAAGCACCACAAAAAAACAGAGCAAATTAACACCCACTGAAACTAATATACCCTATTTTGATATTAAAATGCTTAATAATGCTTCTTAAAAGAGACCTTAATATTATGAATGTATTTGCCTAAGGAAGTTTTTGATGCAGTATCTTTTAGTACTTGAGGTTAAGCCTGACACCACAAATCCACTGGAGCCACCAGGAGACACTTGTCAGTTCTTAAGCACAGCTGAGACACACATTTCATCTGCCTGTAACAACTGACTCTCATCTACCTGAGCTGTTCTGAGAGCTTCTACTGCCAGCTGAGACTGCACAGCCTACTGAACATTCAGCCAGCTAAAGCCAGGAGATACTGGCTGTTTGTGCTGAAAGAACATCAGAGCAGAGATATGAAAGAAAATCAAGGACCAATGTAGAGAAAAGGGTTGATATATCAGTAACTTTACCGCTTTCCTCATTCTGAAGTGGCAGGATACAGGAAGAAGGCGCATGCAAACTGTATTTGAGAAATAGCTGAAAGACCACCCTGATCATGCAACACATGATTATCAAATTAATCCATTAAATTATTCTACATCATTAGGGAGGTTTCCACCAAGCTTCTCCTCCCACTCTTTGTTCAGCATCTGCCACAACAAGTTCGTGGCTAAGAACAGTGTCAGTGCCTCTAGCTCATACAATTGTCCTGGTTGAAAATAATAGTTGCAATAGGGATTTGTAGCAGATATTGTTACAAAACTTTGGTACATAGATTTTTGGAGAACACAATGGCAGGGAGCCTGTACATCAGGGCCTTTGGTCTTCTGCTTTCAGCCCTAAAAGTGCCAAAATCAATACAACCTTCTCTTGTCCGATCAGCTGCCAAACACCAGTGGCACTTACAGAAGTTTTGCTACAACAGGGCAAACAAACAATGAAGACAGAAGAATTGCTAAATACACTGTGTGAAAATCAGAAAAATACTCTCAAGGGACAAGGAAATAGCAGTGTGGAAGGGTACAGAGATCAGGAAATAGATCAAAAATGGTCCAAGTCATGCCTAGGAAGGGCAAGAACAAAGCCTAGTCAACATCTCTTTGCTGCAGCAGAAGTAAGAGTGTGGATGAGATTACATATAGATTATATACATCAGCCCCCCAAATCAGTCTGGGCTAATGAAACTCCTTGAAAGTGTGTGATACCTTTTCACAGTGGCTTTAAGCATTTTCTATACAACAAAATACAGCAGCAGGGAGAGGAAACAAACCCACCAGCATCAAGAAGCTTTTTGCCTCAGAGGGGATCCTGAAGACTTGGTGATCCAGATAAAGGTCAACATTTCACAGAGAAAGTGATTACAGCTGTACTTAAAGGACCAGAGATTTAGCAAAAGCTGCACAGGCTGTATCTCCCTCAATCATCAGGACAAGGAGCACACATGAATAATATTATTAAAGGAGCACTGTCAACAGTAGTAAATAGCAATGAAAGGGGTTAGGATGATAAATTACCCTTCATATTAGCAGCTTTGGGAAGCAGGCATTGACTAGGAACTGAAATTCAGCCCTATCAACTGTTATTTGGAACAAAAGTGCAGTTAATTAGATTCTTAACTTCATTAGAAACTCCAAGAGGGAGATGTTTTAATGTGGATAATTGAGGTACACCAAGCGCGATTAGAGACAGAGGGGGAAATAGAGCAAGGGTTCAGACATTGTGGAGACAAGCAAGGGTGGTCCTTCAGCTATCTATATGGGAAATAGATAAAACCATTATGTTTTTGAGACTGACACCCAAACAGTGCAATTTAAACTTTTCCAATAGTTGGTTTAGATTTCAAAACTGAAGCAACAAGAAAAACAACTCTCCTGACCTTCAAGACAGAGACATAAGGTATACATATGTGACCTGTTTATTACAGCAAGGAGTCATTTGTTCCCAGCAAACATTCACACAGAAAAAGGAATGGAAAAAAATGACATGTTTTGAAAGTTAAACCCGTACAATTATCAGATAAGTTGATGTAAAGGGTGTTTTGAAAACTTAGACGTGCCCTGCAACTTTATGCTGCTGATGATTGTGAGATAACACTCTAATAAAACCTGACTGACCCACTGAAATCAATTGCCAACTTCAGTTTCACTTTATCAGAGGAGAACTACAGCCTGAATTTCTTCTGATGCATGAGTAGCCACTGGAAAACTAGAAAATTATAAGGACAGCCCTTAAAACTCTCTTCTCACCGAGCTAAGTGGCTTACTGAAAAAGACAACGCAGGCAACACATATCTGAGTACCTGTCAAATTTGCCTCCTCTTTATGAGTTTAGTTTTATTTTACTTGCTTGCCTGAAGTTAGTACTTTGTGAGTAGAACTGTGTGTGGCAAAAATGCAGATTACTGTTATAAAAATGGAAAGAATGATGAGCTGTTTGTGTTTCCTCACTATATTCCACACCGTGTTTTGGTCATGATTAATTCAGAGAAACTGGCTAAATGCCAGTTCATTAGAATGTTGTTATCTAAGTTAAATCTCATGAACAGGACAATTCCTTTATGAACAATCATGAAATGGTTGTGCCTCAATATAGGACTTCAGCTCTGCAGTGTGGAACACTTTATTTTTTATATGAGTTCCTTATCTCATCATATATGTACTTCAGCAAACAACTGCAAGGCAATCATAAGAGAGCACAGCTATTTTTCAATGTCTAAAACAAGTGTATATTCCATTTGAGGAGATATCTAAGGGAAGACACTATAAGTAATCCGTAAAACACCAGTGAGTGTGTACCTATTAAGGGTATCATGAGACTACACGCCCTGTGTGGTGAGAGGGCATCAAGCTCATTATGCTCCTAATGAAAAGAACTGATTCCCTCCCTAGACACAAGCCCCTTAAACACAGCCTGTAAGACTGTTCTTTCTGCAGCAAATGAAAACCCAGAAACCATTAAAGAAATCAAGTGTGCTACCTGGTGCATTGCAAGACTTTAAACGACATTCTGCTGGTGCAGTGAACTGATGGAGCAACAAATCCATTTCTTCGGGAAAGCAGCTCGAAAAGCGTTCAAGCTGCTGCTGTTCAGGTGGCAAAGATACTTAATGCATGTCTAATGAAGTAGAAATGATAGAAAAAGTGGGTACCTAATTACTGCAAGGAAAAGAAAGGAATGGCCCACCAATTATTGGTTGAATTTAGCATTTCAATCCTTTCAAAATCACCTGGAAACTAGACCAGGTAGTGAGAAAGACTGTCAAACAAGGCAACTATAAAGACAACATCAATTCCACAGTCAGCTTATACAAAGAGAAATTCCTTTTCTAGCTGTTTTTTACCTTTTAAAATTTCTAAAGGACTGCAATAATACAGACATGCTCCTCCGAGGAAACAAATCAGAATTGATTTTGTGGTGCTTCACATGAAGCAAAGAATGAAGAAAAATACAGTGTTCAGGTTCTGAGAGCTTTATTGGTGTTATACGTCACTCTTAGAGAACCTCTAGCTAATAAATGTAAATTTGGATGAGAATTGAAATACTATTCAGTATCAGCAAGGATGGTCAGAATCCAACACACTGTTAATTCAGCCATTGGCCTTTCATTATATAATATAGCTGTGCTTGAAATTTGAACTGTAAAATGTGCTCTGCAGAGCTGTTCTAGGTTTCTGTGGGCGTGAAGACACTTCAGCAAATATTTACACCAGCATGCTAGAAAATTGTTGCTGATATTGAGAATTTCATGCAAAATGGCCCATCCCATGTACCTTTTTTATTTTAACTGCAGGTTTGCTTATATACCTTCACAGAATGCAAACTTGAAATACCTGAACAGATTGTATTATAAAGGTCAAAATGACCACCAAGTTGAGCCACATTTAGGACTAATTTAAACTAGACTTTGTAAGATCTAAGAATTGCCAAAATGTTGTAGGATTGAGACCATTCACTGCTAATGTTCCACTCCTTTGTCTGGGTCAGCAGACAATTTGAATAATGGAGGATCTTGACAAGATATTCTGACAGTACGTCTTAGTAAAATCTCCTAGTCACTTGCCACATACTGAATAAAATCACTAAATTACCACAATTAAGAAAAAAATTAAAAATTTTAACTACCATACCACAGAAAACAACATTCTGTTTGCATGACAGTGGGCCCCCACCGGTGTCCTGGTTTTAATATAGAGACAAAAATACCTTTAGCTGTAAACCACACAAATAGTATGACATTTTGATTCATGGATAAAACACATATTTTAAAAAATGTATCATATTGTATTAAAATAACAACTTCAGCTTCTGACAGAAGACAAAGCAGCTCCTTAGGATGTTACCATATATTCAGTTCATGCAGTTATTAAAAAAACTGATTTAAAATATTCAGTAGTAAAAAATGACAATGCTTCTGATCTCATCAGTAGTGTCTCTGCTGTATGTTTTGAAAAAAAATCAAATTATGGCTCTCATTATTATTTCTATTCCTTTTCTCTCTTTGTTTCCCCTCAGAAATTGACAATGGTCTCGAAGTCAAATTAAACATCTGTTTGTAAAATAAACTGGAGTGCTACTGACAGCTGCTGCCAAATGGCAAATGTGCTACAGCTGTCAGGCTCCTAAATTAACAATGATTTTCATTTACAAACAACAAACAACAAGAAAATTATGGAGTTGTGTTTTCTTTTTCCATCCCACTACTTGAAATTTATGAAAATACAGACTCTGCTAGAGACTTAGTCAGAAAGAAAACAAAGTTTACTGTTATATTTCCCCACTTGCTGAGAGCAAAAAGTCAGACAAAATCAGATATCAGTACAAGATACTTGAGAGAACTTCCCCCCTTACATGTTTTAAATCCTTTTTTGCATTTGCCTCTAAGATATGCAAATAGAATTCATTTATCTTTCTCCAATGCAAATTTTGTCAATAAACTATTCAAAACCATTTTCTTGATTTTTCATACATCTATTTAGATTTGTAAATACACAAGTGCATCAAAGTAGCAGAGTTTTTCAAAATTTTACTTCAAGTGCTTACATATTTATTACATCAGGAATAGATGGCAGGATTCTTTTAGACAGCAACTTTCATATTTTTTAAACAAATTAATTTGCTTTTTCTTATGTTTAAAGCTCAGCTGGAACTCACTGAAGAGCTACAAGCACAACAGTAGCAGTGATAGGTAAGTAAGGGCACCAATTCCTCAGGGGCACTGCCAAGGCTCCACCTTTAGGCAGAATAGTGGGCAGGGAAACTCATCCTCCTGAAGTCCCTTCTAAGTTATGGCTTCTTTGTCTGTCTTCCAAGTTTTGGATCAGAAAGTAGAAACACCAGAAAATCTGCTTGGTATGACTTTTTCAAGCGCACAATTTAAACACACAGGTATCCTTAGAGCAGTGCTGGGAATCCAGATGGACCAAGACATTTAGCATGTACAATTGGTAAGAAATAAAAGTGAAAGCTTGAAATATCCCATGTATTTTTGTAAAATAACAAATCAGAACACGGGTGACTTCCCAACAGTGCTGTGCTTGTGCCCACTGTTAACCTTAATAAGTGATTTTTCTTGAAGTATTTCCCCATAAAGTCTGGAGAAACCACAATGATGATCAAAAAGAGAACTGATACCAGTGTCTTGTCATAAAGCATGTTGAACTTCTCTAGTGCCTAAGATAATAAAAATATTATCTTTCATAATAAGGGCATACCTATATTCCCCCATCACTAGAGGAAAGGCTACCATCCTTCTCCTTGCCCTTTGTTCTCACTGTTTTTCTATTGCTTTGCACTCCCATCTTTGAGCAGCAAAACCATTAAGCTGCTTTGTAACACTGTGCCTTTGCAAACAAAACAGCATAGGAATGAATCTAACCAGATTTTATAGGATTACTATATTAATTCTGCCATAAAAAAGATTATTTAGAAGAACACAAAATTACGAGAAATCCCATTTATAAGAGTTGCCGAACTCGTGTGCTCCCACTGTGAAGTTAAAGAAGCAATATTAAATCTGTGAGGAAAAGAAAGTGAAACAGATTTTTGTTTTAAATGTTGATGTGTTAGTAGATCCAGAGGGCTGTTATGGTATGCACTGAAATGCAAATATGCATTTTTACCTCTAATATTAGAGCTCCTATAGATATAGGAGCTATATAGGAAGGCAGAAAGTAATTCTTCCCCCCTAATAAAAGTAAACTCTCTGGGGGCATTTAACCTATAAAATGAAATATAGGGCTGCAAGTTGGTTTCATAATATTTATATAATATACCTATATTTTTGTCGTTGGTGGTGGTTTGAGTTTTGAGGTTTTTTAAAATAGCTAGATGAAGAAAACATTTACATTACTTTTAAAGAACCTCAATACTGCAGTATTAACATACAAGCTTTTCTATCTTGAAGTGGTTTATGAAGAATCACTGACCTCTGGTTGCTTTTGAGAAAACAGAGGCATTGAAAAATGAATTGAGCTGTGTATAATAACCCAGTGTGAAGGACAGGGATGGACCCACATCTACTCACTTGCAATCCGTGTCCCTGGCCATTTAAAGCTGTGCACAGCCCTATTACAACTCCTAAAAGTGAAGAATGGGGAAAAATGAAAGCACACACAAAGGATCACCTCACTTCTGTACATTTTCTATATGTCAAAGGCTGTATTTGTTCTGTGGACCGTTAGGATGTATAGAGATATCTTATTTTCATCTAGAAATACATGAAGTGACTATATAAAATATTTTATTTAAGCTATGCACCATGAAATATTAAGCTATACTACTATTGCCTCTGTCAAAAAATGTTCAGCAACTACAGTTGCTGTAGAGTGGTAGTTAAATAGCAGATGTTTCTTTTTTAAACTATTAGTGCAGAAATTGTGATAACTTCTCTGCATGCAGGAGACTTATTAATTCCACTGGGAAAAATCAACACAGCTATTTATAATATGAGAACTGTTATCTTCTATTGTTGCATAAACAGATAGTTCTTGCAGGTAAGGAAGGCGGATTGTTCTCTGTTTTTCCTTGGCCATTGTGTTTAGTCATAATGGAAAGCTGTGGGTAAGTGCTTTACAACTCTGCTCAATTGTTGACATGAATTATTTGGACAACTGCACAAGAAGGCTGAAAGGATAAATGGAAAAGACTGAGTAACAAATTTAATATCTAGTTCAAACAAGCAGGGTTTTTTTGTTTTGGTTTGGTTTTTTTGTTTGTTTTTTGGGGTTTTTTTGTGGGTTAGTCTTGAGACTTTGAATATTTAGAGGCATAGTTTTATAGTGAACTCCTCATAGCTCTTCAACTATATGAGCTACTGCACATCTGCTTCACAATAGTGTGATTTTTCAGTAAGTATAAACCTATGAATCCCCTTCCAGAATTACAGCCCACGAGTATTTAGGAATCCTAAAAGAGTCTGTAAGATCATCATATTTCATTTTTTGTAACAAGTAAGATGCATTTAATAAACACATTCCATGTAAAGCATTTAAAGAAACACTCAAATAAGCATATGGAAAAAGTCTTGAGACACATTTTAATCAGGTTAGTAACCCCTCAAAAAAAAAAAAAAATCAAGAAAAGTTGTACTCGTTGGGGTAAGTACAGCCTAGCAAAGAAGGGAAAATGTTTTAGTGGTGAAAGCATCAGAGAGGACAAAAGAATCTCCTTATATTGCTTAATCACCTTAGTCTAATAACCTGAATAACTTCTCCCTCTCCCAGGTCACAGATACTGATAAGGGATTTAGGACAAGCATGAAAGGTAGCACAAAACATTTTCAGCTGTAATTGTATACAATTCTCTTTTTTAATTGTTTGTTTTGTTTTTAGGTTCAGCTCTGTTATCATCTATCAGATGTTGTTTTTATAGGACTGGCAACAGTTTCAGACTCACTATAGCTTCCACCCATGTAAAGGAGTCTGACTGATGCAGACCCATCCTGAACCTCACTGACAACGGGAACTTCTTTCTCTTGGGAGCAAATTTGTGCAACATTGTTTTTATTAGTAAGAGACATTCATTCTGAAGTCCATTTGTATTCTGACCATCTCAATTTGGCATTTCTAAGAAACACTCCTCTTAATGCAGGGTTAGGCAACTGGTCATGTATTAATTTACACACCCCAGAGTTGCTCTTGTGGTTTTTGGGTTTTGCCCAGGTACCCTGTGCTCTGTTTCCGGACCAAGGACCTCATCATGAGTTTTGAGTGTAGAGAAGAGACTTGGCTGCATAACAAGACAGTTTCAGGATGCAGTTAGGAACTCATGGTTCTTCACTTAGTCTCTCCAACACCACATTTGAGCATGCTGTTTACTCAGAGTGACAGGCCAAGTGACCTGAACCAATATAATGCTTGAAGTTATAAGAAATCAAAAAGTACATATCCAAAAACTCTTATGGGAGTTCATTCGCTCTCAGAGCTTTCAAGCTTGAGAGCAAGAGGACTGTCAAAATCCACATGGAGGCTGGAACCTGAGTGTCATACCCAAGGCAACCCAATTGAAGTTGTCCCCGTAGGGATGACAGCTTTGCTACAATAGCACAACTCTCTGAAAGGTTTTGCCAATACAGATTTTACGTACACTAAATATATCACAGCTTTCCTTTAGAAGATGGTAATTCTTTAAAATTCCCCTGCTCTCTGATTGCATACAAACCAGATCTAATGTAATTAAAATCATGAAGGTAGTCACCTATTCAGAAAAACAGTAAGTTCCATGCTTTTCCTCAAAAATTATAAAACATTTCCCTAGAGATGGCTCAGAACACATTTCCAGAAACAAACAGCAGAGGCACTGTGATGGATACAGTGGATTTCTGCAAGCAGTAATGGTAATGCACTATTTACAGACACCAGATTTTAATTTGTTTGTTTAAGCATGATATGAATAACAAAAATAAATAACTTGTCAACAAGAACTTTTGCTACATTTACCATACAAGACACATGAGTTGCCTGAGAACTTGATTATTTCACCAGCCAATTAGAGAAGTGTGCTTTCTCTTCTAAACAGTAAAGTGAATAGAACTTATCTGCATGTGGCCATCCTTTGCTGCATTTAACAATTAATCTCAGGCTCAGTGAAAATCACCAAATGCTAAAGGAGGAAAAGATAATTACCATCTCTCAGTACTTGACTCTTCATGAGATCTACACCAGCTGACAGATTTACTCAATTTGAAAATTAACAAGATTCTCCCTACCATGAAATTTTAATGTATAACAAGCTAAGACAATTTACAAAATTTTCTTCACTCTGTATTATATTGCAGAATTCTAAAGGACTTGCAGAAAACTGTTTGCTCTGTCTTTCCCATCAATTACAGGGGCCAGACCTTTACCCACCTGATCAGCACCACCTTAACTAAGACACTATCTCGAGGAACACAGCTAACCACTCAAATCTAGAAACCTGGGGCTCAAAGTGTTTCAATAGAGGTGATTCTTCATCACTGATTAGAAACTTTCAATAAACATTTGTCTTTTTTTTTGGTCAATAGTGTAAATCCTATTTGAAATCAATATTTAAGACTTTCCTTGTTAAACAAGATAAATCTCCAGCAGTTTTTTTCTTTTTACAGAATTAAGCAGTCTCTGAATATTAGCTGTCAGATAAAAATAATGCATGTGTACTGCTCTACAATTTATGAAAAGTAGAATATGCTAACCCAAGCTTAACAGCCCACATGCAGAAAAAAAGGAGGGGGAGTGTGAAAATTTAACTGTTTTCACTCATTTAAACAAAATATTAAACCAGAATGACCAAGACAAGGTTCAAACCCCTGAAAATTTCTCCACTTCCATGTGATGATACAAATACCACCAGGCTCTGCCATTGCTCTATTGTCTAGGTAATTATTTTTTCATACATTTCACATCACAAAAATAAACACAAACATCTCCCAAGAAAGCTTTAAAGTAGGTTTTCAAAGATTCTGGAAAGCAAATGGATTCTGAAGAGCTCAGAAATCTAGCGAGCAAGCTTTAGAACAGAGACTTTTATCAGAGGATGAGGGCAATGACCTGGTCGTCTCATATTGACACATGTGGCAATCACAAGAAACAAGGAGAAGAAAATAGAGATAGGATGTTGCACTGTGCACATGAAAACAAGCAGACTGTGCACAGCGCGACAGCTTGGAAGGGTCGAAATAGATAAACTTAGCCAGAGAAGCAAGAAAGATATAGTTGTAAGCACTTTCCTGCTCGTGCTGATACTTGGGGAGCTTCTGCAGCTAGCACAGATGCTATTTCCTTCTCTTCTTTTGACTCCCAGTTCTAAGTCTTCGCACAGGAAGAGATGTTTTAGAAAAGCAAGGTAGTGATAGTATGTCAAACTCAAATATGCTTATTCTCCTGAATTTTGTGTCTCGCAGTCGCCCAGGAGGTTAGGATAGGATTACACACACATGTGCTCATGCCAAATGATTTAGCATCTCTTACTGAACCCCAGAACTACAGATTACCATTTCTCTGTGTCATTTCATGCTTTTCACGGCCAAAGTGATCACATGCACTATATGCCTGGAAAGCACTGGGAAGACTACCAGCCAAATCTGAGCAATCAAGTGATGCCATCACTCCACAAACTGCAGAAAAACAGCTGTTCCCAGAGCCCAGGAAAAGCTTCCTGGAAGAGTCTATACTTAATTATACTACTATAAATCTA